>CM057006.1:68957660-69579222 GCA_029891345.1 Dryococelus australis | reverse complement strand
GACAGGAAAGTGATATCGTAAGCAAATACTATACTGGACAGCCAGATTGAACAATCGTAGAAATATTGCGAAAAGTGGCAAGTAACACAATAATGCATCTCTAGCTAGAATTTTTTTTTTTAGTTTATGCATATATTAAGCAGAATATTTCGCACATTTTCCTCTTTGCGTACATTTCGCCTGTTGGGGTAGTTTTATTTTATTTCATACTAGCAGCCCGCCATCGCTTCGCCCAGGTGTTATGGAGATATTTAAATAGGCCTATATATTGCGACTATCCGTGAATACCTGCGGCTATCTTTAATGATAGCTTTGTTAACGTATACCTAGAAAGCATTCAAATTCAAGTAGCTCGTTTCTCTCCGACTTGGTTTATAAATTTTTTAAAATTTCTCAAGGAATTTTTTTTTAAATTTAACGTAGCCTATGACCATCTGCAAAAGACCAGCTTTCTAATAGTGAAATAATTGTAAGAATCGGCCGTGTAGTTTACGAGATTACCCGAGACATATAAACGAATAAACAAACTCGCATTACCTCTTTATAATATTAGTATAGATTGGTTGTCGTTCTGAAAAAAGTGTAACGAGATGGAATATAAAATAAGTTTCCAAGTCTATTATGTTGGTATCGGAACTTTCCAGTCAATTAAATGCATTACAGTACGGAGTTGCTGCCATCTGTTGGCTTTAGGCGACTCCACCGCGAGTGTTTCTTGCAGAAATGTTCAAGTTGCCCGATATTGGTCTCTACTTTGCCTTCCTAAGGTTAAACAAATTGAATAAGGGACGAACAAAATAACTACGTTTCAAGCGTTGTACAGGTCAATTTCAATGGAGATCACGCCAATGGAAACAACGAAATTTACCAGCCAAACTGTGCAAAACAATTTTTGGTGTTGCAATATACCGTAAATATTCTCGATTTTAGAATGTTAATTATTTAAAGTTGGTGCCTATATAAATATCTTAGGTCATTAAAAATTCTTTTCCGGAACATCTTGTTATGTTTACTGGTAGCATTAAATACGCTAATTCATTGTCTTATTTTAAATCAATTTTTCAAGATATTGCTATATTAAATACAGAAAAGTTTTACATGTTGTCTCCGAAACTAATAAGTCATTTCACGCCAAATATGGCAAACGAATAGTCTTTGTAGGCTCTCTTAGCCAATATATGAGCTTAGTAAATCACGCACTTGAACCTGAAGTTATGACCACGCGAATGTTTAACAATTCTCAACTAATAATCCTGATGCTAACTGTACTTAGGTAACCAATAAATACATTATTTCGTAACTTTTGGCCTTATTTTTGTAAGATAACGCCATCTCCATTAAACATAATTTTAACGAATTTATAAATACCGAAAATTAATCCCGACAAGTTGACTTCCCAGAAGTAATTGTTACCAATAAAGCGAATGAGGTAATTTCAAGTCAAGAGACAACTCATTTTGTAAAGCCCCTGCGATACTGTTAAATTTTTTCCGTCAAACTGCTTCCAATATGTTTCGCCGCCTTATTTGTCTGAGAAAGTTGGATGACTTTAGTTTCCATCAAACATTTGAAGATTGGACTGGTTCTAGGGTTTCTTTGATGTTCGATGTTCTTAGCCTAGCAGAATCGTGCACGACAAAAATGGATGTCTAGAAACTTTAAAACGAACAATAATTAATAGAAATGAAGTAGGTTCTGAATATAATTAAATTACCTAGAAGTAGTCTAGGCATGAAACATCTATGATAAATAAAATTTGAATTTAGTAATGAAGCGAAAATAAATAAAAACATTACTTACATATCCTCCTGTAGTTGACAGCATGGAATTTTTAAAATAATAATTGATATTAGTTTCTCCCAGCAAAAAAAAAAAAAAAACAAAATTGACAGTGTGACACATTTTCAAACACATTCAAGATTATTTGATAAAATTTGTTGGAAAGAAAAATTTTATGGGCGTATTATGTCTTCATATTATACTGTCAAATATAATTGCAGGCGAAAATTTAACAGTGTGGCAGGGGCTTAAATAAATCTCTCTCTTTACAATTTTTTTATTTGTGTTGTATCTGCAGAACTAATAGTAGCTGTGTAACTCGCTGTGTTCTCGCGCACAAGCAGAAAACATATTTCCTCTAATTTTGCCAAATGTATTATTTAATTAAAGTTTTAAATCTGAATGAAATATTATTGACTCAAATTTAATGATATTTTCATTTAGCAATGCAATATTACTTGAATAAAATCAATTTTTTTTTATCACAGATAATAAACTTCTGCGACGTTTCTAGTCTCGTGCACACCGCCGCAGTGATACAGTGTTACCAGACGTACCAGAATTCTGGTATATGTACCAGATTTTCTGTCTTAGTACCAAGTACCTGGTTTTTCTCATTCTGGTACTCATATATACTAAATTTTTGTTGATCACAAAAATTTGATCAAATTTACTGATTAAGCAAAAGCATCTGTTAATTTAAGTTATTCTGTAAACTAACATAATCATGCCTAATTGTAAATCACAACTGCTTAAGATTATTTTATGTTATATTGTACTCGTAGTTTGCCGGAATACAAAGTTTTAATTCAAATTATATGGCCATTAAAATAATTTAAAGTTTTTTTTCGTATTTTTCAGTTTCTGACTAAATGCATTTCGAGTGAAATAAAAATTTCACTATATAAA
Source organism: Dryococelus australis (assembly GCA_029891345.1). Taxonomy (NCBI): domain Eukaryota; kingdom Metazoa; phylum Arthropoda; class Insecta; order Phasmatodea; family Phasmatidae; genus Dryococelus; species Dryococelus australis. The sequence goes on along the minus strand of CM057006.1, from coordinate 69,576,534 downwards.
ATGAATACCGGTATGTATTCTCTGAGTACCCTGAAAAGAAGTGTGTGCTTGTGTGTGTGTGTCTATATATATATATATATATATATATATATATATATATATATATACAATTATGTAATGTGATTGCAATAACCGTTTTCCGGGTGATGGGGGCGGGGATATTATTTCCCCAATCTGGCAACACTGTAGTGATCTACTCTGGTGTGGGGCTGTGGTTGACGTAGTGGTTGTAGAGCTCACCTCCCACCAGGGCGAACCGGGTTCGATTCTCAGCGGGGCCACTCCCGGACACACGCACGCACGTGGAATTGTGCCGGGCGATGACGCTGGCCGACTGATTTTCTCGTGGATCTGCCGTTTCCTCGGCCCTTGCATTATTCCGGCTCTGTTGCATACCTAACTTCGATGTTAAGAGCTGCTCAAATATATCCACATGAACGGGAAAATAGTTCTAAATTGCCTCGTACAGCCCCAAAAAATACTGCGGCAGCGGACACAATCAAAGTGCATATGTAGGTTAATAAATCTCAAGCCCGAATCTTAACTCGTGCTAAGATGTGATAAGTGTCTATAATTAGTTGAATTTTATTTCTACCTTAAATTATTAGTAAAGTGTTTACAGTTCACAGTTTCTGTGAGTTTTATGGCTGCTGCATTTGATATCATTCAATAAAATGTCAACTCATATAAAATTTTGACTGCTGTGTTTATCATAAGAATAATATTAGTATAGTGTTAATAACCCTAAAGGCTACGTTTATTAGTATGCAAAATATCATTACAAATACATATAATTGTATAGTAACTGCCAGTCAATTAATCATTCATTGGTCACCCAGGAAGAACGCATTTTATAGCTGTACGTAAAAGGTATTCAAGAGTGCATTCGGATTTCCACGGCATATAAAATATGAACCTCGATTTTCGTGTGTACTCTGAATGCTTTGGAAGAAAATAGCGTAAACGCGTTTCATTTTGATTTGAGTGATTAAGTAGTGCTAAAAACTGTTTTTATTAATAACGTACGGCCAAAAAGTCAGCTTTGTATGGGATAACAGTTCACACTTATAAACTTAGACTCGATAAACATCCCAGCGTCAGAGCCAAGTATAAAAAAGGCGTAAACTTCAATTTTTTAATGGATGGAATCTGAAAATATTACATTTTATGCTTACAGTACTCTCAGACCAAAAAAACATGGTGTGCAGTATAGAGGGTCGGATTTTGTGCGTTTTGAACTGACGTTAGATAAAAAGTTGTTAACAAACCGTAAAGTTTTTTCATCTACATTGCGAAGTAATGCCAGTTTCTTTTCAGGAGCAAAAGGTAACCAAATATTGTTTTAAAGTGAAAATAGTTCAAGTTTAAATTCGTTGTCAATACACTGCATGGATATGCTGCGATTGATTTAACATGTGTGGTGCGAGTTGTAATAATTTTACGTTCCACTGCATCGTGAACGCGTAAGCTAGTTTGGAGTGTTCAAATTGCCTTTATCAGTGCTGACATGTTCTTGACGTTTCCCATATACCTACGTTTTCCAGGTTTTCGTCTACCAGTATGATTACAGAATGTCACTGATGTCAACTTAGGCATTCCTTATTAAAGTTCTATTTGTCTTTATATCTCAGTGAAATACAAACTAACTGCAGCGGGGTAAAGAGAAACCTTTTCGTGTGATAATGTTTTCCAAAAGAATTACTTGTCATTGGCGAAAATTTACAAATCGAAACTAGTTATGAGATTAAGATATTTAATACCGTTTTATATTTCAATTAAAGGTAGATTTATACGGTGTATTTTATTATTTAGATAATTTTAGGCCTGATATGTTACGATTTATTAAGGAAACCACAGTATAGGCAAACATTCTACACAAAATGTACGTAGATGTTAACAACGAGGGCAATATAATCTCAAATTTTCTGGGAAGCGAGGAAAACATCCCCTTCCCTAAACGCTGAAAAATACAGTTTGTGAAGTATACAATATCACAGCAGGGGGCTGTTTCAACTACCGGAACAATCAAACCGATCTAAACCTACCTTGGCATGTTGGCTGTTATTTTGTGAAGAGAATTACAATAACCAATAATGTGTGCCCTGTTGAGAGTTGTCTCCTGAAATATGATATTTGAAAATCCACATATACACTCTAAAAATACACACAAAGTCTTCCACGAGGCAAAGAAAACCATCTCTTTGGGGCTGGTTTCTTTTTTACGGTAACACTATATTTCTTAATTCGAAGGGAAGGAAGGGTACAGAAAGATAGATGTGCTGTTAATAAATGTTTTTTTTATAAATATATTTGTAGCCTACTTTCCGAATTTCATCAAACAGGGTACTGTTGGGACCGCAAATGGCACGTGGTTAGAATGGCAATGTAAAGTGCGCACTCGCCAATCCAGGCCGTGTGCGAGCCACACTCCAGGAGAGGGGAGTTGTGGAGGTCCGGCCCCGCAACAGCCTACCTACGTCAGAGGAGGGAGGAGATTATGGTATAAATAGAGCTGCAAACTGCCCGCTGACCCCCACTCTCTCTCTCTCTCTCTCTCTCTCTCTCTGCGGTCCAATATCGGCGACGATCAGAAGACGCATCCAGAGGTATCGACGCGAGGCGCCGCTTGTCCCTGGGTCGCAGGTCTGCTGGTCCTGATTCTAGACCAGGCCGCTATCTTCCACGTCAGGAGACACCCTTGCACCACCTCATCTCCACTACACGGCATCAGGAGGACGCGGAGGAGCTTTGGTCGACCCGATCTGAGCCAGTGGTAGGTGTGCTTCCAGTAGGGTGCAAGGTAGAGCGATAGGGAAGTTACGCGATTAAAAGAGAGAATTAAAGCAATACATAAAGTTAATTATTTACAGGACGACGTATAATTATCTGAATATTGTTTGTATACCTATAATGTGACAAGATTAGTATCTCAATAAATCGTTGCTCGTACTGTTTATTGTGTTAATAACTACAGTAATATTAGAACACCCGTAATCAACCCCAGTGGAATTACAGGCTACTAAAGTGGCATTAATTAGGTGATCTTACAGTTGTAAAAGAAGGCAATGAGTACGCACCTCTTGCAGCAGTAAAGCTGGGACACGTTGGTCGTCTTGTGTCAGCCAGGCTTGGTGTAGTCACTAGCAGCCTTCGAATTCAGTTACCCAGCGATCAAGCAGGAAAGAATATAGGCTGACTAGGCGAACGCAACATCTGGCGGAGACGCCTTCAGATTCAGGTTCCATCACGTTATTTCGGCAGTTTCCCGAGAGCAAGTGGCATAGGCACTGTACGCGAGAGTAAGTGGTAGTATAAAGGTGTAGTACAATTTGTATAGGAACTTAAGGTTAGGATACAGTAAGAGTCATAGCTTTCTTCGTAAGTGACTTGTAAGTGTGTTAACGTTGTGTTGTGTAAGATTACTTGCGTTGAAAGTATTTGCTAAGAAAGCGCGCAGCGTAGCCAAGCCAGGGTGAATATTCTCTTCCTATGCGCACAGGCGGTAGAAACCTTAGTCATCTGCAGGCGCGTGCAGACGGCCTTGCATACGCAGCACGCAGACAGCGCTGCGCTAGGCTCTCATCTTGCACGTATTCTTTGTAGAAGAACTAGTGGTGTAGTGTTTTGCTTCCTAGAATAATTAATGGATGACTGTACAATGGAACCGTTGTCGGGACCGTTTAAGTAAAGCATAACAAAGTCTCCTATTGCAATTGGGTTGTGTGTAGTTTGAGGAGCAAAAAGGTAGTGTGCTTGTAGTTAGCGCTATAGTATAAGTCAACACAGTGCGCGTTTTGCATCACATTAATAACTGTACGTAATGATCTACGTTAGGGCGTATTACAACCATTTATCATTTATGTTTTAGTGTAGTTCATGGAAATACACAGTAAGAGAGGTGAGTCTTCCTTGAAAAAACTCTTCAGGCAGGTTTTTCTAGACACATCATCAGAAGCGGAGCAGATCCTTAGAGAAGAAACTCGCGCGTCAGAATACGAGCGAATCTGAGCTTTTAGGAGCGTCAAGTAGTCACAATATTTCACTGGACTATTCATTTCAAACAAGTCCGGACACCGCGTCGTCACAGACAATATACGACACGCCACTCATACACGGCGAGGATAGCTAATTGTTACCTACGGCACACGTGCAGTCACAGACGGATAACGTTAATTACAACTTAGACACGCTTAGCGTAAACGTACGAACAGGTCGAATTTCAGATACAGCCATGAATCTGCAGCCAGCCCTAGTGGCAGTTTGTCATCACGAGAAGGTGGCAACATTTACTAGTACTAGTACGGTGAAACGAACGGTCGGGACGATGCCGAACGATGTAAGCGGATTCGCGTGCACACGAAAGGCGCGGCCAAGAACGCCATTGACAACTTAGCGCAAGTTCACGGGAACAACCTCACGTGGCAGATCGTGGGAACAAAATTGCTAGAGATTATCACACACACAGAGGAGAGCGAGATATGTATACACAGCTTCTCTATACGGAAAGACAGGCGTTAGGCGAGAGTTGGAAGCAGCACGTCGAAACATTTCTGTATTGTCGACGGAAATGAAATCCATACGTACAGGACGCAGAACTCATCGGCATTCTATGGAAGCCGTTACTTCCGTCCATAGCGGACAAGATAATAGGTGAAGCCGAATTTGCAGAGTGTGGAACTGCGGCTTTATCGTTATAATCAGTTGAAGGAGGAAATCGGGAAACTTACGATCCAGGACCAAAAGTCACAGGACACTGCCCAGTCGACTGGGGATAGTAAACGAGGGTCGGATAGAGATAGGAATCATCGCCAGTATATGAACCGATCCTGCAGACCGTATTCCAACAGCCAGTCTTTCCCTAGAAACAGGTTTGCGTGGAACCGAAGGCCTCAGAATATTACGCAGGCTATAGTCATAGAGACAGTCCCTGGACGGCCGACGGAGTTATTTCCGAGGAAGTAACAGAGGTTTCCGTCGCGGCAGCGGATCGCAGCCGCCAAAAAAACTAGTTGACGAGGGGGTACGCCGCGTTTCCCCCGCTGAAGAACAAAAGCGGAGGCGCCGATTGACGACAAAGGCGACGAAGCAAAAATTGTGTGCGCATTGTGTTTTTACGAAGGACACAAAGTTCGCCACTGCGCACTTTTTCCGAACCAGACTTTCGACTTCGCAACTACCATCGCGGCAAGATTCCGGCGTTTTAAAATCAAATTTGAGTGAGGCCAATATAACTTCGAATCAGTACTGACCCCGCCGCCACAGTCACTGACCACGCCGCCACAGTCACTAACCACGCCGCCACAGTTACTGACCCCGCCACCACAGTCACTGACCCCACCGCTACAGTCACTGACCCTGCCGCCACAGTCACTGACCCCGTCGCCCAGTCACTGACCCCGTCACCACAGTCACTGACCCCCCAGTCACTTACCACGCCATCACAGTCACTGACTCCGACGCCACAGTCACTGACCTCGTCACAGTCACTGATCTCGCCGCCAGTCACTGACCTCGCCGCCACAGTCACTGACCACGCCGCCACAGTCACTGACCTTGCCGCCACAGTCACTGACACCGCCGCACAGTCACTGACCTCGCCTCCACAGTCACTGACCTCGCCGCCACAGTCACTGACCTCGCCGCCACAGTCACTGACCTTGCCGCCACAGTCACTGACACCGCCGCACAGTCACTGACCCCGTCGCTACAGTCACTGACCACGCCGCCACAGTCACTGACCACGCCGCCACAGTCACTGACCACGCCGCCACAGTCACTGACCTCGCCGCCACAGTCACTGACACCGCCGCACAGTCACTGACCCAGCCGCTACAGTCACTGACCCCGTCACCACAGTCACTGACCCCCCAGTCACTTACTACGCCATCACAGTCACTGACTCCGACGCCACAGTCACTGACCTCGTCACAGTCACTGATCTCGCCGCCAGTCACTGACCTCGCCGCCACAGTCACTGACCTTGCCACCACAGTCACTGACCACGCCGCCACAGTCACTGACCTCGCCGCCACAGTCACTGACCACGCCGCCACAGTCACTGACCACGCCGCCACAGTCACTGACACCGCCGCCACAGCCACTTATGCAGTCATGTCCGCTCCAGAACTTCATCTCGGCATTGATGATAATGCACATCGTGCACATAGACTGAGCCGAACTAAGTTCCACAAATTACAACGAGGTGCGGTGACACTTGAATGTCAGTTAGCTTCACCAAATCCGTCGACACCACGAATTAAGGTAAAAAAAAATGTGGTAGACAATTCAACGCGCTCATCGACACAGGATGTTCGCGAAGCTGTTTAGCATCGACATTGATCTCCAAGCAGAAACTAGAACCAATCACAGAGACGTTCACACTCGTAGAGGCAACCGAGGAATTAGAACCTCCGAAGTTTAAAACAAAAGTCAACTTGAGTATATCAGGAAATACGCACCCACATGAGTTTTTGATTATCGACAATCTTAAGATGAACATAATATTAGGTGTCGATTTTATAAAGAAATATGACGTCATTCCCTTTTTGAACCAAAATATACTTTTTACAAATGGCGATGATTCAGACAGGATCGTCCAAGTTACCATTTATTCGTCGCTTATCGACAACGAGAGTGCAGGGACAATACAATATTGCATCAATAAATTGGAAACTATAGAAACAGACAGGGAAGATAGACCTTTACCAAAAAGCAACCCTCAATTAGAAAAACAAAAACAGCAAATCATTAAGGACGTGATAAGCGAATACCAGGACAGATTTGCGTATTCCATTTTAGAGCTTACAGAAGCCAGGAATTATAGCATAAAATTAAAATTGACTTCGGATAAGGCTATTGTGACTCGACCTTATCGTATCAGTCCTAAGGTTTGACAGAAACTATTGGAACAGATACGCAATATGCAGAAAGTTGGAATCATACAGCCATCGGATTCTCCATTTTGTGCGCCAAGTTTAGTCGTAAGAAAAAAATCAGGCGATATTCAGTTTCTTACCGACTTCCGCAAACTTAATCAGTACGTAAAGCGTATTCAGTACCCATTGCCGAGTGCTGAAGACATTTTGAACCTTTTGCAAAACTCAAAATATATAACCAGTCTAGGCCTCTTTTCAGAGTTCTATTCCATCCCAGTACGCAAGCAATATAGGCATAAGCTAGCCTTTAGTATCGAAGGAGTTGGGTTATTTTTCTACAATAGTCTCCCAATGGGCCTTTCCTGTTCACCTCAGCACTTTCAACAGTTTATGGATATATTGCTAGATCCTATATCGACAATATCTTTATAGTAGGTAATTCGTTTTCTGAACATGTTAATAACATCAAAAAAGTATTGTTAGATTACGCAAATTTAACGTGAAAGCTAATACAAAGAAATGCGCTTTTGCGGAACAGCAGATAAATATTTTAGGCCACATTATTACACCAGATGGCATAGCCACAGACCCGGAAAAAGTCAGAGCAACCCAGCAAATGTCACCACCTGGGAATGTTAAAAAAACTTCGTAATTTTCTTGGCCTAACGTCGTACTTACGTCGTTATATACAAAGTTACGCTACTAAGGCAGCACCCTTAATACCCTTAATTGAATTAACGAAGCAGAATAACAGTTACAAATGGGGCCAAGACCAACAGAAGGCATTTTTAGAACTGAAACAGGCAATTCAACAGGCGCCAGTTTCGCATAGATTTGACGAGAATAGGACGTCTAACCTGGCATGTGACACATCGCAAACAGCGACTGGAGCCGTTCTTTTACAAGAGGATCCCCAGGATAAGTCACACCACATAATAGCTTTCGCATCGAAGAAATTATCTAGTCCAGAATCGCGATGGTCAGCAAAGTGACGAGATCTTTCTGTGGTAAAATACTTTTGTAACTATTTTAGACAGAATTTGTAAGGCCGCCACTTCATTGTAGAAACAGACCATGCTAGTCTCCATTAGTTGCGAACTATGGCTGATCATAATCTACGAATTCAGAAGGTCTAGCTGAGTACGATTTCTAGCCTCGAATTGTGAAAGGCAAACTTAACATAGTAGCCGATGCTTAAGTCGTATACCGACTCATAGTATAACAAAAAACACAAGTCATACACGTACATGATACGACATACCAGGTCAAACCGGAATTTTCACACTGTACATCTTTATTTAAGGCACTTGCAGAGGTTTTATTCCAGATCTCTCACAAAGATGATGAGATTAAGAAAATTATTCATAAGTATTTAGTAAATAATTGAACAGAGATTAAACAGTACATTAAACCCGAGTGGCAAACAAATGACAAATCTATTGTTAGTAAAAACCATTTTGAATGGAGACTATTTCCCAGCATATGCTTTAGCCAAGATTATTTCCCATTATTTTCAGGTTAATTTAGAAATAATTAGGCAGCACAAATCCAATAAAATATCTGTTACTTGTGTTGAACCCCTAATCCATTGTCAATTTATTTACCAGTGTTTCTGGACGAACAAGAGTATATCAGGATCGACGATGATAGGCAACTATATTTATTTCCAATAACCGATCCTAGTTCGCAGTTTTTAGGAGAATATGCCAATGATCCTCACATTGCCAAGCTCAAAGCAGCTCTTTCAAGTCCGGAAGATGCAGAACCTAGGTATAGGAGTCTTGCGAGGTGATATGGCATAACTGGAAATGGTGAAACTTTTCTCAAGGTCAGTACCTCTTTGGGGGACTGTACGTTGACATTGGTGCCCAAATATTATGTTAACGAGATAATCGCGTCACACCACGATGCGATAATGGGCGATGGACATTTTGGTCTATTTAAGACATTACAAAAAATTAAACAGACCTATCATTGGGGCAGTATGAATACTGATGTGAAGAATTACATTAAGCACTGTCAGATATGCTAAAAGGTAAAAGCACATAATGCCAAACCAATAGGTGAGTTGACCCCATTTCTCCCCCTGCTGTCTTGAAAGCGTGGAGTTTGAATGCTAAAGGACCCTTTCCAACCACCCAACAACGCCACAAGTACATCTTGGTAATGACTAGGTTTTTCTATAGATATGCCTTGCCAAAAGCAGTTAAAAGCATTGATGTACAGATGTGTGCAGTCTTTATTAAAGAAGTAATTTTGAGATATGGCTGCCCACAGCAAATTCTTCAATAATGAACTAATTGCGGAGCTCCTTAAGAGCCTGAAAATTAATAAACTGCAGACAACATCTTACAATCCTGCATGCAATGGTTTAACAGGATCGCTAAATAAAATCATAGCTACGCAGCTTACTGCGTTAGCACAGCAGGATCCAGCACACTGGGATGCCCATCTACCCTACATTTCCTTCAACTACAGCACAAGTGTCAGTTAAGGCACTAAATTCACTCCCTTTTATCTTTTGCATAGGTTGAGGCAACACAGCCGAGTCATGTAGTAACGATTCAATATTCCGAGCGAGCGGACATTTGGTGCGAACAGCTACGTCAAGGCAGAGAGCAGGCTCGCATGAATTTGCTTGACGCACAAGTGCAAATGAAAGTTCAATTTGATCGCAAACATCGAGCCAATATAATCAAAGTCGGAGAATGGATTTGGCTTAAGAATCGCACCAGATCCAAGGCTTTTAATTTCAAGTACAAAGGTCCGTATCGCATGGTTGGACGTGGTCGGAGCAGCCACATTTAAGATACAATTAAATAAAACAGGTGTGCCAAAATATGACATAGTGAATACATGTGACGTAAAATTGGTCCACATAGGATCAGTTTTTACAGAGGCCTTTGTATGCCAAATGTTAGTGTAGTATGTTAAATATTATTAGTTGTTCATGTTATTAAACAGTGTTACATGTGAGCGAACGAGAAAGAGGGAGCTCTATAGAGCGCCGAGCTACAGCCGAGAGCACCAGCTGCGACATTCTGTGTGTGCAGCGACCACGAGTGCAGACACACGACTGTTGGAGCAGTGGTGCGCCGACACCTAGGGAGTGGCGCGGCGAGCAGGGCACAGTATAGAGCGAGCCTAAAGAAGTAGCAGCAGCGCTGAACTTGTATTTTCCCCGCCCAAGCACAGATATAGCGCCAGCCTAAAGAAGTAGCAGCAGCGCTGAACTTGTATTTTCCCCGCCCAAGCAAAGATATAGCGCCAGCTAAGAGGGACAGCAGCAACACAGCGGACATGAGGAGGCAAGGTCACAGAGGTGGAAAGATCGTACCTGCACTGAGTTAAGTAACCCAAATTTATGCCTTCATTGTTGGGTTAGGTCAGGCACACTTGGTGCCCTTATGTTTCAAGTAGGCGCCATGGTGGCGAAATTTATCATGAGAATTCTTTGAATTCAGCATTTTGGCAAAATATAAAATGTAAATCAACATCAAAGTTGCCTGCCAAAAGCTTTTAGAATATGGTTTTTAATGTTTTCCCTGGAAATAATGAAAATATATATCTTCATGGCCTCTGTGAAATTTGAAAACTAATGTACAGTTTCCTCTGATGTTGGTCTTTGTTCGGACATACGGCCAGTAATTTCTAGTAAGTGTTTCGAGAATTTACAAATATAAACGGAATTTAGTAAAATAAAAATGAGTTCTAGTTCTCCAAAATTTTCGGCTGCAGTTCGGCCATATAGCCAGTTCATTTAATTATATCAATTATCCATTTCATAATGAATTAGCTAAAAATTAAAATTTGTAGTGAACATTATCAAATAAAGAGACAGTGTGGTTGGCCTCTGTTGACTATGTTAAGTTATAATATTAGACAACCAAATTAATTTTTAAGACTAGCCATAACCTCTGAGTTTGGCTACACAATCGACATTATTTTTGTGGAATAATTAACTTTGGGAATTAAAACAGTTCAAACTGTAATTGATGTCATAAACGGTAATTGTATTTTAAAGACCAAATAATCTCAATTGTGGAATAATAAAGAACCTGTGGGTTTTTGTAAAATCTAATAAATTTTGCGGAAACGTTATATTTGTTATTGCATATAAGTAAAATTCTCCTATGTTGGACAAAACAATATGTATTTGATCTGGCCATTATTTATAACTGTTGCACTCTTTTGCATTAATGTTGGCATAATAAATTATATATATATATATATATATAAATTGGCCGAAATAATGTTTGTAAATATAAAAGGCCTGAGGCAAACTCAAACAATTTTTGTATCTGGGTTTTCCTTAAATGAGAAAGGGAAAATTTTAATTGACACTATGAAAAACCTCTAGTAAATTTTTAAAATTTTTTGCTATATGCTATTTTCTGAAATTGTTGGAAACTAAGTGCAATGAAAACATCGTATGAAAAAAATTATAATCAATAAAAGAAAAACTCAAATCATATTTCATGTGTTCTTTGTTCATGTCATAAGTTCTCAATATAATTGCACTTTCTGTGCCCTGTTCAAAGAGTGTTTCTTCTAAACCTGTTGGAAATGTAATATTTTCTGGAAATCCAATTTTGCTGGGTCTTTGAGTTCAAGAGCGTAGCAGGGGGCCTCAGCTGGTCAGGGGCTAGAGCACCATATAGTGGGACCGCAGTAGCTCAGTAGATAGAGAACCAAATAGTGGGGCTGCAGAAACTCATTGGGTAGAGAACCCAATAAATTCATTTCTCATTTATATAGTAGTAAGGATTCCAAGTGGGGCCTTAGTGGCTCAGTGGATAGAACTTATTGTTACAAAACATTTATTATTTATCCTTATAAAAACGCGCGAAGCCACGGGTAAAAACATATATTTTTGTCCACCAATTTGAAAGATAGTGTCGCATGTACAACAAATCTTTTACATTATATCTGCAATACTACTAAACCAACCTTCGTCAAATTTGGCATTCAATAAATATTATGGTAGGCAAGTAAAATGAAAATAATTAAACTTTATTAGGCACTTATGTTCAGAATGAGGGCCATACAAATATTTTAGACTTATTTGTTATATGTAACTACCATACAATTTGGACAATTGCAACAAAATTTTGTACGCTTGCTCTATATATTACAATAATCAAATAAGCCAGAAAACAACAACCTTTGACAACAATTTCTTAAGAGATCGCTACATGAATTAGTCAGTTTTTTGTGTAATTTCTCGGGAAATAATTGGCAGATTCCTAACAGATTTTGCAGTCAAGTTGTGGTGGACCTACACACCACAAAGAAACAAAGCAGCGCAAAAACGAATACATTTATTGAAAAACTCTTGACAGGTACAATGGAAATTAGCAGAGCTGGAACAATTATACGTATTCACTCTTTCAAGCCCTCCAAAATATTTGTTTTCATTACCCACTGGAGTAGCAATGTAAGCCACAGCATTATCTTTCAAATGAGCTGTTATTCTGAACACAATCAGCTCTCATTGACAATACTTCATCAACAATCTCAACTCAAGGAATTTAACAATTTTTCTACAACCATCTGCCGTTCAAAACTTATTCTTATATGTCTGTAAGACTTTCTTATCTCCTTAACTTGAGGTAATTTACAAATTATAGGTGGCACTATACTATCCTTCAACATGACTAGATAAGAGAGTATATGAGTTTACTAATCCAAACTTCACACAAATTTAAAAATTGTTTAAAATACACACCACCACTACACGACACACTCCTCGGAGCCGTCAAAGGCCGTAAAGCGGCGGACACAATAAAATAGTCGTAGCAATCGTGCGCCAGTTTTGAACGTACAAGGACGACTACTAAAATCCACTAAAAACTCTTCTATTACGTTAGAACGGGAACACTTACTCTAGTGTAGACGTGGAATTTGATCATGCCTTCCTTTCGCTACACATCTCTTAACAAACATTTGCGCCGAAGCGCGACCACACTATATTCTCACACTAATTTCATATAAAATTGTGGACAATCTCTAACGGGCCAAAGTTCAAAACTAACAAATATGGCAGGATTGAAGGCGCTCAAGATTGTCCTTACTTCACTTGTCTGCTCACACCGGCGATGCTAAACCGGGAGGCCAATCATATAGCCAAATTTCCATGGGCAATGCAGTTAAAAAAAAACTATTGAAAAGATTCCACTTCTGTGAATCACTCCAATAACCAGGGTTAAGACATTCATTGCAGACGAGATTAATCAATCCTAAATTAAAGGCACGAAAACACACAAATTCAAAGCCCAGAAATCCAATTAAATCTCACATTCTGCACCACTATGAAAATTTAAATCGCTGTTAACTGCCGAACCCACCTTTGAGCCGCCGAAACATGGCGACCGACAACGTTGAAAGCATTGTCCACAGTCCTCAACCGGAATCAAGTCACCTCAACTAAGGCTGGAAGAAGAAAAGGCCGATGAAAGTCCAGTTCGAACACAGGAAAACCCAGGTGGGGTCTGGCCAGTGCGCACGCGCTAGTGAGGGGGAAGAAAAGAGGCAGAAAATTAGGAGCGGGGAAGAGGGCACCGAGATGGGGTCTGGCCAGTGCGCACGCGCTAGGGAGGGGGAAGCAAAGCGGCATAAAGTTAGAAGCGGGGAAGAGGGCACCGAGATGGGGTCTGGCCAGTGCGCACGCTCTAGGGAGGGGGAAGCAAAGAGGCAGGAAGTTTGGAGCGGGGAAGAGGGCACCGAGATCGGACCTACGGAGCGATAGCACTATAACGAAGATCAAGCACTGCCGACAGCGCCCTCTGCGCAATGTACTCTTGCCCCAGTTTATATTTAAACATTTTTTTTTATGGCATGTTAGACATTATTTTAAAAATTGCGGCCATCAAGCCATTTTAGTATAGTGTGCTATATCTTCGAAACCATTTAATAAATTCCAACTTAACTTTTAATGCCGAGAGTATTAGGCTCTACACGGAGCCTCTTTCGTCCTCCATTCAGTAAGATATGAATAAATTAATTGTTATGTCGTATCTCGGGAAACGATTGGCCTATTTGTACCAAATATGGTAAACAATTAGTACTGGGTATGTAATGATAACTGATATGTTATACGTTTGTCAGAATTTTATTTTCAAGATTTCTTTTATACAGCTATTTTATTTTTGCTTGTTATAGCGTCGAAACCCTATAATTAATTCCAATGAAACATCGTATGATGGCTCTATAGGCCTATATTAAAACAATCTAATGTGTACACACAAAACCTCTTTTGTTAGCCATTAAAGTAAAACAGTATCACTTGACAATTAAAAATAATGTGATCTCCGAAAAAAACAACCGAATTACACCAATTGTAGTAAACTATGAGCACATATGGCAGTCTATGTAAATGGATAAATTTCGAGAGGATCAGACAAAAATATTTTTTAAACGGCCACCATATAAACTTTTAAGCTTCTATGAAACTACAAAAACATTTCAACTTAATTTTGTATACTGGCAGTATAGGTCACATCCATCAAAATTGTCTATTCAAAGCATCATTCATCCGCCATTTTGTAAGATAGCCACACATGAAATAACATAGTTTTTATGCAGTATTTCGGGAAACAATCAAACGATTTCTCTCAAATTCGGCGTAGAAGTTGTACTGTGGTTGGCTAAATTATTTTCTGAGTGGAGTCTATATAAACATTTTAGCTTAGTGTGCTATATCTACGAAACTATGTAACATATTTAAATTTTACTTTGTTTATTGTATCTATGACAATAATTGAATGTGCTAATATATTAATTTTGTCCTCCGCTTATAAAGATCGTCACATGATCAATAAAACTTTTGTGTCATATCTCGAGTACCAATCAACCGATATACATACAGAGATCCCCCTTTGTCATATTTTTGTAAAGTAATATCAATTGAGTAAACCGAACATTTTATCATATTTATCATAATTCGACTAATTTCCACAAAAGTTTGCACACCTACAGAAGGCCATGTCAATTTATGTGATTTAAATGGTTTCTATCAATGGTTTTAAAAATGACGCCCATATAACTATTTTTAAATGTTTGGCATATCTATTTAACATTTTCAATCAAACTTTTAATGCTGGCATTATCTATTACAAACTTTGGGAGCACAATTTTGTACGACTGCACTATTTAAGAAACTAATGTTTAAAGTCATGTATCGGAGACCAATACACCGATCTACCAAATTATTCACACTATTGATGTTATGATAGGCCATGTAGATTTATGTGTTTTAGTGGCTAAAACAATTATTTCCAAAGTGTTGGCCGAGTAAATATTTCAGGTATGCGAACCCTAACATTCAAAACATTACACTTATTACAACTGGAGATGATACCCCAGTTCCTACCTCCGTGATGCAGTTGATTGTAAGCTAGCTTGATTTCACGAGTTTTTCTGAATTAGAATCCCGGGTAAGTCTCGCGTGTATTTTAATTGTGTTTGTAATGTTTCATATGTTTATCATTTCATCTCTAATGATATTACTGCCAATCAGCTATCAACGCCTAACTACCATCTAAGCTTGCAAGAAATTCACTAACATTTGTTTGCACTCATGTAGAGGAAAGTAGGGTCATTAGTTATCAGTAACTTCTTGTTTCATGATAGTGCTATCTTACAAAATGGCAGAGAAATGGGGCTCTGCATAGACAAATTTAATGGTTGTAATAGGTACTGCAGGCATACAAAGTTAAGTTTTAATTGGTTCCAGCAGCAAAATATACTGAGCTTAATGATTTATATTGACACCAATTTTAAAGTAAGTGCCTAACCTACCTAAAACATATTAGGTTACACCACCTGCTGCAGTTCTAATTGTTTCGAAATTTGGAAGAAATATATCAATTGTTTCCCGAGATATGACAAATACACTTAATTTATTCGCATGGTACGACCTAACAAAATAAGAGACAAACGATGTTCTATGTACATGCATGTTGATGGTTGTTATATGTTCTGCCAGCAACAAAATTTAGTTGAAATTGGTTACATGGTTTCGACGATGTAGCATTCTAAGCTAAAAATTGTTATATGGCCGACATTTTGAAAATAAGTGCCTACCATGCTTAAAACATACCACTAACATTATCTGACTCAGTACTAACTGTTTGTCAAATTTGATTGGTATTGGTCAATTCTTTCTCGAGATATTACATAAAAACTTAATTTTATTCGCATATGCTATCTTACAAAATGGCTGAAAAATGATGCTCCATGTAGATATAGTTGATAGTTGTAATGTTTACAGCCAGCACACAAAGTTATGATGGCATCATTTTATAATTTCGACGATAAAACATTTTAAGCCAAATTGGCTGTTTGGTCACCATTTTGAAAATAAGTGTCTGAAATTCATAAAACATGCAATTTTAAATCTGCATCAGTAGGTACTACTTGTTTGAGAAATTTGGTTGGAAAAGTTTAATTATATACCGAGTTGTGACATAACTTTATTTGTTCATATAGCACTATTTTCCAAAATGGCCGACAAAAGTGGCTTCTAGTTGTTACATATGATGCATGTAATAGATAACTTCAGTATACAAAATTTGGTCGGAATTGGTTAAATAGTAGGCAGATATACTAAATAAACTTAAAACACTTGTATGGGCGCCGTTTTGAAAATGAGAAACTAACCAATTTCAATCACCTACGTGTAGATGACCTACCATAGTATTACTTACATGTCAAGTTGGGTGACAAATGGTTCAATAGTTTTTGAGATATTATGTAATATATACATTTTTCAGATTGGTGCTATTTCCAAAATGACAGACCAACAACAATATCAATCTCAAAATTTAATGCTTACAAAACTTGGTTTAAATCGGTTGAATGTTTACAGAAATTTTGAAAGTAAGTAGCCGAAGTGGTCAAAAACTACAGAAGTATGATGTCCTTACTAAGTTTTTATATGAGTACACACCTATACACACATATACAGACAGACGCAAAGACTGGAAAGTGATCTTATAAGCCTTTATTTCCTTCGAAAAGTAGGCTAAAACCTGTTGTGGACAGTAGAATGGTATATATAGATTTGACATGTACAGAGTGATAAGAAACATTAATATTTTTGCTATCCAAAGCCTCGAGGGTAAAAAAAAAAAAATTGTCGTTTTCTCCTTTCCATCTATGTCGCCGGATCCATCGACCAATAAAATACAGTAAACATGCCCAAGTATCAAGGACAGGAGCTCGATATTTAGCTAGAAAATACTTTTCAAAAGTTATTGACGGGTGAATAATCCTATTCTTTAGACTGTTTCAAAGGCTTGAGCTGAATCAAACCCAATGAATATGGATTTAGTTGAAACAGCCTACACAGTGAAAAAATTACCGTATCTGTGACTCATAGTTTCTTGTTGACTTAAAATCTTTTCTGTATTCGTAAAACCGTATGTCGCAAATCTTCTATTACAGTTCACCTACATGTGAAATACATTTGTGGATAGTTACTGAACGATTGTGTTGTTACGAAAATTCACTGAACTTGTGTTGAAGTGATGCCACTCAACAGTTACTGGGAATTATTACCTTGCTGTGAAGGAAGGGGAAATGAGTAAGGGGCGGTCTCTGAAGGCCCACTATGTTATTGGTAACTGCTCCTAAAATGAAAGGAATACGCCACGACAGTGCATAAGGTATATAATGTTTAACACCGTATACTCTGACCATGAATTGATTTATTTAAGTTCTGGAACACAAAACATATTAACGAAAAGAAAATGTTTTCAATTACTAGTTTCCAAATTTTTGCTTGCAAAAGTAGAAACAAATATTACCGTATAGGATTTGCACAACTTTTGGAAATTCGTTTTGCATAGGTATTGTTTAGGTAAGATAAAGAAATGTTTGCTTTTTAAATTCATTATTACCTTAAAACGTCTTTTAAATATAAAGTATTTCTTAAGAGTTAATTGGTTTGATAGGCAGAAAGAAGTGAATAATTCTTATGCAAATCAACAAATGCCCAAAAAAAGTCAATATGTTCGTGACTATTCTCACCCCTTTTTCTAATTTAACGCCATAACTTACGATATAAAAAACCGCGTTATTAGCTCTCCGACGCAATATTCAATAACCATAACGGTGTTGAATTAACGAAGTTTGATATAAAAGCTAAAGGGACTAAACAAATTAATTTGTTCTGATGGGAGAAGGGGCCATTGTGGTTTCTCGTTAGCTCCTTGCGGACGAAAAATTCTACGAATACGTATGTTCAGAACTTTTATGAGCGATGAACTGACTTCATAATTTATATACGAGTGCAATCTTCAGCGCGTTTCAACCCGACCCACGCATCTAGAAACTTTATGATGCATATTTAATAGAGAACCTGTAATTCAGCCGGCATGAAATATGCACTGGGCCTAATACTTATGAAATTTTAATGGGTTCCTGGTCTTCGGTTTTCCGTCGCGAAGAGAGGTCGGCCAGGAGGGAAAAAGACGTTGGAAATTGGCTGCCGGTAAATTTTCCGGATGTCTTTCCCGTGGCGATGTGTGCACTGACAACGGGGGGGGAATAACTTTGTGCTCGGGAGAATGAACAATGTTCTCATTAATTCCGGGAAGAACCAGCCGCTCCCTCGGGAGCACAGTTAAGTCCTCCGCGCATGCGCGCGCCGCAAGTGAAGTCAGGGCGCTGCTGCTGTGTAATTGGTTCGCTACATCGGAGAGAGTTGGCAGTCCTGGCTTGAGTCAACTAGAGGGGAATTTCACGCCGCTTTTTAGCTATGCAAACTGTGGACTCTCACTTGTAACTTTCTTTCGTTCCGATGGTCACGACCATAGTCTAAATATGAGATAGACCGCTTATTCGTCTTCTGGGCATGTTCCCAAAATTGACCTACCTCAAAGGAACACAACTGCCAAAGTCACATGGTCAACAATGATGAACGTGTTTGTTTACATCTTAATTTTTAAATGACAGCACTATTATATTGATAAAATACTTTTACCAGTTTGAATTTATTCAAAAAGCATTTCAATTTCATTAGAGGAAGTATAAAAACATCTCAAAAGCAATTGTTTACTAAACAGTGTTCTAACCTCAAACTCAATCCACGCCATTTTCTCTAGACGTGTAGGCAGAAAAGCAATTCAATGTTGGGATGCAGAGATTGGTTGTGCTCAGCCAGCGAGATCGATCTACCTCATCTTTAGTCTATGGTCATTACACTATGGGTCCAGAGAAACATTAAAACGATGTTTCACGTTTCCATGGCAACCACACAAACCACGATAACCCCATTTAATTCAACGTTAATTTCATTATGGTTCCCTTTGCATATCTTAAATTTGCTAGAGAATTAGCTTTGCGTGGTTTTTAAAATACAGAAGACTTTTTTTTTTTTTTTTTTTTTTTTTTCAAATGCGTTCCTCGAAATCCGGCGTGTGGGAGTGTTTCCTCAAAAAAATTGTGTTTGGTTGTGTTGGGGACGCTCAT
This sequence comes from Dryococelus australis, assembly GCA_029891345.1. NCBI lineage: Eukaryota > Metazoa > Arthropoda > Insecta > Phasmatodea > Phasmatidae > Dryococelus > Dryococelus australis. Next base: position 69,557,185 of record CM057006.1, on the reverse strand, counting down.
TTGTTTTGCGTGAATACGTCTACGTTGACGCGCTCGGGCGCCTTGATGTATATTTTACGTTCCCGGCACCGCTTCACTCGATCATATGGGGTTTTATGGCTATCACTGGATTTCTTTTGAGATTCTGTTTGTAACCGTATACGATTTCTGTATTTCGACTAGGCTTTTTTGGCGCGTATAGGCCGAAATTGTGTTAACTCTTCTTAATTTTTTACATTAAACGAATACAATTTCACCATAACCACGCCACACAAATATTTTTATACACGCAATCGATTGATCTTGACGAGAGCTGTCGAGTAAAATCAAAACGACCGTCATAGCTTTTCACAGTCAAGAGTTATACTAAGCGGAAGTTATGAGACGCGACGAAACTAACTCAAAATTGCGGCGGCAACCCCCCCCCCCCCCTCCCTCAGTGCGATCTTTTGCAGTCCTCACTCAATTTATCATATTATTTGATCCTTTGGCAATCGAGTGGTGTAATTGAATTTCGAATGAAGACGATAGATTCGGTGCTGCAATGCCAAACTGTATCCCCCGATTTTCGTATCATCGGATTTTCTGGATTGCCTCCCGCTAAGGTTGCAAATTTAAAGACGTATTCACGACAAAAGTGATTAATAGAGGCGTTTACTTAGAGTCTAACAAAATAACCCAATATGCTCGATTTAATAAATTCCGTTTTTTTTTTTAAAGATCGTTTTGATTTTCCTAGGAACCACAACGAAATCAGTGTTGAAATAAACATTTTCAGTGCCCCTGAAACTCTGGAGTAGACTAAATTCGTATGGGACACAAATGCGTACTAAAGAGTTTTATTTCTATGAGCACACTTGAAACATTTCAGATCGCAGCATCCAATATAACGGAGATGCTTCTAAAAAAGGGACGTTTATTTTCTGACATTACAAGGTACGAAGTTAGAGTCGAACAAGGTAAGTCTTTATCACGAGGAGAGAAAATGTTTGCTCTCGATGATCTAACAGGGGTTAATAAATTGATGTTACCAGTAATATGAAACAGACTATAGTTATTCTTTGATTCAGAGATATAGTCTAAACAAAGACTAGATTTTTGCGAGCTTTTTTTATGACTTTCATTTAACTTTTCGAGTTTATGGTAACTGGGATCAAGGTCACCCACAGACAACATGGCGTTCTGAGTCATTAATGTAATAATTTCCTGGATTTTTCATTTTTTTAAATATTTTTTTACCATATATGTTGATTTTTTTAAATTTAAGTTCAATCATTTCAAGGTCAAGGTCGTCCACATCTAGCATGGCGGTCTGGGTCAGTAAAATAATTTGTACCTAGATTTCTAGGTACAAGTTTTTAGGTTTTTTACAATTTTTCCCGATTTTTTTTTCAATTAATGTCACTGGAAACAAAGGTCGTCCTCGGCCAACATGCTGGTCAGGGTCGTTGGTTTAATTTTTTCTTAGAATTTCACAACACTTTTTTTTCTCTCGATATTGACGCTTTTTTTTTTTTTCTTGGTTGTTGAGTTTAAGTTTACTGGGGTCAAGATCAATATCACCCACATACGACATGGCTGCCGGGGTCAATAATGTATACAAACATCTGACCCACCTGATTCACTCGGCCAGGCTTGGAGCATCGTATCGGGAATTTACTGCTCTGAGCACGATGACTAATTTCGCTAGGAGCTTAGAATCCTCTTGCTTATGTGAGGAATTTTATACAGTCGCATAGAGGAAACTGGAATCCGCTTTACTCATTTATAAATTCGTTAATAATATTATTTCATTTGGGGGGGGGGGGGAAGGCGATTTTTAAACACAATAATCAATTTCTGAAGTGATTAGGCAGTCGGATTGGGCCTTGCACTTGGAATAGAGAACAATTATGATAGCTCCAGAGTCACGTATCGAGATCAGTTAAAACCGCGATATGCAGCGGTCACCCGTCTAAAGAGATTGACCGCATATCACGGGTTTGATTGGTCCCACTATGTAAGTTATTTAATGTAATTATTCTGTAACCCAAACCCAAGGTTACACTTTCTGTGTCCAGTCAGAGACAAACCATGCTGTTTTGTTCAACGTATGGAGGTCGGATGATGCCGCTGGCCGGCGGGTTTTTTCGGGGATTTTCCGTTTCCCCCGCGCTTGCATTCCGGCGCTGATCCGTTATCCCCTCATTTCTTCCTCATCGGCTCTCAAGACCTAAGAGTCGCCCAAATCTCTCTAAGCTAGACTTTGTCTGGAGTTCGGACATCGCGTTTCCAAACATCCGTTCTACGTTTGGGCTATCGCAATCTGTTTCTTGGGATAAGGAAGCGCTGATTGGTTCACGCGACCCTCCGACGACACTGCGCTGTCCTAAGCTGCCGTGTCCCAAGTCAACATGCGTCCCAAGTTGAAGCAATCGGCAAGCTGAACTTTTGTCCGAAGCTGATGGAAAAAGAAGAAGACTTCAAATACTTTCGCGTGCATCCGTGAAATGTTTACGTTATTAAAGGGCCCACCTCCCTAGAGTCTAAAGAGTGTATAGGGGGGGGGGGGGGAGTGAGCTGGCTGGGGTCGCATCTTCCACCCCTTCCCCTACACCTTGTCCCTGACTACGACCGTGTTCACCCGTCCTTTCGGCTATTTCCATTGACCTACACTCGCCCTCTACTCACTGTGGAGGAAAAGGACAGATTAGAGAACCGGTACCTGGTAGTCGCTCTCTCTCTTCCGCGGAAGTTCTTGTCTTCCCAGCGGTGCACATTTTTGACGTGCAAAATTTACGCACTATTCTGCGGCGATCAAGGCACAGTGTACTACCCTTGTATTTCTACGAAATATATCTTCCGTTGAATCGTTTTTTTTTTTAAACCAACAAAGCTTGAACCGGAAATCATAAACAAAAGAAGTGTTGTTGCTTGTTGAAATTTTCTAACACTACTTAGCATCATAAACACAGTGCTAAGTTTGATCCAGTTTTTCTAGCTGCAAACTGAAGAGTGCGTGATGTTTCCTTGTCAGTCGATTCACAATGCCGTACAAGGCTGTTAAACTTATGGGTTTATGAGATAGTAGGTTACATATTATTGTTTAGGTTGTTAGATAATTTTTGTTTACTATACAAAGTATTCTTCACAATTGGACATATTTAAACCAAATTTGGTATGCTATAAGTACCAGTTTGAAGTACTGAACAGGCTAATTCATGGTCTATTTTGTTAGCCATTTTGAAAAATAAACATCGTCTAAAATTTGTACTGTAGTTACTGAAACGAAACACAAATCTAGCATAGAGATGACAATTACAAACCACCTGAACTCAGAAATATAAAAATCATGTTAAATCATTTTTTTTTTATCTCAGCAGTATTTTATCCAAGGAATCACTAAACCCATTTGGAACCAACTTTGTATATCAGAAGTAGTCATCATTGTCGTTAATTACACAATTTAAAAATTTCTTCAATGTGCCGTGTTTGAAAAGTTATTAAAAATTAAGGTTTCCGTCTCATAGCCATGACAATTGTCGAAAAACAATGTGTAACATTTGTTCTGCTAAAAAGAAAATTCTACGGTACAGGTTTTTAAGCACTTTATAGAAATGATCTGTATAGGTAAGTTCAGAGAAAATTAGGCTTATTAATTGTATCGTAAAACTTTTTGTTTCTGGTTCTGGCATTTGCGTTTTGTGTAATGAAGATGTACAATCGTAAGTTGGTGTTAATAATTCCATTCATCAGATTGTTATGCAGGGAAATCAGTTGTAGACCTACGTCAGTCGAAATAATTGTGTGAATTGCTTTTGGAAAAACATTTTCATCTATGTGCATTGGCTGTAGCTGTGTGTAAATTTTAGGAGAGTGCCTGTACACAAATTGCAAAAGAAATTCAGATTGAAAAAATAATGCATCATTACTAATACACAACTTATCTTGACTCAGGGGCGGATTCAGAAACGAGTATAGAGGGGGAGTACCTTTCTTTCTTTTGAGGAGTCATCTGGTTGAAAATTTATTCTACAGAATGAAATATTGAATGAGAAAGGTACACAACTCGTAAGTTACAAGATTTGCCGCTAACCTAACCTGACAATGCTGCCTGAAAACATATTGTAATTCCCCGAGCCTCAGAGTTTTACATCGTCCATCATATTGGAAAAAGCTCATCGAAGTGTTCTCATAATCTAATAAAGCGCCCAAGCGGGCAATTTAAGTGGAAATTTGCGTGGAACTAAAAATCCAGACAAAAATCACACTTTTCTAGATATTTTGATACTGGGAATATAGCAAAAATTAGATGGACAGAGTCAATTTTCGATGGCCATGGTCCACTCTCCTCGCCCTCTTATTTTTATCATTAATTTTAAGAAGTAGCTGGGTCCACCCGTGTCTTGAAAGTCCCAAAAAAGGGATGTCTACAAGTTGAGTTCTCAATGAAAATAAAATAACTATATATATATATATATATATATATATATATTATATATATATATATATATATATATATTATATATATATATATATATATATATATATATATATATATATATATAGTTATTTTATTTTCATTTATATTTTCATTTTATTTTCATATATATATATATATATATATATATATATATATATATATATATATATATATATGTGTGTGTGTGTGTGTGTGTGTGTGTGTGTGTGTGGTGTATGTGTGTGTGTACACATACACATATATATGCCTTAATGTAAAACTTTAATTGTGAAATGTTTGGCAGAGTAATGGAAAACAATGTCTTCCTTATTAACTGTGAGACCAAATGCTTCGAAAATATATGCGTAAAAATTAACGGGCAACTTTAAAAAAAAAAAATCATAACATAATTCTTTTAAAATAGTCATTCTGTGCTGTATGTAAAAACTAATGACAACATTAAAAAAAAATAAAAGGAAATGGAAACACATTGCACAAAAGTCCAAATAATGGAAATACAAAACTTCGAAATGATATTCGTGCAATTAACAAAACAAAAATTGTGACAATTGAGCTCCTAACTTCACGGGTTACAGGAACAAATACCGACTAATAATTAATCTTCTAGTTAAGCACCATTATATGATAATACCTGTACAAAATTAGACTGTTTTTTTTTTTCAGTAAACAATGAACGGCTCACTTTGCAGCTGTTAGCATACATAAAAGAAAAACGTAACCTTACGTTAAAATGTTGGGATATTTTGGGATCATCCGTACACATGTAATAACATTATTGCATTTGAGATAATAGTAGACCAAAGAAAGATTTTTTTTTATAAAAAAGCCACCTCGCAATAAATTCCCGTGACCCAGAATGCTAACCACTTGTACTGATTATCATAACATATTTATAGTCTATGCCACTTACCAGGAAAGAGGAAAACATTTTGGAAGTATTCTTTTTGTGTCGAGTGTTAATTTCTGAAATTATTGATTTGGAATACTGGTTGGGGAAATACGTCAGACATCAATTATAATAATTGGTATATGTAGGGTGTATCCAAGCTGTGGACCAGAAGGAGGGAGAGGGGTTATATAAAAACTACCAAATTATGGCTAGTATGGAGCGACAACGGAATACAATGTTGGAGTATACGGGAATATCCCGAGAAAACCCACCTTCCAGTGGCATATACGTCGCGTTTCTATCACGTAAAAATCTAGTTACGACCCCGTAGAGAATCTAATCCGGATCACTTTGGTGGGAGGCTGGTGAATAGCCACGTAGACGTCGTGAGCTCCTATACTGCATCCATTCCAAGGTGGCAACTTGTATTACTCCACCTGTTCGCGCACTTTGTAGGTATTGGTTATTTTGCCGGCCACCAACACGTGTCAGCCAGTCAGCTCGTTAGATTTATACCTCACTTCGTCTCACATTTCAAAAGCAATGCTTATTTCAGTAACATATGTGTAATTTAGGGAACTGCGAACTCTCCACACTCGGCATAAAAAATAGAGAATAGGAGGCCGCGAGTAGTAATTTAGTATTACGACGTTTAACTTAAATATTACAAAAAAACTGTTGGATCTATTTCCTGTAGCTATCATACTGTGAAGCGACCAGCAAATCAGAACTCATAACAGAAATTGTAAAAATACGTAAGAATTGTGCAATCTTTGGATTCCATTGTTTTGTCGGTGTGTACTTTCCCGTATAGCTGACGCCTGCCAAGGAACACTAACTTCATTGCAAAAGTATTCTGTGAATTGTTTGCGAACTCGTTCACCCACATTCGCAGGGTGGCGGGCATGTGTGGCTCTCAGTGGAATAAGATTTTCTTGGGGATGTTGAAACCCTTTATCTTGGGTGTCTTGCGTTCCATGTGCGCAACAGTATTCTTCTCTTATCATGTTATGTAGAATACAGCAACACATGATGAGATAATCGACAGTTGCCACGTCGATGGCAATCGGTTGATAAAATATGCGAAACGCTTGCCCCAAAATACCGAGGGCATTTTCGCTTGTTCTTCTTGTTTGGCAGAGACGATAACTGAAAATACGCTTGCACTCATCGGCGGTTGCAGTTTCGTGTGAATACGGCTTCGTCATTGTCTGAGATGATGTGAAAGCCCCATCACCTACTAACACGCGTGGAAGTAATCTGTCATTCCCAACGACAGTTGGTGGAAGAATGCTGAAATTGATTCCCCTGATTTTCTTTCCAAAGGCGGATTGATGGACAACACGTGAATCACTTTCTTCGCCATAAGCTTCATCGTCGAAAGCCACAAAATTTCAGTCTGCATCCACTATTGCCAGAAGTACAATGGAGTAATAATTCTTATAATTAAAGGACAAAGACCCTTATTTTGGGGGCACAAGATACGCACTTGTTTTCGGTCAATTGAGCCTATAGCATTGGGGAAATTCCATTTGACCGAAAACTTTTCAGCTCTGTCCAACCACGACTGCATTGTAGGTTCAGGAAGATATATTGACAGCATGTTTTTGTGTATTGCTTTAAGCACGACTTTGATTATTCTTAAAATGTGCTGATGACAAATGCGAAACTGGAACGCAAGAGATCTCATTGACTCTCCCGTAGCCAAAAACCTGTAACAGACAAGACCCAACAATAGCGTTTTTTTTTATTGCTATAATTGCTTCATTACATTTTGATTTCAGAGGATGCATGCAAAACGAAATGGAAATCCTGAGAGATTGGTATAGTCGTAAAAAGAAGAACGGCAAACTGCCCACGAGATCAGGAGCAGCAGCTGTCCGTACTTGCACGAGAATTGAACACATGAGCTTTCTGGATGGCACTAGTGGTAGTAGAAGGTGAGAACTTGTTTTCCAGAGTCAAAATCATTATGTCTTTACCTTATTTGCAATCATTATATATTTGAGACCTTGTTAATTATGGACACAAATATGACGATGTAAGGTACAGATATGCAAGAACGCATTTACTTGAGCAATTTCAGTATTTGTAAAATATATTTATAAAGGTAGATATGGCGTTGTTATATCGCTATTAAGATATATGCTACCTACATTCACCAATTGCGCAACTCAAGTGAGTCCTCACACAATAGGGATTTAAAATGATCACACTAGATAGTCGGCCATACAGGTTTAACTAGAAACACGACTATAACTGGTGTAAAATTGCTGGTTTTCCCTATAGTAGTGTTATTGGAGTCGTGGAATTCTTATATACCTATACCTTATGACATGATAATTCTTACTGTTTATTTGTTCTGTTCATTGTAAACTAACTAGGCTGTATTTGTTATTATTTTCACGTAATGTAATTATTTCACCAAGTAATGCGCTGACAAGGTTGTGATGTGATTTACAGAGGCATGAGCAGCATCGCACACGACGAAGAAGAGGACGATCCACTCTCACTCGACGATGAGGAGTTAGCAAATCCTGACCGAGAAAATGCTAATGCAACTGTGCCATCATCTTCCCGCAAGTCTAACAGCCCAAGAAAATCAACATTTAAATCACCAGAGAAAAAAAAAAAACCAACACCGTCCGGCAACAATTACTCTGCCAGCAAGCACGATTGTCTCGTGAACGTTCGGAACTCATACGAGACATCACTTCACACACTGCCACACACGCGTCTACAGATGAGTTTGACACCTTCTCGGCAATGGCAGTGTGGTCTTCTTCAACACCGTCTCCTAATTCTTCTAGTGAGTTGACATATCTACAAACACTTTGATCTAAAAGCTCTGAGTATTCATTCAGTTACCTTTTTCATTATAACCTGTTCAAAGTAGTTAAGAAATACGTTTGTATGTAACTTACTTGTATCGGGAACTTCTTACTTCATATTACATTACGAACACTCCCAACATTTGCACTTTTCTTCAGTTTTATAATACACATATTGTATTACAAACAATATGCTGCATAGGCCAACAAACCAGTTATGAATAATTTTATGTATATTTTTTATTAATTACTACATAATACAGTTCTTGCAGTAGCGCCACATACACTTTTTTTTCGTGGGGATATCTGATGCTGGTGCTTGTTATTCTATTTTCCAGTCAAATCATCATTCACAAAACTCAGTAACCTCTCAAACAGAGCCTGCGCAACCCTAAAATATTCGTGGAATTTTGTATCGCTGTCAACGAAATGTTTTAAAATTAGAGTCCTGAATGCCCCATGTGCTTCCCTTAACCGGAACATTGCAAATTATTCTTCAATTGATAGAATTAAATTAATTTTCTCCTGACACGCTTCCTCTTCTTCCAGCGACAACAAAACTTTCGACGTGTTTACATCCATCCCGGAGAGCGACTGACACCCGCCTTGAACCTCCACAGCGATCCATCGCCTCGCCTCGCTGTGGACGATGTATCGCTGACACCTGCGATCACTGGTCACGCGCTCTCAACTGCCAAAGCTTTACACGTGTACTGCATTATATATTTTAGAAACGCAAAGCTTGCCGCAGATTTACCACTACGTAATCTAAATATGCTGAGAGTGGCTTGGTTTTTTCACTACGTGTTTTTGTTAATCTGCAGGTTGCACAACAAATGCAACAAATTATGTACAACAATACAACAAATTATACATATATCATATATACATATATCATACATACATATATCATATATATACACACACACACCACACACCTATTCGTCAAAGTGGGGAAGTGTAGTAGCAATCTCCAAATCTTGCAACAGTACCTTTCCTACACATACGGGCGTCTACTGTTTTTTATGCATATTTCTCAAAATCCCTTTTATGGCGGTGTTTTCATTGATAATATTACCTAGAACCAGTCGGGGCAAAAAAAAAAATTATTAGGAAAAACATTTTCAAAAAATAATAACGAAAACCTATATTTTATGTGCAACAGAAGTCATTAAAATGTATATTAAAATTTTGCATAAAAAAAGTGACTGCAGTCGTTAAACATGCTGAGAAAGCAGAGATTAAATAATATTCTATAGGCCTTATTGTGGCACAAATGCACAGCACTGTCTTGTCATGCTGTCTTATCTGTTTAAGAGCCGCTACTTCCTACAAAATACTAGATTGATGCTCTTAGTTCGCATGATTTGTACTGGTTTGCAAAAAAAAAAAATTCTTCAGAACGATACTTTGGCACATATATCAAAAGTGCCTGTGTATCATCACGACATTTTATTAACACTAAATTGAATAAATTGTTACCAAAATAATTATGCAGCCACTATTTTAAACTTATTCTGCACTTTTGAAATTGATCGCTTACAAGATGAAAAAAATCACCAGAATAATACAGTTTCAGTAAAATGAAAACGAACATTTGAAAATGTGTTTCCTTCCTTTGGTAGTTTAATTCGTCTTGAGACGTGCGTTCAGTCGTAACTGAGTTTTCTTCTCACATCTCCGGGGGGGGGGGGGAGGGGCACGGTGGCTGAGCGATTAGCACGCTCGCCTCCCACCAAGTCGAACCGGGCTCAATCACCGGCTGGGTCACCGGATTTTCGCAAGTTGGAATCGTGCCGGGCGATGCCGTTGTTCGGCGGGTTTTCTCGGGGATCTCCTGTTTCCTCCGCCCTTCATTCTGGCGCCTCTCCGTATTCACTTCAATCACCCTCATCGGCTCCGAAGACCTCGCTTTCAAAGTGCCGCCCAAATCTCTTCACTCTCTCTCCCCACGTCTGGGATCGTGTTGAATTTGCATGGCGGAATGGCTGGGAAACAACAAAACTGGAGCGCGCGCGCGCGCACAGCCTGCCCGAGCAGGGAGGCTGTGCTGTGTCCGCCGGGGTCGCAGTGTCGTGGCGGCTCCACCAGCCGGCCAGCCTATTCCTGCAATACACGCCATGCAAGAATACGCTTTTCCTCTACATTTTCAGTTGTGACCTAGTGCAAATTGTACACGCGATTAAAGATGAGGGATTGATACACTACCCGCAAGTAGTTTTACGTAACAAAAATTAAAACTACGAGTTCGGTAAGCCCCATAAAAGTTGCTATTTGGCTATATTGAGCAAGTACTTTCTAATTACCTACAAAGCAGGAGAGATGAAAGTACCTGGCATTTGTGCACGGCACCTTAATCTCTTTTATGTACCAAATTCATTGTTTTCTGTCAAACCGTTTCTGTACAAAAAAAAACGCTATTTTTGAACCTCTACACCACAGTTCGTGCAGCAGCGAGGCGGGCCCCTTAATGTAAACAATCGATGTGCAAGGTGGGCTTTCTCAAAACAAATATGATGAAACGGTAATAGATAAACATCACTACGCAACAAAAAATAACATGCCGAATTTAGTGCGACCTAGTGCCAGATTCTGAAAGCTCACTTCAAGCAGCGCATCTGTAGACCATATTCGGATCGCGTAAATGTGACGTCACATTGACGCCGAGTTTCGGACACGTCGACGCCCACGCGGAACGGCCGAATGTAGACACTACTTTATTACCTCCAGCTGAACAGGAGCTATGTTTCCGGCCGAAGAGGAACGCTGGAGCTTGTCTTTTCGCACGCAATGGTAGTAAAACCGAGGAGGTATGGATATAAAGCTCTCGCGCACCCTTCTCTCACTGACTCATCTGCCCCAACCCCGGCAATCTTGGCGAGGCGGCACTCACGCGCGAAACAACCCCCTACCCCCCCTACGATAGAGCGCGCCGTAGAGGAATGCGTCGGCTATCTGGGTTAAAGGGTTGCTGGTATGGACCCGAGGGGGAGCCCAGCTACGGGCTGTGGGCGCGCGCTGCTGTTGATTGTGCGGTGCCCCGGGCGCCATCCCGAGTCGGACTGCAGTCGTTTCCTGCCCTCGTAACATCCGCGACGCTTGCAGAGGCATCCCGTCTGCGAGACGTCGTGCTCGAGTCCACGCCAGTCTGTCTTCAGCAATTCCTTTGTTGATGCAACTGAGTGCAACAGCGAAGTGCACCACGCCGGATAGTATGATAAAAACTTATTCACGGTTACTTCGCACTTTTTCTGAAGCCCTGCTAAGGTTCTACGTTCAAGATATTTCTCCACCTCACGTACACAAAGCTTAATCGAGTCTAGAAAATAACACCAAATGGAAAATGCACCACGTTCGTGTGCACTCAATGTATACTCCATTCACGGTTTCTAAGGCCTTTTTGAATCAAACCTTTGAAAAATTTCCCCATGCATGACGTGTGTAGGTATTTCCAACATATGCCATGTCATCACAAGCGTTTTATACTTGTGTTCATTAAAGTTACTTTTTTTTTTCTGTTAAATTGAAATGTTATTCATATTTTATCTATAAATCATAATGCTTCATTAATAAATAATTTGAATAAAAACCAGGGAGAAAATAGGTGTGTTGGTAACGTCTGGTGAGAAATAGTCCTTATACAAAATGTTACTCTTAGCACGCGCGAATACGGTGCGTAGAACTTGTAACTCCTGCAAGTAGAACTTTGGCAGGGCTTCAGGAAAGGGTGTAGAAACCGTGAATGGATTATAATACAACTAGGGGACCCAACCCCTGACTTTTTTTGTATTGTCACGGGGCTATAACAGTTAACATGTTAAAAAATGTCGTTATCATACAAAGACTGAAAAAAAATGATGTGACATTAACTCAACATTGGCTATAGTTCTATCCACCAAGCCACTGCGGCCCCACTTGTAATCGCTCTATCCATTTGACCACTGCGGCCCCACTTGATATAGTTCTATCCACTAAGCCACTGCTGCCCCACTTGGAATCGCTCTATCCACTAAGCCACTGCGACCCCACTTGGAATCGCTCTATGCACTGAGCCACTGCGGCCCCACTTGGAATCTCTCTATCCAATGAGCCACTAAAGCCCCACTTGGAAATTAACTCAACACTGAAGCGAGACATTTAAAGTAAACAAAAATGATGTTCCATTACCATCATATCTCTATGCAATATTCTCTATGTATTAATACAAAACTTTTATATACGAAAAAGTAATTAAAAATGAGTTTTTAAGGCAAAAGTTAATGATTGCGTAATGTGATCTTGTTGAAATTTGAACTTGACCTGTATTTTACCCCGAGGATTCGCTATGCAAAATTTGAAGAACTTCTTTTGAGTTTCAAGGGACTTAGAGGTATTAAAGAGAGACAGACAGTGATCGTCTACTTATTATATAGGATTTCACATAAAAACTATTTCTAGCTAGATATTAGCAACACACCTATTTTATCCCTCTTTTTATTAATATTAATTAAAAATGAAATATTAAAACACGCCGATGAAAGATAAGTAAAAGTTTAATTTAACCGAAAATAAGGCAATTTTATGTTAACACAATTATAAACCGCTGGCGATACGTTTCATATTTAAGTAACAACAAAGCATCTCATTCACGTGGTGATTTTTCAAAACTTTGATACAAAATGTGTGATTAAACCGCGAATATACTATATATTATATACCTTCTATCCCGTGATCTTTCAATGATTATTGTAGCTGGGGTCTTAAGAGACTTAACGATTAATTATTTCGTAAGATTACCCGTGCAGGTTCAGATGTATGTTACAGGAAATCCCGAAATTATATTAATACAAAATTATTTGAAACAAAAACCAGTTAATTAAGCTGTTGTCAGAGCATACGTAAATAGCACACAGATAATCATGCAGATCTAATTAAGTCACTCATCGCGAGAGAGACAAAGACATAAACACCCATGCATACAAATTAAATAAACTAACTAATAGGGCAGTATATGCATTTATAGACTTTTATTCTTTTGAAAGAAGCATGTTTTGTTCGTTTCACTTGTCTTGTCTTTGTCCTTCAGAATTACTTGCTTATGTCTTCGATTTTCGTCTGTGTACAAACCTGTAACTTCATTGTATGTTTTACACACATTTACCAAAAAATTTGTAAGAACATAATATTATAACCAATAAAAATGTTTACATGGACCATTTGAAGAGCTCTATTCACAATATATCTACACATATTATTATACTGTCCAAGAATTAGGCATACATTAAACCGCAAAGCCAATGTATACAAACTATTTCATTGTATAATCAAATATTGTATATTTTAAACCAGAAAATATGTTTACGAAAAACGTGTTATCGAATATTTATCATACAATTGGGAAGGCGGGATGTTTCTTTATTAATGTTCCGTCTAGTGCCAAAAACTTAATTAATTTTTAGTTTACTTTCCTAGGAAAGAAAGGTTTATGCATGCATACGGCTATGCGTATTTTTTTTTGCCTAATCATTTCTGTAACCAGCACAAAAGTCTATTCCATAGTAAAAATGTTAAGTATGTAATGCCAATGGAATGACTTGTCCTGATACGAAGCTGCAGTTGTGCAAATTTACAATCCGCCTACAGACTTTGAATGCCGTTTTGAAGTGCAGAAATTCTGTAAATCACTAACTTAAACTCTTTCCAGTATGTGACATTTTTTCTTTACCAATTTAATACATACATTTCTCACATATGAAGTAATCTAAACATATGAAGCAAAGTTGTTGTGTGGTTAACGGCTTTCGCTAGTAACGTAAAGGCTACTGGTTCGATTTTCGGCACCGGTAAATTTTCTATTAGTTAATATTGTCCGAAATATTATGTCATTTATTTATTCACCACAGATACTTCTGAGAGCACAAAAATAATTCTATTTCCAGTTTTCAATAATGTGATTTTAAATAAAAACCTATAATGTGTAATTACAGATGTCTGTATTGCAATTTTACAAAAAAAATGTTGCTAGTTTTACAAAAAGCTATTTTGGCAGCAGACTCTGCTAAAACGTTTTTTGTTAGAGAAACCTTTAAAATATATTTATTTTTGATTGGATTAATTGCTTTGTGACAACTGACTTAATATATACTGCCGATTTAACTATGTGTACTACATATTAAAACTGTAATATCTAAACAGGGTTATTATTTACGTCCTTGATTTTTATGACACTCGGAGTTTCATGGGCATAAATGGAATACCTACATTTAAAATGAAAGTTCATTTATTCACTTTAATTACCGCGCTGTTTATTTTCATTTTGCTTACTGAGTAACGTCTCTCCTCGTATACAACAAATTAGTAGTCCCTCGAATCTATTTACTGACATCAATACGTCCAGTATGCTGCAGTGGGGTGTAACCCCTTTTTAAAAATATTTACGCAACCTATATGCAATGGTTTGAAATAGCAAGAGCTTTTTTTGTTGAATTTAATTTCGTAATTCAGGGTTTTTTAATTCGTAATTTATAACACTGTAACAGATCCATGTACTCTCATTTACATGTCCCTGAACTAATATGCAGATTAACACGTGTATTGTTTTGTACCATATGACACCTACATATTTTGCCTATGTTTAAAAACTTATATATTTCAACTGGAATACTTCTGCAATTTTATATATTTGATTTTATCATTTCTAAATGTGCAATATTAGTCAGGACCCACCATTCTTTTCAATCCTTGTATGTTAATTTATGTTACTCTATGGTAAGCAAGAACATTTTTCGGAGCATTTTGGCTGCTTAAATTAAGTATGTGACTTCATGATTTTTCAGCATTTTTCAAGTCTCAGTATTGACTATTTTTTATTTTTAACACTGTTTGTTTTCTTCTATTTACAGTTTTTATTTGTTAAGCTATTTTTGTGACTTAATGAACAGGAAGTAGCTGAGCTACATTGATAGGACTTGATAACGAAGTTGCTGGAAGTCAAGGGCTTCTGGGTACGGATCTGAAGGTCCAAAGACGTAGTTATTAAGAGCCAGAATTTCTTGGGAGAAATCCTTGGCATCGTCATAATCTAGGACAGTGTTTTGGTACCCTGAAGTTAGTATAATTGAGGGCTAGCTTGGCAAGTGAAGAAGAGGCCAAAATCCAGCCAAGTTAGTTGGATCTTATTAGTGAACGCTGTCGACGAGGAGAGCCTACACTGATGCCACAAAGCCATGATGGTAACGTCAGCCTACCTACAGATTAAGGTGACGCCAACTATTTTTTGGGCATATAGACTTGTGTTTGGTAGCGTCTTTTGCAAATTTATCATTGCTCCCGAAATGTTTGTGACAGACAATATGATTTTTGGAAGATTTAGTTGCGGTACAGATATAATTTATTAATTCAGTCCAGTAGTCCTACGCTACCACCCGACTTGAGCTAGTTACCGGAGCAAAACTTTTTGAACTTTACAGTGATTTCATTTTAAATTGGGAGTGAAGAACTAGTTTTCTATTTTTGATTCGAACTTAACTTTGTTGAAGAACATTGAGAATTAGCTAATTTTTGAAGAGCTTACGAACTTAAGTCAGATATGTGGGAAAGTGATTAGAATGTGTAATGCTATGAATTAATGGAGCTCACTGCGTAAAACTTGGTTAAGAGGCGCTAAGACTACAGACAATTTCAATTTTAAAAAAAGTTTAAATAATCTACAGTTTATTTAATTATTTTGAAAGCAGCTAAAAGACATTAATTTTAATTTTATTTTCAATTTAAGTAATTGTTGTTTTCGAATGGTGATAATATTTTAATAAGTTTAATCTAATTGAAGAACAGAATATTTACTTAATTGATGAGATTTTCACACACAGTTAAAAAGTTTTATTCTGATTTGAATTTATAATTCTCTGCTTTGAATTAAAGACAATTACTAACATTTTTTTCTTTTGTTGGTAAGGCTGAACCACCTCAGCCAAATTTTCTTTTACAGCGGTAATGATACAAATGAAGTGTTTCTTAATATGTTTGAGAGAATATTTATGTATTGTGAATGCTAGTGCATGTAAATACCCTTACAGAGTTCCTGAGACGACCAGTACGCCGTTGGAGGGTAAGTTCTATATGTGGTAAAAGGATCAATAACGATCTCAAACACGCATTCTCTTAGATACACATATCTATCCTCTACGCATTGGCAATTCGTATTTCTCAGTATCATTCCTCTCACACATATGCACAGACTAGTCACTCTTTTCAAACGATATATCACAACACATTATCGGTTTACAAAAGTTTGAACAGAATTCTTCAGCACAAATAAATTCAAAAATACTTCCGCCTTTACACTTAACTTTACACCAAATGCAATTCTGCATAAATATGATTTGATTGGAAAATATCTGATAGTCTCAAACATGGAGAATCACTGACGTCAGCTTTCTTTTTAAATCTGCTTAGCACGCCACTCGTTAATCACCCTATTTGCAGACGGCAAGAACGAGTCCACAATGCATATTGTAAAAATATATTCAAAACTGCAATTGTGCCAAATCTGTTATATCATACTACTCACGAGCTATACATTCAACGCGCGTTATTAAACTTTTGTATTACCCAACTGAGTCCGGTAAAATCGAACGCTAAGCTTTCTTAAAAATGCTGGCATTAAAATTAAATTTTATATATTTATAATATTTAATCGACATGATTCACCAACCAGCTGAAACTATCGGCGTTTGATGTGTCCCACATTGATGAACTAACACTTTCATTGAAGTTCATTTACAAATCGAGGACCCGGCGCATCATTACTTTTCGAAAGGTCAAACCGGTTGTAGAAATTCGACTTAATTGTTGCAAAATTTTACGTATTGCACGTAGTTTGTAACTTGTCCAAGGTGCCTTCATCTTTGCTGAGAATCTTCCACAGCCAAGAAATATTCCAACGAGTACTTGAAATATTACCATAGGCCGTTCACGGTAAAGTGAGCTCTTTTTAAGGCCCTTATAAGTTTTTCCTTTCATGCAATTTCCATCTTCCAGCTGTTTTTTTAATATAAACATTGCAATGTGACAAATAAACATCCTGTATACATTTCACCACCATCACAATTTAATACCCGAGTCTGGAATAAGATATATTAATTAGCAGTTAATGCCTGTTGCGAGGGCCTTAAAAAGTGCTCGCTTTATCGTGAACAGTCTATACTATGACTTACACTGATCTGGTTCGGCATTCTTTACAATAGCGTACTTGCTTGCCCAGCACAGTATATATGCATATACTGGCCCATAATTTTTGTATGTGTCCCAGAGAAACACCGACGCACGACCCATAGGAATTATTTATCATATTTATACCCCATTCAGTTGATTTCTGCCGACATAATATAGTTTTGGTTGAACATGATCGCACGGACATCTGGCGTTTTGAACTAAGACGGAGTTCAATTTATAGCAGGCGCCCTACCAGCCGGAAGAATCAACTGTCGCTCATTTGCCTTCAGGTGTCTTTTCACAAATCCTTACGGAACGCTAAAATTAAAATGTACCTCCGATAATCCGCTTTACGCTATTGCGAATGTAACATTACATCTAAAGTGTCTTGGTTTTAAAGTTTAGATGACTCACTCATTTCAACTACACTCGCGAGCAACCAAATCGACTCACCCACTAAGCGTGCGTACCGATACGAATGATGGAGTGGCCGGCACTCAGTCCACACATGAATCCGATGGAACGTGTATGGGACGAACTTAAAGGAAGGACCCGGGCCAGAAATCCATTTCCTTCGACTATCGACGAGCTCATGACGGCGTTGTTAGAGGTGTGGGATGGAATTCCTCAAGACCACGTAAGAACGTTGATTAGATCGACGAAACGTCGATTACAAGCTGCCATCAGTATTGACTCTATAAATTGTCTTTGTTATTGTGCAATTGTTTGTTTCGTTTGAACAATACGTGACCATACTTCCTTTACCTGAATTCCCGATTGTCCTACACTTTGACGTAAATGGCCTTGTTGCAAAAAGTACTGAAGTGAGTTTTATGTGAACGGTGTCAATATAAAGCTAAAACGTCGCGCTTCAAAACGACATATCTTTTTGATGAATCTGTTACGCCCATTTTGTGGAAAACATGTCCGTATGCGAGCGTTATGTGTGAGTCGATTTGGTTGCTCGCTAGTATATTAATATCACGAATTTTTCATGCAATGACAGTTCCTTATTGGTATCCTTGACAGAACTTTACAACGCGGCAACTCGGTTGAAACTAGCCCTTCACAGAGAATATGGCCCACTCGCGACTACTTCAAACTTTTCTGAAGCCGCGGTTGAGAACTACTTTCAGGATGTTCCTCCGCCTCAAGCAAACAAAGCTTAACCGAGTCTAGAAGATTACACCAGAGGGACAACTCACAGCATTCATGCGCTCTGAATTTAGCAATATTGTACATAAGAACTATTTCTACGCTTTACCGACACACATATTTTCTTGTTGGATTTATTCATATGAATTATAAATGAAGTAGGCCTATTGTAATTTATAAACAAAATATAAATAAAATTTCAATTTAACCGAAAATAAGGTGATAATGTAATAAGGTACTGCTGAACACGTACATTACAATGTGATACCAAAGAAAAAAAATGTGCTACCGAAGTACAAAAATTTCATGCGAGGGCAAAAGGACCCTAACATGACTTTACACTATAACAACACTGTGAAATACTGAGGAATGTTATAAAATGAGCAAGGAGTAATTACGTGCGTTCTCTTTTATAATATAATAAATCAAGTTAAAACAACTTGGTCTTTTATAAAAAGCGAAACAGAAAAAAATGCCAGAACTGAATGCAGGTATAAGGTTAAATGTTGGAAATAACCTATCTACAGATAATTAAATAGTAGAAGGAACTTTTATTTCACACTGCTTCGATGTTTTTGATATACTGATAAAGGAAACTTACAATAACAAACACGTAAGTCGTGTTGAAAAATTGGAGAGAGAATAAAGAATATACTTTTATAACATTATCGTACACAGTCACAAAAGAAGAGAAAGTATTTTAATAATTTAAACATAACATGTACTGTACTTATGATGGCCTGAAATATAAATTAGTGCTATAATGTGCATCAGAATTCAGCATTTCCTCAAGTGACATATGTAATGCTATCTTTAACTCTGGCGTATTTCTGGATAAACTCAAGTGCGCAGTGGTCATACTAATATACGAGAAAGACGACTTAACCAATACCACCAATTACCGACCTAATATATCATTATATACTACGTTGAAAATAAATTTTAAAACCAGTTTACAGCCAAAGCCCACGCCCTTTTGAAAGATACGAAATTGTATCTAATACCCATAGTTTGGCTTTAAAAAACACTTCCACAAATTAAGCAATATACAAATTAATTTCCAGCGACCTTAATGCTCTCGGTAGAATGTGCCACACTCTGATTTTTAAAAAACATTTCTACAGCCTTTGACTGTGTAAATCAAAATATATTTATGGCTAAACTAACATTATAGGGCATAGAAAGCGAAACGAACAGTGTGATGCTGTCACATCTCTCAGATAGACCATAACAACTCTTCAACAAAGGATCACAGTATGTATTCATTGTAGACCAGGAATTATAAAGCATGGGTTTCCTAAATGTTCAATTATAAGACCTCTGCTTTTAAATTTCTATTATATAATTGACTGCCCAATCGTCTAAATGCAAGCACCACACATATTATACTTGCAGATGACGCAAATATTCAAGTTGCTGACAAGTCAACAGAAGAACTTAAACAGCCACCAAGCCCTTCAAAACAGCTAGGGATGAGACATCACATTCAGTGACTATCTAAACACAGTAAAGATTTAGTATAAAGGAGTCAGTGGTTCTTAACATCGGGGTTTGCGAGATCCGATGAGGATCAAGCAAAGTGAGTATGAAGCAGTGCTTGAATGCAAGGGCAGGGGAAACGGGAGATATTCGAAGAAAAAAAAAATACCTCGCCGACGAGCGGCATCGTCCGGCATGACTTCCACGTGCAAAAATCTGGAAGCGGTCCCTCCGGGAATCGAGCCCGATTCGCCTTGGTGGGAGGCGAGCGTTCTAGCCTCTGCACTACCGCGGCCCGCAAAACAATACAAAAATAGAGCTAAGTGCTTGGTATGCTTCGAATGAATTCAGTGAAACCTTTAACACATAATTTCTTGGGTTGGTATTAGACAATCACTTAAACTGAGAGTCTCATGTTGAGTAGGCATATTTATCTTAAACTTACTTAAGCCGGTTATACTCTGCGTAGGATAGGAGACAAGTAAAAACTCAGCTATAATTGTTTACATTACGTATCTCCATTCCTCTTATGTTATATGATGTGATGTGCCAGTGTGATTCAACTGATATCGGTAAGTATTTTCTTTGTGAAACGAGTTCGAAGAAGAGCTATTGTAAAAGGAAAATCCTAATTCATTTAGAACCATTTTCAAAAGCTCCATGGTTTTTCCTCTAGTATGCAATTACATTCTTTATTCATTTACGTTTGTGTCTAAAAATATCAATTTATTTCAGAAAAAATTAAATTGTATTATAAATATTACACGAGAACTAAAATGTTGATATGCATAACACCTGATCAAATAAAATAAACAATATTTATTATAAAATTAAGAAATTGTAAACAATATCTTTTTCGTTTTAATTTATACCTAAATTGTTCATAGAGTATTGCGGAACCCTGCTGAAATCTCACATTTTAACTACATTCTCGGTCACCTCTCAAGTAAAATACTTACATATTCAGAATCTGCACATTATTCATTGCTCGACTCTTATTTAAGCATAGTTATGCTATTCCGATTACTTAATGTATATGTTACAAAATCCATCACACGAGTAGTCAACTTCACAAATATGTTATATTCACGGTATGGATCATAATCTACCCACAATTTTTTGGTCATATTTAGTTACGATTTAAGTACCAATAGTGCTAAGACTTGGAATGTACGAGGGCAGTTCGGGTGAAAGTCAGTCTCATCAGCCGTGCTTTTCTTGACGAACAATCCATCAATTGTTCTATATTTCCATCAATATTTCGATGAATTATGCAATCTCTCTTTCAAACTTTCAATCTTTCCATTATTATTTCGGTCGTCCTAGCAATCTTTCCATCAATATTTCCATTGATCTTTTAATCAATCTCGCAAACTTTCCACCAGTCTTCCAATCTTACAACAATTTTTCAATCTTTCAATCAATCTTTCGTTCAATCTTTCGATCAATCTCGCAATCTTTCCACCAATACTTCCAATATTTCTATCAGTCTTTTGATCAATCTGGCATTCTTTCCATCAGTCTTTCAATCATCCGTACAATCTACCAACCAATCTCACAATCTTTCAATCAGTTTTTTTTGTCAATCTCGTAATCTTTCCCCCGGTATTTTAATATTTCGTCCAATCTTCTAATTGAACTTGCGAACTTTCCATCAATCTCATAATCTTTCATTCAATCTTCCAATATTTCCATAAATCTCGCATAATATAATCAATTTTTCGATCAATTCTTCATTATTTCATCCATTCTTCAATCAATATTTCCAAATAAACATACTGACTGTTCAATATATTTGTCAGAATTATCCAGGTCAACCGACCCTATCAACCAACCAGATCTCAAACCAACCACAAAAATACTTCGAAACCATACCTCAAAAACCACATCTCAAAAACCATACCCAAAAACTATACCTCAAAATAATATCTCAAAAATTAAACTCCAAAAAATGACACCTCAAAAATGAAAACTTAAAACATCAAAAAGAATTCTCAAAAGGAAACCTTAAAAATCACAAAAATAAATCTCTAAAAAAATGTTTAACTCACACTTCCAAAATAAAACTCCATAAGCGAAACCTCAAAAATTAGCCTAAAAAATAAACCTCAACAATACTACCTCAAAAAAGAACCCTCATAAACATATATCAAGAATAATACCTTAAAAATTACACCTCTGAAACCAATCCACTAAGATATACCTCAAAAATATACCTGGATAACATGCCTCAAATTATATATATATATATATATTTTTTTTTTTTTAAACATTCCTCACAACATATCTCAGAAACATGTTAAAAACAACTGTCTCGAAATCATACCTTCAAAAACTTACTTCAAAAACATGCCTTTAAAGCTACGCGTGAATAAACGTTTATTATAAATCACGCTCCAAATCAGGCCACAAAAATGGACCACATGGTTATCAGAAATCAAACAGATCTGAAACAGAGATCTGTCGAATAGACCATGGAAAGACATACTACTTCAGACTGAATCGTGTATGTAGAGATGTGATAGAAAATAATAGCATATTTATCCTTTAGCCATTTTGATGTAAACATTGATTGTATAGTGATATCTCTCTTTGTAACAAAGACCCATCAACTTTCTCCGAATACTAGAAAAAATTTCCAGATTTTCTCTAACCCTGAAAGAGAATTAATATTTTTATAATTTCGGATCTCGAACTCAAGTCCCTGCGCCATACGTCCCTTTCGTAAATTCTTCAAATCTATCAATCAGGTGCGTACAAGCACACGAACAGACAGAAATTCACGCACAAAACTTCATTAAAAATGACCTAGAACTTGGGCCTGTAACAGAACTGTGGACCCTGGGTCTCATTGTAACAGCTTTATTCCTTGTCCCAAATATGTCTGACCGCCGACATTGTACGTTTCATACACCACGTATTTATATAGGATTTATTCCAGCATTTTTCACTGAAGGGACACTGTGATAGTTCTTGCATCTAGACTTGTAGAATAGTTCGGAGAGATCGGACGCAGAGGCAGGAGGCACCGGTGGCGGCCGTTCGCCATCTTGTGACGACACGCCACCGCCATATTGGATCTGGGTCACATGGATCTGTTGCCTACAACCTTGGATGACCTCAACACGAAATATTATAAAAATTGCAAAAAAAAAAAAAATTATGAAAAAATTCCTTCGAAATTGCCAAAAAGTAATGAAAAAAATCTTATTTTGAAAATAAAAATAAACATTTCATGGCTTGACGAGTTCTGCGGGTAGATGGTGAGTGGAGCGGCTGAGCCACTCGCACGACGACCAGCAGAGCACTGAACCTCGCCAATTTTTACTTCCTTTTTATTCGGCAAGTCTCCACCCCACCACAACGTCTTGAGAGCAGATATCAGATTTTCTTTTCAATGGTTATTAAGTCTGCTCTGTACCACTAATCAGTCGTCTTCGCGCTGAGTACGCATATTTATCTTAAACTTACTTCAAATTTGTTTTACCCCGCGTAATATGGGAGACAAGTAAAAACGCAGCTGTAATGGTTTACTTCGCATATCTCCATTCCGTTAATGTTATATGATGTGATGTGTCAGGGTAATTCAACTGATGCCACTAAGTATTTGATTCGTGTAGAGGCAGCAAGGTAACGGTATGTTTCCGGACATGGGCTCCTATTCAAAAGATCGTCTCCTAAATCCCCTCTACAAGTCCTAGGAGTTTGTAAGGGGAAATTTCCGAGCATCCTGTATTAGTTATAATTCGTAATTACCATTGACGCTCTCCAATGGTATTTACAAGGCCGAACAGTAAAAAAATACGAATGTGTTTGGAATTGCGCATTCGTAAGCAAGCATACATCAATGAAGAAAAGTTACTAAATGAAGTGTTAAATAAACATACCCGTCATTAAAAGGAACTTTGTCATTTTCTCTTTTGTCCCTCGGAAACTGTAGGAAAGCCTTAAATATTAATATTGCTAACCATTGACCAAATTTGTTTCGATTAAATTCTAATATTTAAATAAATTGATTGTGTAAGCCTATGTTTTTATGAATCCAGTTTACAACAGAACATTAAAGAATGTGTGAAAGTATTTCGTTATATTTTCACTGTAGTGCGAAGAAAAAAGTTTATTCTCAGGTTCTAACACAATACAAATCGGTAGTTTATACACAATAATATTTATGCAATTAAAGGCTGTTCACAATAAAGTGAGCAATTTTTAAGGTCCTCCCAACAGGCATTAACCACTAATAAATATATCTTATTGGATCTTCAGGAATTAAATTTTGATGGTGGTTAAATGTATACACTGTGTTTATTGGACACATTGCAGTGTTCATAGAAAAAAGTAGCAGGAAGATGGAAATTGGATGAAAGGAAAAATGTATAAGGGCCTTAAAAAGTGCTCACACTACCGTGAACAGCCTATATATCTTTTACCTACATAAAAAACGGAAAAATCCGATACATATGCGACACTAGTGCATCCTGGCGGCGAAAATGTTTAGTTGCGAAACTAATAGCATTGTGCTTCCCGACCTAAGTAGAATCAACCTAGGTATGAGTTAGGAATTAATTAGTCTTGGTTTGTGTAGGTTAAACCTAAGAACAAACTCCACTAAACTTCGTGGCGCGGCAGTCAGTCGCCGGGGAATGAATGAAAGTGTATGAGACGGGCGCGTGCGAACCGCTGGAGGGGAAGGAAGGGTGGAGAGGTCTACACCGCGCATGCGCGGCGGAGGCTGCCTGGAGATCTCCGCAGGCGGCGACGGGCCAGTGCGCGCTGTGACGCGGTGCCGTACGGTCGTGGCGGGTCAGGTGATTGGTGATGCGAGGTGTGATCGGGCGCGTGCCCCAGTGCTGGTGACTGCGACCCACGTCGACGGGGGTCAGGCCAGCGGACGGCTATGTGGTCGCGTCGGGGCCTCGGCGCCTGCGTCCTCTGCCTGCTGCTCGCCGAGATATCTCAAGGTGCGCTACCTGCCACACAACAACGCTGTCTTTCATTTTCATTTTTTCCCCAGTCCGTAGACTTAAGTACGAATTTATAAATAGTAAAAGGAGGGGGCTACATACTGTACATACTATATATATATATATATAGCTTTTTGGGGAGGGGTTACGTGTGTACAGGGGCTACAGGGGTTGATAAAATGCCAAGTTCAGTTGGTATATTCAGCGACATTATCAGCTGGAAAAAATTACACTGGTTATTTTTCCTTTGCCTGTTGCCTACCCTATTACTACAACAAGTCACATCCTTGCAGTGAGACGTAAATAAAGGTATATTTTCAAGTAATATGCCTAATGTGTAGTTAAAATCTAATCGCACGCCTTACTAGATAAAGGAATTAACTTGTGGAAAGCATTACGCAGTATTTTAGAATAATTTCCACTGTTTAAAGTAATTGCAGCTCTTTTTTTACCCTACTATGTGCTCGTGTCACGCAGTCTTCTACTTCCACTGCCATAATATATTTTTGTGAATTATGAGTGGGGGTTCTTGCCCTCTCTGCTCCCCCCCCCCCCCCCTTATTTCGCACCTGTGTGGTCTCAACAAATTCCCACAGCAGGCACACTAGGCGTTACAAATAGCTGAAAGGGAAGGTTGGTAGATACCAAATCTTTTTCATTTTTAAGAGGTAATGTTGAACGTGTAGACAACACTTACAAGTAATATTTCCTCGCATAACAATACTTAATACGTAATTTTTTCTACAATTGCAATATAGAATAACAATATTAGTGTATTTGGGACGTGTAATTTACCAATAGAAAACATTTCTTTTTACCGAAACGAGATCGTTCGCATTGAAATAAGATATCATGAATTACTCCAAGAAATCTTGAAAAACAATTGCGTAAAATAATAAAAATGTTTACAGTGGTATTTATTTTTTGCAGTCTGTGATTTTTATTCAAATAAATTTGGGTAAGGTTACTTCAAAATGAACAAAGGTGACCTCCCAGTCACCGTTGTAAATTAGGTTCAACTGTTGGTGGGGGGGGGGGGGAGGAGGGGAAGTTCCTCAATTCCACGACTGAGGAGTAACACGGTCTTTCGACTTCGAAGAATCAGAATTTGATCGAATGACTGAGGAGCCTCCAGTGAGTGCCCGAGCAGTAGCGTGTGGAATGTCTGCCTCCCATAGTACCTAATGTTTGGAAAGTACAATGGGTACAGCAGCTACATTTTTATCAACCACACAAAGCCCATGCCGCGAGTCCTGTTGACTTCGTGCTTCGCCTCGTGCTCACTGGTTAATGCAGCGCTGTTTGGTCGACCCTTAAGAGGAGCGATGGCAAGCTTACTAGTCGGAATAGTCTCGTCAAGTGCCAATATGATAACCTGTACAGCAGTTGTGAGGAGCCATCCAGTGAATATTCCAATGGATGAGCGGGTGGGCAAAGTCCATGTTTAGGCCTACTCAAAAGGCTTAGGTATGTCTTCTTCCACACCCGCACTTAACTGAAGCAGTGTACGCCGTGTTTTTTTGAGACACACACTCCGCGAGGTTTTAAAACATGTTCCAATTGATGTTCGTCGTTGTATGTGGGCTCAACACAATGAAGCACCACCTCGTTTTAAGTGGTGGTCGTCATTCCATTTAACTGATTTTCCCTGAAAAGTGGGCAAGAGAAGTGGTTCTGTTTCTTGACAAACTTGTTCGTCTGATCTGACAAGACGTGTTATTCTGATGTAATTTAAATGTGTTGTATTCGAGACATTCGTAGACTTATATCCTCCTTGGATATCTCTCAGCAAACACTCTTAGGATATTCGGCCTGATGTGCAACAGACCTGGTAAAGCTATTGCTATGTGTGTATCGAAGCTGGAGGATGACATTTTGAAAAGAAAAAAACCTTGTTCACAATATCGTAGCTTGTTTCCTCATGTCAAGTCGATGCCTTTGCCTTTATCCATCTTCCTGTGGAGAAAAAGTGATTCTGAATGTTTTGAAAAATGATCCTGCTAGTAAACCGGGCCATACAAACGCGCTGGTTTTCGAAGACGAGAAATAACAATTCAACTGTCCATAAACCTGGGAACAGGAAGTCAGATATGTAAGCCTATATCATTACCTCTTATCCACTTACTCCATATTCTCATTTTCCTGTCCAAATGTACTGGAGCTTTACACCTCCTTCTCTTCGAATATATAATCCCAATGAGAAAACAGAAGTGTTTGCTATAAAATTCCCATTTTATCTACAGTATTTTCCTCATCTTTAAGCTGTTCTTCTCTGGGAATATCACTATCATTGGATTTTACAATAATAGGGCATATGTAAGTGGTATGAAAACATATCTGCGAACAAAGTTGCCGCCATCTATACACAGTTTAAAGTTAGAAGATAAAATGACAATGTAGTAGAGACTAAACATTTCTAATCTTCTTTAGAAATGAATGTTTTAAACTGAGCGCCCAACATCAATGCGATAGAAGCATTCACTATGGCTCGTTTGCTAATGAGCCTAGAGGAAACTCTCCCTGAACAACTGTAAATAAATTCTATCGCAAGATATGACTAACATATCTATGGGCTTCAACATCATGTACGTCAACCATACATACAGTGTTTTTCTTGCCTGCGTTTCTAGAGTAGGCACATTCAACGCCCTACGTATGATATATTTGATATGATGATATTTGGAGCAAATAACTGAAGGAGGAGCCGCTGCTATTGCAAGCAGGACTGCCAACATACATAACGAATTATAGCCTTATGAAATTCAAAATTGAACAGTGCTATCTCCTTCGAAAATGGTGTCAGCTATACGAGGAATCTCATGATTGTTTCGTCTGTATGTGCGGAAACATCTAGTATAATCTAAATACTCTAAAAATGCTATTCCTTTCCACAGTGAAACTTGAAACTACCCTTTGCTGTAGTCTCTACTTGGGGCAGGCTGCCTACGATAGCTTACAGGAAGGCGTGAAGATTGCGTATTGGATTCTCATTACTAATTGAGAACTTTTGAAATAAACCTTTGAGAAATGTCACCGCCTCTACCTGGTTACATTTAAAGGAGCAGATTTAAAGGCAATTTGCACGGTAAAATTGGTAACGATGGCGAGAAAATAGTTCACTTTCTCAGCGGTAAGTTAAAAGTGTTAAGTAAACTTTCTGTTCTTTATATGGATAGTGTTATAATGATCAAATTTGTAAAATACTCGATTTTCAATAATTTCATAGTTCGACTTGACTGACGCATGAATCAAGTTAACAGGCCAATCGTAATGTTAAGGCAGGTATGTAGTTGGGCTTAAAGTCTCGACGACAGCGAGCTCATTAGAGACGGTAAAAGCTAGCTGCACAGGGAAGAGGGATTGGGGAAGCGATGAGAAGGAATCGGCCATGGCCTTTGTTAGGGACCCACCCCAGCATTCGCCTTGGGCGATTTCGGGAGACCGTGGAAAACCTAAATCAAGACGACCAGAACCGGGAGTCGAACCCTGATCCTCCCGAATGCGAGTCCAGTGAGCGACCACTGCGCCACCTCGCTCGTTCATAAAGTTAAGTTTACACTCGGTGAAAGAATACACAACGTGGATCTAATATAACTGGCGCAGGGATTTCAAAAATCCTCAGTTAACCATAAACTGACTCGACAGAGAAATTAGTAAAGAGAATTTCTCAGACAAACAAGTTCGTGGATCATCCCGGCATTTGCCTGGAGCGGCATCAGAAAACCGCTGAAAACCGAAATCTAACCTGATCCTGGAAAAAATGCGACTTCAACGAGTTGACGCCGTACATCACTCAGTAGCCTACAATCCAAACCTGACTCGACCTCTGCCAACCACAAATGATCTGCGCTCAACCGTGTTTCGTGTTCCACCGCAGAAGGAATCACCTCTACCTGTTTTGTTTCACTGCACTGTTAGAATTTTCCGTATATTTACGGACATTTTTACGAAAAAACACGGTAAATCTAGGGAACGCAATCCTTAATAACGAAAAACGGAGTTAAGTGCGTAAATACAAAATACGGAAGATCACCGTATCTCCTATAGCTTCGGGTCTTGAGCACGAACAATGGCGAGTCTACACGAAGCTTTCTTCGCCACTGTAACCAGAAAATTATCGTTTCTGCGGCAGTTAAGGTATTCCATGTCTCTAAGACCTGTTTTTTCAAACATTGAAAAGTATCAACAGGCGTATGTAACACTTTGCAACACTTAAAATACACTAACTTTAACAGAAACTAAAAAAGTTGCTTATGTGACTTATATATAAATTTTAAAGCTATACAAAATTTTTCACGTGAGCATTGCAGGTAAGAAAGCCCTCGTAGCTCAGGGGTAGGGTGGCCGACTCGTAGTCGGAGGGTCGCGGGCTCGCGCCCCGGAGCCCCCGACGTGGCGGATGCTCAGCTCGACTGTCGCACCGGGAATTCGTCAACAAATCGGTCTTACTAGAGCTTCGTCAACGTCAAAAAAGTCATATCAACGTCAGATGAAGGTTAACAAAAAGTGCTTAGTGTCGTGAACTTGCAGCTTTTTGACTCGGGTTCAATTTTTACTTCTTAAAATATATATTTTTACACACAGTAGAACACCCACACAATGAAGATTAAAATAAAATAGATATAAAAAATCATTTAAACTAGAAGCACTGTAAACTAACTAAGGAATTAACGGAGAGGTTCCGTGAATTTGACGGAAATGTTCGTTTTTGAAAATCAATGTGTACGTAATTTTACGGAGAGTTTATTTTACGGACACCTCTAGATAAATTTTTACCAGCACTATTCTGTAAAATTAAGGAAATTTTTTTAACAGTGTGTACAATATTTAATTTTAATCGTGTCGTATATTAGTGTAGCAATCCGTGCATATATGAATGCGAAGTTCGTTCAGAGTTAATTGTGTGGTTTTTAATTACCGGATTAATTTATTTTTAACAATTGTGTATCTTTCCGCGTCGAGTGAAATTAATTATATTACGGAACTAATTACAAGTATTCATGCGACAAGCATGCAATAACGTGAAATTATTCGAAGAACAGTCCATTGTACTCAACGGGTATGGACAAAAATGTAACCAATTTACACTACTAGACATTATTTAAATGTTACACCAGTAATAGTGCACGACAAAGAACTACATTGTATTATTATCTGCAAATATTACTGTGATTAATCATATCTCTGTTTAAGTATACTATCTGCTGTTGCGCTTAGGTATCTTTTTTTCTAAAGAGCTATTAAAAATAATTTCGAGTAGCCTGAGTTAGTTGT
This sequence comes from Dryococelus australis, assembly GCA_029891345.1. NCBI lineage: Eukaryota > Metazoa > Arthropoda > Insecta > Phasmatodea > Phasmatidae > Dryococelus > Dryococelus australis. The sequence goes on along the minus strand of CM057006.1, from coordinate 69,526,960 downwards.
ATGAAAATAATCGAACTCTGATATGGGATTGATCACCAATTGTACGGCTGCAAACAAAACAAAATGTGCTTGTCACAATCCAAGTAAATGTGCGATTTTAGTAATTCCGAATAATTATTCGTAAAATTTTAAGGGAATATTTTGTAAAATTTACGTCGTTCACAACGCGATAGCAGTTATTTCATACTGTTTTATATTTAAAGGACTTTTATGGCGACAAGAACTTTCACAGAAAATCATTACTGGCAATACGCGCTGTATAAATTAGACGTAGAGGTATGCTCATTGCAGTACACTTCAGTAAAGAATGCTGGTAAACGAGAATGGAAATACAAATTCTCATTTGGAATGAAGCCGAAGATTTGTCACATTGTAAAGAACAACGTAACGGTTTTCGTGGTTTCCTCAAACTGCTATGTTTAGAGACCTAGTCATAATAAAGAAGCATATAGACAATTCATTGTTCAAATGTAAAAATAGACATAAATAAATAATACTGGCAACATCAGAGAGGTTGCAAAATTTGTCACCTAATAATAATACTGGCAACATGCAGCTTCAGAGGGGTTGCAAAATTTGTCACCTAATTATAATACTAATGATATGAAGGCCACGGTGGTGTAGTGGTCAGACTACTTCCTACCTCAAAGGAACCCGGGTTCGATTCCTCGCGGCGTCACCCGGGTCTCCGCATTGGGGAAACGTAGCGGGCGTTGCCATTGGCTATGGAGTTTTCTCGGGGTATTTCCATTCCCTCGTTCCCTTCATTCTGCCGGTGCTCCATCTTCACTTCACCTTCAGCGGTGCACAATAGCTTATTGTTCAGTGTCGACTGCGATTTTTCAACTAAATAAAAAATTATGTATAGTTGAAGTTAGAATCAGAAAAGTATTTGTTTTATACATTTCGGCAAGTATTTAAAATGAAACAATGTGTGTCTGGTTATACCAGGCGAGTCGCCCGCGTCTATTTTCCCGTATCTATGCATCCCGCAACACCACTACGCATCTAGCAAAACATCTCATTCGCTGTAAAATAATTCTCTCTTGTGTAGCTGAACATTCGCCACTGTTATCAACCTGCACCAACCAGCGGCGCGAAAATAGAGAATCCGTACGAAACAGCAGGTGGGCGTTCACGTTGATTACTTTCTGTCAATACAGTAAGCGGTGACTGTATTTTATGTCACACGAAGGAACACGTTGGCTCGAAGCGAGGCAGGCATGTTTTACTAAGGACGCAATCATCACGTACCATGGTACTCGGTAATATCGCAATAACCGATTTAAACACATTAAACGGACGTGCATTCTTTGAAAAGTGACAGCTTCTGAACGCATTGCTGACGTAACACCGTCCATTCACTGCTTGCTGTACTGGCGACAACGAATCAACGCGCACTGTGGTGTTCTGCTACGATCGATGTTTTGTTAAATGGGTGGTTTGTTTGCGGGTTGCATAGATTCGGAAAAAGAGGCGCGGGCGACTCATCCGGTACCGTGCAAACGAACGAAGATACGAGTCTATTAGCGAAAGTTACATCACGTCATCGAATTGAACTGCCAACGTTATTTCGCAGTAACATTTTCGTCAAGTAGTTTCTACTAAATGATGTGCACTCTTTATAAAGTCAACACGAACACATCAACAAATAGGGTTAAGAGAAACACAGTGAGGCCAACAGTACTCGATAAATGAGTGTATTAATTTTCAAACGGTGCAGTGGTACCATTATCTTGGTAGACGACACCTTTTCTACTTGCGGAAGTTAAAGTGTGTGATAGTTTATTGTGAGGATCTTAATAACGATGAACAAATACTCGTGCTTGTCAAAAACCGAAATTGTTACTACAAATAACATTGTGCATTACACGTTAACATTTTCATTTGTAAGACACATTTTCAATCGACCGAATAAACTTTACTTATACTAAACTTGGTAACAAACTGTATCATTTCTGAATAATGCAAAAAAAAAAGAACGTAACGTTGTAATTAACTCTACGAAACTTAATTTTTGTTAGGCAACATGATATGTGCCACCTCCAATCAATGTAACGAACTGCCACAAACATGCACATTCGTGAATATCGTAGGTGTTGCCTACCCACGCAGGCGTACCGCTTCACCTTTTCATAGTGTACTCCTTTCTTAAGTACGGTTGACCGTAGCGTGTTTTACCATTAGTAATATTAGTGTAATTTGACAATTTAGAACAGTCAGTATGTATAAGCTCTAGTCCTTCTGTATTAATTTCTTAAGAATTAAATTTATTGACAGGATAGCTGCATTAGGGATATTGTATTAACCCTCATCAAACTTTAGGGAAAAGTGATGAAAACCTGAAACATGTGTATATGACAAAATAAAAGGATGTTACATATGTGCATGTGCATTACATTATAGTGTAGTTTAAACGAGAATAAAAGTCGTAAAATGGTTTAATATAATTTCATAAATTCAAAAGGAAACTTCAATTTTTGTTTTCCGGAAAACGTGTGTAAATCTGGATCCGGGCTACATCGTAAAAAAAAAGAAAAAAAAAAAAACAAAAAATGGATTCGCCAGCAGAGTAATTTCCTAAGTGAAAGTGTACAATTGTTTTTGCCACAGACAAACATGAATTTTTGTCAGCCCAAGTAAAATTTTCTTTTAGTATCTTGTGCAGAAGTTTTAAAACAAATTATGAAATCCAGGAACTTGGGCTATTAGCGTTTCACATCTACAACCATCCTGCTGCATCTAACCTGTCTCGGAGCTATATTTTAGTCTCGTAACTTCTTAGCATCCTATATCATTGCGTAAATTGTTGCGCACGTGGCCTCCCGCACTGGGTGCGGTCCAGCACTATACGGAACGACCCACCCCTCCCCCCCCAGGCAGACCTACACAATCCTCCGTCTCCCGGCGGCCAGGGGAATGATTGACAGCTGACCTGGCTGGAGTCACGTCCCTTCCTCCCCTCCCCCTGCCGAAGGAGTCGACCATTTGAGAGCATGAACAACAATTTCCTGGCAATGTTTCTGCGGCGTGGATGGGCGAAAGAGCATACATAGTACGCGACAAGTTGAAGGCTACTATGCGTGAGGGCACTCGGAGATCTCTGGAACATTTCGGACTGGTGGAATCTGAACCGAACTAAGGTGGGACTGTATGAACATGTGATATGGACTTTGTTGTAAATATTGGAACTTCCAAATACAGATATATAGTTTATAAGATAATTCAATAGGTTTTGATACATTGTTTGTTGGGACTGAATTTAGTTTTTTTTGTTAACACTAATTTATTTAAGGTGACTGTTAGTTGTATTGTTAGAATCAATTGGTTGTAAATAACAAGTGTTAGCAATTTATTGTGAGTTATCGAGTTGGGATATTTCCTTTGTAATTATTGTAAATAAATAAGGAATTTATAATTAACTCTTTGTGAAGGTTCACTGTGGAATTGTATAAAGCCTAACTTTTGGACCATCTAGAGCTTTTATATACTTCTCAATGTTTGTGTTTGAGGTGGGTTCATAGGACTAATGCTACGTTAAGTCGTGTCTTCTCACAAGCATTACTACAAACAGTAGACTAAAAATTGAGGTAGGCAAAATATTATTTTCAAAGTACCTGAAATATTTTTGTGTACGCACCAGCGGATACATTATTATTCAGTTTCTTTCAAGGCGAAGATTTCCTCCTCTAACTTCATACAAAGGAAATAATTATTTCCCCAAACAAACTTCAGTTTCATTTAAACATTTTGCCTATCGTGCTAATGCCTTCATTAAACTCAACCGGACACTCAGTACACAAAGTGTCCCTCAATGTTTGTTACGAGGACATTATAAACTTTGTGAGGTCATTAATAATGAGAAATAAGACAGAAAACATAATACAATACAGCCTAAAGTAATTACTGAGGCGGGTATACACTTTTGTAGTGGATTTGTTAACAAATTTCAGGAAATAGGTGAGATCAAACAATATATTTGTGGATGATGTATATTTGATTAAGTGTATTCAACCTCAGAAAATTTGTTTGAAAATATCGCTCTCAACAACAAATTAAATTAGGTTTGCCAGGTTATGGGGTTGCTCAATTAAAAAAAAAACATAGCCCACGTCATTGCCCCAGGTTTTATGATTGAAGTCAATATACACGCATTAAAAAATAGGGTAGCCTTGGTGAAGCGAGCTAGGGTCAACCATACTCAAGAAGTTTGTGCACTATGAAAGAGTGAAGCTTTACGCCTCCGTCGGTAGGCAACATGGCAATACTCTCGAATGCGCAAGTATTTGGCAGTTTATTGCAAGGATTGGAGAAGGCACATATCAGGTGCCTACAATGACTACGGGTCGTAGAATTATTTGTAACGTCACTTTCTTATTTGCGATAGTCAACAATGGCACTGTTTAGTTATTACCAGTTTTGCTATCAGTGAAACTAATTCTATCGAATGGAAATGTTTCTTACCAATGTAAATATTAAGTATGTGCGATGCACAATGACATTTGCGGTAACAATTTTAATTTTAACAAACCGAAGATTAATTCATTATCAGTAAATAATGGACTGCATATTTTAAGTTTAATCGCGCGTTGTTAAGTGTTAGAAATTCAGCCAGTATATCAAATGTCTTGTTGAGTTATGTAGACAAACTTTTGCTTGATTTATTTTTAGGACACTGTTTGTGAGTAAGTATTGGCGACATTTGAGCTGACGACCAGACCTAATTAAGGACGAATCAAGTTGATATTCAAATTGCAAGACTAGTAACCAAACACAGAGTTTGTTCTCAGATTTCCCTCACCAATAATTGGCGCTACACAGTTTTGTATTGAAAACGTCAAAAAAATATTTTCGTTTTATTGAGTTAATCAACGTTTTAAACCATTAAGAAATCGCGCGGTGGTTTACATGAAGACTTAATCTTTATTTATCTATTGTTTCTTGGGGATTCAAAACAGGAAATTATGTTCCTCAACGACAGAGACAACAGAGCTACACATAAAATACGGTAACTCTCGACTTGGAGTTTTCGTGTAATCACAACAGCTTACTTTTTAAGTTAAACTCGATGTAAAACGCAACATACGAAAAAAAAGAAAAAAATTGGGAAAATATTAGTGCCAGCTGTGGGTCTGGCCTTGAGCGTAGCTTTTAGGTCACGGAGCCTTAAATTATATTATATTAAATTTGGGAATTCTTTCTCCCAAGCGATTCCAGCACGTACGCGGGAGAATTACACACACACAAAAAGCGCACGGAGTTAGGGACCGAGCGAGTCGTAAAACAATCGGAAGAGGGTTTGCGCCACCAGATGTTGGATACGGTCGACGAGAAGGGGTTAGGAGGTTGGGGAATCGGGGGAGGGTGGTACGGGGCTAATGGACCAGGGATGCTGAGCGGGACACGACCGTGCACTAACGCACGGGCGGGGATACACCCCCTCCGACTGTAAGCTGCTAACGGTAACTCGGCGCTCAGGCTGCCACAGCCTGATTAGCAGAGGCGGAGGGGGTTTGGGGGTTGATGGCCAGTCGCCGGGGATTCTGGGGGCTGCGAGTGCCCGAGCTACAGCCGAACCACTTGCTTTCAGTTAACGTTTTCGCGGGCGAGAGGAGCCGCTGCTGGATTGTATATTTACGTTCGTTCTGCACCGAGAGACTCTTCATGCATGGTGGCTGTTGCTTATCCCCATCGAGCCACACGCTCACTACCGAATCACAGGCGTTATGGGAATTAACACTCCCATGCTAGCTACCTATTCAGGAATAAAATTAATTTTTTATGTGAGTAGTATGGTACGCTGTGTTCTGGGACATGGAACAAGTAGGTGGATTGTGTCACGTCACAGTGTGAGGAAGTCAAATTATGACGTTTCGATAGTCAAAGTTTCACGTTTTACACACAAAGCACTCAATTAATGGACATTTTAACTCAAAAATCACACATTTTTCCTCAACATTTCTAAAGAATGAAATAATTTTTTGATCGAATTATTTCTACATTTTTCGCACAAGTCTACGAAACAGCAAGGCAGATCCAAGTCTTTTCGTTGTATTGCCAAATTGCCCACAAACCAGCAAGTTGGATTGAAGACTGTTTAATGTGCTTGCCATATGCTGTGGTACACAATAAAGCAAACTATACTACTTATGTGGTTAATATTTAATAATCTGTCTAACAGAAATATTGATACATTATATTCAGTAAGGAACTGAGAGTGTATTTATAAATTGCATAGCTTTGGTCTCCTTGTAATTTCTATTTTCACAAAGATACTACTATACTCATAGTAGTTACTTTCATCATATTATTGGCCTTGCCATTATTATTTTTTTGCAATGGTTCGTACCCATGTAAAAGTTGAAATTTAATTAACTCAACTTTATGCATATGTGCAAACTACCGTAATATATGTTGTTCAAGTGTATGTAATGAATAGGATATTTACAATTAATTTCTTACGTCTCATCTTTCTTCTACTGTCCACACTTACATCCCAACTGTGTTAAATTTAATTTCAGCTTCAGATCGGTGTACTAGCTCTGGAAAAAACGATTAAATCTTAGAATTTATATATTAAGGTTGTGAATACTGAGGTATATCGTATATATCGTACATAATAGACCATATACTGAAAATATACATTATTATTTGCAAAAAAAAATTGCTACAGATATTTTAAAAACAATTTTTCTTTTATTTTCATGTTTTCTGAAATTAAATACACTTAAAATCGTATAATTACTTAAATTAATACCTATCCTCATTTCAGATAGTCCTTTTTAAGAACATTTATTTGGCTGTTATGACTAATGCGAAATATAAACGAACAGAAACATCGTTACAAGTTTCTTTGTGAGTTGATTACTTTTTATTTATATATATTCTTGTATAGTGCAAAAACTTCCGAATTTCAGTATTTGAAGGCTTAGTTGTAATAGTAGCATTTATAAACAGCTAGGTATTGTGTGTAGTGCTAGTAATGCGCCCCGCACGTATTATAAAAGAAAATTATAAAACACAGGAGAGCTGCTGCCGTAATCATGTGAGACTCAGAAACATCTTCGCTTGTCGGTGAATGTGTGTGTTTGGTGCGAAACCTCCCGAAGCTGAGAATCGCCAGTTTTCACTGTGGCACCTCACTGTACCAAATTAGCAACTTTGATGTGGTTTGTGCAAAGCATGCTGCAAGACATACAAAACCATTTTAGAAAACGGTTTTCAAGATAAAGTAGTTGGCCATTTGCTGAGAAACCAAAATTGATATCACATATTAGCAGATAATGGTAACATTATTTTTTTAGAATCATACAACTAAAGCTGTAATAAAATTTCTCATGTGAAAAACTAATACTTTTAAAGTATTCAGTATTCCATGTTATAGTAGTTTGGGTTGGATATAGCTAAAAGTAGGCAACTTTTTATTGAAAAGTGTGTTACCCTATCATTTTTCTAGACTTTATTTAGGAAAGTGCATCTGCTTATAACATTTGTTACCTCTTAAATAATTTAATATTTTCTGCTCACTTTTATTTGATCTATATAGTATTGGTTCGTGCATACTTTACCAAAGATAGTCATTTTGATTGTGTATAAAAAAATTTAAACAGTTATGTGATGTCCGATTAACACGTAAGGGATGCGAATAAATGGCATAAAGATAAGATTGAACATTTAATAACTTTTCAGGAGTAAGAAGATACATCCATAGAAACGCTCATTTTGCATTACACAAGGAATGTAGTATTCCACCTTTATTATGTCTGGTCGGCGGATAAATTCGTAAAATTAAATAAGCTTCGGAAAATGCTCCTACCAGAAATAACAACACAGAACATAAAGCTAAACCTGACTGGAGTATTTAGAGTTACGTTTTAAGTGAGTTAAAAAAAATCGTCTCCCTTTTTAACGTAACATCAAATGCAATGTTTGGAACAGTGACCACTCGAATTAGCGTATGTAAGATTTATGCAGATAAGATTATCTGCTGGTATAAATGTAAAACTTTAACGTTCGTAAAAATTCCCCATTGTTGTATAATTGACGGGTTGATGAATGTCATAACATCCATGGGAATATATTAGCAAGAAGATACTGGTGTAACTAATGAGCCAACTTTCCTCTACAGGAAAGCGATTAACTATTAATGAAGTTCTTGAAAGCTTAGATGGTAAATAGGCTTTGACGTCTCGTTGAAAGCAATATCATTGGAGATGGAACCGAGACAATTTCAGATACATACGTGCCTTACCAGGAACTTGAATTCAGAAAACCGCGTACAATAAGATAGCATGTAAACAACACTGTATTAGGTAGTCTATATTTGGCGGAGCATTAACTTCGGATTTAATCAGCCTCATGTTTTGGTAAAGCGACTTTATTCAACTGAAATATTTACGGGGCCATCAGTGTATGGCCCACTTAAGTCCTGTAAGTTTACATGGCCTTCTGTAGGAATACTTATGTGCCAAATTCTGTGGAAATAATTCGAAAGTTTCCGAAATTATGCCATAATTATTCCATTTTCTCACCGAGAATTATGCCTCTTTAAATGAATTATATATGTTTTGGCCTTGCATACCACTATTTGTCTGCAAAACTTGTTAGGAATCGGTTAATTGTTTCCCGAGATATGGCCTAACTTTATTATATCATATGGTGCTATCTTCCAAATGGAGAATGACATTCTAAGTTATTCGATTCTGTTTTATGTGTTTCTAAGTTACGGTAGCGGTAAGTTGTGTGTTTCTAAGTTGTAATCATACTAAGTTACGATTTTCTAAGTACGGCGTTTTTAAGTATTATGATCCTGCATTATATATATATATATATATATATATAAGTTGTGTGTTTCTATGTTGTGATATTTCTAAGTTGTGATCTATGTAAATTATTATTTTACAACATTCCTAAGTTATGTGATTTTGTGTCGCGTGTCTCTAAAATGTATGTTTTTATGTTGTGATAATTATAAGTTGTGGATTTCTATGGTATGATCGTTCTAAGTTATGATTTTCTAAGTTACATAGATTCTAAGTTATGTGGTTCTGCATTGTGTGTTTCTAAGTTGTATGTTTCTAAGTTATAATAGTTCTAAGTTATAACTTTCTAACTTACGACGTTTCTATGTTATGTGGTTCTGCGTTGTGTGTTTCTATTGTGCGACTGTAATAAGTTGTTCGTTTGTAAGTTACAATGGTTCTAAGTTATGATTTTCTAAGTTAAGACGTTTTCAAGTTATTTGAGTCTACGTTGCATCTTTATAAGTTACGTGCATAGTACCAGTATTATTACGTGTTAGAACACATCTTCAACTAGCGACAAAAAATGTTAATACATTATGTAATTTCTCTAGAAGGAATTAAACTTCTTCAAAGGCACTGAATTCATTAAAAAGTTGAGTGTAATTTATGTTTACTAAACTGTGATAAAATTTATATACTGACTTTTACTAAGGTGTTTTTAAGTGGCAGATGCAATACTTTCTCAGCTCTGTTTAACTTTAGTATGTTTGGACTTAAGTTATTCATATGAAGAGATCACTAAAGCAGTGACATTGTGGTGAAATGTTTAATTTGGTATTAAATATAGACTATAATAATTTTATAATGAATGTAATTTGTGTTCCGAGTAACTCTTTTGCGCAGAGTTTGTCAAAAAACTTAATTTATTAATTCAAATAGGTCCTACACCTTTAAACATTTATTTACACATTATGTGTAACATACTGTTAAAAATAATTGCCAATCGATCCTTTACTACAGCACTAAAGTGTAAATTTATGATAACATTTTATCAAAGCATCGTAAGTTGAGCTATAATGTATTACAGCATTTACAAAAAAAATTATTAAATATATAAATAATTGTGTGTACACGCAATGTGTAATTAACAAGTTCTGCAACCAACGCAAAATGTGAAACGATTTCCAAAATGATTCTTGAATGTGTATTATTTTCCATCATTATTTTGGCATAGAATTTCGGGACACTGGAGTGCAATTATTATTTTTTAACGACCGCGATGTTTTTAGAATATTAGAATTTACAGGAAAAGTAGTGTTATGTTATTTCCAATAAAAACACTGAACTTGACACACATTGAAATAAATTTTGCGCACCAGAAAAGGAGTATTTGGTTCGAACGAAATTTTATTACCACGATGGCGCTGACACATGAAGAACATCACTCCATCACGTCAATGTACATTTTTCTTACGATGGGGGAGTAGGTATGTTTATACCTCGTCGGACCGTCTCAGAGACTCGATACATGAGTCACCACAATCGGGCACATAATCGATCAACTCCGTATGTTGTCCTGCGGTGGATTTGTCCAGGTTACTGCAGATAGTGCTACAACTAAAGGAAGAATGCATCCCATTTGGTACCATAAATGTTCTACAGCGAGGTCAATAGAGAAGTAGCAAGTGGCTCAGAGGAGCAAGAACGAGGATGGAGTCTTGTAAATGGAAAGTAGCAGAGGAACCATCCAATAATTCGCCTGGGGTGATTTAGGTAAGCAATGGACAACTGAGCTCAGGATGGCAGGGTCGGGATTCAAATATTTCTCATTCTGATTGGTACTCAGAAGATTTAACACTGCGCGCGCTATTTTGCTCGGCGATGGGAGACTAATCTGGTCACCAGGCAGACCACAGAAGGGTGGCGTGAGTGAGTGAAGAAATTTGGTCGAATCTTAACATGGAGGCCTTGATAACCGATGAGGGTGAAGCGGGGTGAGAATAGAGCAGCTACGGATTGAATGGGTGGGGAAACGGGAGATCCCCGAGAAAACCCGTGGACCCGTGGCATCTTCCGACACGATTCCCACATGCGAAAATCCCGGAGCGGCCCCACCGGGAAAATAAAAACCGTTTCGCCTAGATGGGGGCAAGTAGTCTAACCACTACACCACCGTGGTCCACACGAACGTTTGGAAACATGTCCTATACACCCCTGGGAAACCAGAGTCATGTGTGAGTGCGAGCGTTATCTTGTTTGTAACTGGCTTCTAGATACTCGCCCTGTAAAGACGGTATATTCAATGCAAAGGCTGTTCATGATAAAGTGAACACTTTTGAACTCAAACTTAGAAAAAAGTCACTGCTACATCCTGCATATATTTTAACGGGCTCACTGTGTGAAATGAGGCCAATAAAGTTGGTAACGATGAAGAGAAAGTAGTTCTGCATATTAACGTCGAGAAAATTTCTTAAGTAACCATTTGTGATAATTTAAATTATTTCTTTCGAGATCAGTTTTTTTAATGCTTCAAAATGCAAAAATTAGCCAATTTTGTAAAATATTTACTATCTTAACAATTTCACAGTTTCGCTTGACTGATCCATGAATAAAATGATATAAAATTTTATATAAGATGGAAGAATACGCAACGTGCATACAAGCAGATACTAAGCGGGGGTTTTCAAAAGTGCTGAGTTCACCGTGAACAGCCTATTTGGCTGTTGTTACGATGGATTGAACGCGCCTTAAGTAACATCCCCGCCTGAACACGCTCTCTCGCATAAGCAGAAACCAGGACAGAAGTTACTGAAATCGGGGCCCACATGGCCAAACTCCGGGAACCCCCTCCTACTAGCCTGAGAATCAGGCAATATTGCACCATGCGACGCTGATATCAAGGCAATACTGAGTGGCGGGATGCATCTCTCTACACGTGACGCCGGCCGATATGGACGTCCCCAGGAGCTTTCTGTGCCGACCGCCGTAACCTGCCATAGTACAACTGCCTCAAGATAGATCTCAAGGTGGAACAAACCCAACATACTAACAGCTCTAAGTAGTTATCTTATTTGCAATATAATTGCTCCCCCGAGATTTTGGTGTATCATGTATTGTAATGTCCAGATGTTGCAATAAAAACCCCGGTATTAACCCATAGTGCTCTATCATCATAAGTTACAGCTCCTATCATTAATCACATCCTATAAAGTAAATAGCATTCATGTATAAATATAGCCAAAAGGCATAATTATAACATTTGGTGGACACGACAGCTAAGGGCCAGAGCTTCAGTTCGCGTCGGACCTTCCTAATCAGCGGTCACCGAGCGGCGATTGGGGGGTAAGTCTCTTCACACTAAGGTGAGAGGGCGAAACCTTATCCTCCCTTACTTAACTGTCAATAACACTACCTCGACCCCCTAACCCCTCTAACCACATCATACTGTATAAAGTGCTGATTAGTCCCAGCCTCTAAACTTGTTAATTGAAGATAAATTATAGTCCCTTGGCTCCCTTCCCTGATCGGCCTTATTTGAACCTACTGGATTATACCCCACTTACGGGGTATATACCACCGTGCTTTCAGTGAACCTCGTATCACGACCAATGCTGCTGTAAAGTGACACAATGATTGTGGTGCTCACATGTGGTCATCGAAATTCTGCAGGGTGGTCATTTGTTCTCAAAGAAAAGGACGATTTGTTGCTAAAGACAATACGACACCCTTCCATGGCACTCCACTTCGCTTACGTTCTTCTAACACTACGGCAGACTAAGACGACGATGTTAAGGTTTTAATAACAGAACATGAAAGCTCATAGTAATCGCATAGTCATTTAGGTAACTTTGTAGCATCAAGGGTACCTTTGCACTGCAAATTTTCGTTAGAAATGAAGGCTTTACATTCCCTTTCATCTTGATGAATACTTCACGGTTAAAATTAATATTATTAAGGAATGTTGTACACTGAAGGAATTTCTAAGCTTTCATATCAAAGTTAATAAGGATGGTGGGAAAACTTACTCTTGCTTGTAAAGTGTTACAACAAATATCTGTATTTGGTTGTATCAGGCATTTGAGACAAGATCATTTAGTGAAGCTTCCATGTGTCGCTGGACAATGGACAAGGGAAACGCTTGCTCGAATGGAACATGTCCTCCTTCCCCATTGCAATTGAGAACATGTCAGCCACTTACAGACAGCCTCTCATGTCCACTGCAACTAACACGCTCTGGCTTAAACGACGGTCAGTATGGAACTTCTTCCACCTTGCTTTTTGCAGTTCTTTTATCCGAGCTTCCAAACTCCGCCAGCTGTTCGTATGGCTGTGTCGTACGTCTTTTCGGCATGATTATAGCCAGTTTGTCGTAACAGATAAGTTCAGTGCTTCTAACATCAAGCGCGCTGTTTAGAAATCTCTTTCACGAAGAGCAAAGGCAGCCCCCTCGTGCATGCAGCACCACAGGAAATAAAAAGTCTGTTATTTCTCCTACATTGATGATTTTTATTCGATTTCGTAAAAATTATTTACAGCATGCACAAATTTTTATGTCACTGAGTGTATCTTTGATATTTTGTCTCTCTTTCATGAACATACATATTAACCAAAATTCGTATTAATCAAATGACTTAGAAGGTGCTCACAATTAATGAAAGTGAGTGTTTGAAGAGTGTCCTAAAAAGGTGGCTTCAGTTAATACGAGGGCATTTCTGAAAGGGGGAAAAGCAAAAATTCCTGACAAGGTACATTCGCAGGAACCGCATGGTTTTTACATAAGAATGAGGTACGCGTAAATTAAATTGTTGTTCGTATATTTCAAAGACTACTGTATTGCTGCAGCTAGTGCAATTGTTTACATGAACTATCCTAACATCGTGCTGCACTCATTAATATAGGCATTATAATATAACCACACAACTGGTGTTTTCAAACTTGTTTTTCAAAATGTAAAACGCTTTGTGGTATTTTATTAAAAATAACTTTATATTTGACGAAAAAACTAAGTGTAATTTAAAATAATAATTTTTTCCCTTCGATTTTTGGTATGGCGTATGTGGGCATTTTTTTGGGAATTTTAAATAATGTATTTTAATACACGTTTCGCCGGTGATATTCATTGTTAATTCGTTTTTTCAAAATTTCCGTACTGACCTTAAAATTGTATCTACGTGTATGTTTGTGTGTTTGTGCGTGCGTGCGTGTGTGTGCGTTTTGACATTCATTTCTAGGCAGACAGGATGAAATTCAACATCAATCAATTACCCGTTGACAAGTAATCATATTAGTTTTATCGCGCTGCTTTAAACCAGTTTCCTGATAATAACACGCAGAAGAAGACAGATATACTGCTGTGCAGGTACAATTCTTGAATGACGTTATCTCGTCAAATACAGTGAACGGTGAATTCACCAATAAAGAGTGACGTTTATTAAATAACTGTCCAGTGTTTTGATTTCATTTTTACCCAGCGCCAAATTTCAGTTCAGAGAAAATATTAGTAAATGAATGCCGTGCAGTAATTGAAACAATACCACGTAACAATGATTACATTTCATCAGTCTCTGAAAACACGTCCAATCTGATAACAAGTGAAATTAATACTCCCGAGGTAAACTCTGTCCACAAAACACACTACATAAATCCAAGATAAATGAAGCTCGAGTAACGTTGGTGCTATAAAAAAATATTACATTCCCGTTGAATTAGTATCGTTTAATTAGAAAAATTAATGATATTTCAATTAGGCGAGTAACATGAACCAATAACAATTGCAGATACAATAGTATTACCGCACTTAAACGCTGTTTCACTATTAATTGAGTGATTTTTCAATCATAAGTAAAAAGTTCCTTCCCTCAAATCTATAGCATTTTGAATAAGTGGTGGGTGTTCTGCATAACATGGCTGTCTGGCAGACATGGAATTCTCACTTGTTTAGTCGGCTGAAATAGCACTGATTTGAGACACATTTAACTCATTACTTCGAAGACAGAATCTAAAATCGCGTGATTGGAAGCCAATGTTAGCTACGTCTTTTACTTTTACCTTAGTACGATACATCAGAAAACTAAATCCTTAATATCCTAAACATGATTTTATTTCTCATATCAATTTCATCATGGGCGTTGGAATTTTGTACGCTCATACGCAGTGACATGACAAATGAGTAAAGCTAAAATAGATGTTTCATGACTTGTAAAGATTAATTTTTTCTTTAAGGTTTTTTACGGAACCTAAATAAACAACACAGTTGAAATAGTTAGTAAAACAAATTATGATATGCAATGTCGATGTAACAATAAATAATGTCAATGAAAATGGAAATGTAGACGCCAGGGAATTGATAGTTACGAAGAAATATTATGTGGCAGAAAATATATAATCCGAAAAAAAAAATGCAAACAAAAGGAAACCATCTGAATAAAAAACGGAAAAACGACAATTGATAACAATTGACGTATAGCCATATCTTAAGGGAAAAATCAATTTACTCGAAAGGGAAAATTCTTTTCACGCAAGTAAAAAACTGTAGAGGACAGGGAACTCCTCACATTTCACACCATTGATTTACACACCGCGTCAACTTGATTATGTGCAGGACAATATCTCCTTTATTATATATTAACGTTATTGTAAGTGCAATAAATTTCGTGCCCGCTCATGACATATCGCTCATTGTTAATTCACTATGAGCAATTAGCAGCGGAACAAAATGTTATTCTCTTATTACTCAAATCTGTGATGTGTGACGTTTTGGTCTGTACGAACCCTATAATTTTACTCAATGTTGGATCTGCAGTAATACTCCTTGAAGGCGTTTGTTCAGAATGTATTATTTATTAGACTTCTATCTTAAGCTTAATATTAATTTGAAGGTTTTTCTTTACGTGCTACTTCCTAAATAATTCATTCTTAAAGTTACTTTGTTTAGGTAGTACTGAATAGAATGTTGGTTATTTTACTTTGAAATCCACCTAATAAAATTATTATTTCACTTCATCTATAATTAAATGGTTTTATAAAATAACAACTGTTTTCAAACATATTGTTTTTTACCCAGAAACGTATCTGAAAAGAAGGGTTTATTTAATGTGGAATCAGAACGTTTGCACTTCAGGATATAATATATTTTCCAGATTTTACATGAGAAAAAATTCGATGTAGTATTTTTCCAATTGACATACATAAAGGTTATTATTTTCTCATTATGAGCCAACTTTTTATAAGACGACTTTATTATTGCAATGAACAGAGAGGAAACAAGTAATATGTTATGAATATACTGACGTAGCTACTGGATGTATTCACGGGATTTATGTTAGCAATAATTCATTCCAAAAAAAAAGCTTCGCTGGAATAAAAATTAAATAACATAAAAAATAAATACACGTGTGTCCTTAGACACACGTATTGGCGAGATGACAACTAAGTTAACAACGAACGTTGTTGAGTGGTACATGATTGGTGCCCACGAACGATGTGGGTTGAAATGTGGCAAAGCGTAAGTGCATCAGCGACGGCAATTATGTTAAAAAAATGGGAGTATCCGAGACAATAATAATCACTTAAATGTTACCAAGATCACCCAAAGAACTAGTACTGTTTAATCAAAATATCCCGTTTGTTAAAACTGCAAAATATTTTGGCATATCATTGGACCATAGATCAATTGGGCAGCCACACATAAATAACGCAAGAAATGCGGCACTAGGCAAACTTAAACTGCTATACCCCATTTTAAATGCAGATAACTTCCCACTAAGCAAACCACTTTTAGTATACAAACAAACAATACTCCCAGCTACGCTATATGGATGTGAGGTGTGGGGACCTGCCGCAAAATTCTGATTAAAAGATTTGCAAACTGTACAAAATAAATATTTGAGAGTAATAATTAACCAAGAGAGATTCGCACACAATTAAACTATCCATGAGTTGCTCTCCGCAAAATACATCAAAGAAATAATTGTAGACAAAAATAAAAAATCTGTGTAATAATTTAGAAAGGCATGACGATAAAATTATTAAAAACTTGGGTAACTATGATCCCGCAGGCATAAGAAAATTCAAAAAACCTAAACTGATCTGAACACTGCGAAAGCAGGAATCGGCCCACTGGTTGGCCAGTAAAGCCGGCCAATCACAGCGCACGGCCCCCGCGAAGCTATAAACAAGACCGCGCTATCAAAAAAAAAATCCGGAATTCGGAGAGCAGTTCGCCGCGAGGCGACAGCTGCAAAATGCAAAACTTAGCACACACGGCCGAGGAGTGGCTCTTCTGAGAGCTGCTCGTACAATGAAAGGTGTACAATTGTGGGTAGTTCTTGTTAGAACTACCACGCAGCCCGGGAAAGACGGCCCGGCGCCTGCGTCTGGGCCGCCGACTTCCCCCCACCCCCCCTCGACAAATCGAGAAGGGGTAAACTGCGTGGATTCTCAGGCAAGGAGACCTACCCCACCTCCACCTGGGAATCAGACCTAGAGGCACTCGCACCGGCCCAGGGAATAGTGTTCATATGGTGGTAACTTCGCAATAATCACTACCACCACTGTATATATCACTTAGCTAGCTTTCAACACTGGACATACCGGGATAGATAATTGATAATTAAAATTATAGAAAATCATAAAAAATATAAAAAACAATATATGTATACATATGTATAAAATTAGAAAAGGACAAAACCATATTTAAACAAAAAAAAAATTATAGAAAATTAAAAAAATCGAACTTTAAAATTTAAAAAAAAAAAATCAAAAACACCATAAAATACTTATATTATCATGTACGAACAGTGACGCACCAACTTGATAGTCTGTTTCAGGTCGGGGAGAAACTGACTACCAAGAAGGCACAGGGGGGGGGGGGGGAGCCCTGCTTTTACCAGAAATCCGATTGGACTATGGTGCCAAGGGCCCCCTAGAATATGCACTAATAACGACCACTTTTCTTCCAGATTTGCACCCTCAGTGCTCAACGAAATTAAAGGGGAAAAAAGGGGGAAAACCACCAAACTTTGCTCCTCCCTTCCCCTCCTTTACTTACTTAATTATAGGAGAAAAAAATTTCTTCTCAGGTAGTAGAATGAAAAAATATAGCACACAATTAACATTACAATCAGCTTTTAATAACATACCCACTTGAGTCATATTTCGTACCCGAAAAAAAAAAAATTCATGTGCTATCAGCACCAAAACATAAGTGTGCCATAAGCATAATTATAAGTAAATCTTAATAAGTATATCATATCTTTGAATAAGAGCCATCAGCGCAAACACATTTGACAATGAATTTTTTAATTCTCTCCTACACTACACATTGAAACGATGAAACGTACCCTGAGGGCTGCCCCCGGGAGACTAGGGATGCACCTATACAAAAAATGGGAGTTTAGTTAACACACTTGCAAACAACAGACCAACATATTAGACAGACATCACGACACTAACATTCACTCCAGCCTTGAGGCTGGAGGGGAGACTCACTCCCCCGCCGAATACGACCACACGTAACTTAATTTAAAAATAGGCAACAACTTAAACAGCCTAAACACGGGTCCTGTGCCCAAGAAGCCACAGCTACATGGCGCCCCGCCGCCTTACCAAATGATTTGAGTACGTGTCGGGGTGTATTTTTTCTTCACAAACACCCTGTGGGTTATGGGAGTCTAGGCTCCCGGTCTCACGACACACAGGCCATTCGGTGGCGTATGAGGGTTCGGCAGCTGCAGCGACATTACTAGCTAGATGTATCGTGTTTCCTACACGCATAATTATAAAAAAAGAAGATTCGCCCAAGTAAAACACTAATGGCAACTATGTAATGTCGATTTGGGAATAACATCACTTAACTTCCTACAATATTTCACTTTCACTGTTCAGCCACGGAAATTTTGGTTTTCTGTAGGGGAATTCATCTCTTCTGAGGAACATGTAGAGTTTATTTAGGTTTATCATACAAACCTAATACAGCTGTCATCCCTTTTTTTTTTTAGTGCAGAGGGTAC
Organism: Dryococelus australis; assembly: GCA_029891345.1. Classification (NCBI taxonomy): domain Eukaryota; kingdom Metazoa; phylum Arthropoda; class Insecta; order Phasmatodea; family Phasmatidae; genus Dryococelus; species Dryococelus australis. The sequence continues at coordinate 69,508,206 of CM057006.1, read as the reverse complement.
GTCGAATAGCACAATACCATATAATATTATCACTTCGAAAGAACACGATCTTAAGTATCTCGCTTGCGTGAAGCTTTTCTCCACGTTCGAGGGCGCGAAGTGCGGGAGCAATAAGGCCGACACTGCCGCGCACATCAAGTGCGCCATCGCCGTTAAGCGCGAGGCTCTGAACCGGCGTGTACTGTTCTTTTCACACTGCGTGTACCTACGGGACTTCCAGCGGTGACGGCATTATTTTACTGGCGGGAAGTCTCGAGGAAGGTTAGATGCGGGGCCCTCGAGTAGATTTGTGCGTATCTGACGGGTATATTTCGAGATACAACGCTTTGGAAAATCCGTTTTTAGTTGTACTGGGGTACAACGAAATTGGGTTTCCAAAGTGACGGACTTCTGGAAATCACTCGACAGCTCTGGTCTGAAGTGTGTGTTCTTCCGCAGAGCGGAAAATTGGAAAATTGGACGCATGTTTAAGAGTCCTGTGTACTGAAACGTTTTCTGTGAAATCGATGTTTGCGCGTAAACTCGTATCTCGGTAAATAAAAGTTATGGAAATATGACTTTTTGATATAATAGACAAAAAAGCAGTATCTATGGCCTTCGCTTTTTTACTTTTGTCATAGTGTATTCTTTGAGAAAAAAAATTCGTGATAATGGTCAAATACCGCATTTTTAAAGCTTGCCTATGCAGTTTCCTTAAGTGGCAAGAGTAAAGTACAAAAATACGGAAGTAGTTTGATCTGCGGACTTTCATCGCGTGTAATAAAACTCCTATGTTACATATCTAATTTGCATAGTACAGCGTTACGATGGAAACACTGCACGTTTTGCGCATAGGAGCGATGAGGCGCTTGGCGCTTGTGTATCTGTCGCCCGTATCTTCTTGACTTTGGACGCGCAGGTACACAGTCCCCTTAATAGTTCCGTGGAGAAACGTGCATTTCAAACACACTGCGCCGCAGTTCAAGTACCAGAAATGTTGGAGCCTTTAAGCCCCCTGCCACACTGTCAATTTTTCGCCTTCAACAAAATATGACAGTAAAATTTGAAGACAAAATACGGCGATCAAATTTTTCCTTCCAACAAATGCTATCAAATTATATTCAACGTGTTATAAAATGTGTTACACTGTCAATTTTTTTCTGGGAGTGTCTAATTTGATTAATTATTATTTAAATATTATTTTCATAATAAGATACTACTTTTGTTTATCTATGCAGTCCATTACAAGAAGAAATGCAAGGAACATTGTAATTTATTTCCGCTTCTTTACTGAATTAAAATTTTACTTGTAAGAGATTTCCTGTACAATGACATTTAATGCCTCCGAGTTCGTAATATCATATATGCAATATTCACTTAAAAGAGCATTGCTGTTCCGACGGATTCTACATAAATGAATTACCTCCATAACCTACTTAGTTTCCAGCGATTATTCGGTAATTTAAAGTTTCTTGACGTCCATATTTGACGTGCACGATTCTGATTGGATGAGACCGTCGAACATCATAACAAATAGTAGACCCCGGTCCAATTTACAAATATTTGACGGAATCCGAAGCGAACCAAAATTTGCCAGACAGCGTTTATGACGTTTCGATGACGAAATAACTGTCGCGCTTTATTTGACAAAACTTATAGGAATCGGCTGGACGGGAAAAATTTGACAGCATGACAGGGACTTGAGGACCCTGCCTCTCAAGTCGGTAGCCGCGAACTTCAAATCGTGAATCGAAGTTAAACGAAATTCCTTCTCGTTGGAACAAGTTTGAAGATAACTATTTGAAACAAAAATTATTATACGTGAAATTTCTTAAGATATGTTGCTATGTAAATACATCTTGCCAATTTTTTTTTGTAAATTATTAATTTTTGTCCTAGAAAGTAATATATAAATTTACGCTTTTTTTTAAATATTTTATTTTATTTTAGAAAGTCGTGTCAAAATTATTTCTCTTTGAAATATTTTTCATTAAAATAGACGCAATGAGAAGGAATTCCGCTTAACATTGATTTTCCATTTGAAGTTCGTGGCTGCAGGCTTGGTAGGCAGGGTCGTTTCAATAATAAATGTTTATGATTTGGAGATCATCAGCAAGACGGATGCACTCACAGAAGCGGAGGGGGCTTCGGTGACTCGAAGCACTTTCAGAAATAGTACCAAACTTGAGATTTAATTCAGAAGCATTCAGATGTATGTATAATAAACACGTATTATCGATTTCGTTTTAATATTGTTCAGGAAGAGGATATTTGTTTAAAGCCGAGGGATGAGTGTTGCAAAAAAGTTTCAAGTGACCAACGCCTCTCACATAGTACGGCGAAACGTCTACTTATTCCGGACATTGATAGCGAAATTTTTTTGGAAAAAAGTTGTGAGTGTTTTTCAGTTTTGAAACAAACCCCAAGAAGACTTAGACTTTGTGCTCAAGGGTGTAAATGAACTAAAACTATGGTTCAGACGCCTGCCAATTCTTGAAAGAAAACACTGCCCACCGACTTAAATAATTTTATTGTAAAATAACAATTTCTGCCTTTTACTGTTTATACATCTCGATTATTTTTGACGCGAGACTATATGGAATTGAGCGAAACTTTTTCTAATAACTTAAATGCAATCTAATAAGTTTGACAGTGTTGTAGAGAAGATTGTATCTTAATTTAAAATATACTACAGAGATGTTTATTTTTATTGAATTTGAAGCTCCTCGTAACTTCAGTTGCCGCGATATAAATTTTTATTGAAATAAACCTCCTCTCAGATTCGAGCTCTGGGCATGTCATTGGTCTGCACTAACCACTTATATAACCAAGCGCTAGTAGTCTGACATAACGACGCCATGTCGCTGGACAGTTGGTCATACCCGGCAAAGACAGCTTGTAACACAATGATTCAAAATCGAAAACATTTCACTAGAAAAAAAAAGAAGGAATTCACTGTAGAAAAAGAAAACGTTATAGTGATATATATGCACATATATACACACATATATACACATAAATATATATATATATACACATATATAAATTATCGGAATGTACAAAACAATTATGGCTGCTATACGTATTGGAAAATAACCGCACGAATTTTGGTAGTAGTAGAAGAATTTTTTCTGTGAGGGAGTGCACTGATTTTTATACGATTTTTTTTAAATCCATTGTCGAGAAGGAGTAACAATTTCGTAATTAGTTCAGATTAACCTGAAATTATTTCTCCATGAGGATGAAGGGGACGGATTTTCAGTTCCGATAAAATATGAAAACTGTGATATTGGTAGAAGTTGTCGACGTTAAACAATTAGTCAGTATCACGATTTTGATGCTGATTACAAACATGTTACCAAAGTACACTCGCAGGTTTTGCAAACAGAATGAATGGTTTGGTCATACCAAATATACTTGTCTTTGAACACTCCTGGAATTTCCATAAATCATAAAACGAACTTCGCGATGTTTAACCTGGCTGCAGACGAAACAACAGAAAACTGTATTTATTGAACGTGAGTGGCTTCGTTCAGTGCACAGTCGGAAACCACTAGTGACGTGCTGTAATGTCCGTTCGGGTGAAATATTATTTTTATCAGAAATATCAAAGCCAGACATTCGCATAAACTACAGACGATGTTATTCTTGTTCTCGTAGCGTTCTCACAAAGAACAACGAAGCCACAGTAATTGTGAAAAAAAAAAAAAAAAAATTCACCAGCGAAGCTGAAACTAAATTGAAGAGAAAACGGGCGGAGAATGTACCGACTGAGATGATATACCGAATATGACTGAGATGATATACCGAATATGACCGAGATGATATACCGAATATGGGGTAAATTCACAGGGACGTCTTAGAACGTCGTCTTTGTTAAGTGGTACCTGAAATCTTACACATCTCTGAATTACGTCACAAATTATGGAGCGCGCACATACGCTGACAAATGGCCCCTTGGTGCTAAGGCAGTACGATTCATAACCGACAAAGTTTCCCCAAGTCAAGGAAACAGTGCAACTATAAATAATAATCATATACAACCTCTCAGTGTAAGACTGTGGTGCAATGCATATTTCGCATGTTAACAAGAAACATTGTATTGTTGGGATATGCTCAAGTTATCTGTTGTCGAGGTAACCACATATGTGCCTTGCAGCGCGAGAACTTATGATGATATCCAGCCCGATTTGATGACTTGAATAACCGTGTTGCCATATCAGGCCAATGACAAGTTGATTACTCAGTGCAATATGTTTACTACTTACTTATTATTATAACTTATTTATGTTATTCCCGGTATTTAGCAAGGTATCTATAAACATGATATGAAGAGACCACTATTTTTATTACTAAAGAAGCTAAGGATGAGTATATTATAAACGAAGAAGTATGGCAAGGGTGTCCATTCTTATTATGCCTATTTAACATACGTAATATATATATCCTTGCAGATATAACACAATGGCAAAGTCAATAAAAATCACTTTAATATTGGACAGTTTAGTTTATAAAGAGATAATTTTGCGGACAACCAAGCAGTAAACGAATTGCAAAAAGTTACAAAACAGTTAAATTAAAAAATTTCATCCTCTAAATTTAAGGTAATGGCTTACTCAGTCAGAACAAAAATAGAATTAAATGGATGTACAATAGATTAAGTCAAAAGTTTTCGTTATTTAGGAGAATAGAAATAAACAAAAAAATAGTAAAATTTAAATATATATGTGGCACTATATATAGAGCGCTTAAAAATATCACTAGGGTGGAAAACATGTCAAGATTTTATGAAGTGTTAACAGTCCCACTTCTCACGTATGGTAGTGAAAATTGGAAACTTAATAGAACTAAGAAAAGGCAAAAAAAGTCTGCAGATATGACATTGCTGAGAAGCATGTTATCATATAGCCTAACAGACGACATCCATATTGATATAAGGGAAATATAAGGAAATTTTACAGTTGGAAAAGTTTATAAACAGGTATATAGTCACATATTCTGGTACCGAAAGCTCGTGTTGGAAAATTATGGCTAAGTTTATCACTTACTTTTAAAGCTTAAAATGTAACTACTGGTTATTTGTTCCTGTGATTAAATTGAAAAGAAAACAGAAGAAAAGTTCATGAAAGTTGGTTGGTGATATCCCAGCTAAGAGAAGAAAGTTTAAAATTTTCGGAAATATTTGACTATTGAAGAGAAGATAAACTAAAACTTCAAAAGTGGCAATTAGCAAGAAGGAACTGCTTGCGCCACAAAAGAAAATGTCTGGAATAGATCAAGAAACTCCAATAGTTCGTTAAAGAAGGGGGATAACAGCTCGAGTGTCAGAGGTGCAAAACGTTTTCTAATTTCATAACGAATTTCCTGAAACGTTGTTACTATTTATTTTTCGTGAAATGTAAACAGTTATTTGAGGGCAGCGATCCCTCTTCTACCGTAGGTGATATACGTTTTTATTATTTTAAGAATCAGAGAAAAACACTTACTGGCGAAAATTTACCTGTGGATAAATGACGACTGCCTCGTCAAAAATTCGCAACAATGGGTGGCTAACAACTCAACAGAAACAGTTTGGAAATAATTTCATGGAAACCGTGGGACTAAATAAGAATATAAATGCTGAAAGCCTGGCATTAAAGGCGTATTTTTAATTACACAGATCATTATTAAAAGTCGACAGTAAGAATTACTTGATAATACCAAGGGACAGCTAGTATTAGAATATTAGTATATCCGCCAGATAACATACAGCTCCTTCTCATTTAGGAATTCAGCATTTCGTGTGTTTAAGCTGTCCATGCTATGCGTAGTTCCACCAGGTTCTTACTGTGCAAAGATTTTTGAAAATTTTTGTCGAAAAACTACTTAATCAATCTTTGACGAAACAGTTTAAGCTGTACATCGAGAAAAAGGCCACGTTCTAACGTAGTTGGGGGTAATACACAACTTTGTTAAACACTGCCTCAACAACAAATATGGGGCAGCGGTGGCGCAGTGGCTCGGGCGCTCGCCTCCCACCTCGGCGATCCAGGCCCGATACCCAGCGGGTTCACTCCCGGATTATCGCATGTGGGAATTGTGCTGAACGATGCCGCTTGCCGTTGGGTTTTCTCGGAGTACTCCCGTTTCCACCACCCTTGAATTCCAGCGCCTATGGGTGAAATAAGGCACACATACATGGGCGAAATTAGGAACAATTTGTTGTTCAAATATGGCGGCTACTGGGTAAATACGCGGTGCTATATTTATTTATAAACCACTGCACTAAAAAGCACGCTTCTTAACCACCATGTTGCATTATTTCACAAAACATAAATACATAACTTGACTAGTTTTAAAATACAAATACGAATTTCACACCAAAACTCTCTGTTCTCAAAAGTATTAAAAAATTATCTTCTCAAACACAGCATGACTTGTCACTTCGAGAGCCATACTGGCAACTACTGGAACACGAGGCCTTCGTTTCTTAATGTCCTAGATAGAGTGCAGCACCTCCGTGCATTCAGTTCTGTGTGTGGCGAAATTAGGAACATGGGTGGAATTAGGCGTACTTCCCTTAGTAGTTTTTGTTTTCAAGGTCATCTAAGGTCACGGATATAGGGTTTTAGCCCCGAGTCCTCAGTCCTGACGAGCCCCTCAAAAGCTCTGAATGGGAAGATGGAAAATTTTTAGAGAAAAAGGATAATTTTTAGGGGAAAAGGGACATTTCTAGGGAAATTGAGTTGATTTTGAGGGGAACATGGGAAATTTAGAGGGAAAAAGGAAACATAAAAGGAAATTCCAAGATGACGGTGGTCGGCGCATGGCTACTATCGCAGATCCCGCTGTGCCAGACTCATCATTTCTCTATTAGTAAAATAAATTATTTCGGTATTTTCAAATGTTTCCTGACACTTTAAATTCAACGTTACAACGCGGAAATAATTTCGCTCGGTCGTTACCAATTTTACTGGGCACTTGCCAACCAGTGTACCCGTTTAAATACGTGCAGGTAGCGGCAGTAAAATTTTTTTCAAATGTTGACTTTTAAAAGTGCTCGCTTTACCGCGAACAGATTTAATGTATGCGTACGTATTCATTCCTGTGGTCGGTAAGAGCAGGAAGATGAATCTCTCTCGCAGGTCGTTCAAGTGCCAGAGACGAGGTCGGGCAAGTTAACGGATGAGTACTTTCGCAAACCATACTTCAGATCTATTTTTCTCTCTCATTTTGTGTACCCTTCTGTCATATATACCATTAACATTACCACCGGCCTCTTCACTTCATTCATCCGCCATCCAAGTGAAAGCCGTGGTATTACTAGCAATATAAATGTACACGGAGTCCTATTGTAACATTCTGGATAATGAAATGCTCCCAACATTGTGGCGCTTTTACGTAATGGACCCGTGTTACTTCCAGGATGACAATGCCAGTTGCCATGTTTCAAGGGCTACTATGCAGTGGTACGCCAACAACAATGTTCGCCGATTGGACTGGCCCGCTCAGAGCCCCGACCTCAACCCTACAGAACATCTTTGGGACGAATTGGATCGCCGGGTGAGGGCTCGTCAGGCGCGGCCAAAATCCATTGCTCATCTCATGGAATGGTTGCAAGAGAAATGGCCGCGAATCCCCGTGGATGTCCTGCAAACACTCGTAGAGAGCATGCCAGACAGGGTGGCTGCTGTTATAGCCGCAAGAGGTGGCCCTGCGAGATTCTAACGGGGTGACAACCTCCGAGCAAAAATTGTGGACAGGTGCCCAATTACTTTTTGGTAATAGTTTCTTTACTAATATACGAAGAAGCACTTTCATGCTGTAATTTATACAATGAAATACTACCGCCATTGGCAGTAAATTTAATCATTTCATTCGCGAATACAACATCAAGAGTTGAGAACTGTTTTCATAATTTCGCTCGTAATGATAATTGTAATATTAATGGGTTCCGCTATGCCGTTCTCATAGTACGGACGGCTCGTATTGCAAGTGTTTCGTGTCTCTGCTGTGTAAAGTGCGCGAACTGCATTAACATAAATAAATCTCAAAGGCAAATGTTCAACGTTTCAATTGTTGTTTTCTTATGGCACGTTTATTTATGGAGGCCCGCATGTCGGTGTGCGATGTAGTGTAAACAAGTCGTTATCGAACTGTTAGAAACCCATGACCGAACGTGATTAATGCGGGGTCGGACAACCTCTGGCCTCCGAACGTGATTAATGCGGGGTCGGACAACCTCTGGCCTCCGAACGTGATTAATGCGTGGTCGGACAACCTCTGGCCTCCGAACGTGATTACTGCGGTGTCGGACAACCTCTGGCCTGCGAATGTGATTAATGCGGGGTCGGACAACCTCTGGCCTCCGAACGTGATTAATGCGGGGTCGGACAACCTCTGGCCTGCGAATGTGATTAATGCGGGGTCGGACAACCTCTGGCCTCCGAACGTGATTAATGCGGGGTCGGACAACCTCTGGCCTCCGAACGTGATTAATGCGGGGTCGGACAACCTCTGGCCTGCGAATGTGATTGCAGAAACGTGTCTTTCGACCTGCGGCTTGAGTTCTGACTTCACTTGTGTTTCGCATCAGCTCCGCGATTCTTCGTGGCGAGCCTTTTCAATGTTCGGCGAAACCCCGATCTCTGAGGAGTTTTCGTCTACTATAACTTCTCGCTGATGGTGTCTTGCCGCGAGATGCGTATGCCGCCATCACCCTGGACACTGTTGACCTCGATGCACCTAAAGTCCCTGCCACACTATCAAATTGCCTTCAACTATACTTGACAATAAAGTTCGAGGACAAAATTCGGCCAACAAATTCAACAAATCCAACAAATTTTATCAAACAATCTTGAACGTGTTTGAAAATATGTCACAATGTCAAACTTTTTTTTTATTGGGATAATCTAATTTGAAATATAATTTAAAAATATTTTCATAGTGAGATATTGCATTTGTTTTTCCATGTGGTCCATTACAAGAAAAAATGTAAATAATAATGTAATTTATTTTCGTTACTAAATTAAAATTGTATTTATCAGATATGTTTCCTGCACAATGACATTTAATGCCTCTGAATTCGAACTATTATGTGCAATATTCACTTAAAATGCCCAGACAGCCTCTACACAAATTAATTATCTTCATAACTTAATTTGTTGGATATTTTAAGTTTCTTGACTTCCATTTTTGTTGTGCATGGTTCCGATTGGCGGAGATCGTCAAACATCAGATAAATTTTAGAAATGGTCAAATTTTCAAATGTTAAATGGAAACTGAAGTCATCCAACTTACTCAGACAAAAATGGCGGCGTTTATGACGTTTCGATGACGTCATAACTGTCCGACTTTATTTCAACAGACTTATTGGATGCAGTTTGACAGAACAATTTGACAGTGTGTCAGGGGTTTTGCACACTGGCAGTCCTCGATACACTTACTCCAACTAACAGCACTTTAAAAAATCTGCCGTCGTTGAAAGTCAGAGATTTATTCCGTTTTGCCTTACATTCATTCCGATTGCAAGCACGAATACGTACTGAACCGGCTAGGCGTACTGCAGGATAAAACTTTTAAACTGTAAATAAAACTTTTGTTACTCAAACTGACAAATTCTTGTAAGATATAATTACAACATTTCGTTTATTTACTAAATTATATTTTGTAAATTTACAGTGTTTGTCTTTTTGCAAGAATAGCATTTGCGTAACTAGCGAAATAAGTTTGTTTCGTCACAAAGATATTGTAAACACCCGCGCGTCCTACAGTTTCGGGGAGGAACAATGCCGGGTAAACACGAGGTATTATTTGCCACTGAACAAGAAAATTATCGTTTCTGCGGCAGTCAAGGTTATCCACGCTACTAAGACCTATTTTTCAAGTACCAAAAAGTAGCATCAAGCGTTTGTAACATTTAGTAACACTTAAAATACACAAAATTTATTAGAAACAGAAAAAGTCCCTTATATGACTCTCGTATAATTAAGAAAGTTATACCACAGATGTCATGTGAGAGTTGTAGGTTAAAGTCCTGAATTCCTGGCATATTGACTCTGGTTCAAATCTTTCTTGGGTTAAAAAAAATTTCTAACTTTTTTAAATGTAGTATTTTGTACACAGTAGATAAACCACATAAGGTTTTTCATGATATCTTTTTATTTTAAACCGGAAGAAAGGAAAACTAACTAGGGAACCAATGGAGACGTTCCATGAAAATTACGGAAAGTCCGTTTTTGAATAGCAACGTGTCCGTAATTTTACGGAGCGTTCACAGACACCTCTGGATACATTTTTACCAGCACTTCTCCGTAAAATGGAGGATTTTCTTTAGCAGTCTATAACTGGAAAGAGAAGTTTTACACTTTTAAACTAAATAAAATTTCGAAGAATGTTATTGTGTTGTTTACATGAACAAAGTGGCAAATTTGATTTTGATTAATATAAAAGTATTTATAGAGTTTAATTTGGTAGATGATTGAAGTATTTTAAAATTCGTAGTTAAAAAGAGAATGAAAAGTGGATTCGGTATTTAAATTTATATAAAGGATTACAGTAAAACCAAACAATTGTTTAAAGCTTAAAATATTTTATTTCTACTATCATAACTGTACAGAAAAAATAAGCACAAAAATATAGGAATATGCTGAAATGAAAATCGTGACAATGAATTTATTATAATAATTGTATATATACATATATATGAGTAGAGCGCACGACCCACTTCCGAAACACTTTGCGCAAGAGTGGCCTAAGTGCCAAATCATAATATGCAAATTAGGTTAATTAATTGTTTGATTAATCGAATAGTTAAATAGATTAATTAACCGATAAATAAAATTGATTAAATATATTAATTGATTAATTGAAGAATGTTTCAATATCATTTTTATATTAAAGAATTCTTTGATATCAAAGAATGTTAATCCATTTATTGGTGTCATAAGCGTGGTATTGGCAGAGCAGGTACGGTGTGTATTCTGTGACTTTCTGGAGTCTACTGACCAGAGTAGTGTGTTGTAATTATTTATATAGGAGTTGATGTTGGTGTAAGAGTGGTACAAGGGATTTTTAATTATTTTTCTTGTTTGTGACTGATATGCAGAGCGGGCTACACGGCCAAGTCGAATGTCTGGAGGCATACTGAGTATTTAACTAGTTTCGATACAGGAGACATGTTTCCTTCTTTCAAGGAAAGCGAAGTAAATTTTGTTAAATTAAAAGAGATGGGAAATAGGTTACCGAACGAATTACTTTAATCATACCTAGAATAGCATAAAAGTAACGAACTATTTCGGCGAAGCAAATTAAATAAGTACGAATCAGTAATCAAAAGACTTGAAACAAATTCGCTAAACCGATTTTAATCATACGATGAAACTGTTTTCCATAGCAAAGTAACTGATCTCCACTTTAATCACGTAACATCGAATCTAGAGACACATATTAATTCGATCACAGAATGGAACACAAAATTTACTTAAATTAAACAAACGCACAGCTTATATAAAATTACAACTCCCCATCACAAAATCACACGTACTTCACCCTCATCGACTCTCTAAACACCCATCCAGCAAAGCCATACGAAATTGAATGAATACACTAACCCCAAGATTGCGGTGCTGACTGTGGTATAGTGTGAGGTGCTGTGTGAGGTGCTGTGTGAGGTGTAATGTGAGGTATGTGTGAGGTGTAATGTGAGGTACTGTGTGAGGTGCTGTGTGAGGTGTAATGTGAGGTGCTGTGTGAGGTGTAATGTGAGGTACTGTGTGATGTGCTGTGTGAGGTGTAATGTAAGGTGCTGTGTGAGGTGATGTGTGAGGTGTAATGTGAGGTATGTGTGAGGTGTAATGTGAGGTACTGTGTGAGGTGATGTGTGAGGTGTAATGTGAGGTGCTGTGTGAGGTGTAATGTGAGGTACTGTGTGAGGAGCTGTGCGAGGAGCTAACTGAGGAGCAAGTATGGACTTAGTTTTGCAAATTGTAAAATGTTTCTTTAAAGTGTTATTGAAAAAAAAATATTTAAGTATATATTTAAAGAATAATATCTCTTCACAGCTAACATCAACGTGTTAATTCATAGCCGCGGTAATTTATTTCTTTTGTATGTTTAAGTAAAAATCATAAGGTTGTATTTCCTTGGAAACTTCTTAAAATTAATATTTTAGTTTGTTGTAAGACAAAGTCGTTGCCAGCTAGTGAGTCTCGCCATTTCTTAGCCTTGCTCTGCGGGGCAAGAGTCCGTTTACCTCAAGTTGCCCCAACCCATTAGCTTGTCTCACCGTTCCAATACTTTCAGAGTTCATTCTCAAGATTTTATCGAGATTCTCCCTCATTCCATTATTTTTCAGAGTTCATTCATTTTCATACTTGTTGGTGTTCACATCATGTAAAAAACATTACAAATTACCCAAAAATTACTCAATCGTAAAAAAAAATATTAAAAATGTGGCAAAAGGAAATCAAACTACTAAATAACAAGTCACACTATTCCCTTTTACTATTACAATTAAATTTATTTTTTTCAAAAAATCATCCTTAAATCTAACATCACAACTTCTCACAAACTATCAAAAAAATCTACAACTTCACAAACATCTACAAGAACATCCCATAATATTATATTTACAAACATGTCAACGTCCTTAAAAACTATATTTACAAACATTTTATCAACTTCACAATTATCTACAAAAACATTCCTTAGTATTAAATTTACATATGACAGTACTTAAAAAATTCTTATACGAACATTCACACGCTATACACACATTCATACAAATTAACATTTCACATCACAAAGGTATTTACAAACATTAAAACTGAAAAAATATACACCAAAAAGGCGATTCGTGGTGTCGTCCTTGTGTTTCACAGTCATGGTATTATATACATTTATAATACATTATTTACATTAAAAAGGCAATTCGTGGTGTCATCCTTGTGTTTCACAGCCATGGTATGTTATACATTTATAATACATTATTTACAGTAAAAAGGCGATTCGTGGTGTCGTCCTTGTGTTTCACAGCCATGGTATTATATACATTTATAATACATTATTTACAGTAAAAAGGCGATTCATGGTGTCGTCCCTATGTTGCATGGCCATGGTATTATATACATTTATTATACATTATTTACAGTAAAAAGGCGATTCGTGGTGTCGTCCTTATGTTTCACAGCCATGGTATTATATACATTTATAATACATTATTTACAGTAAAAAGGCGATTCGTGGTGTCGTCCCTATGTTGCATGGCCATGGTATTATATACATTTATAATACATTATTTACAGTAAAAAGGCGATTCGTGGTGTCGTCCTTGTGTTTCATAGCCATGGTATTATATACATTTATAATACATTATTTACAGTAAAAAGGCGATTCATGGTGTCGTCCCTATGTTGCATGGCCATGGTATTATATACATTTATAATACATTATTTACAGTAAAAAGGCGATTCGTGGTGTCGTCCTTATGTTTCACAGCCATGGTATTATATACATTTATTATACATTATTTACATTAAAAAGGCGATTCGTGGTGTCGTCCCTATGTTGCATGGCCATGGTATTATATACATTTATAATACATTATTTACAGTAAAAAGGCGATTCGTGGTGTCGTCCTTGTGTTTCATAGCCATGGTATTATATACATTTATAATACATTATTTACAGTAAAAAGGCGATTCGTGGTGTCGTCCTTGTGTTTCATAGCCATGGTATTATATACATTTATAATACATTATTTACAGTAAAAAGGCGATTCATGGTGTCGTCCCTATGTTGCATGGCCATGGTATTATATACATTTATAATACATTATTTACAGTAAAAAGGCGATTCGTGGTGTCGTCCTTGTGTTTCATAGCCATGGTATGTTATACATTTATAATACATTATTTACATTAAAAAGGCGATTCATGGTGTCGTCCCTATGTTGCATGGTCATGGTATTATATACATTTATAATACATTATTTACAGTAAAAAGGCGATTCATGGTGTCGTCCCTATGTTGCATGGCCATGGTATTATATACATTTATAATACATTATTTACAGTAAAAAGGCGATTCGTGGTGTCGTCCCTATGTTGCATGGCCATGGTATTATATACATTTATAATACATTATTTACAGTAAAAAGGCGATTCGTGGTGTCGTCCTTGTGTTTCATAGCCATGGTATTATATACATTTATAATACATTATTTACAGTAAAAAGGCGATTCATGGTGTCGTCCCTATGTTGCATGGCCATGGTATTATATACATTTATTATACATTATTTACAGTAAAAAGGCGATTCGTGGTGTCGTCCTTATGTTTCACAGCCATGGTATTATATACATTTATAATACATTATTTACAGTAAAAAGGCGATTCGTGGTGTCGTCCCTATGTTGCATGGCCATGGTATTATATACATTTATAATACATTATTTACAGTAAAAAGGCGATTCGTGGTGTCGTCCTTGTGTTTCATAGCCATGGTATTATATACATTTATAATACATTATTTACAGTAAAAAGGCGATTCGTGGTGTCGTCCTTGTGTTTCATAGCCATGGTATTATATACATTTATAATACATTATTTACAGTAAAAAGGCGATTCATGGTGTCGTCCCTATGTTGCATGGCCATGGTATTATATACATTTATAATACATTATTTACATTAAAAAGGCAATTCGTGGTGTCATCCTTGTGTTTCACAGCCATGGTATGTTATACATTTATAATACATTATTTACAGTAAAAAGGCGATTCGTGGTGTCGTCCTTGTGTTTCATAGCCATGGTATTATATACATTTATAATACATTATTTACAGTAAAAAGGCGATTCATGGTGTCGTCCCTATGTTGCATGGCCATGGTATTATATACATTTATTATACATTATTTACAGTAAAAAGGCGATTCGTGGTGTCGTCCTTATGTTTCACAGCCATGGTATTATATACATTTATAATACATTATTTACAGTAAAAAGGCGATTCGTGGTGTCATCCTTGTGTTTCATAGCCATGGTATGTTATACATTTATAATACATTATTTACAGTAAAAAGGCGATTCGTGGTGTCGTCCTTATGTTTCATAGCCATGGTATGTTATACATTTATAATACATTATTTACAGTAAAAAGGCGATTCGTGGTGTCATCCTTGTGTTTCATAACCATGGTATTATATACATTTATTATACATTATTTACATTAAAAAGGCGATTCGTGGTGTCGTCCTTGTGTTTCATAGCCATGGTATTATATACATTTATTATACATTATTTACATTAAAAAGGCGATTCGTGGTGTCATCCTTGTGTTTCATAACCATGGTATGTTATACATTTATAATACATTATTTACAGTAAAAAGGCGATTCGTGGTGTCGTCCTTGTGTTTCATAGCCATGGTATTATATACATTTATTATACATTATTTACATTAAAAAGGCAATTCGTGGTGTCATCCTTGTGTTTCACAGCCATGGTATGTTATACATTTATAATACATTATTTACAGTAAAAAGGCGATTCGTGGTGTCGTCCTTATGTTTCACAGCCATGGTATTATATACATTAATACATTATTTACAGTAAAAAGGCGATTCATGGTGTCGTCCCTATGTTGCATGGCCATGGTATTATATACATTTATTATACATTATTTACATTAAAAAGGCGATTCGTGGTGTCATCCTTGTGTTTCACAGCCATGGTATGTTATACATTTATAATACATTATTTACAGTAAAAAGGCGATTCATGGTGTCGTCCCTATGTTGCATGGCCATGGTATTATATACATTTATTATACATTATTTACAGTAAAAAGGCGATTCGTGGTGTCGTCCTTATGTTTCACAGCCATGGTATTATATACATTTATAATACATTATTACATTAAAAGGCGATTCGTGGTGTCATCCTTGTGTTCATAACCATGGTATTATATACATTTATTATACATTATTTACAGTAAAAAGGCGATCGTGGTGTCGTCCTTGTGTTTCATAGCCATGGTATTATATACATTTATAATACATTATTTACAGTAAAAAGGCGATTCTGGTGTCGTCCCTATGTTGCATGGCCATGGTATTATATACAATTATAATACATTATTTACATTAAAAAGGCAATTCGTGGTGTCATCCTTGTGTTTCACAGCCATGGTATGTTATACATTTATAATACATTATTTACAGTAAAAAGGCGATTCGTGGTGTCGTCCTTATGTTTCACAGCCATGGTATTATATACATTTATAATACATTATTTACAGTAAAAAGGCGATTCGTGGTGTCATCCTTGTGTTTCATAGCCATGGTATTATATACATTTATAATACATTATTTACAGTAAAAAGGCGATTCATGGTGTCGTCCCTATGTTCATGGCCATGGTATTATATACATTTATTATACATTATTTACATAAAAGGCGATTCGTGGTGTCGTCTTTGTGTTTCGTAGCCATGGTATTATATACATTTATTATACATTATTTACAGTAAAAAGGCGATTCGTGGTGTCATCCTTGTGTTTCATAACCATGGTATTATATACATTATTATACATTATTTACAGTAAAAAGGCGATTCGTGGTGTCATCCTTGTGTTTCACAGCCATGGTATTATATACATTTATTATACATTATTTACAGCAAAAAGGCGATTCGTGGTGTCATCCTTGTGTTTCATAACCATGGTATTATATACATTTATTATACATTATTTACAGTAAAAAGGCGATTCGTGGTGTCATCCTTGTGTTTCATAGCCATGGTATTATATACATTTATTATACATTATTTACATTAAAAAGGCGATTCGTGGTGTCATCCTTGTGTTTCATACCATGGTATTTATACATTTATTATACATTATTTACATTAAAAAGGCGATTCGTGGTGTCATCCTTGTGTTTCATAACCATGGTATTATATACATTTATTATACATTATTTACATTAAAAAGGCGATTCGTGGTGTCGTCTTTGTGTTTCGTAGCCATGGTATTATATACATTTATTATACATTATTTACAGTAAAAAGGCGATTCGTGGTGTCATCCTTGTGTTTCATAACCATGGTATATATATACATTTATTATACATTATTTACAGTAAAAAGGCGATTCGTGGTGTCATCCTTGTGTTTCACAGCCATGGTATTATATACATTTATTATACATTATTTACAGCAAAAAGGCGATTCGTGGTGTCATCCTTGTGTTTCATAACCATGGTATTATATACATTTATTATACATTATTTACAGTAAAAAGGCGATTCGTGGTGTCATCCTTGTGTTTCATAGCCATGGTATTATATACATTTATTATACATTATTTACATTAAAAAGGCGATTCGTGGTGTCATCCTTGTGTTTCGTAGCCATGGTATTATATACATTTATAATACATTATTTTACAGTAAAAAGGCGATTCGTGGTGTCGTCCTTGTGTTTCCAGTCATGGTATTATATACATTTATAATACATTATTTACAGTAAAAAGGCGATTCGTGGTGTCGTCCTATGTTGCATGGCCATGGTATTATACATTTATTATACATTATTTACATTAAAAGGCGATTCGTGGTGTCGTCTTTGTGTTTCGTAGCCATGGTATTATATACATTTATTATACATTATTTACAGTAAAAAGGCGATTCGTGGTGTCATCCTTGTGTTTCATACCATGGTATTATATACATTTATTATACATTATTTACAGTAAAAAGGCGATTCGTGGTGTCATCCTTGTGTTTCACAGCCATGGTATTATATACATTTATTATACATTATTTACAGCAAAAAGGCGATTCGTGGTGTCATCCTTGTGTTTCATAACCATGGTATTATATACATTTATTATACATTATTTACAGTAAAAAGGCGATTCGTGGTGTCATCCTTGTGTTTCATAGCCATGGTATTATATACATTTATTATACATTATTTACATTGAAAAGGCGATTCGTGGTGTCATCCTTGTGTTTCATAACCATGGTATTATATACATTTATTATACATTATTTACATTAAAAAGGCGATTCGTGGTGTCATCCTTGTGTTTCATAACCATGGTATTATATACATTTATTATACATTATTTACAGTAAAAAGGCGATTCGTGGTGTCATCCTTGTGTTTCACAGCCATGGTATTATATACATTTATAATACATTATTTACAGTAAAAAGGCGATTCATGGTGTCGTCCCTATGTTGCATGGCCATGGTATTATATACATTTATAATACATTATTTACAGTAAAAAGGCGATTCGTGGTGTCATCCTTGTGTTTCATAGCCATGGTATTATATACATTTATTATACATTATTTACAGCAAAAAGGCGATTCGTGGTGTCGTCCTTATGTTTCATAGCCATGGTATTATATACATTTATAATACATTATTTACAGTAAAAAGGCGATTCGTGGTGTCGTCCTTGTGTTTCACAGTCATGGTATTATATACATTTATAATACATTATTTACAGTAAAAAGGCGATTCGTGGTGTCGTCCCTATGTTGCATGGCCATGGTATTATATACATTTATTATACATTATTTACATTAAAAAGGCGATTCGTGGTGTCGTCCTTGTGTTTCATAGCCATGGTATATATACATTTATTATACATTATTTACAGTAAAAAGGCGATTCGTGGTGTCATCCTTGTGTTTCACAGCCATGGTATTATATACATTTATTATACATTATTTACATTAAAAAGGCGATTCGTGGTGTCATCCTTGTGTTTCATAACCATGGTATTATATACATTTATTATACATTATTTACATTAAAAAGGCGATTCATGGTGTCGTCCCTATGTTGCATGGCCATGGTATTATATACATTTATTATACATTATTTACAGTAAAAAGGCGATTCGTGGTGTCATCCTTGTGTTTCACAGCCATGGTATTATATACATTTATTATACATTATTTACAGTAAAAAGGCGATTCATGGTGTCGTCCCTATGTTGCATGGCCATGGTATTATATACATTTATTATACATTATTTACATTAAAAGGCGATTCGTGGTGTCGTCTTTGTGTTTCGTAGCCATGGTATTATATACATTTATTATACATTATTTACAGAAAAAGGCGATTCGTGGTGTCATCCTTGTGTTTCATAACCATGGTATTATATACATTTATTATACATTATTTACAGTAAAAAGGCGATTCGTGGTGTCATCCTTGTGTTTCACAGCCATGGTATTATATACATTTATTATACATTATTTACAGTAAAAAGGCGATTCATGGTGTCGTCCCTATGTTGCATGGCCATGGTATTATATACATTTATTATACATTATTTACAGTAAAAAGGCGATTCGTGGTGTCATCCTTGTGTTTCACAGCCATGGTATTATATACATTTATTATACATTATTTACAGTAAAAAGGCGATTCATGGTGTCGTCCTTGTGTTTGATAGCCATTCTAATATATACAATCACTAAATTAAAAAAAAAACCCTATTTTACAAACGGTGACACAATTTGTCCGTTATGGCGTTAGGGGTTAACATCCTCCATGTCACATCCGGGAATATATTTACCAGACACACCAACACCTATAATAGCTCCACGCACACACACACACACAGACACACACACTTAGCTTCAAGATACCTTGAATATTCGTAGATTTAAAATGATGTAATCCCACGTTGCGAAGAGTAATGCCTGGGTGACACAAAGGGCAACAGGCGTTATTGCATCGATGTTAAATGGCATGCAGTTATGGCCAAGCAGCAGCTTTGAAGAAATATCTCTAAAGATGATGATGCAGTAGGTTCGAAGACAGCTGTGATGCAGAATGCAGTGCGGAGCAGGGCGAGGTGTTGGGCGCTGGCAATGGTGATGGAAGCCCTATATTTAAAATGGTGCTGAAATTACTGTGTTGGGGAAGAAAAATTTATTTTAGAATCCTGTAGTGCTCCCAGGGTAAAGTCGATACTCCATCCGGCTCAATGAAGCGCTTATCGTCTAAACCTGCCAGCACTACTTTGGTCACGCGTTCGGTGTAAATCTCGTGACCACGCGAACGGAACTGGTATTGGATCCCCAGAATCCTGGTGCCGTTATCGAGGCAATCTCGTATTGAAGGAATTGCAGCACGTTTAGTTTTACACCCTTCGCCTTACGTGTACGTTGCTCATTCGAAACAACGTATGCGTAAAGTTTGGGACGTAAACCTACCAAGTGTGTGATGATGAGGACAGCACATTAATATTTAATCACTTCGGTAAGGCCTTTGTTTTCTGGCGAGAATCACTGTGGGTTATCGAGCGCATAGCCGGATGCATCAAACCGCGTATTTAAATCTGGCGAAATTACTTCATAAACATCTCTACATGAAATTTTAGTGCTTCGAGAATAACGAACGAAGTGAATTTGTATTGATGTAAAGATGTAAAAAGGCGTTAAAAATTGTTATTTTCCTTTTACCGAGCAAAAAAAATTTCGAAAAATCCTTTGCAAAATCAGTTGTGGCAAAAATTATACAAAGATATGATTTTCGTGCACCATTGCCCTTAATATCGGTCTCAAAACAACGTAAACAAAATGACTCTACCACCTTCTCTCTTGTTGGCCAAAATTTTAACCGTGTAGGAAACCTTCTATCGAAAATCGCACAAGACCAATTTCGAAAACTATTAGGAAAACGGTCAGCAGATGGCCAAATCTTACATAGAACCATCCATACAGGCAGCCAAGCGGGTTCGTATGGAATCGTCCAAGGAATCTTTCATCGTAGCATACAGGCTTAACGTCCTTCCCAGCAATAACAAAATACAGTCTCAGGGCACGAATATTCGGTGTTACCATTTCACAAAAATGGTGTGTTTCAGAACATGGGTGTCACCGTTATATTGATAAAGGATGTTCACAATAAAGTGAGCAATTTCGAAATAAACCTTAGGAAAGAGTAACAGCCCCATAACAGCATATATTTTAATGGGCGCACTGGGTGACATGCGTCCAATAGAGTTGGTAATGATGGATGGGAAGTAGTTCCATATCTTAACGTCGAATAAGATGTGTTAGGTAACGATTTGTGATAACTTACATTATTTAATTCGCTTTAAGTTTTTTTTTAGTGCATCGAAGTATAAAAATAAGCAAATTTGAAAAATATTTAGTTTTCTAATAATTTCACAGTTTCACTTGACCAACACATGTATAAAGTGATGAGGCCATGGCAATGTTAATTTTACATAAGGCAGAATAATACACAACGTGCATTTAAGTAGATCTTGAGCAGGGCTTTCAAAAGTGCTAATATTACCATGAATAGCCTATAACTATTTGTACGGTGTTATGGACAGTGATATTTTTTAAAACTTTGGTTCCAAAAGTACTCGCATCACCGTGAACATCCTGTATATCGCAGCGACGCTGTGGATGCGAGGCAGGCGGCTGCGGTGAAGGACAGCGCGGGTAAAGGGTCTCTTGATGACCTCTCCGCTCACCTGGAAGAAGGGAAACTGAAGGCTGGGATGATGGACCCGCCTATCGGGGCTACACGAGACGCGCATCTCGCCTTCGCGTTGCCATGGCAACGGGCGGTGGGCGTCGCTGGCAGGATACTGAGCCTCTCGGGCACAATAGCGTAGCGCAATGTTGCGGGTTCCTGTTCAAGCTAGTCGAAGAGGGCGTGGGGGATTAATTAAAGCTAAATACGTTAATTAAGTTATATATTTTTTTGGATAGCCAACAAAGAAAAACCCAAAAAAAAAAAAAAAAAAAACCGGGCAGCGCTAGTTAACAGTTGTCAGATTTAAAAAAAAAAAAAAAAAATTCCATTTTTCATCGCTTAATATATTGCGCCGCGAAAACATATAAAAACTTACAACGTTGGACTTAGCTCGGCAGAATTACATCACTCTTTTAATTGACGGTTCTCACAGTTAATGAAAAATTCTCGTTTGACTGCCTTGTCTTTAATTTTCTTAGTTGAATTTCATAGTTTAAAATACGATTAAACTTTATGGCATTATTTGGGTCTAGGGGCTCAAAGCTTTCACCCACGAAAAAGAGAGAAATGCAGCGAAAAATTTCGAAGAGAAAATTACATTGGTTAGTGATCGTGTTTACGGCTAGAACAGTGCAGAGGCTTGTATGTTGTTCATACAATACCGTTTTAGAAATTTCTTTATCCGGAAACGAATATATGGTCTATTCACGCTATCTTCGGCCTTTTCCAATCAAACCTTTGGAAAATCACGTTCTTAGTTGTTTCCTAAATATGTCATGTCTCACAAGCGTTTCTTCAAAGTTATTTCCTTTTCCTGTTAAATTGAAATGTTATTAACATTTTATCTATACATTATAATTCTTCATTTATAAATAATTTTAATAAAAAATAGTGAGAAAACATGTGTGTTGGTAGCGCCTAGTAAGAAATAGGTATTATACAAAATACTGTTACAACAGAGAGCGCACGAATCCGGTGCGTTGTCCCTGTGGTGTAATCTTCCAGACTTAGTTACGCTTAGTTTGCACGAGAAGGAGGAATATCCTTGAAGTAGAACTTTACCCGGGCTTCAGAAAAGGCCGAAGATACCGTGAATCAGTTACAACTCGTTACGGGCAACAGACTGCCGTGACGCTTCGCATACTCTCCATGAGTCGTACCATAAGGCCGGGTGCACACGCGCGGGCCATGTCCGCGGGCGGCGCCGCAATTGCGTTCCACGAGGGCTCGGCTTACACGTACCAGTCCACACGTAGCTGCGGCGCCGCAATTGCGTTCCACGAGGGCTCGGCTTACACGTACCAGTCCACACGTAGCTGCGGCGCCGCGATTGCGTTCCACGAGGGCTCGGCTTACACGTACCAGTCCATACGTAGCTGCGGCGCCGCGATTGCGTTCCACGAGGGCTCGGCTTACACGTACCAGTCCACACGTAGCTGCGGCGCCGCGATTGCGTTCCACGAGGGCTTGTCTTTCACGTACCAGTCCACACGTAGCTGCGGCGCCGCAATTGCGTTCCACGAGGGCTCGGCTTACACGTACCAGTCCACACGTAGCTGCGGCGCCGCAATTGCATTCCACGAGGGCTCGGCTTACACGTACCAGTCCACTCGTAGCTGCGGCGCCGCCGCGGTCTACGTCCGCACGTGTGTACACGGCCTAAAGATTCCACAGTTGCCAACAGTAGCAGAATTCTGCCACACGTGACCTAATTTCACGCCATACAGCATGTAGCAGAATGGGTTTAGCTAAATGTAAAAAATTATATCATTTCCCTGTTCCATTCCCAGGAAGAAAGTTCTCTCTCGCCATATGCGATAGCACAATATGTCTGTAATGTTTTGAAGAAGACTTGGGTTTTTCGCGAAGTCGAGTCCAGTGTGTCAGCACTGCTCCACAGCGTTCATTGAGTATTATTAATAATAATGTGCGAATTCTTCAGGTTTTGTACGTAGAACATTATTTTATTTATATAGACTGTTCACGGTTAAGTCAGCAGTTTTGAAGCTTTAGCGACTTTTTCCATTAAGCTGTGTCCTATCCTTTAACCACATTTTAAAACAAATATTGTCATGTTTGTATTGATCACAGGGTTTATATTCCACCGCACTCAGAACTTAACGTCTAACGTCTAACGTTAAAATCATATATATATATATATATATATATATATATATATATATATATATATATATATATATATATATATATATATATATATATATATATATATATTAGCTATTGTTTCAAATAAGAGAGCTTTCAAAAGTACTCACTTTACCATGAATAGCCTATACAAGTAAAATAATATGTTCCCTATACTTACAGTTGTTTACACAACAAATTATTTTAACACACACGCTGCAAAATGATTATAAATGCGAAATTAATATAACTCATAGACGCGCGTAATGTCAAAAAATTATACAGGCTTAATAGGTTACCAAAGGATGTGCTGACAACATACCTATTACAAGTTTCATTCCACAAAAAAAAAAAAAAAAACAACAAAACAACAAGGAGATAAACATAATTTTCTAATACGAAAAAATTACGGATAATTTTGATTATAGTTTGTTCGCACTTTTGAAAGCCCTCTCATTGGGAGTAATAGGAAATCAATATATTTTATTCTCGACTTAGACGTTAAACTCCGAGTGCGGTGGAATCATACATACTGTGTTTATTACTTACATAACTATTTTTATACTAAATTGTGGCTAGAGGATAAAATATTATTGAAGGAAAAAAGTAATTAGGGACTCAAATGTAACTTTCTCACTTTACCGTGAATAGCTTATACCACAAAAATGCCTGCCGGACGCAAAAGAAATGCTTAAGAAAGATAAAGTGTCCTAGTTTTTCCGAAGGTGTGATAGCCCTAGTTGAGGAGGTATGCCCCCCCCCCCCCCCGGACTGCTGGTCGCGCCGATCGAGTGGGGACGTGTTAACCACGTGGCTAGCGCACTCGCCTCCGGGGGGGGGGGGGGGGTACTTCCGGATAGTGTCGTTAACCGGTGGGTTTTTCTCAGAGTACTCCCGTTCTCGCCGCATTAGCATTCCATCGCCGCTCCACCCTAGAATCTCTATCCACAAAGCCATAAGGAACGACGGGCATCTGCGTCCACACTTTTATAATTGAAAACTCATATCGCTATATAAATCTATTTTAATGTTGGTTTTCAAAGCGTCCATCCTCCGGTAATATTTTATGTATGATAAAGTTCTGGAAACATCCTCCCTATCCAATTTTCCATACGGGCATATATATATATATATATATAAATTATATGTGTATTTAAACAAACTCATATATACACACACACAATGAGTCCTTTAAAAGAGAGGCCCCGTGGGACATGTGTGTGACGGAGCGAGGGAATGAGGAAATACAGTCCATTGTGGCAACAAAATACCTAGAGTAGGTGCTGGAAGTGGCCGCCATTGACCTCGAGGCAGGTGTGCAGACGACACCAAAAGTTGTGAAAGGTATGGGCGAGGATATGCTGCGGGATGGCATCCCACGGGGCCTCTTTTAATGGACTCCTGTACATATATGCAAACAGTATTCTTGAATTTTTTTTTTTTTTGTAAAACTTCTTTTTTGTGAACACGAATAACTAGAATGAATAACTCAATAATTACACTCCATAATTGTAATTGAAGAAGTGGATTCAGGAATAATTCAATATTATATATGTATCCATATAGGCCTATATATAATCAATTATATATAATATATTATATTCAGGCCTATATGGATATATATGTACATAGTATTGTATTATTCCTGAATCCAGTTCTTCATTAACAATTACGGAGTGAAATTATTGAGTTATTCATTCTAGTTATTCAAGGTCAGTGATTTGAAGAACATTCAGCTTGCAGATAATTAGTTACTTTTGAAACAATAGCTACTTGGAGACCATTGTTTCCCCATTTTTTGCCTTCCACCGTTGTTGAAATGAACACTGTCATGAACCCTATGACTAAATTTGAACGACGCCCATACTAATCGATAAACACCCACATGTGACACACTTTTGCTGGTTGATAACACGGTAGATATTAAATAAGGCTAACACAATTAATGAATCTCTGTAGTTCTTGGGGACGTTACTGCTGTGCTAAGCACAGTAACAGAGATCAACTAAGTTAAATGGTTTCAGATTTCAGAAATGTAAACAATGAACTAGTTTTTCCACATCGCGACCAATTTAACTGTGATGATACCAAAATGTGCGTATGCTGATCTCACATAGGTATTTCGAGTCAAATTCTTAGTATGAAGTCGTAGCAGCAGATCAACAAAATTTGCAGGGCACATAGCTTATAAAGCGAGGACGTTTTTGAAGTAAGTAAGGAAAATGTTTGATGGGAAATTTTTTTTAAACATCACCAAATATTATGGACAAAAACTATGCTTTCCGATATTTTCTGTTTTTCCAATTTTTCTCGGCGCCATGCTAAGACAGATGAATGTAAATGTTCTTGCACCGGATTAGCCATTTCTTCAGCTAATCCAAAACAATTTTTGAGCGTCTATCACATTTATTCATGTCACCATATCAATATTTATCGCGATACTGCGAGTAAGGCACAAACATAGAAAAAATGTATAGCCCCTAAAGTATTAACAACTGCTTAATATACATAGGATGTTTTCGGATAGGTATTCAGGTCCTCTATCTCCTTCCTTCGGCTTGACACTACTTCCTGGGATCATCATGTATGTACGTATGTATATATAAATATATATGTATACATACACACACACACACACACATATATATATGTAACATATCAAACACGTGTTAAAATTAGTACAACAATTTTTATGCTTCTATAAAATAACCATGCAATAGAAGTATATAAATATATGTAAACAATTGTAAATATATACTTGTAGTAACTGTTTTGATGAACCGATACTAAAAATCATTTTCATAAGTTTATTTTATTTTTTATTGTTTAGAGTTTTTATATTTGATCACTTAAAACTGTATTTATGGCAAGAATAATTAACGTAGTGTGTTGAGCAAATAAGTGTTAACAAATAAAGGAAATATTTAAGAATTTAGTAAAATTATTTCATTTCATATTTAACCTCACCAGAAAATTCCTTAACTTTTCCCTAATTGTTAATAAATATTATAATATATTATTTATAATTTCTTCAATTTCATTAAAATCATATTTCAAATTATTTTTATACCGAGAGCCGCAAATTCATGTTTACGTTCTTTGAAAATAAATAAGAGGAAAAGTATTAAGGACTATCTGATGGGACTGCTTGTATTTGGCGCAATAAGGATAACGTTCTGTGTGTGCGAATGTTATTGACAGTAACGAACGTCTAAAATGTCCGCAATCAGCGGCCAGCTATCATCCGTGACGCTGTAGAACAAAACGGCTAACAATAGCTACGATCTCCATGGGAGTGGATTCAGAGGCGGTCACAATAGCCTCTCTCCTAGCAGCCACTGTCTGTAGCTTTATGCGCGCACAGAATTTTCCACAGTTCCCCGCAGATAAAAATGTAACGGTGTTAAATCTGGAGAACTGAGTGGGCGCTCGACTGTCGGTATATCTACTTCACAACAGATGTATCGTCCAGGAGCGACCGTACACAGTAAATGAAACATTTTGGTAAACTTCCTGAACTGAAATGTAAGTACACCTATACGGTGTATGGATGTAGTACTACCCATCGGGCTGAAAATGTGGGAATTTTTAGCATCGCTACTGTATAAAGTGGGCAACTTCCCTACGCATTTGACTGTTTCCTGAGCAACTGTAGGAACGTTTTTAGCTTTCGCGCTTCACCATTGCGTGGTAAATAAACATATAATTTCTTATGGTGTACGTCTAACGGCAATGTAGTGGTCCAGCTTCCTGCTGGAAAAAATGAGTCGTCACGGCAGAAGCCATGAACAATCGGCACAATGTTTTCCTGTGACGTGTGACCTGTTACCTTTCCTTCAAAGGAGAATGGTCCCATGAATCATCTGGTAGACATACTTCGCCACACTGTTAGCACACGATGATTAACTGCTTGCTCCAACACTATGTGGAGACATTCATCGGCCAACTACAAACAATAAAGGTTGCCTTATTGGACCAAACACTCACACGAGTATAACGAATGCTGTCGTGGAACATGTTAACAATCCGCTCATCAAGATTTGACACGCCTATATGGGTCGTCTTCACTCATAGTGTTAAGTATCGTGGGAATGTCATGTTTCCACTATACTCAGGGGCCACGGGTGTGCACTGCTGAAACTACTCGCCTCCTGCCCAGGCGAACCGGGTTCGTTTCCCCGGATTGGGGCGGGGTCGCCCACCGGATTTTCACATATTGGAATCGTGCCGGACGACGCCGCTGGTCGGCGGGTTTCCTCGACGACGTCCCGGTTCCCCTCCCCCACCCCCCATTTTGCATTCCGGCGCTGCTCCATAATCACCTCATTGCACTCTCATAGGCTCTCAAGACCTCGATGCCAAGAGTCGCCTAAATATCTTCCACTCCACACCAATTGCTTTAAAGTGCGATGGTCTCACTTGAAACTCGAGTCACGCGCAGCTTGCCGTAAGGTACAGTATGTGTGTTCGAAACAAGCGGCAGGTCTTGACTAAGTAATCTCACGCACACATGAACTACAGCTCATTCACGGTTATTTCCAACCTTCCTGAAATCCTGCTAAACTTCAACTTCCAGAATATTCTCCACCTCGTGCAAGCAAAGCTTATACTTATACTATAAAAACATTTAGGTAGAATTCCCTTACATATAAGGGAAGCTAACTACCTCTACATGTAAGGTAATAGGTATAACCTCTTAAATGTAGAGTAAATTTACATAACAAGTACTATTCCCTAATTGTACGGAAAATGTACCTGACGAAAGTGGGGAAATTCCATACAAGTAAGGGAAAATACAATACAAGTAAGGGAATATTATCTTTATTGTATAATAAGATTATATTAAAAAATATCCCGAAGTATTATCACTGTTGATTTTTTTATCACCTATATACTCTGACGAAGAGAATTCGAAATCTCAGCTCTAAAATCCTCGACACTTGCTGGTGGATGGGCGCGAACTCTTGTCCTTCTTTCACGATAGGCCGATGCGCTGCCCATTATACCACGACGACAGCATCAGAGCTTCAGTGAATATTAGTGTGTTAAAGGAATTTTTCTTTCGTCGGTACGAGCATTTAGCTGTTGAGACATTGCTGAATATATGCACGCGTCGTAAGGTAATTTTCCCATCCATCTATGCGATTTTCCACCGCTATGTACGTGGAATTTACTCCTGAGTGCGGGAATTATGGCTTACATATAAAGAGCCATGCTGGACAGCTTGTTCGACTAAACAATTAAAATTAATTTTAAGGTAAAGACATTTCCAAATAGTTACAAATGGACGAGGAGACCCACACGTCGTAAGGTAATTTTTCCATCTATGCATGAGATTTCCCATTACCATGTACGCGAATGTTAAGCCAGAGTGTGGTAATTTTACATTACACGTAAGGAAAACTGAGTTTCCCAAACAACTTTGGAAAAATTACCACACTTGTCAGGTAATTTTTCTATTATTTTTTACAGTGTACCTAGGTATAGAAAATTACACTAAAAGGACATCTCACAGCATTCGTGCGCACTCGCTATACTAACATTTTTTATAAGAACTATTTATTACCAAGCATTACTAACACGCCTATTTTATATTTGTTTTTATTCATATTAATTATAAATTAAACATCTTAATTTATTTATAAAATATATATAAAATATCAATAAAAATATAAGGTACTTCTATGTTAACATGCGTAAAAAACGCTAGTGATAAAAGACATAATGTAACAACCAAACACGTATAACACGAAATGGTTTTTCAGAGGTTTGATTAAAAAAATGGCGCAGAAACAGCAAGTAGATTCTATTTGTCTTTATTTCTAAAATTTCACTTAGTTTTACGGTGTGCAGTTAATGTAGAGGCAGCCAGTGCTTCGGTTGTAGAGTGGATAGCTCGCTGGCCTTCGTGCACTGCTATCCAGACTCGATTCCCCGCAGGCTCGCTATAGAATTTGGCTCACGTGGGGTACATGGCGGTCTTTGCCATGAACCAGTGGGCCTTATTAATGACCTCGCGCTTCCCTCCTCTGCTTCTCTCCACTACTTGTGCACAAGAGACCACAACTGGTGCACAAAAAAATTTCTATAAATATCCTTAACTTAAGTTATTTATAAAACCTTTTTAAGTGGAGACTGGCCACATTCGGAAACACCGGAGCCAATTCTTCGCCACTTTGCCCCACTCTTCTTTTAAGAAGGAGCGGCTACTTGACTTATGCCCGGTTGCAACATCGTGGTTCAAAACTTGATCCGAGATCGGATCTAAGGTCGACGCAGAAAATTGTTGCACTATTCGTTTTCAGAGCTGGACTGGAGATTGAGATGAAGTTCATTTCGAACCGCCGATATTGGCGGTTCGAAATATCGATCCTAGATCAGCAGCCATCATCGACAAATGTAGTTTGAAAATAAGCCAACAGATGGAACTACGTTCGATAGTTTTTTTGGAAAATTAAAACAACATTATACGCACTTGAATATTATTTAGTAAAATTCGTACAATAATTCACATAGAACGGATAAAACATCGCACTAATATTTCTATCTATAGCGAAAAATACTCCTATTTCCATGACGTCTTATATTACGAAACAATAGCAAAATTTGTCTCATTCTTAATATCGATCTCTCACTTTGAGACCAAGGTCGACGAACCAGAATCATGACATTTTGTTGGTGCAACACTTTTACATCGGAACCAAGATCAAACTGGATCCTGGATCAGAACTAGCATCATTCGATCTCAGATCAGGGAAGATGTTGGTGCAACCGGGCATTGCTCATACTGTTTTTCCCTATCTCCTACTACTGCATAGCCTTGGAGAGGCATGCAGACGGCTTTCCCCACCTCCATCTCTGGGGTCGAAATGACCCTCAGATTCAGTATACACGAGGTTGTGGATGTTGTAAGAAGCCACATTTCATATCACCCTGCATCAAACTCGCAAAATCTATCTTCGCTAACTTACAACTTTCTACAGCCCTAATCCAGTCAGAGGAAATTAATTTTATCCTCCGCGACTGCCGCATAGATTTTCCACCGCCCTCTTCACTTTGCCTGGTTCGCTATGCTCTTCCATGTAGACCCTTCTCCTTTCGGGGCGTGCACATGGCTACAATTGCGGCCATGGCACTGGACAGCGTTGCTGTAGCCGCGATGCATGCGCCCATTTGAACATAATAAACCCGACCTAAGGCGTATAGGGCCTGCCCTGAGGATTCTCCAACCCCTGTTGCTTTGTATGCTGTAGTTGGTTCAAAAGAAAAACCTTCATGCAGAGTTTCCGTCCGTCGTGGAGCCAAATCCTTGTCTTGGGCGATCGGGATTAATGTGCATTAATAGCGTCAACTCCTGTAAAACAACCTCCTTGAGCTGTCGGACTTTGGGATCATTTTTGTCGCCACGCCTTTTTGATTCAGAACCTACAAAAAAATTCAAGTCGGAATATTACACCCACAAAAGTCATAATACCTTATAACACTATTTGAATACTTACCTAATCTGAAGGAAATCGCCAAAATTTATTCCAAAAATCTGATGTAGGTATGCAGCGGTGATATATCATATTTAAGGGCGTCTTCGTTTATGGGCTTTGAAACTGTCCACGAAGGAGAGCCTTTCGCAGTCTGCTTACAAATCGGACACTGCAATGTAGAGGTGTCAGTCAAAGCACAGAGAACTTTGCCATCAATCATTGTCAGTAGCATATGATATTTTCTTTGTAATCCTTCTCTCTTGAAATTACATAAATTGTTAATTTTATTTTGGATGTAATCCTCTTCTTCTTTAATAACCTTTTCCTGACTCTTTAACGAACTGGAGCCGTGTGGACCGACAAAAACACGTGGAGCTCGGTCGAGGATTATTCCACACATCGCAATCTTTCCCTTTCAAAACAAGTGAAAAAAAAAAATACTTTCGTCACTAGCCTACGTATTCTCTTCCCAAGCCTGCTTGTATGCAGATTACCCAGTTGAGCCATCGAAACCTCATTTACAAAGCAACGTCAATTTACCTTCAAGTTGGTTATCCAATGTCTGTAATATTCGTATCAGTGTATGATCAAGTAATTGCAATGGAACCTCACAACCAATTTCTGAGCACTGAATATTTCCTGGATAGCATAGCTTCTTCGCTTCGACCAAATTCGCATCTTTGAGGACAGTCTGATTAAATTGCACGATTACTTCGACAATCCGGCTTTTATTAGTA
This sequence comes from Dryococelus australis, assembly GCA_029891345.1. NCBI lineage: Eukaryota > Metazoa > Arthropoda > Insecta > Phasmatodea > Phasmatidae > Dryococelus > Dryococelus australis. The sequence goes on along the minus strand of CM057006.1, from coordinate 69,476,361 downwards.
GAGACAATGCTTCTTCGGGAGAGTAAGGAGCGCGTACTTTTGAAGATGTTGGTGTACTGCCAGCCAAAAGTTTTACTGCCGACACTCCAGCCCTGTTGCCTTTGCCTCTTAGGGGAGAAGAGAGAACTCTGGCTGCTTCAGGAGTAGTAACAACGTCAGACGCACGTTTTATGATCCTTTTTTTTTTTTTTTTGGTCCGCTCGCTCGCCGCACTGTACGGTTTTTGTGGCCGACCACGTTTTTTTGGATGATTCTTTTTTTTTGCTTCACTCTGTCCAGGGATTGAAATCGTGTGTTCAGGAGAATTCACAACGTTATCAAGCCATTCAGAATACCTCCGTTCTAATGTTTTCCGATTGCGACAAGATTTTTTTCCATCTTAAATCATTTTTATAGACGTTTTTCAACTTTGACTTCAGTGATTCTTTGTGATCATGTAGACCATAATTTTCCAAAGCACGCGCATAGAGTTCGTCAAAGTCACTCGAATTAATTATAATGTCTCCTAATTGCCTTCTAGTTACCATTTTGACACCTGTAAAATGAAAACCGAGGCGCTAAATCTAGTAATATGGATACATCATATACACGTAATTTAGTGAAAGTTTTAATTGTGGAGTTACTTAAATATGATTAAAATTCTTGAAGTTATAGCAGAACTTTTTATATTAGTTTTTTAGAGGATACCGTATTACTAATTATGAAATTATTAACTCTAGCTACGATAAATATGAGTGACAAGAAAAATAAACAGAAGGTTAATCACCTGAAATGATACATCCACAAGTATAGCAAAAGAACGAGTGCACTCGACAGAAGGATTGTTGCTCTTCCCTTGCGGCGTAGACACTGAGTGCTTAATACTGACAAAGTTAAGGTTTCAACCTGTATGCGACAGCTCACCGGAAATGTCTCTCCGTCTGCAGGCACGCCCAAGGGAAACAAAGGCGTTTACAAGAGTGTAGGCCTACTGCGCAGTACGTGGGAGTTCTCGCTGTCGCCTTGGTTCACGAGCCTGCCAAAGCATCCTGCTTAAATTTGATCTGTACCCCAAAGCCACAACATGACACAACTAAACGTTACATCCCTTGATTCTCTGATATTTTCTCTACAGTATAAGCTGAGAAACTCCGTGAACCTCTGTAATCCTCGAATTTTACAACTTGATTTATTTCGAGATGCAAGGAAAAAAGATAGTTTCTTAAAGTAATTTATTCCTATTTTATTATGAATCAATTACAAAATTTTTAAATGCGGTTTTATGTTGAATTCAATGTAGTTTTTGAAAATACCAAAGATAAATTTACCGCAACTTCCACAAATAGCTAAATTCTCATGTGAAAGAAACTAAAATTGCAGATAAATCCTAGTGTGACATGACCCTCCACAAATTAGTAAATTTCGTAAACACCGTGATCTTACTAGTTCACCAAAATTAAAAATATTTCTCTCATAGCTAGTATACATCCTGTAGAAGATGTAATTATTTCAGTACAAAGCAAAAATGTTCGATTTTTGGCACTGTGATGGTTGGATCCAGCCCACTGTGCGTCATTTGCTTGGCACGGGTCTACGTTAAAACGAATCAAGACATTGTCTTTCAGCTTGCCTCGTTAACATTTTACAAACTGTTTCGTTAATTTATTCATGCGGTTGGAATATCATTATTCAAGAACAATATAACTCAATTTTATTTTGCTCGAGGTAAATTATATTATCAGTAATTTCTAGAATTTTAACGTTGTCTGCCATAGACACGAAATTATGGAAATTTCTTCTTCCCGCGTATTTAATTATTTCAATCATATACGATCATATCGTTCTAGTAGTTACAGCGAACAAACTTATACTTCAGAATATTCCTAGTATCGGAGTAATACTGTATCATATATCTGAACCAGTGAGAATGCTTGTCATCGGTAATACTGGTATAGGCTATTCACGTTAAAGTGAGCACTTTCTGAAGCCCTATCATTTGTAATAATAATCACTAAATATATTATATTGTAGCCTTAGACATTGAATTTAGAGTCCAGTGAAATATATACACGGTTTTATTACTTGCATGGCAATATTTATTTCACCGTGAGCAGCGTATAGCATATGTTCATAAGACTACGGAAAAATTGTCTACACAATGAGTGGAGTGAAGAGATTTGAGCGGCTCTTGACATCGAGGTCTTGAGAGCAGAAGTGGGGGTGAAGCGAGGCGAGTACGGAGCAGCGCGGGAATACGAGGGCGCGGGGAGAACGCGAGATCCCCGGGGGAAAAAAACTCACAGACCGGCGGCATCGTCCGACACGATACCCACATGCGAGAATCTGGGAGCAAACCCCCCCCGGCCGGAAATCGAAACCGGCTCTCCTACATGGAAGACGAGTGGTCTGACCGCTACACCACCGCGGCTCCCTGCCTACACAATTAATTGTTCTTCTGAAACATCAGGGGACGCCATCATAGGGCGTTGCTTTCTATAGTCAATTCGCGGTTTCTTCACACAATTTTTCGAGTCAAACTTTTGGATAATCACCCCATGTGCGAAGTGTTTGTTTGTTCCTAAATATGTCATGTAACACAGAATGTTTCATACTTGTGCTGTCATAAAACTATCGAAGTTTGGGTTAGATTGAAATTTTTATATAGTGAGAAAATAATGCCGATAGGGTGTTCACGGTAAAATGGGCACTTTTGGAAGCCTGGCTTATGATCTACTTGCATAAACGTCGTGTATTCTTCCGCTTCGTGTAAAACTAACATTGCCATGGGCCTCATCACTTCATTAATGCGTCGGTCAATGAAATTGTGGGTAAATATTTTACAAATATGCTCATTTTTACACTTCGATGTATTTAAAAAACACAAAGTAAAAGAAATAATTAAAGATATTACAAATTGTTGCCTAACACTTTTTATTCGACGTTAAGTTCTAGAACTACTTCCCACCCTTCGTTACCAACTTTAATAGGCGCATGTCACTCAATGCGCACGTTAAAATATATACAGGTATGGGGGCAGTGACTTTTTTCTAAGGTTTATTTCAAAAGTGCTCACTTTATCGTGAACAGCTTTTAGTAAGTAATAGTTCTCATGCGAAATATTATCACACTGAGTGCACAATTATGTGGTGCGTTGTCCCTCTGGTGTGATTTCCTAGAGTCGGTTTAAGTTTTGTTTGCATTAGGCGGAGGAATATTCGGGAAGTAGGATTTCAGCAGGGGTTCAGAAAAGCAGGACGTACCCGTGAACTGAGTATTTATTTACTTCGCCTTTTTTTTTTTTTGTGGTCGCAGTTAAGGAATAATTTGCCTTCTGTACCACTGAACGACTCATTGTAACCACACGTACATCTCATGCATATAAGCGATAATTAAAGTAAAAAGAGAATTACATAAAACAATACATCAGGCTGTTATGACACTACACTAATATACCAATCGATAAAACTAATCTGACTATTCATATTCCAACAAGTCCACGTAATTTATTAACTGGTACGACTGTACAATATCGAGAATGGTATGGTGGTATTCACGTATCAAGTATCAAGAAAGGTAGACTAATAATAATATATATAGGTACTGAATTAAGTACGTAATATACAAAGTAAGACAATTTGATAGATCACATTCTCGCATTATGTTTCCAAATACTAAATTACACAAAATAGTATTTACATTATTGATCCCTCGAGATTATAAAAAAAATTAACGTTAACAAGCTCCGTTACACGTGATGCAGACAGCAAAGGCAATCCCACTGAAAAGTTCCATACGCTGGACGCTGTGGCTGAAAGGAATGGACCCCTCCCCCCCCCCCCCCCACCCAACAACTGTTGGCGCCACGACTGTGGGCTGGTCAATGTACGAGGATAGGTGTGCAGCCAGCGAGGACAGGGTCAGCTGCGAGCAAACCTGATGCCGTGCTAGAAACACCACGATTCCTTCCAACCATGTTGCGCGTTTGCCGACGCGCACCGATTGTTCCCGGCAACAGTTCGTAAAGGCTGTCCACGATAAAGTGAGCACTATTCAAATTAATCTCGGGGAAAAAAAAAAAGTCGCTGATCCTGCCTACGTATATTTAAATGGGCGCACTGAGTGACATTAGCCCGGTGAAGTTGGTAATGATGGGTGGTAGATAGTTCCATATCTTAACGTCGAATAAAGAGTTTTATAGGCTGTTCGCGGTAAAATGAGCACTTCTGAAAGCCCTGCTTAAGATCTACTTGTTTGCACGTTATGTATTCTTCCGCCTAATGTAAAATTAACATTGTCATGGGCCTCATCACTTTATTCATTCGTCGGATAGGTGAAACTTAAATTTTAGAAAAGTAAATATTTTTAAAATATGGTCATTTTTACATTTCGATGCATAAAAAATATAGAAAGCGAAAGAAGTATTTTAAGTTATCACAAATGGTTACTTAACACTTTCTATTCGACGTTAAGATATGGAACTACTTTCCCTCTATCGTTACCAACTTTATTGGGCGAAGGTTACTCAGTGCGCTCGCTAACATATATACAAGTAGGAGAAGTGATTTTTTCTAATGTTGATTTTAAAAGTTCTCGCTTTATTGCGAACATTTGTGATAATTATAAAGTATTTCTTCCGCTGTTTTCTTTTTTTAATTCATCTAAGTGTGAGAACGAGCATATTTATAAAATATTTGCTTTCCAAATAATTTCATCGTTTCGCTTGACCGACGCATGAATGAAGTGCTGAGCCCCATGACAATGTCAATTTTACATAAGGCGGAAGAATACACAACGTGTTTTCAAGTAGATAGTAAGCAGGGCTTTCAAAAGTGTTCATTTTATTGTGATCAGCCTATACACACCCGGGCCGTCTCTAATGTTGCCTGTATCCAGCCGGGCCGTGCCGGCGGCCCAAGTGCATGCACCGTGGGAAGGCAAGAGCCTCCAGCACTTTGCCACTTGAAGTAAGTGATGGGATAATCGCATAATTTTTTAGTTCGAATGAATCGATTACGACGAATTTTTTAATGGGGTGTCTAATCGGTCAAAATAATTGCTAGTCTTGTTCTAATCCATACATAAAATTATTTTTCAAAATTGCTACTATTTTGAAATTTTTTTATTTCAAATGATATTTTACAGTTATAATTAATGCGAAACATGTAGGTATCTGCAATGTTTTGTTTCGTTTATGTATAAGCAGCTGAAAATAGAGAATAATGTATTTATTTAAAAATTATCTATGAATCGATTATTTTACAAGCTTTAATGCCACCACTACTTACAGTAACAAGCGAAGACGTAAAGTACATTTGGCCACGCGGCACCTTCCTGTGCTTAATGAAGTTCCATTTGAACTGTGTTGTGAGGTTTCCGTTGTTAGCAGCGAGGTTCTCGTAACAGAAGAGGGTGAAATGAAGTGGAGGCGGAGCACCGGCGGAATGCGAAGGCTGCGGATAACTGGAGTGTCCCGAGAAAAACCAGCCCGGCCGACGGCAATGTCAGCCGTGTTTCCCCGCATGCGGAAATCTGGGTCACCCTGGCGGGAATCGAGCTCAGTTCACCTTGGTGGGAGGCGAGAATAGTTTTATTGTGTTCGCATTGTCTACGGCGATATGTGCGAACGCCTTCGCGGGAGGGAAGAAAACCAGCAGATGAGTGACAATAGAGGAGTTCTATAATCTGGTTTCATGTTAGCTGCAGCCATCAGCGCAATCGCGGGAAAAAGGAGGAGAAAAAGGGGGAGGGGGCTTCAGGGGATAAATCTCCTCCCAGAAATAGTATCAAACTTTTAATTAAATTTAAAAGCCTCCAGCAATGTAACATGTTTTACCAATGCCATGTCAATATTGTTCAAGAAGAGAAGGGAATTTTTAAACTATGAGTAGAGACCTGCAAAATCCGCGTTATTATATATATATATATATAATAGACTTGAAACACACATGTATTTGTATTGCCCTTGTCATTGGACTACAGTTGATTTGACACGCCCTGTGGGGCATTGAACCAATCAGAAACAAGTAACGACAAGCTAGCCCATTCACGCACCACCTAGTAAAAAGGGATTTAGGTTCCTCCCTTTTGCAGATGCCATTAAACTAATTACACCGAATCTAATGTATATACGATGGTGGATTCTAGCAAGTATCGATATAACAACGCGAATTTTGCAGGTCTCTAACTTGGAGAAATGAGTGTTGCAAGAGCGTCAAATGACTCGTACCTCTCACACGATACTGCGAAACTTCTAGCTAGTCGGAAAATTAATCGTGAAATTATTGTAAATATTAAAGATGTTATTACTTTAAAAAAAACAAGATGATTTGACTATGTACTGTAAGGTGTAAATAAATCAGAAGTATGATGCAGAAACGTGCCCGTTTGGGAAAGAACACTACACAAAGATTTAATTATTCTTACGTCTTTACTGCAATCCCTGTCCATTATTTTCGTCATGAGAAACTTATGATATTGTGCCTAACTTTTTTCCAGTAATATAAAATTATCCCATAAGTTTGACTGGATTATGCAAAAAAACTTTATCCCAAACTAAATATTTTTCTGTTATGTAAATTTTTAATGAATCGAAGACTCTAGCTCCTCAAATCTTCGCTGCGCCCGGGGCAGAAACCAAAATTCTTTAAAAGCGGCAGAATGTTATTTTAGTTCTTGACTATTATTTCTGTTGTGGGAACAATTTAAATATTGCTGAAGTTGTTCTTCAGACGGGACTATGTTTTTTGTAGTAGGATAGTGGCAACTACAGTATATTCATAGTTGCAGATAATATCAAAAACACCAACACAACGTACAGTTCAATTGATATTACAATATAAGTTAACATTATTTTGATGGCGCCAACGATCGATCTGATTGCAAATTCTACACTAAAAAAATCGAAATGGTTAAAAAATCCCCCAAATTATCGAATTTAACTGCAGGTAGCTGAAACTGCGTCCCTTTATTCGGTTAAAATTTTACTTATCATCTTAGTTGCGGGAATTGATTATTAAACAATTATATAGTCTGTTAACGGTAAAGTGAGCATTTTTTTTAAGGACCTGCTAAATTTTTTCCATTTAGTCAATTTCCATCTTTCCGCCACTTTTTACATATACATTGCCACGAGGACAACAAACACAGTGTATATATTCCACCTCTCCCAAAATTTAAAGTCTAAAACTGACATAAAATATATTTATTAGTGGTTAATACCTATAGGAAGGGCCTTAAAAAGTGTTCACTTTACCGTGAATAGATTATAGTGAATTTTCTGGCATATCAATACAACTTAACTGCATTCCAGGGAGATTCGCCTGTAGGTAACATCTCATTAGCTGACGATTTAGTATAACAATTATACTAATTAATATGAATTATTTTATTTTAAAGTGTATTTTAAAAAACTAAATGGGTCATGGATACAAAGATTTGGTTTCTAAAAATTACCTATATAAAAGGGTTTCTCGATGTGGGTCAAGGCGCTTCTTGTACTCGGCGTGGTCGAACCTAGAACCAATCGAACGATATGTGAAGTCTGCTGGGAAACCCAGACGACTTATCGACAGCGGAAAGTGTCACGTCGTCTGCGACGAAGTGAAGTAAAAATCGAACGCAGCCAGGCCGAAGTGTCGTAAAAGCCCTTGTGGCACGTGGCATTTGTCGGGAAGTAGGCTAGAGTAAGAAGCCTGAAGGAGGTCGTCATTGTTGGCCGTAGACTACGTCGCGATCAGGAACGGAAGGATCTGAGCTTGACTTGGGAGCATCGGACCTGACTTGAATAACTGCGAGTGAGTGGAGAGATTTGGACGGCACTTGTTTTGGGAGCCGATGAGGGTGATTGAGGCGAGTACGGGGCAGCGCCGGAATGAAAGGGCAGGGGAAACGGGAGATCCCCGAGAAAACTCGCCGAGCAACGGCATCGTCCGGCACGATTCCCACATGCAAAAATCCGGATTGGCCCGGCAGGGGATTGAATCCGGATCGCCTTGGTGGGAGGTGAGCGAGCTAACCGCTCAGCCACCGTGGCCTTAATATCTGAAATACAGGTGCTGAAGATTTCTGACTAGCGATAAATACAATAGGCCGATCTTTCGTGGTGCAGTCGGCTGGTGCGCCACCGATTTGGGGTGCGGGAGGCTCTGGGTTCGAATCCCAGGTAAGGCATGGGTGTTAATTAAAGTTAGGTTTTAAGTGAGTATGTAAGCCGCCCCCTGCTAAGCTTTCAAGCATAAAACCGGGGGACGTTAAAAAGCCGTTCTACAATACAATGCAAAAATACAATAAATTTATTCCTGAGGATTTTTATTCATGCTCACGTAGCGAAATTCTGAATGGAAAGCATTTAAGGTTTAATAGCAAAAGTAGGCTTTAATATCTTCAACCATATGAACAATACAATAAACTGTGTGGTAACAAATCCGACGTTACACTGATGTTTTAAATATAATTAATAATTGTCTGAAAAATGAATGATCACAGTTCCTGACTGGGAATATTCCACTTGCCTTCTACAGCAACTGGACATGAATCTTCTACGTATTAAAGAGCGTACGGCACTCAAAATCGAGAATATCATGCCCTTGTATGAAAAGTAACGAAAGCTTACATTTGTTTCAGTGAAAGTGGCAGAGTCCTAATTTATGGCGCTGATAAACTGCTCGGCATAATATTGCGAGTGCTGAATTATTTCACTGCTACGCCCGTCACATCGGAAAGGATTACGGCGTTTGTTTTTTGAATTCATCTTACTTTGCGGAAAAAAAATTCGAACTTTACTCATGTAGAGCCAACTGACGTTATCAGATCCAAATAACTGAGCTCGGTTTTGTGTAGTTGTTCTCTGGAAATATGTGGAATGAATATACAGAGTTTACGTTGAATGAATCGTTTCTGTAAGGTTTCCTAACGTTTGCTTTTTAATACATGCACTTTAACAATAGAGGGATTGTGGGAAGGAATGACTGACTGCGAACTAAAGTTATCTTAATTCACTTTTAAATCTGCGCACAAACTGTTTGGCGCATTGAACAATGGCGCTATCGTAGTGCGTTATTTTACGTGGCAGTATCGGTTATTTTGAAATTAAGCAATATATAACGGAAGACTTGGGAACGTTTTTAAATTATTTTGCAGGAAAAATTAATCGTATTCATTTTCGTAAATTACACAGCGGTGGAAACTATAGCCAGTTTCACGGCGCCACTTAGAAATGCAAGGCGATAGGTATGTATTTAATTTATCTTTAGTGGAATATTTAGGAACTTAAAATATAAACATCAAATCGGCATAAGCTCTTATCGTGCAAAAAAAAAAAAATATTATTTCCCAAAAATGTTCCTTTCTTGAAAATGTATTTCAAACCAAAATATACCTCCAACTAAAGATAGATTTCAATGTTAAGTTGCCGCACTGAAATTTTGTCGTACAGAAGGATTGACGGTCAACGGATTGTTGTGGATCGTTTTCAACCGCTAACGAAAACACAGACGGATGACTGACTGACTGACGGACGGGCGACTAAGGCAGGATTTACAACAGCCCGTCACGTCCGTCCGTCACCCGCCCGTCCGTCGTACGTTCGTCCGTCTCCCAGTCGACCGATTTGCAATCAAACTTCGAACGTCCGTCGTACGTACATTGCTGCAAATTAATAAAAACAAAACTGTTTGCAAGTAGGAAAAAATTCTCAATAAAACGTGAAAATATTTTGCGGTTTTTGTGTTTCTAAGTACCCAACACAACCATACACGTACGTAACGGAAATTAATTGATGTAAAAAAAATAATAGCATATAAAGCATAACTTTATTATTTTTACTACTGAACAAAAGGAGCTCGTGTTTCCAAACGTAATTATCAATTAATCTTTAGGAAAAATGTCACTTAATTTCGTTTTTCAGTTACGTTAACCAACATACGAAAACAAAAGACAGCAAAAAAAAAAAAACACCCTGCGCACACTACACAGCCTTCTAAAGAACTCGGGATGAACGCGTAACAAAACGTGCAAGTTAAGAAGACTGCAATTTCATCCATTAGTCCGTCAAAAGGTAAAACTTACCAAAGTTTTGATGGACGGACGAATAGAATTAATGGCCACATAAGATTGGCTGTTGGTCACGTGATTGATGGACGAATGACGGACGGACGGATGGGCGCGAAGGGTCGTTGTAAATCCTGCCTAACGGGTACGATGGGTGGTTGAGTCCAGCCTTAGTTGTTTGATATCTTGTTGGCAGTAATATAGCACGTGGATGAAATTAGTTTGCATAAGTAACTAACTTTCAATCAGACAACGAATATTCTACATATCGCATAAATACATCAAGTGATATAAAAATTATACACCATCTTGAAATTAAAACTGCGATGTATATAGCTTTAGGCTCAACACATTTATCTCCAGAGCCATTGGTCTCTTTGCTCGGTACGCACATGTGTGCGAGTGAGCAAAAAAGTGAAACCAATTAAGTCCTTTGCATGTTACGTACATACGTAGCAGTATTTGCTTGGTGAAAAAATTTAATTAAACAAGTGCCATTGCAAAAGCAATGACGAAGCAACGAGAGGAGAAATTCGTAATAGGGAAAAAAACCTGAGCTGGTAGAACAATATTAACAAAAACTTTTTTTCCAGGCTAAAATATTTTTTTAATATTGATATTTGCCCAAAAGACGTCTCTGCTTGTGTGGTGCCCGATTCCTGTTCGTTTGGTGTGGTCAACGACGTCCGAATTAATAAAAAAGTTTTTTAATTTGTCTTGACGTAAGCAAACAAAATTCGTTTGCCACAGAATTCACTTTATATATATATATATATATGATAGTCGTTTTGTGCTGAGAACGGGGATATTTTTAGTTCTGATGTGTCAGACAATTCCAATGCCTTTCAGATGTCATGGTATATAATTTGTAGAAGGTTACTAAATATATCATTTTCAGAAAATACGCTATCAAGCAATTGTGAAAAATATTTTTGCACACGTTCCTGCTGCATTGTTTCTTTGTACACGAAGATTCCTATCGGATATTTACTCGCGCAGTGCGTTTTACTCGCAAATTAAATGCGTGGCTTGAGAAATAACTTCAGAGTTATTTAATGCACGCATAAAAGTTTTTTTCTTATGAACATCCCATAAACGATATATATATATATCACATCTCTGTATATATATATATATATATATATATATATATATATATATATATATATATATATATATATATATATATATATATATATACATATACATGCAATTTCTCTTTCCTCATTTTTACAGATTGGTTTTAAATTTTGTGTAAAATACAATATGAGTGTTTTTGTTCCAATTATGTATCATGTATTCCTTAAGAAAAGCCATAATTTTGTGCACCACTGATAAAAAGCAAATTTAATTTCGTAGCACGATTGAGAACCCTTCCGTTCAGATCCCGCACAGTATTACTACCTACACTCATTTAGTAAACAGAAGCACGTAAATAAGAGGATAATTTTAACTCCAGGGTGAAAAACTTGGAAAAAAAGTTAGAAAATTTGGTAATTAATGAAAATTATTTTATGGAATTGCTTCCTGGTTTAAGAATAATGTATAGCAAAATAAAATTTGCATTCCATATTTGTGCCAAAAATGTTTAACTGGAAACTTAACTTTATCTAATTTTTCCTCGAATAGAAGAACTTTTCCACGGTTCTTTCACATGATGAATGTTTGTAGGTTTTTTTCGTAGTCATATATAATAATATTTTTTACTCTCGATTTTGGAACTCATGTAAAATAAAAATAAGGCACAGAAATGGAATGACTACATTAGAATAATAACTCTATTAAATCCTTCAATATATCTAAATATTATGCAGAAGAACTTTTTTTTTTGTTATTTTTAATTATTGTTGTTTATAAGGAATGTATCGTTCATGTGTAATTTTTGGCTATCACTGGACATATTTTTTTAAAAATAACTCTTCCTAAGCATACCATAAAATTTAATGCGGCAGGTTTTACAGGTGCCCCTTTTTTGTAATTCTGAAGTATATACTTAATTTGTTGACTTACTTATATTTATTTTATGTGAATTACATAATACGAAATGTTACAAAGTTCAATTGTAATTAGCAGATATAAAATTTCCTTTCCGTCCAGCTAAATTTATTTCTGAAAACCATATTCTTGGCTATCGGTGCTATCAGCTGAGGGCAATGTGGAATTCCATGGACTGGCCACGTATTGCCGTGGTAGGAAAATCTCACTTTTCTTTAGGGGCTACCATGACACAACTCGGATTGCTAGAAGTCAGAGCTGTCCCAGTCCCTTACCAGCCCTTGTGGCCACGGTGGAGCAACGGCTAGAGCGCTCGCTTCTCATCAAGGTGGAACCGGGTTCGAGTCCACCGCTCCCCGGATCCTCGCTCGTGGGAATCCCTTCTGGACGATGCCATGGCCGGCGGGTCCTCTCGGGGATCTCCCGCTTCGCGCATGCCCTTGCATTCCGGCGCTGCTCCATACACACCTCGCCTCACCCTCATCTCTCAACACGTCGATGTTAAGCGCCACTTACACTTTTACACTCCGCTCTTCATTCCTATCAAAAAAAGTATTTCTTTTGTGTCATAGTCATATAACGTGTGATGCGTTGCATTATTGCGTGTTAAATGCTGTTCACGATAACGTGAGCACTTTTGGAATCAGCCTTAAAAAATGTCACTGTCCCCACCTGCATGTATTTTAACGGGCGCACTACGTGATATGCGTCCAGTAAATTTGATAGCGTTGGAGGGAAAGTAGTTCCATATTTTAACGTCGAATAAAACAGTGTCGCGCAACCATTTGTAAAAACTTGAATTAATTATTTCTTTTTCCTGTTTTTTTTTTAATGCAGAGAAGTGCAAAAATGAGCAGATTTGTAAAATATTTACTTTCATAATAATTTCACAGTTTCACTCGACCGACCCATGAATAAAGTGTTACGGCCCATGGCAGTGCTAATTCTACATAAAGCATAAAAGTACACAACGGGCATACAAGTAAATCTTAAGCATGGCTGTCAAAATTGCTCATTTTCCTGTGAACAGCCCACAGTGTAGTTGGATGTCTGTTCTCATGTTCTCACGACGTACCCAGCACGTCTCAATCTTCAGTAAGCATTTATCACTCTGATGACTATCTACAAAGGCAAATCGCGAAAAATTTTAGCATCGACTTATTTTCCGGCACTATGTAGCATTCTGTCCCTTTTTGATTTGATGGTGGCACTGTTCATTCTCAGTTACTTACAAATTTTTTGACGCCCTTCCAAATAGGCATTTCCAAGATATTCATCCACCTTATGGAAACAAAGCTTATCCAAGCCTAGAAAATTACACCAAAGAGACAATTCACCGCATTCGTCCACGCTCAGTGTAATATTATTTCGAATAAGATCTATTTATTACTAAGCATTAACAACAAACCTATTCCCTCTTTGATTTTATTCATAATGATTATAAATAAAATATGATAATTTACGGATAACACGTATAAAGAAGTAGTTTAATGTATCTAAATATACTGTTTTTATGTGACAGAATCATAAAACACTTGTGATACATGGCCTATTTATGGAAACAAGCAGGTGCGTCATATATAAGTTGATTTTTTTTCAAACGTTTGATTCAAAAAGTGCGAAGAAACCGCGAATAGACGATATCAGAAAATTTTCTATAGTTTATCCGCGGTCTCGTTACACTGTTTGAATCAAACCTTTAAAAAAAACCTCCCCAAGTATGACGTGTTTAGTTATTTCCTGAATATTCCACATACGACAAGCATTTTACACTTGTGTTCATCAAAGCAATTTTTGTTGGTTAAGTTGAAATATTATTTGTATTTATCTATAAATCATAATGTTCCGTTTATGAATGAAATTAATAGAAGCAGTGAGAATATATTTGTTTTGGTAACGGAGGGTAAGAAATAGTTCTCATGTGAAATATTATTACGGCTGAGTGTACACGAATGCGGTACGTTGTGCTTACAGGCTTAGCTAAGGTTAGATGGCACGAGGCGGAGGAATACCCTGGAAGAAGACCGGAAAAGTGTGAAGTAACCATGAATGCGAAACATGACACGTTAACGATATCCAATAACGAAAGAAAAGAAGCTACTTTCATAGTTTGCTCAACCTTTGGAAAACTCTTTGCCATTAATTACACATATACTTCAAGGGGGACACAAACATTGTATTACAATAGGCGACGTGGTAGGAAAGTTCCAAACTTCGTATTAAGATTTGGCTTTTTAATCGCTGGACGTTGAATTATTATTATTATTTTTTTTTTTCGTTTTTATGTTTTCCTTCACAAAATAGCAAGAATATGTCAAGGCGGTGCACGATAAAGTGAGCACTTTTGAAAAGAACCTTAAAAAAAAGGCACTGCCCCTGAATGCATGTATTTTAATAGATGCACTGAAGGACATTTGTCCAGTAAAGTTGGTAACGATGGTTGGGAAATAGTTCCATATATTAACGTCGAAAAGAGAAGTGTTAGATAACAATTTGTGATAACTTAAATTATTTCTTTGGCTTTCTGTTTTTTTTTTTTATGCATCGAAGTGTGAAGATTAGCAGATTTGAATAAAATTTTCCTAAAATTTTCACAGTTTTACTTGACCGACGCATGAATAAAGTGATGAGGCCCATGACAATGTTAATTTTACATAAGGCGGAATAATGCGTAACGTGCACACAAGTAGATCTTAAGCAGGGCTTTCAAAAGTGCTCATTTTACCGCGAACAGCCTATATAAACGTAACTTGCAAAAGGGGGTAAACATTTCAGAGTTACACTTGATATAAGCCTCAGTAAAGGAATCGGGTCACTCTAAACATAAATTTTATGTAAGGCAGAACAATAAACACTGTAAGGGTGGGAGCCCGCGACGACCAGAGGCAATTTTTGGCATGGCCGAAAATTCCCGGGCATTATTTCTCACTTCTGGCGATTCCGGTGTGCCAGCGCGCTAATTTTGGTGTCGAACGAAATATATCCTCTAGGTCTGTCGACCTTAGCAATGAAAGAAAAGTATACTACGTTTCGCTATTTCCATTTCATTCCCATATCGCAAAGAAAATATTACCCAATAACAAATACGCTTACACGTAAAACAGATAGCTGTCTCTCTCCAACACATTGAAACTCTGGTCTTTATCACTACGAACTTCCCTAAGTCGTAGGGGCCACGGTGTTGTGTAGCGGCTAGACTACTCGCCTCGCGCCTGGGCGAACCGAGCTCGATTCCCGGCCGGGGGGACGCATATGGGAATCGTACCTGACGACGACGCCGCCGCTGGTCGACGGGCTTTCTCGGGGATTTCCCGCTTGCCCTCTTCATTCCGTCACCGCCCCACGCTCACTTCGTTTCACCCTCCACCCGAATCTCTCCACACCCACACTCATTCTGCCCGTTGTAGTGGAATCCTCAACGGCCAACGCACCGAACTTATCAGCCCTGCCAGTTACAGCGTTCCAGGTAAGGAAAAAAAAAAAAAAAAAAAAAGGCCGTGCGAATGCTGAATCCACGCACAGGACACGCACTCTGTTGAAGCTGGCCTAACACCACCACTTTCGCAATGGCCTCCGTTGTTCCCAAACTCGACGCGCGTTCAAACCGCTACAGCTACCCCCCCAGGCTTGGCGCGGACATAAAACACGAGCTGCGCTAATGTAATTGCTGACCACTTTCCGTTACTGCTGGCCAGCGGTGGCGTTATCCCCTCTACGTATGTGTGTATGCCAGAAGTAATGGGACGGTAAATAGTCACACGAATATATTTCGAATTACCAGGGGAGTTCATAGTTTTAAAACACACTGAAGAGTTAAAAGAGTTTACAGAACTAAATTAATTATAAGCACGTTATAGTCTAATCGCGGTTTATTCACACTTTATTTAAATCAAACCTTTAAAAAAAAAATCCCATGTATGACGTTTTAAATAGCTTCATATATATATACCATGTATCACAAGCGATGTATACGTGTGTTAACACAAATGCCTACGTCTACGTTAAATTACTCTATATTTTATCTATAAATTGTAATATTTCATTTATAACTAATATGAATAGAGACTAGTAAGAAATAGTTAATATGCAACACAGTATTACACTGAGTGTGTATGAACACGGTGCGTGGGTCCTGGTGTAAGCTTTGTTTATGTGAGACGGAGGATTAACCTAGAAATAGAACTTCAGCAGGGCTTCAGAAAAGTTGGAAATAACCGCGAGTGAACTTTAACTCATATCGTCAGGTAACCATTTGTGATAACTTAAATCGCTTATTTCGCTTCCCGGGTTTTTAATGCACCAGAGTGCAAAAATTTGCAGAATTGTAGAATACTTATTTTGCTAATAATTCCACAGTTTCACTTAACCAACGCATGAATAAAGAGAAGGGGCCCATGACCTTGTTAATTTTACATAAGGCGAAATAATACATAAAGTGCATACAAGTAGATATTGAGCAGGGCTTTCAAAAGTGCTCATTTTACCGTGAACCGCCTTAAAAATATAATATCGCGGATTAACATAAGCGGGAGATAACGGCAGCCAGCTGCCTCATCCGACAGACACATGTGTCGTTACAGCCGGGCCGAATACCGGATGAGTAGAGATGAAACGGGTAGTGGAGCAGCGACGGAATGAAGACGGGAAAGCAAACTGGAGGACCATGAGAAAACTCCCACACAACGAGAGTGTCCGCTACGCCCTGGGCCGCAGTGGTGTGCCGGTCAGTCTAATCGCCTCCTACCAAGGCAAACCTCGTTCGGTTCACGGCGTGTGTTTACCCAGATTTTCGCATGCGGTAAACATGGCGGACGTTGCCATCGGGGCGCGGGTTTTTCTATGGGTACTCCGACTTACCTCGCCCTTGCATCATTCGTTTCACTCTCACCGGCGCTCAACAACTCGCTGCTAAGCGCCCACCAAACCCTCTCAACCAACATTAGAATCCCAGAGTCCGCGGTGGTGTAGCGGACAGCCTACTCGCCTTCCACCAAGGCAAACCGGGTTCGCTCCCGGAATTTTGCTTTTGGGAATCGTGGCGTACGATACCGCTGGTCAGCGGGTTTCCTCGGGGATCTCCCGTTTACCACGTCTTTGTAATCCGGCACTGCTCCATACTAGCCTCTGCCAGCCTCACAGGCTCCCAACACGTCGAATTTAAGGACTGTCCAAATCTCGCCACTCAACTACACGCTCTGCACATTAGAATCCTTTTACGAAAATTATAGCGGGAGATATCGGCGTATTAGAAAGCCCAGTGTCTAAACCATGCGACAGCAGTTTAAAATGCAGTTGAAAATTGAGTTCTTTTGATGTCAAGGAACTGTACGAACATAATAAAAGTGAACGAACTAAACAAACAAGTGAACAGAAATATATTAATGCACTTGAATAAACTATGATCAGATATTTTGTAAAATTTATCCGTGGTTCCTTGTAGAAGATATTACACTTCGGTTAAAGATAAACTTAATTTGTGGTCAACTAAACTAAGTTGATACGAGATAAGCATTTGTAACTTAAATTACTCCATTGACTTCAACTCATTGGCCATTCCAGCTTAAACCTTTAAGTGGCCACAGAATAATAACACACAGTTATTTTTGTTACTGTGAGCTAGCGGTGCGTTATAATGACTTATCAAAATCGACTTTTTGTTTTTAATAACACTTATAAAGGTGTTTTTTTACACATTCAGCGTTAAATATGTTTTTTTTTTCATGAATTCAAATTTTTTAAATATGTGACGTTTATTTCGAAAGAGAAGAGGTTGTAGATTGATTCGATGATTAGATAAAATAATTAAGAGTCTCTACTAATTTTTTTACCACATAGATACGAAAATTTTTATAGCACGGACTACAATGTTACGTCGATAGGGTAGGGTCAGAACAAGCCGAGTTCTCGGGTAGCGAATTAATTTCGTTCTTACTGCGCCTGCACTGCGGCTTGCTTTCGAAGCGTTAAACGTTTAGCGTCCTTTTCAGAACGCCTACGTTTTAAAACTTGAAAGGGTTAAAACTCGTTGTACGGCAGCGCACAGTATTCGCTGAGTTAAAAAAAAAAAAAAAAATCAGCTACCTGCCGAAGTCAATAAAGTCCGGGCCGAAGCAAAATTTGCTTCGTTGATAACGTCAAAAAGAAAGAATACAGTTTTGTATCGTCATAAGCTGCGTGCCTAGGGCTACGGAAGTCGTAATCCAGTCAAATTTTGCTTTCATATCATAAGTTGAAAAAGAAGAGTAGGGTTTCATATTTATTGATTAGTTAAGACCTGAATATTCTTATGCCGAATAATACCGAAACCAAAAATATTCATGAATACACGAAATTGGAAATTATTAGTATGTACAAGTAAAATTCAATACAAGAGTACAATAGATAGCGCTTGTCACAAGTTTTTTTCATTAGATTGAATTTTTCAGCATTTAAACAATTATAGGTGTTTATTATAGTCTTACTAAATTTATAAAGGTTTAGTTTTAATGCATATGAAAAATAAATTATTACATTACACTCTTCTTACATCTTAAAAATTCTGCTAATATCTAAACACAAAAAACAGTTACGTATGTAGCTGACGAAAAACTTAAAATTACTGAACGGTGATTAGAAACTATTTGGCACTTCCGTGGAACTGATGAGGAAGATAAGCAACGGTTTGAGAGAAGTTCCGATGTGCGTTTGATTTAACGCGACTTAGCTGGAAATGTGACGAGGTAACTACAAATACAAATAAAATGGGATGAATAATTATTATAATGTGTACTCGGAGAGTTCTCCATGAATGAGAAAACATGGTTATGAAACCTGAAAATACTTTCTCTAATATCATGTGAATAGCAAAATTTGCTTTAACGGTAAGAAACCAAATACGAAAAAAAAGGGTGTTATTAATAATTACATCATATATTCCGAAGAATTTTTGGAATCGAAAGTTAATGAAACTAAATAAGTTAAAAAATCGCTAGATAATTATTTTGTGTATATTACTTGTATCAGTAATAGTCTGTTTTAAATGGTTCCAGAGATGTGGCATGTAAAATAACCAGTAAAATACCGCTGCTTTGAAAAAACAGAATTATTTATAGAATAAAGTAGCATTATACTCTGCTTACAAAACGAAGTTGAAATTTGTTCAGAATTTGCCAAGATATGACTTGTAAGTGTAGATTTCACATTACGTCTTTACCAATACACTGTAAAAAATAAATGTAAATTTACACGTACAAATTTTTGGTAATTTTACATTTTGTATGTGAAATTTGTAAAAACTACAGAATGTGTAATGTTACACAAATGTTCTTAATAATCCAGAGAGTACTGCATTTCTTAAGTGACAAACATTAATGTATGGCATAATAAACACAATGTTGGTGTTATTTGCACATTTTGAAGTATACTTAAAAATACACCCACTCATTGTATTAAAACACTTCGTTATATTACATTTAATTCTACATAGTCGTTGTATGAACATCCAATGTCAGTATAGTTATACATCTTTAACTGTGTAGTTTTACAATTATCGTTTGTGTGTGAACATGTATTACATTCAGGAGTATTTGTGATCATATATTTACACACATAAATATTCGGTAACTTAATTATAAATTTCTATGTGTAAATTGCTTAAACGAGAACAGTATTTATAATTTTACACTAATGTACCTGTGATTTAAACTATAACTAAAAGTATTTTTTTTAAACATGCGGTCTAGTGGTAGGGAGTAGAACTACTACGAACTCCTTTTGCGTGTTAAAGTAATCTTAACTCCCGCTGGTGGAATATGCTGGCTTTTGTGTATAACTACCTGTCCTATACCTGAAACCAATTGTTAACCACATTTTGGAAATAACTTTTTATAACTTCGTTAAATTACAAGTTACAAAACAAAGTAAAGTAACATGATAATTATAAATAATACTCGTATTAAGAATGTGAATTAACAAGACGCAGTCGTAAAAGAACATACGCTGACAGTGAAATTGCTTAGTGAAACAGTTAAAAATACAGAACTTTTGGAATTCCAATTATAGTGAATTTGCGACTTTACTTTTTTGTTAGTGAGAAAATACACATACACAGTGCTGAAATTAGAATTGTGATATCTGCGTAAATTTACTTACAGTGGAGAGAAAATACATGAATATCGCAGTTTATTTTTTAGTGCAGAGTAATAGTAAATTTACACGATTAAAAGTAAAGTTAGTTGTGCAAAGAATATGTTGTTTTATATAATTTGTATCATAAATTTACTTGGACGTTGATGAAAAAGAATCATTGACATATTTAAGTGAAAAATTACACTGATGTCAGTGGAGACACTGCTGCTACATATATTTAGTGTAAAATGACACAATTTGTTTTTACGTTGTAGGTGAACTTCGTATTTACCGCATACAAGAATAACTGTCAGAATGACAATGTCGATTGCAGTAGGTTTAATTCTTTTTTAGAAATAATGTGCATAAATAAATAGCAGAATAGTCATTTCGAAAATAAGAGTTTTTTTACATTTCGGATTACTTCATTCTTGTTGTCTGAATCAGTGCTGTTATATTATTTCGTTGGGACTGACTTGGGTCTTTTCCATTAGAAACAATCTTATAACATGGCGGACTAACAGATACTAATTAAGTAATTTAATGTTCACCTAGAAACGGCCAGCACACTAAAATTCGTTAAAAATATTCTACTCTCTAGATATTGCATGCTAACCTAAACTATTTTTATCTATAGCACTTTGAATATAGCTGCTCCTGAACTCAAACCTTCGAAAACGCCAACAATTATACGTAAAATTCAACACAGATACTCTCAGATGTTTAGTCGTCCAGTTAGGTAGTTTTTATAACAAGTGAGCTCTGATCATTAAAAATAATTTTTATAATGTAGCCATTATAGGAAAAGCTGCGACGCCTCTTGTGAAGTGTTCTGCTAACCTGAAAGATCTTTGCAAGCCGTGTCTCAGGGTTATCAGGAACAAAACTCACATCACCAAACGAAAAAACCAATCCCGGTATACTAAGTCGCAGTCTTCGATTACCAATCAACGAAAGTTTCTATGTCTTGCAGGAAGGCTTATCCTACCAGTACAAGTGTAATGAGGTTGTTCAAGAATTTCAAAGACACAGGCATTGTTAAAGATCTACCTCGAGATGGACGCCCAAGTGTGCTTCAAGCGACTGTTGACATTGTGAAAGCAACATTCGAACGCATCCCTCAGAAGTCTGAGGGAACTGTATAGCAACTAAAGGCAGTGGTTCATGGAGTCTTGAATAAAATTCAAAGTTCAAATGATCCATCATGATTTTCTCAGAAAAGGAAAAGTTGCCTATCAATCTATAATGTGTGAGGCCACCACAAACACTCAACTTTGGGCTATCACGAATGATGTGCTAGTATTCAGGACTCCGTATACGAATGTTATGGCAGATAACATGTCCAAACATGTGACTAGTTGGTTCACTAAATCACAACACTATATTTAAGGTGGCCGCCTGGTTGAAGGAATACTGCACGTCTGAGGACTATATTCGTGGGAGTGCTAGGGGCGACCGAGACATGCCCATCAACTCTCTCATTGCCTCTATGTGCAAAGTACTGAACTGGTGTACCGTCTTGCCGTAGATAATGAGCCTCTATGAGACGTTCAGCAGAGACCCTACCATTTTTGAAATAATAATAAAAATAAGCGTTTGATGCATGTCTCTATTCTTTTTTTAATGTTTTGTACCAGAATGTTCATACTTAAAAATGACCACATCCGTTTTAGCCATTTTCACTATTACGAAAGCATGCTTGAAAGAGGAATAGAGGAAGCAATAAAGTATAGAGACATGTAAAGTTTCTTAAATGCCATTCGTAAGCTGACTTCACTCAGACACGTTGGACAGTTTCTATATAAAAAGTTTTCTGTTGGAGCTCTGCACACCGATCGGCGGCCAATCCGTGCGGCCACCTTAAATACTCCTTGTTTTTAGCACTAGAGGTTAGTATGCAACACGAAAACGAATAGATGGAGGTTTTTGGACATTCGCCATTGCGATGCAGATGTCTATATGAGTACGTGCTCAGTACTGTTTTTCCATGACAGACATCTACATCGCAATAGCGAATGTACAGACATTTCCATCCAGTCATTCACCCTCACTGCACTTTTCATTCAAAGATCACATGAAAACAACTACTGCTAAGGATGTTCATTAAGCTGCATAGGTTGGATGATAACGGAATGGAATGTTGCTTGCACATAGTCAGTGGTCACTTGAGGCACACTCGGACGTCCAATTCATGGCAGGTTTTAAACACTGTCTGTCTTTTTACAATTCTGAAAACATTTTATTGTATTCGGAGGGAGAATCTTTTCCATGATAATGATAGCGTAACAGTAGATGTCTATTGCAGATATTGGCACAACTCAATAATTTGACTAAAATTCAAGCAAATTTCTCACTTTTAAGCAACTTTTTTCAATTTCTTCTGAAAACATGATTCATCTCTTCAATTTCGCCCCCAAAATCAAGCTAATTTGATCCAAATCTGCATCCTCAATCAGGCATACTTTTTTTAAAACATGTTTCGTTCACTCTTTGATCAGTGTCCTTCTCGGGAGTGAATGAGACCAAATTTAGGCCAAAAAGGCTCAATTTACTCTAAATTTGCAAGCTAAATCAATTAGTAAAAAAAATATCACAAGAAAAGTATGAAAATTCTTGGATTGCATCAAAAATATGATGATTTAGCTTGCAAATAAGGCTTTAAAGAACCCCACACAAAGAGTGAACACAAGTTGAAAGTTGATTTTGATTTTGGCCTTAAATTTAATTGATTTTGAGTTGTGCTTTGAAAGATTTTACAGGAAATTAGAAATTAGCTTTAATTTAGCTTGAAATTGCTTGGATTTTAGTCTAATTATAGACTTGTGCTAGGATATGCAATAGATATCTACTCATAACCTTGTTTTACGGTGATCATAGAATGGTACTCATCATACTAACTCATTGGACATTTTCCTGCGTTATTTGATTTTATATCCAAGTTTATCATAACACGCAAAATGAAAACATTATCTTCCAGAATCAAGGAACGTTTTACAAAATATAGCGTTGATCTATATCTTATAAGTACGATATAATAATTTTGTGAAATGGTACCGCATGTGTATGGACATACTGAGTGATGAAAATGTTTTGCACTGAAGTGCTTGTTATCTGATTCTATGACTAATAAGATATTACAGCAAAACTGCAAATGCGTAAAGCGAATTAATTTTTCAGTTTTTAATTTCAAACAGATTTAGCATTAGTTTCAGTTGCAATCAGTTAAGCATTTAATGTGCTAGAGAATGCAAATGGCTGACCAACAAATATATCCGCTTATAAATTCAATGATTATGTGATACACTGTCAAATACAAGAGATGGTTTCAATTGGTTTAGTGGTTCCAGAGACTTGATATCTCACCCTAAAATTTAAAAAGGGCAATATTTTGAGTTCCCGGCGTGGTTGAACACTATAAAACTCGAATATCCTTACTACTGTAAGTACTCAATGTGTACCGAGTTTGGTGAAATATGGTTCCACGTTCAAAAAAATTTAGGGATACACACACACGCACGCAAACACACATACACACACACATAGGAAAGTAATGCCATAAGCCTATTATTCCTTCAGTAATTAGGCTAAAAATCGCCCACAAGTTGTTAACACCTCGCATGATATAGTTTAAAATGCTAGGCCGTTAAATTTTTCAGCCACTGTTTATATACTTGTAAAGAAAATTATTTATGTGAATAAGACCTTTGATATAGATAGACCTCAGGCGAGTAAGAGGATTTGAGGCTCTTAATTGAATGAGCCACTAGATCCTCAGATCAGTGAAAGAGGATTCGAGGCTCCGAGCCAGGTCCAGCGGACAGGGGAGGATCAGAGAACATGGACTTTCTCCCCAGACCATCATCCTACCCCTGCAACATCCACCTCTCCCCTAACTTTCTCCCACTGCCGAAAAAATACATGGAAATCAGTGTTGCTAATGTCGAAAGATCTTCAGCAAAAGCTACCTTGCTCGGCGACATGAAAAAAAAACTAACGTTTAAAAGGCTCGACCTCCAAATCACTATCATGTTGTACAACATATGGCAGAAGAGATAATTTAAAGAGACACACTCGTATGTATAAAGGTAATGAAATTTTGCATGTCTTGAAACGGCATGTGCCGATTTCGTTATCACGTGTTAATACACTAAGGAGAATGTTCGTAGACGACGAGGAAATACTCACGACGAAGCGTTATGAAGATAGGTATATGCAGTTTATGAAAGGTGATTCATTAAAGAACTCCATGAAGAAGTCCAATGATTAGTCTCTTGAGAGCCAGCAAGTGTTGCCGTCAATACCTCTTGCTGCATCGGTGGGTACTGATTCATCAGACGATTATTACGAGATGCCAATGACGAAATGAGATATCTACGAGGTGGGCGGTCGGTGAGGGGGACGAGCTATGGCGAAAATTTGGGGGGTGGGGTGGGGGTGTGACGTGGATGATGATGGCGTCTGAGCTATTGGCTAATGCGAGGGAAATGGAGTGAAGAGACGTGTGATGGCCTGCGTCATGGGAGGTGATGGGAGGTTTGTGTGTTATGTAAAGACAGTAATTCGCTTTGTGGGTCGGAAGATTGATCGGCTATATAGCCAATGAAATATAGAGGCGTGGGTTTAGTCGACTGCTGATTGTCGTACTAAAGAGTGGCGGCTGTTGCTCAGCCATCTTTACGAGAATGGAACCCTCAGTGTCGCACACATCCAACTTGGGTTGCAGTATTAAGTATGAAATTTTTTCCTCGATGAAATTTTGCTTTTATAAAGATTTTTCACGAATTTTTTTTTATTTTTCGAGTGGAGGCTCAATGGGGTCAAGGTTATAGCCGCCAACATTCAACATGAGTGCCAGAGTCAGTGAAGTAATATGTTCCTAACAACAGACATTGTGGACGGGGGTAATCAATGTACGCTTTGCTTTACTTTTAGAATTAGTGTTTTTGCGATTTTCATTTCTTTTTTATGATTGGAAAGTGATAGGGTAGGGGTTGATTGTTAGGGTGATGGAGTTGAGCTGGTGGGAATTGGGGGGGGGGGGGGAGGTTAACTATATATATTCCTCGATTTATTGTCATGTTTTTATAATAATTGCAAAGGGGTGATGTTGGAGAGGGGGTCATATGAGAGTGAAGGAACTAGTGTAAGGTTAACGTTATATGTTCTTTGATTTTGGGAATCAATTTTTCGATTGTTTTGCGACCATTCTGGATTTTTTATGACTAGGTGGATTGAATTAAAAGGTTGGTTTAATGGTTAGGGTAAGTTTGAGGTTAATGTTATATGTTCTTCGATAGTTAAAATATTTTTATTTTTTGATTTTATAATAATTGCTAGGAGGTGGGAATGGGAAAAGGGTGATATGAGTGTGAGGCTAACATTATATGTTCTCAGATTTTTTAATATTTTAAATATTTTTGAGTTTTTTGTAATGATTGCAATAGGGGTTTAGGGAGTGGATGATGCGATAGTCGTGGCGAAGTGAGCGAAAGAAAAGGGTCTAATTTTATCTGATCTGAGATTTTTTAGAAATTTTTTTTTAATTTTTTGCGATTTTTTTATAATTGCTAGTGCATGCGGGTGGACAGGTGATCAGGTTAGGGAAGGCGGGATGAGTGTGAGGTTAAACTTTTAATGCTCTTATCTTTTAAGAATCATATATATATATTTTTGTCATTTTTTCTAGATTTGTTATGATTGGAATGTGAATAAGTATTGGTAAGGGTTCATGGTTAGGTAGGTGGGATAAGTATGAGGTTGACTTTATGTTTTTGATTTTTAAATTTTTTTTAAATTTTTTGCTATTTTTTATATTAATCACCAGGGGTGGAAGTTGGGGAAGGAAAGGGGATGAAGCGAGGTTGAAGAAAGGTGAGGTGAGGGGAAGGGGTGGATGTGGCTGGCACAGGAACGATGGTCGAGGGAAGCTGAGCAAGGTCCACTGATCCAGTCAGGTCCGCTGGACTTCCCTCGGAGCCTCCAATCCTCATTTACTGATCTGAGGATCAGTGGCTCATTCTGCTAAGAGCCTCGAAACCTCTTGCTCGCCTGAGTAATTTTAAGCTCTTCCTTCGAGGAGCTTGGGGTCCACTTTCCTCATTTTTTCCATATTTATTGGAAAATTTTGTGTGAGATAATTTTTTTTTGTTAAATAATTGATTTTGGAAGTGATTTTTCGGGTAAAACAAGTGATTTTGTCAATTAAATTATGGAAAAGATGGCCGCAGGCCGGCCAGAATTACAGAAGAGGATGTGACGTCATACTAGGTGGTGAACGGCTACTGGCACCTACTCATGAATCATGAGCCAGACGTAACTTTATCATACTACTTCCATATTATTGTATACCATTGAGCTAAATATTCTTTGACAGAGAAAAAAAAGTTTTAAAACGTACCTCACATTATATAACCAACTAAGTATGTTGAGAAAAATTGGTTGTTAATCGTCTTAGGAAGTCAAAAATTCCACAGTGGAGCTTTAAAAGCAACACGGTGGTGTCCTGTAACAGTTACTTTCTTCTCGCCTAATGACACCCCGGAAATAAAGAAGTTATCAGACGGATGGCAAATCAGCGTAAAATATTATTGGAGAAAATCTGCAATGGTTTCTCTTCTTCACTGCGGCGGCTGGCCGGTTAGACTGATTCTACTCCCGCCAAGGCGAACCGGGTTCAATCCCCGGCCGGGTCACTCCCGAATCTTCGCAAGTGGGAATCATGCCGGATGGTGCCACTGGTCGGTGGGTTTTCTCGAGGGTCTCCCAATCTGCTCAATTCTCACCTCCCTTCACCCTCTCCGGCTCTCGAGATCTCGTTGTTTAGAGACACACAACTCTCTCGAACTGAACGTCTTCTTCTCCAGTGGCGTTTATTCCACAGACGCGAGGTAAGGAATGCTTACCCTATACATACTGTAAAATGGAAATGTCTGACTCTTCATAGTTTTCGCCTTAATTAAAAAAAAAACATTAACCTCTGAGTTTCCCGTTTTATATTCGAGGAACAGAGTTTTCGTAATTTCCGTACTGTACACGCATAGTGCTGCTATCTAGTATTTATTCCCACAGATGGGAGCGACTAGCGATGAATCGATATCGAACTTGCAGGCAACAACACGTCGCACGCTCGACCACGTTCCTTGGGCAGGGTACGCAGTGGTTCCATTTGCGTCATTCAGTCCTCAATTTTTCTTTGGAAAGTGGATGAACGTGTTTGGGAGAACTGAAGTTTTCTTATCTTTTGTAATATGCTCTCTAAATAATATTCAGATAATTTTTTTTTACATTAATTTATTTTCGGTTTTTATAACTAATGTTAGGTATTATAAAACGGTAAGTATATGTGGAGGGTGAGCAAAGTTGGAAGTTGCGTTTGTCAGTTGAAATTGCTTACCCAAAATATAACTCAATACACGCCAATGCTATTCTCCCTTGGATGGTGGAACCTGGAGCCTCACGTTGTAATTCTCGCCCTTTCTCTTCGTGTAGAAGGGAGGCTTTCACTCTCGCCGCCTCCTAACTCAGTACCCGGGCCCGCTCGGGGATAGACGAACCGCACTCCGAGGTAGGCAGGCGGTGATCAATTGCGCTGAGTGCGGGCTGGTGTTGCCGTGCTGATGGCTAATGAACCTCCTCCCCCCCCCCCCCCCATCAGCAAACTCGCTCATTATTATCCCCGTGTCGTGGGCTGCCTGTCAATCGACACACTCCCAGCAAGTGGCAAGCTGCTGTACCGCAGCTATGGCTTCCTAACCACACCTGCGCCTCTAATTGTGAGAGAAACCTGCCTTGACCTTCAATCCCCTCCGTAGCCTGCACTTCGCGCTTATAGGCCGTTCACAGTCAAGTGAGCACATTTTGAAGCTGTTTCATCAGGCATAGTTACAACTAAATACATTTCATTGTGGCCTCGGACTTATGGTATTGGGTATGGTGAATGTATATACTGTTTTTATTACTCACATGGCAGGGTTTACATTAACAAGTGATGGAAGCCTATACATTGGTCGAAAGAAAAAAGTAACTAGGGCTTCAAAAGTGCTCACTTTACCGTGAACGACCTATATATAGACTGTTCACCGTGAAGTGGCCCATTCGAGGCCCATTCTACTTTTTTCCTCCGCGTTTTAAAATTAGTATTGACATGTAAGTAATAAACACGGTGTATAAATGTCACCGGACTCTAAAGTTAACGTCTCAAGCTTGGCTCACAACCATCCGTCACCTCCGCCAGTCAGCCATCCGTTGGTTTTTTCGTCTGTCAATTGAAAGCGGCTCACAACAGTCCGTCGATCCGTCGATCCGTCGATCCGGAAAATATTCAGTGTTACCACCCAACAACACTATCTTTCTCGCGCACAGGCAAATATTTTTAATGGATGTAATAAATCCATTCGCTTTCCCTAACGTAAACAATTTCGCCGCCTTGTGTATTCAAAAAGAAAATTATTCAGACAAAAAACAAGTGACTGTTTTCCGACAGCCAGGTTCAAGGAATGATATTATAAGGCGGTGGCCCATCAGTCCGTCCGTCGAAAGTTAAAGTTTGTGTGACGGGTTGACGGATAGAAAAAAAAAAGTTGCCCTGCGATTGGTTGAAGATCACGTGACTGACGGACGGACGGGTGACTGACGGGCGAAACGGATGTAAAATAAATTTATTAACTATTGTTCTAACTGAGAGGCCTTCAAAAAGTGCTCAGTTTGCCGTGAATAGCCTATATCATCACCTCTCCTGCAAAATTTCTCTCCGTAGTAAATATTAGATCAAGTGCATGCCTGAAACCAGACATGGTTAATATAGTTTTAAAAACTGACTGAACGCAAGTTTAAGTCAACGTTCCAAAAATGTAACCGATTAAATATTTAATGTTTGCGAAACTGATAAAAATATTAGTTGGTAAAACATAGTGTTATGTGCAGAAACACGAGCTTGCAAGCCCGATTGCGAGCACAAACATCGGATGGGGTATGGGGACGGAGCCTTGAGCCAACGAAACAAACCCATCTCCAACGAGTCGAAGGCAGGGCCGGTTGTTATTCAACGCGGACCAATATTAGGGCTGGAAATACGGCGAACGATGTCTTATGTAATCGGGAAACTGCATCAGGAAGACGTCTAGAGATGGGTGGGTGCCGCCCGCCGAAATCCGTCTAGTCATCTGCCTTCGGTATTATGATTAAGATAACGACGTTTCTTATGGGCTATTTAGAGTCGCGTTGCTTAAATTGAATAATTAACCGGGCACTTAATAATACTATAATCATAACAATGTACCCAGTCATATTTACAGCTCCTCCGAGTTAAAGATTAACTAAAATACTTTGTAAGCGAGATGTAATTCATATTATTTTAATGTAGTGACGATGAAACATAAATACAGTGTTCCTCATCTGAGCTATGCTTATCGGAATTTGTACGTTAAAGTAGAGTGCGACGGATATTTAGAAAACCGCACAAATATAATAAACGTAACAATAATAACATTAATTATATGTCCTCGGTAACGTAACTAACTTAAAGTTAGCGAACCTCTTCCCTTTGAAAACCATCTTTATTTCATTGGTGAAAAGAAATAAGTACAGTTGTTTAAGCAAAAGCACATTTGATATTTCAGCATGGACAATAAACACGAAACTACCACGTGATGTCTTGATTTGACTGCCCTATTAGTGTAAATTGGAGTACAGTATGAGAATAAAGCGAGATTCCTCGTGGGAAAAAAATCCGCTTATAGAAAATTCCCACTGCAAAGAGTTTTTGTTTCCCAGAGTAGCATAGCTATTAAACTGTCGGTAAACGGAGACATTTCACCCTCCAATCAGCGGCATCGTGAGGCACGATTCCCACTTGCAAGAATCTGGAGTGACCCGGCCAGGGATTCAACGCGATTTGCCTTTGTGGAAGGCGAGCAGTCAAACCGCTCAGATACCACGGCCCCCAACAGTTCATTGATTACAGTACTATCACGAGCAATTTTGCGTGCTTTTAATTACTTATATCGCAAATGTAAATATTTTACATGTTCACAAAATATTTTGCGTGTTCACAAAATTCCGTGTATTACACTCATCGCCATAATAATCTGCACGCCAAAAACAAATCGTTGGACTTAACGCAACTTTAATTAGTGTTGTGGTACGAACAGAATAAAGAAGTTTCTACAGTGCCATTACTTGAAAATCAGACATTCAAGCAGGGGTAGTATGTGACACTGCGAAACATTTTCCCAGAGTATCGGCTCCAAATCGCGAACACTTCCGCAATATAGGAAGCTACCGTTTTATCTGGTTCCACAAAAAATAAATGGTAGTTCAAATCAGGAGAGTGATAAAGTCACGAAAGTGTTCAAATATGGCGTAAACACTCCTAGGAGCCAGAGCTGCACCTGAGCGAAAGTTTTATTAATTTTTTTGTTGAAAACTGGCCCCTTATATATGTTCTTATTTATAAGTACATGTTTTTAATGTATAGTATTTTGAAAAGTCTAACTATGTTGAAATGTTATTACATGTAATTTTATTTTAAAAATTACTCTCAAACATCTACGTAAGTAGTTGGATTGGGCAACTGCACAATTTGATGCAAACAACATACGTATATACATATAGATATGTTTAGAGGACTTTGGGATTATTATACAAGGCCTTACCATTGCGGAGGCGAAGTGATGGGAAGTAATCACGAGGAAATTGCAGAACTTATAGTTAAAATCGATGATTAACAGCAACATCCACCACATTTCTCCGCATGGCGAAATCAGCCGTGACCTAGCCGGGAATCGAACCCGATCAGGATCGGTGTAGAGCGGTATGCTACCCGGTAGACGCCCCGTTTAACGTGGTTCGTTTTATCCGAGATACTGTGGTTTATTACAGTACTATGAGTGTACGAAATATGGCGAAAGAGATGTTCACAGTCAACTATGTCCAGAAATGTGATGTACGAACTCAATATTTCCACTTAGCGCTCTGTTGCAAAATTGCAAAGGGAATGGTTTTCCGGTCTACGACATGAAGCTTGAGATCGTTTACTGCAAACTTAGAAATTCTTGTTTATTTGCGTTGAATTATACCCGAGATATAACACAGCAGACAAAAATCTCCACAAGCCGCCATCGGTTTCTGTCATCGGTCATCGTCGACTACTTATTACAAATTAGCGAACCCAGCCCGTGACATTTTTTTTTTTTGTATTGTCACGGGGCTAGACCAGTTACCACGTTAAAACATTTGGTTACCATACAAAGACTGAAAAAAAAAAACACAATTGCATAGAATTATGCTGTGAAATTAGCTCAACATTGAAGCGACTGCTACCCCATTTAATATTTCTCTATCCACTGTGCCACTAAGACCCCACTTGGAATCGCTCTATCCACTGAGTCACTAAGGCACCACTTGGAATATCTCTAGCCACTGAGCTACTAAGGCCCCATTATATATATATATATATATATATATATATATATATATATATAATTATTATATAATATTATATATATTATATATAATATATATTATATATAATATATATTATATATAATATTATATAATATTATATATATATATATATATATATATATATATATATATATATATAATCTATTCACTTGGCCACTGCGGCTCCCCTTGATATAGTTCTAACCACTGAGCCACTAAGTCCCCACTTGATATAGTTCTAACCACTGAGTCACTAAGGCCCCACTTGATATAGTTCTAACCACTGAGCCACTAAGGCCCCACACGAATACGGTGAAGCAAATAAAGAGTTATGATTTCTACACGAATGTATGTCTGTTAAGTTTCGTATGTTCCACTGTAGCATCGCTCGTATGGCACCAATTTTGATAAATGAGGTGTCTATAGGTTCCTTTTGGTAACCCAACTGTCATAGGCTATGACACAATTAAGAAAATTCGAGATGGCGGCCGTGACAAATCAGATGGTGCCATAGGTGAAGTTAGCTCGCGCAAGCATTTCATTAGAGGCGTATTTTTGTGGCAGTACATGTCATTAATGTTTTACGATAATTACTCTTTAAGATTAATAATATGTAGATTAAGCGTGACAATTTGTATAGCTACAAAAAATGCTCGACTACTCAAGAGTCAAAAAATAAGTCTTCATCGTACGTAGGAAGAATTTGGTAAATAAAACAAAGTTATAAAAAACTAAAACCCGACTACTCAAAAGTTAAAAAGAAGTCTTCAGTTAAGTGTACGAGTATAATCATAAAGCCGTAGCCACATGTCGTGCCATTTAAGGCACTTTTCATGTAGGCGAGGTACAGGGCAAAAACTATTAATTTTCAATTTTATGTCACTTTCACAATATAACTAAGTCTTGCTCAAGAACGTGACAAATGGAATTGCTCAGCAATTCGACACACTAGCCTAATAATAAAATGATAAGTCCATCCGTTTGTCCATACTATCATCGAGTGCTCTAGAGCACATACATAACGGGAAAACAGCTTAACCTTCTTCTTTCAGGTGTGGCTACGAATGGTTTTGAATCTTTTCAGTCGCGGATGTATATATATCATTCTAGGCTTAGTAGCGAACAGATTTTTTTTTTTTGTTCGGGAACGTATTATTGTCCATTCACTGTTACTTCTCACTTTCTGAAGCGCTGATAGAATTATACTTCCAGAATATTCCTCCGTCGTCCTCCACAGGAACAACACGCCACTTTCGTGCATACTCATTCCATAGGCTGTTCACGATAAAGTGAGCACTTTCGAAAGCCCTTCTTAAGATCTACATACATGCACGTTGTGTATTCTTAAGCCTTGTGTAGAATTAACATTGCCATGGGCCTCATCACTTTATTCATGTGTCGGTCAAGTGAAACTGCAAAGTTATTAGAAAAGTAAACATTTTATAAATCTATTAATTTTTACACACTGAGGCGTTAAAAAGAACAGAAAGAGTAGGATATATTTTTAATTATCACAGATGGTTTCCTAAAACTTTTTATTCGACGTTAAAATATGGAACTACTTTTCCTACATCGTTACCAACTTTACCGGGCGCATGTCACTCAGGGCACCCGTTAAAATATATGCAGGCAGGGGCAGTGACTTTTTTCTAAGGTTGATTTCAAAAGTGCTCACTTTATCGTGAACAGCCTGTAGTAAGATTTTACTGAAGAATTATTTCTCGCTAAACATCACCAACATATATATTTCCTCACTGTTTTCATTCAGATTCATTGTAAATGAAATAGTTTGATATATAGATAGCATATTATTAAAAATTATATTCGACTAGAAAAATAAGATAATTTTATGTACGCAAGTATAAAACGCCAGTGAAACACGGCATATTTAGGAAACCACGAAACACGGCATACACAGGTTGATTTTTCAAATGTTTGTTTTTAATAAAATGTGAAAAAACCGCGAATAGACTACAGTATCAGCGTAATGGTTCGTCATGCATCGGGACCAATAAAAACTTGTACTTAATGTTATTGACAACCGATGTTTATAAGACTGTGGACTGAAAGCTCACGTGTGAGGGAATTCCCTTGCAACGAGCTGTATTATCCTGAGCTCAGCGTAGATCGTTCAAATCACTTTCCCGGCAAAGTCCCGCGTACAGGAACTGTGACTGTAAGGGCAAAGAGGCCACAGTATATAACCAAAACAGCGACTTTTATACTAGCAAAAAAAAAAAAAACAGGCAATATTGAGGGATATAATTAAAAATATATCTCGATCAGGTTTTGCTCTTCAAATTAATTCATGGAATCTTCTGCTGCAATGGAAAAATGACAGGTATAAATATTTTGAGCAGATCAGATACAAGTGCACTATTGAGTTCCTCTCCCCATGCATCTTCCACATAAAAAAAAAAACTATAATATTCTGAGGTGGCAAATAGAAGCCCAGTGCATTTGTAAAATTTGTATCTCTAATACCAATTGACCTAAATGCTGTTACTAATCGGCCAGCAGAAATAACACACAACCATACAAAACGCAGCTTTTTTTTAAAACTTAACTGTTATTAAACTCTTAGTAATCCATATGTGTGTAAAAAGAATGGATGTATCAATTCATCATATCTCCTTTGCTCCATCTAGGAGAAACGGTATATCAACGCCACTATAAGAACAACTGCTTGTAACTTTCTCAAAAAAAAAAAAATCTGTTGAAGCCAAACTTAAAAAAATCGTTTATCCTTTTAAAAAGATACATGATGATACTAGAATTGTGGCAAACAGTGCGTAACACATAATATGATTAAAAATCAATTTTGCAGAAAAGAACGAATCGAAAATATCAAAACTAAACAGCAGTGTCTGACCATTCACGGGCATTATTTGGTGTATTTGCTGTTAACACAACTGTAACTATGACCTAAATAAAGCATCAAAAAGTATAACCGCCCGAACAGGGACTTGAACCCTGGACCCTTAGGTTAAAAGCCTAATGCTCTAACCGACTGAGCTATCCGGGCTCACGTACCGCAGTTGAACTACTTGTGGTAAATTCATTGGGCAAATAAAACTTGAAGTTTTCACTTGTAGTGTGTCAGAATTGAATGACGCGTGATTTAATACAGAGAGAATTGTTACGCTTCGTTTACTCCCGATTTTATCCACAGCGGCATCTGCCATTCCATGTTACGGTATTCGGTTTTTATTTTACAAATATAGTTATTTCTTTAACATTTAAAAATTGCAGAATTCATCGTGCGAGTAAAATAGAACCATGTGAATTGTTAGGTGGTATATTTCGTATGATTGAACAGTTTTTTATGTCAGTGAAATAAATCAAATGAGTGATGATATTTGGTTGGCTCTTAACATCGAGATCTTGACAGTCGATAAATAAATAATGCAACATATTATATTTTATTTCTTAAAACATAAAAATGACTTAACACACTCTTAAAACATAACCAAATTGTTAAATAATTAGAGGAAAAAAATAAATTATAAATGTTTTACTAAATATAAAGGCTGATTATAATACTCCATAATTATGGCGCTTTCCCAGTTTAATTTTATATATACACACAATATTCAGAAATGCGATAAACGAGAAGTTTAATCAAGAAATCGAGAAAATCAACACAGTGTTATCGATGTATCAAGTTGTCTTAAATCTTTTCACGGATCAAGATCGATTCGAATTTTCCCACCGTCCTCGCTTAATAACAGCACCTAGTTAATGTACCCCGTCGCAGGAAACTTACCTAGTAGATCCAGCCCCCAGATATACCTTTGTAGTAAAGGACAGAATAATACTCATGATCATACTGATACGGTTAGTCAGTCTCGTTTACATTTTGGCAGCACTTTTGTGATTGGCAATGGTGTTAGTATAGGTATTTTTATAGTCCACTCATACTCAATATTGTTTTATGTATTCCAACCATAGTACTTATTTTATATTTATTCTTGGTGAATATCAGTTGTATATATATATATATATTTTTTTATTATTAAATGTTTTTATATTACGTCTTGTGTTGTTAAAAGCCAGCTGAGCGTGCGCGATGCTAGCGCTGGCCATTTGGCGTGGTGGCAGCGCGAGGCAGGAAAGAGAGTCTTCCTGCTGTCTCCGGACGTGTAACAGTGTGTGTGTGGCGGCGGGCGACTGCCGGCGAGCGCATGGCTTAGCAGAATGGGCCACAATTTAAGCTCGGGTTGTGATGAGCTCGATGTATGCAGATACGCATGTGGCAATATCAATGATGCACGTGATAGTTGCTGAAAATAAGTTGGTACCACCGGGTAAAATTTGATTTTGTCACCTGTGGTTTGTTCGGCGTGCCTGAAATCTACTCTGGCGAAAGCCGGTACCGGACATCGGCGAGGCCCGTATGTTTGCTGTGGGCCGTCACGCTGGAATCGCCGAAGAGCTGTTCATTTCAGATATCTAGGCAGTCGGTCTCCGTCTGCTGACGTCTACCAGCTGAGCTCGAGCGTGGAGGCGTGTCGACGATCAGCTAAATTTCGGGTCCTGAGTTGGCAACGTATTTTGGGGGGCCATTTGGAATCGAGGCCGGTTACGACTTAAGCTGCTTTAAAAAATGTTGCGAATCCCGTTAGCACTCAAGTTCAATACTCTGAAAACGCATTTTAACATTGTGCCGTTCAGCTGGCCTGAAGGAAAAGTGTTTAATAACTTTGCATTTATTAACTGGGGAAGTGAACGTCAGATGTAATCAGAACTGTAGGTAAGTTGGGTTTCACGTCTCGTTGACAGCTAGGTCATTAGAGAAGACTAAGCAAGTAGGTCACAGAATCGGCGATGGCATGTAGTAAGAAACTATTACCAGCATTCGCCTGGAGTTATTTCGGAACACCGTGGAAAACAGAAATCAGGGTGGCAGGACTGGGGTTCGAATACGTGACTTCCAAAACACCACCTATCTAGGATTTACAAAATCATTGGACTCGCTATCGTTGTCTGATGATTCTTCATACTCTATGATTTTGCTAAAAGCTGAGGGCTCTTCGTTTTCATAGCCGCAGCAATGTCACGTTTTATTTCTACAAAAATGATTTCCCTTTGTCATTGTTCTTTGAATAGTAGGGTTTCCATCGTGCCAGCAGTGTCATGTTTATTGCTGCAAGCAATTTTCCCTTTGGCATTGTACTTTTGGGTAGTGAAGTTTCCATTGTGCCAGCAGTGTCACGTTTACTTTGTGCAAGGTATTTACCCTTTTGGCACTGTTCTTTGGACAGAGAGGTTTTCATTGCGAAAACAGTGCCCCGTTTATAGTCTATAAGGGATATCCCCTTTGCTACTGTTCTTTGGATAGTGAGGTTTCTATTGCGTCAGCAGTGTCCTGCTTATTGTCTACAATGTATTTTACCTTTAGTATTGTTATTTTGACAGTGAGTTTTCCATTACGCCAGCAGTGGCACGTTTATTGTCTACAAGGGATTTCCTCTTTGGCATTTTTATTTGGACAGTGGGGTATTCATTTTGCTAGCAGTGTCACATTTATTGTCTACAAGAAATGTCCCCTTTGGCACTATTCTATGGACAGTGATGTTTCCATTGCGCCAGCAGTGTCCTCTTTATTGTCTACAAGTGATTTTACCTTTGACTTATTTCTTTGGATAGCGAAGTTTCCATTGCGCCTGCAGTGTCAAATTTATCGTGCGCAAGGGATTTCCTTTTGGCACTGTTGTTTGGGTAGCGAAGTTTCCATTGCGACAGCAGTGTTCCAGCTATTGTCTACATACTGAAGATTCCATTGCGTCAGCAGTGTCCTATTTATTGTCTGCAAGGAATTTTGCCTTTAGCATTGTTATTTGGACAGTGGAGTTTCCATTACGCCAGCAGTGTCATGTTTTTTGTCTACAATAGATTTCCTCCTTGGCATTGTTATTAGGACAGTAGGGTTTCCATTGTACTAGCAGTGTCACGTTTATTGTCGACAACAGATGTCCCCTTTGACACTATTCTATGGATAGTGAGGTTTTCATTGTGCCAGCAGTGTCCTGTTTATTGTGTACAAGTGATTTTACCTTTGACATCGTTCTTTGGATAGTGAGGTTTCCATTGCGTTAGCATTGACAAGTTTATTGCTGCAAGGAATTTTCCTTTTGGCATTGTTTTTTTTTTTGGATAGTGAAGTTTCCACTGTGCCAGCGGTGTCATGTTTACTGTGTGCAAGGGATTTCCCTTTTGGCACTGTTGTTTGGACAGTGGGGTTTTCATTGCTCAAGCAGTTTACCAACTATTGTCTACAAGGGATATCCTCTTTGGCACTGTTCTTTGGGTAGTGAGGTTTCCATTTAATCAACAGTGTCTTGTTTATTGTCTACAATGTACTTTCCCTTTGGCATTAATATTTGGACAGTGGGGTTCCATTGCGCCAACAGTGTCATGCTTATTATCTACAAGGGATTTCCCCTGTTTGATTGTTCTTTGGACAGTGAGGTTTCTCACTGCACCAGAAGTGTTACGTTATTTTTTAGAGGGACATAGTTAATGTGGTGGTTACTTTTTCGAAAGTTACTTACTGACGGTGCTATGGGAGTTGTGGCTTCGCGATGATTCGCGGTTCCTTCTGCACTTCTTTCTTCTGTCAGGAAGGTGGCTTCTTTAACAAAATTCGTGGGGGTTAAATTAACATATCCAACATTTTAAACCTGCAACTGGCTGTTTGTATGGCTGACGCTTCCATACAAGCCCTAACAAAGAGTTTTTGTACTCAAGGTGCGCCAAGGTGAAATTTTCATATGTGCGGGTTGTTATGGAGTGCCTTCTGACGTTCCTCTATATTCTTATTCTTCATACCTACCCTCACTGCTGTATCAGATGACAATTAAACACGGGAATTTCACTGATACGTCAATACACAAGGACATTCCTGCAATTTTTTATTTTCAAACTAACAAAATTTAATTATACCTACTCTCTTTGCTAAATATAGCTGGAATACTGCTGCTGAGGGTAAAGTGAATTTTCTTATAGGGGATTTATAGTTTTCGTCTTATAGTTATTTTTTTTTAACTCTGAAGGGATATTTTAAAATGGCACACAAGGAAACAACAGTACACATTGGGACCGGAAGGTCAAGGAAGGGAGGGGGGGGGGGTTACGCTGGGTGGGTCCATTATAGCAAATGCACGGGGAAGTTGAGGTAAATAGAAACAAGGTCACTCAAAACTAGAATAAAATGTTCGTGACAGAAATTATTAAAATTATGCTTTCGTGTTATCCAACTATGTACTCCACACATCCAATATTTCCGAATTAAAAATAATTTTTATTTAAAAAACTATACATTAAAATTATGTTAAAATTTGTTGACCTTGTTTGGCACGTCCTTATATACGAGACCCGAAGGCCGCCCAGGTCATCTTGCCCTTCTACTTCACCTAAAGGAGTCGCATGTATGTGTGTACACACACACACATATTCATATATGTATATATGGTAACGCACCGCATTCGTGGGCATTCAATATGTTAACATTTTGCGTACGAACTATTTCTTACTACCGATTACCAACACAACTGTTTCCTC
The DNA here is from genome assembly GCA_029891345.1 of Dryococelus australis. NCBI lineage: Eukaryota > Metazoa > Arthropoda > Insecta > Phasmatodea > Phasmatidae > Dryococelus > Dryococelus australis. The sequence continues at coordinate 69,437,229 of CM057006.1, read as the reverse complement.
ACTGCTTTTGTTAATATTAATTAGAAATAAAATATTATAAATTATGGACGAGATGTAAGTAAAACTTTAATTTATCTAAAACTGGATACTTTTATGTTGACAGAAGTATAAAATGATCGTAATACATTGCAAATTAAATAAATAACAAAACACACCAAACATGGGGCTATTTTTCACAGGTTCGATAAAAAAAAAAGGTGAAGAAACGTCTGATAGAGTATAATTAGACGAGCCCCGCCTTGAAATTGAATCCGAAGATTGCCGAAGAATACTCTTATTACGGCTTCGGCAAATTAGTTTTCTTGCAGGGTCCTTGGTTCATCTCGCTCGGTTAGCGTCATGTAGAAACAAGACCTTGTGTATGGTATTCCCGTTTGTCCTACATTGCTTATGGACCTCGCGCGATCGTGCCCTGGTCCACAGGTTGGTTGATGGGATTCTTGCTGTTTGGAACAGCTGGCTCGGGTAATAGCGCCCCAGAATTCACCGACCACTGGCATGACCGCATTTTTACTGAAGTGGCGCGCCCATACGGGCCATCAAATTAAGGCCTGACCACGCCACCATAAGGACACACACGTACAGGCTTTCACTGTTCCGCCAAATTAGCACACTCGCATCCGAGTCGGATAAGGCTCACCAGGGCGAAATATCCACTTAACGGTAGGCTGCAACGAAAAAAATCTGTAAACTTGATGAAAATTTAGATGCCACCCGCCATTAATGAGTAGCATTAAAAATTATTTTCACACTTAAGCCAAATTGTTTTCATGAAAACATATTCGAGATAACAACCGCTTTTGATATTGTTTGTGTAGGTGTATGAAAAATTAGAAGCATATAAACGCTGAAATATCCTTGGCTTGTTGGTAGACACCAACCACTCTTCGTATTTTTGTAAACTGCTAGACCAAGAAAAGAGTAATTTATTAAAGACCACGGGCATACTACTGATAGCTTTGAAGCTTTTTAAACCGCTGCATATTGCATCTAAATCCACGTAGTTCAGAAGACACCTTTGGTAAATAATTGTCTCAATTACTCTTTGCAGACATTGTAGTATTGACCTCAGAAATACACATTAATATTTCAACACTTATAATTATTTTTTTTACTTCAGGCGTTGAAAACAATAATTCTTGTTTTGGCAAGTACATGGAAATATGTATTAGTAACTGGCACAGTAGATCATATATAGTCCATTAACGGTTTCTTCGCACGTTTTGAAACAAAAGTTTTAAAATAAAAATCGCCCCACTTATGACGTGTTTGTTTATTTTCTAATGCCATGTATCACAAATGTTTTATAACTGTGTGAAAATAAAAGTACCTTCTTTTTGATTAAACTGATGTTTTATAAATGTATTGTCTATAAATTATAATATTTAATTTAGAATTAATACAAACGTGTACAGAGAAATTAGGTGTGTTGGTAATGCCTAGTACGAAGTAATTTTTGTGCAAGGTATTATTACACTGAGTGCACACGAATGTCGTACGTGGTTACTGCGGCGTCATTTTCTAGTCTTAGTTAAGCTTTGTTTGCACAAGGTGCAAGAATATCCTGAAGTAAAACTTCAGCAGGGCTTCAGAAAATTTATAAGTAACCGTGAGTGGACTTTAGAAATAGTTTCCGTTGATCCGTCACAAGCAGCAGCCAATTACAGAACGTCGTTGTACCAGCAGCATTCAATCGCATTATCCGTAGAGAGGCTATGATAGTTTACATACTTGTTCCCGGGGAGCAGTTCTCACTCACTCCTCTAATTATCGAGAGCCCAATTACGTGAGCGTCTTCAGCCTGGCACACCGAAGCTTATGATATTCTAATGAGCAAGAGACCACTTTACTCCGTGCCATGAAAACTTCTGAACCGCTTATTGTTTACACGACGTAAATCGGTTTTCCACAAGCGGAGAAGTGGATAGGAATCGAATCCCTGAACGTGCACAGCAGATACCATAGTTTCAATTACTATGCCAACATGCCTTACGTTAGGAATTTAAAGGGTGTAGCAAAACTCAACACTCAATCCTCTGTAGTGGTTAGACAACTCGCCTCCCACCAAGACGAACGGGGTTCGAGTCCCGATAAGGTCGCCCTCAGATTTTTGCATTTGGGAATAGTGTCCGATGATGCCGCTGGTCAGCGGGTTTTCTCTGGGATCTCCCGTTTCCCCCACCCTTGCATTCCGGAGCTGTTCCATACTCACTTCGCTTCACCCTCATCGGCTCTCAGGACCGACCTCGATGTTAAGAGCCGCCCAATTATCTTCATTCACTCAATCCTCTAGAGATAGGTTTTAATTAACCGAATATAGGTAGTAAATTAATAACTGACGTACATTTCGACGTAATTGAGAATGAGAATGGAAACACTACACTTCAATTGTAATCCTTTACCAAAAAAACTGCTTTAAAGTGAGGATTCCTGCTTCAGTACAAAATTTGCAATGACGATCAATTGTCTGTCCGATATGTTCAAAAAGACCCCAGGCTTCCGCTGTAGAGAATAACCAGCTGCAAGCAGCCGAGTTAGGATATCTTCCTCATATTCAGCAGGATTCTCATATAACATGCTGTTTAAGTACCCTCGCCCAAAATGGTCAAGTGGGGTGAGGTCGAGAGAACGAGCAGGCCGTGCAATGGTGTCCACCGTGGTCAATCCATTGCTCACCCAACCTGCGGGTCAAATGCTTGCGGGCTCCACGGGAGAAATGAGGAGTTGCGCCCTCATATGAACCACAAGAGAAACGTCTTCGAGGAACTCGGGCAACGTGTTATCCAGGAATCCCGTGTACACGTTGCCATTGAGACGTAATGGTCAGAAATTACGGCTCAATCAAACTATCGTCAACAATACCTGCCCACGTGCTGACAGAAAATGTTTCTCAGTGCGAACGGACGAAGCAACCCATACGTGTTGGCTGCGTAAATCGACTATTACATATCGGGTAGACGATTTTTAGGTGCCGACCATCGCAAACTCTCCAAAACTAGGAGCTGTAATGCTTCTCTGCACTTGGAAATGACAAAACTTACCCCCGAAGTGGATTGTATGTAGTTCGGTTAGTCATTGCACCCAGTGCGGATTAAACGGGTACAGTTCTTATTCATGCCACATTCGCCGAACAGCCACGTGATCAAAATGAAATTTGCTGTGAAATACGTTCGTGAGCTTGAAAACGGATTGTTCTGGACCTTTTCCTCCGGCCAGCGCTGATACTTTGTGCCTAAAAAAGAACACTGCTTAATTGATAATGGACAGCAAAAATATCGTAATATTCTATTCGTAAGGACCTCTTCTGACGAACTTATCTGCAAGCGGCGATCAGTTGCAACAAACGTGCAAACGTCGTCAAGGTTCTCGCTCCACATATAGAAGTGTGGTAGTTATTGAGTTAATATATCATGAACCATAGACCAAAAACATATATCTGAATTCAGCATTTATATACTCTTCCACATTTCTGCTGTAAACGCACAACAACTACTTCTGTCTGCGTGGAGTCGCAGCGCAGACATTGCACTCTGACGTTATGACATGTTTAAATAGTGTGTAATATCGATGGCTATGTAACAGGAAACTGTTTTTGTGGTCTTTTCATCTCTCGATGTATAAATGGTTTACCTCCATAATAATATTAAAATAAGGTGTGACAAAAATGTGAAAAATAAGTTAAGTGTGAAAAGTTATTTAAAACCAATATTTTATTTATAAAGTAACTAAAAACGTAAAAATAGTTATAGGAGTGGTTACAGAATTTGTAGAACTTGTGAGACGTGGCCAAACAGCCGTAATAAACTTTACTACAAATTAATATTTTTTGTATCAACTTATATTAAGTATATAGAAGCTCAGCACGAATAGTCAAGAGCCTTATGCAAGATAGGTGCTTACTACGCTTACGCAAACGAGTTATACGTTCTATATCGCGAGAATATATATACTGCATATCAATTGATACAAAAATATTAATTGGTTGTAAAGTTTATTATGGCTTTTCTACCACATCTTCCAAGTTCTACAAATTCTGTAACTACTCCTATAACTATTTTTACGTTTTTAGTTAATTTATAAATAAAACATTGGTTTTAAATAGCTTTTCACACTTAACTTATTTTTCACGTTTTAGTCACAACTTATTTTAATATTATTATAGAGGTAAACTATTTATACATTCACAGGCTCGTCTGTCATCGGTATCGCTTATGATCACGATGACAGACGAGGCTGTGAATGTATAAATTGTCTACCAATATAGTAACAATAATAAAAAGAATAGGTGAGACTAAAAAGAACAAAAAGTGTAGTTAAACACTGCTGGCCCCTTCCACCCTTCGGGCTGCAACCTGACGAACAGCGATGCGCTGCAGGCATACGCGACGATTGCTAGTGATTCGGTGGACGCCAAGCAGACTACTGTACATACAAACAAGTTAAGTTAAATAAAAGCTTGTAATAACTTCCGAGCCTAAAATAAGTGTGTAAAATGTAAATTATAGAAAAATAAATTTTAACATTATTGCTGATATTTTTACATACAACAGCAGTAGTTTTTATGATTGTCTTAATTTGTGAAGGTTTCCTTATGGGATCAACATTCGGTAGCATCAGGATGGAAATACGCTGAATTTTTTTTACTAATTATAGACTCTTAATTAAAATAATTTTTAAAACATTAAAATAAGTATTTCATAACATTTTTTTTACACACACACACACAATGTATATATTTTTCTTAAATTTTCAATGAGACATAATTTTCTGACAATTTGTGTGTGTACTTTTGCTCGTACAGTTGGGCACAGTGCTGCGTTGATAGCCACCGTACTTCTAACTCAAGGCTCCGCTCCACCCCTTTTGCAGAACTTCGTTGTTTTCGTGTCACAATTTCAGTTTCAAAGATATTGTTGGAAATGTTTGATTATATTCCGTTTTCAGTATCGCCACAACCTTTGGATCAACCCTTGGAATAATCATCCCATTTATGACGTGTTTTCTCGTTTTCAAACATGCCATGTATCACAATCGTTTGACACTTCTCTTAAAATAAAAGTGCTCTATTTTTTATTATATTTAACTTTTATTTACATTCTGCCCATAATTTATAATCTGTGATTCATGATTAAAATGAATATAAACAGAGAAAAAATGAGTGTGTTGGTAACGCATAGTAAGAAATAGTTCTTAAGCAAAATTTGTATTACCATGAGAGTGCCAAATGCAATTTCCCAAACGATGTAAAGCTCTGTTTGCATGACGCGGAGGAATATCCAGGAAGTAGAACATTAGGAGGGCTTCATAAAAGTTGGAAGTAACCTCAAATCGACTGCATAGAAAACTTACAATTTACTAGTTGTTTAATATAATTGTTTAAATTATCACTGTGTGTTATTTATTGCTTGCAAAAAGGCAGGGACTTATTGATAAAATATAAATATGTTCTCGTAATTTTACAACAAGCAGTTAACCCACAATTAAAACTACACACAAAAAAAACTGAACAACTCGTAAAATGTAAATCTAGTATAATCGTACATTGTCAGTGATTACTATAGGCTGTTGACAGTAAAATTAGCACTTTTAAAAGTCCTGCTTAAGATCTAATTGTATACACGCTGTGTGTTCTTCAGCCTTATGTAAAATTAACGTTGCGACGGGCCTCATTGCTTTATTCATGCGTCGGTCAAGTGAAACTGTGAAATTATTACAAAAGTAAATACTTAAAAATTTGCTCATTTCTACACTTCGATGCATTAAAAAAAATCGTAAAGGGATAGAGATAATTTAAGTTATCACAAATGGTTGCCTAATAATTTTTATTCGACGTTAAAATATGGAACTACTTTCCCTACATCGTTATCAACTTTACCGGGCGCATGTCACTCAGGTCGTCCGTTAAAATATATGCAGGTACGGACACTGACTTTTTTCTAAGGTTGATTTGAAAAGTGCTCACTTTATTGTGAACAGCCTTTATCAATCCGTAATTATGACGCGAAAATGAAGAATTCATGCAAAAGGGTAACACTGAGCCTTTAGAAAAAGGCGATCATTCTATTTTCGTCACTCAAGTGTGCCACAAGTGCAAACTAAAATATCTGTAGAATGTCCCGTGGCTCCCCAGTGTCTCAAGTCACCCCAGTTCAAAGTTTCTAAATGGCCGCCACTGAAGTGGGTCTACCTCTTGGCGCCCCTGGAGTCCGACAGCAGCCAATCAAGCGTGCTGTAATTGGCTACAGCCTCGTGAAACACCGCGACGTGCCGCCTAATTGCACTTCGCCGCTCGTCTGCCGCACCATTTCTCTCCCATCAGCGCTCCTCGAGTTCAGTGGATAGAGGGACTTCAGCTGCTGAAGGGTATTACGATCCCAATAATCCACTGCAGTCAGTCCCTTTGTCCTCGATATAGTGTGCGCCTTACACACGAGAAGGTAGAATACGGCTGGGACTAGACAAGGCAAAACTCAATTCCCAGTTATATATGCTATCCACGGGAAACTTTTAATAGCTCTCTCATTTGAAATAACAAACAATAAATATGTTTTGTTTTAGTCTTAGATGTTAACTTCCGAGTGCGCTGGAATATACACACTGCGTTTATTACTTGCATGGCAGTATTTATTTTAAAGAGTAGTTATAGGATAAAATAGGGCTGAGAGAGAAACGTAACTAGGGCCTCAAAAGTGCTCACTTTGCCGTTAACAGCCTATATCAAATGAGCACGTTCGAAATCAACCTTAGGAAAAAGTCACTGCCCCTACGTGCATATATTTTAACGGGCGCACTAAGTGACATTCACCCAGTAAAGTCGGTAACGATGGATGGGAAGTATTTCTGTATTTTAACGTCGAATAAAAAGTGTTAAGTCACCATTTCTGATCATTTAAATTATATATTTCTCTTCGTGTTTTTTTTAATGCATCGGAATGTAAAAATGAGCAGATTTGTAAAATATTTACTTTTCTAATAATTTCACATTTTCGCTTGACTGACGCGTGAATAATGTGATAAGGCCCAAGACAATGTTAATCTTACATAAGGTGGGAGAATAAACAACGTGCATACAAGTATATCTTAAGCAAGGCTTTCAAAAGTACTCATTTTACCGTGATTAGTCTATATACAAGAATTTTTTCCGCACATACCATCCGCCATAAACCAAATTATTGACCAAAACTAGATAAATGTACTAACCACCATGTTAGCTTAAATCGCCGTTCAAGTAACATCCGATGTATCTCAAGCATATCAAGCAACCATATAGTACACATCGGACATAACTTTTGACGTAAACGCGTCTTCAAAATCAGACCTACACTGCAAAAAATTGTCTGGTAAACTTCGCAAACTGTAATGTATGTTTTCAACCTACATACTGTATAATAATAATACCACACAACAAGCTGCAGACATAGGAATGTTTACCATCGCTACTGTACAAAGTTGGGAACTTCCCTATGCATTTGACTGTTGCCTGAGCAAATGTAGGAACGGTAGAATGAATGTACAGTGGGAAAAACATCACCACGCCTGCTTTCTCACTAAGCGTGTGCATAAGTACGGTCATTTCCGAATAACTTCTTGGTGTACACATTGAGTATCCGAACAAAAACGGCGGTATAACGTTTGCAGTGGTGAGTGACGCTATAATTTCGTCACTAACAAAACGTTTGAAATGATCTGGGTCTCGTTCGATCGGTACACGATTACGATGGGAGAATGACCTTGAGATGAATCTGCGCATGCGATGTTTTGCAGGGTGGGAAAGAATTTTGGAAAGGGGGGGGGGATGATTGGCGGAAATTTCGGACGTAGGCGAAAAATTCCCGGTCTGTAGGCCTATATCTCGCGGCCACACTGTGCTAGGGAACTGTTTGTGGTGCCAAAAAGAAAAATCTCGTCTATTTCTGCTGATTTAAGCCATAAGTCAGATACCCTTCTCGTTAGATTCGCGTCATTCCTGTACCCCGAAGAACATATCACCCGCCTACGCGGATGTTTACACGTAAAACCCGCAGATGTATATATTTTTTTAACAATAATTTCACGTGACCAATTTTTGAATACAATTAAGGTTAGTTCTACTCGGGTTAAGAACAAAACGAGTTTTATTATTGGAGAGTTTAGCATAAGGAAAATTTCCCACGCAAGGGGCGCAGTGTCCCGAAGAGCTGGATTTTAAATAGCATTTTAAGCTACGTGAATAATAAATGTGAAAGATTTTACTTAGTTACGAAGTTATTTGATATATTATTTATGTTAATTGCAACTATCCTGTTTTTTAACGTAGAAAATAGAGGAAAAAAAAATCTGTCACACACGCGACACTAGCGCTTCCCTAGTGGCGAGAATTACTGGTTGCCAAACTTTTAACATTGATCTTCCCATCCTGAATATACGTAATCTTAGTACAACTTATGGCGTGTTTTTATAATCTCGATCATCTTTTTTTCGGCTTCGAAACTGACAAAGCGAATATTAACTGCCAATCATTTTGTGTTCAATTAAAGACAGTGCTCTACACTAAAACATTTTGTGCAGGAAACCTTTTCAAATTTATGTTTTGTAACTGTGTTTTCACATTAAGTTGCAATATGAGAAGTAATGATGTTCAACTTAAGGACAATTTGAAGTCGTTTTAAATGAAACCTTACAAAATTAAAAACAAGAAATTAAAAGAAAATTTATTAAAACTAAGTGGAAATTGTCTTTTGCTGCCGATATTTAACTCTTAGACATCGCTACTGCATTAGGGTAGATTAATCATATCAATCTCGCTGAAAACAAAAAATGCGGATTTCTTTTCGTGATAAACAAGCAAGAAGTTGTCAGCTCAATTACTGCACGGCTGAAAACATTACTTGTTCTTATCACCAGAAACTATAAACTAATGTGGTACTGAAAGAGTTGACAATTCTGCTGTATACACCAAATATATTCACAGACATCAACATATCGTGCACTGAAAATGTACCACTTGATATGTCATTACTAATAGTGTTTACTAAATATTCTTAAATTTTGTGTGTAAAATACGCCGTTCTTGCTGGCTAGTTCAAAATTTTAAAATTCACTAATCATACAACGCCATCTTGAATTTGAGTGAATAGTCGCATTTAGATGATTATTTGTCCAGTAAATTCCAACTTATTATAAAATATAAATTATTATAAAATTTTAAGTTATTTCGCGTAATAGTATTAGCAACACGAACGTATAAATAGTGTAAACAATATTTAAAATAAAAAGTTTTCAGTTGTTATATGAAACCGACATCTTATACGGAAATGTTATCTCAGGTAGGCTCACTGACAGGAATATAAAACCAGTTCGTTAGCGTCGTTTCTTCCAGAATACTTCTGAAAACGTTACCTGAAAACATTATCAAATCTAAGTGGGTATGTAATCAAATTTCTTCTAAGTTCTCGCAAAAAAAAAGAATTTTTTTTGGGGGGGGGGGGGGGGGGGGAAGGAATAATTGCAATCACGCAGTAATTTCCCAAAACTGCGTCGCCAATATTTTACAACATTCTTCGGGTCTTTTCATTACAGATTACTTGTAAAACGTAAAACAAATGACGCCAGGAAAAAAAAATGCGCTGAACATCCACAGTAAATTATGAAGAATTATCATCTAGGGAGGGCGTACGTTAACAGTTTTTAGGATACCAGGAAACACGTTTGACACGGAACATGATTTTTTTTTAAATTCAATTCTAGTCCTTGCTGTTAGCTCGGGGTAGCTTGAATATCAAAAGTGGAACTTTCTAGGAAAATAATTTTCACTTATGAGTACAACGACTCTTAAATCATTTCAGGTATATTATTTACTCGCAATCATTGCCGGACCTAGAAAGCTTAATGGTTCTGTGTTATCTCTTCATGAAATATCGTTTGGGATTCTGAGAGAAAAATTACACGGTCGTCGCATAAGCAAGGGGGTAAAACACTTTTGTGTGGTAGTTAAAGTACATTGAGCCTAATATATCTCTGGCTATAAAACCCAAATTGTTCATCTTGTCATTGAAAACCACCTGTACTTTTGACCTTTTCATCCGAGGGACAAAAAAAAGAAGGGAAAAAAACTAATTATCACAGGGCGCAGATTCGCGGGGGAAGCAATGAACGCCGGTAATCCAAATACTCGCCATCCCTTCACTCCTTCTTCCTCCTCTTTCCAAACCCTTTCACCCAACACCCTTAGGAGTTGTCGGCTGCAGCTATTCCCTCCCCTTTCCCCAACCCTAATGTCGTCACGCACATTTTTTTCCGCCCCCGCCTACACACATCCGCACCACCCTTTCCTTTACCAACTCCCACCACCATTCAGACAATCATGTGGCTTTTATTTCCCACCAATTCTTCCACGCCAATTCCCCCGCGGTAAACTGATAACACCTTCCCTGTGGTTTGAAATCTTTTTTTCCCTGCCTTCTTACGGAACAGCCATAAGCGTCTGGCGCTAATAATTAGAAATGGGTGAAACGTCGGCGAAGTTAGCTAGAATTCAAGGGGATTTTGCTAGCTATTTTCTTCGAAGTCTTTTATTTCACGCTAATGATTCATTAACTTTTTTTTTCGGAATATGATAAATAGGTATTCACGCTAGATTTATGGGTTGAAATTCGAAATAGAAAGTGCGTTTCTGACATCGACTTCCGTAGTAAACATGCAAGATATAATGTTATTTAAGGCACGTCTTCCCATACACATCGCAATTAAATGTGAATTTTGAATATAACTCTAATATTAGTTACACCCACTTCAAACTATAATAATAGGAACATCATATGTTTTTAATATACCTAGGTTATGATGAAAATAACTTATATAGGTTCATATTACACAACTTAAAAAAAAAAAAAGCTTTATATGGCCCTATTAATAGAAAAAAATCTTAAAAATATCACTTGTAGCTACAGAATTTTACACTCCCGTTAAAATCCACATTTCGAGACGTAATTTGTTCTAAAATTTATGTTGATATTTTTTTTTGTAATTATCTCAATGGGTTTAAATTTTTAGTCACGTAATGTGTTAGATTCATTACTAAGCCTTGCAATGTATAATGTATTTACCTACAAGAAAAAAGATTAATTTTATTTCCTGTCGTTTCAAGATATACCTATATTATATATTCATAAATTACTGAATCCAAACTATTGTCTTCGCGTTTTAAGTGTACTTTTCACAAACGTAAGAAATACGCATATTATCTACCACAGCTCTACTATTTGTATTTCGATAAGTGGTATTTTGTCAGATAGTAAAGTTATTTTGTATTTCTTATATCCCACTTATTAATGTAAAGCAAGCCATGTTACGTCATTACAGGCACACAATTTTGTTTCCAGTTAATAGCTGATACATATATGGTTGAGATATTCAAATGATTCCTTCTGCACTTGTTCGACGAATTAATTCAATAATTCTTGAACATAAAAATGCTGTGAGTTTTCCGAAATTATTATTAACAATTCTTTCTTCATACTACAAATCTAGCATCACCGAATACTAAAAAAATGTTGACAGAACCAGCGTGTTTTCTTTTTGAATAGGCCGTCATATTTAGTTACGAGAGCCAAATTTCGTTTATTTGCTATGGTGTTGTGCTGAAATCGAAACGTTTTCTAAAAGAAATAACCACTACGAAAATTGACTACAAGAGTGAGACAAGCGTAAAACATTAAATTCATAGTTTTTTCTTCGTTGTTCAGAAGAAAGTAAGAATTTAAAACTACATTATAAGTGACATCGTTGTGGACTAAAGTAGTATACGTGAACGCCAATATGTAAAGTTGTTACTCTTTGATCATAGACGCATATGCCAAACGGTTAGACAAAGAAAAATAACATTTAGGAATAACATTTCCTTAACGGACGCAGGCTCTCAATATGAAGTTATGTTACAGTTCAGTTCTTACAGGACTGAAAAGAAATGTAAAACTATTTTTCACTGAATCATAAACATGTAGTGGTACTGACGTGTTATTTTGTTTCAGTATTGTCTACATATAAAACAAATCTTAGGTAAAAGGTAATTTCAGAAAATTTAAAAATGCAGCTTTGAGAAGGAGAAAGCTAGTAAAATATGTGTTAACGGATTCCTCAACATCTGCTAAACCCATGGGAATAACGCATTGGTAATTACCGTGCCAACGCCTATACTAATACCTATACGAACATAAGTCTAGGAATTTTTCAAATTTGTAATCCAAGCGCTTGGGAGGACATCAACTAATGCAATGTGTACAGGAGGACTTCTATAAAAAAACAATGTTGATATTGCCTGCCATGGGCAGAAAGCCATCTGACTCAAAAAAACTAATTTATGTGACTTTCGTGATCAAATACGCAATTTTCCGGATTATTATTCTGGATTTAAAACAATGACTCCTTTTTTTATACAAGTGTACATGAGTATTGTATGTAGCCTAAACCGATTATTCTCGTGGCAAAGAAAAGAGGCGATGCTGGAAATCAATGGCAGCAGTAAAACAAGGAATTATCCATATAACTAACAATCCTACCCACCTCCACACATGAATACTTTTAGTTTTAGCCTCGTAACTACTTGAAGGGATCATGTGCCTAGAAAATGATGAGTTAGCAGGAAAATTGTACACCAGACTTGATAGCGATTTTTCGATTAACATTTTTAATAAGGTGCAGGTGTGTGTGTGTGTGTGTGTGTGTGTGTGTGTGTGTGTGTGTGTGTGTGTGTATATATATATATATATATATATATATATATATATATATATATATATATATATATATTGTGGCCCAGCCTTTTAAAATACCATACTACTTAAGAAGTTACTTTGTCAAATTAACGCACACACAAAATACTTCAGGGAACTATGTTTAATTTAATTAGGTTTAATGGAACTATAGTTATGGTACATAACACTACAAGAATAACACTATTGCTTTCAAAACTAGAGACAGCTCTTTAACCTTTCAATGTAGGCTTTCATGGTTTATTTGGCATGCAAAGTGATGAAATTCACTGACATGTAATATTAGAGTTTCATTTGTCAGCTAACGTCAATTAATAAGGCCCCCTAAAGAGGTAGTTAGAAAATGTATTCACTACATCTAATCAGAACTACCGGCATGCCAAACTAGGTTTAAAGCCGTTTACATGTTCCAGAGTTATAATGTGTAACAAAACGTTCACCAAGGCAGATATAATGAAAGTAAGTACCTCATCCATTTGAACTTTTTCAGTTCAGACTCTCTGTAAGGAACTTATGGTATGTAGAACACAATGTAAACATTTGCAATACTAGTCTTATCATTAAAATGTGAAAAATAAACGCCAGGTCTCTGATGTGGTTGATTTTCAAATTGTGGTTAAACCAAAATATAAATAATTAAAATCATTAATTATAGTATACGAAGCTTTGTCGAAATAGGTTTGGCAGTTCAGTGTATGTGACTTAAAAACTTTAAACTATATAAAGGTGTCGTTACGGAAATTTTACAAGTTTAAGTGGCCTACTATATCATTGATAGAAAGCTAAATGTGGTGGCTGCGTTGAGTAGTTTCGGATGTATGACAGAAAAACTGTAGTTTTCCAGAAGGGCTTATCTCAAAAAAATGGCTGACGAAAGAGTATGTGAAATATAGTGTTTAAAGCTGACAGTCAGTACCTCCGACATACTAAGTTTGCTTAGTATAATTACCATTTAAAAAATAAGACGGTATTAATTCGCCTACGCCATGTAAATGTGGGCAAACATACGTCTACTTGTATGTTACTCGTACCACTAATCGATTAATTATTTTCCAGTACACGATGGCAAAGCGGTATCTATTCATGTTACAGCATTTTCTAAGTTGGTGGACGAATAAGTGCATGAGTTTCTGAATTAAATGCTGACGTTGTGAACTGACAACGAAAGTACTTAGTGAATTGAACAATTATCTTTTCGGGAAACGATTAAAACTTTATTCAAAGATATAGGGAGCTATAGTAACGTATTGAAGTTTGTTGTTATTTTGTAATCTTTACGTGATATTACTTTTAATAGCTCAATTAATACTACACACTTAACAAATATAATGTTTCGTTTATGAAAATTCACAATAATGAATTTCTGTCTTTTGAAATAAAAATGAATGAAATATATGAAAAACTACACAACTCGAATAAATTTTTTTATTACGTTTCCTAGTTATTATAACTGAGCAAAGAATTGAACATACATAGTTTAGAATAAAAATTACTAAAATATGTGGAAAAAACTACAGAATTAGAAGTATTTAAAAATCCTTTTCCTAGTTTTATACTCAAAAAATAATTAAATAGAACATAAGCAGTAATGAGTTTATTTCTTAAATACTTTCAAAAATAAATATTAATGCAAAATAAGATAATAATGACGGTGATACATTAATACATAAACGCATAAGTGAATCAATAGCTTAAAAATAGCCAAATGTTTGTAAAATGTGAAAACAAATAAAAAGAACACACCTTTACAAAATATTTAAAGCGTTGCATATATTTAATCACAAATATGTTTTTCGGTTATTCCTTGTTTATTCAAAGTATAGCTGTCTAAATTGATAGTATAAATGAGCAGATTTAAAACGAGAATGTCTTCTTTTTAGGAGATATTTCATTTGCACGTGTAGTGTCTTTGTAATATGTACTCATGGACACTTGAAATAGAGGTACCTGCGCGAGAATGTCTTCTTTTTATGCGATTGTTTCGTATGCACATGCAGTGTCTTTGTGATATACACTCATGTATACTTTAAATAGAGGTACCTGCATAATAGCCTGTAGAAAAGCTTTTAGATCTAATGCCACTGGCGATGTGGCGTGCCATGCACTCCACAACGCACCGGACGTGTTCGGGCGCCATACTGACCCATGACCGCTGCACATCCTTCCACAGTGCACGGAGATAGGTCGGAGCAGGCACCACGGCACGCTCATCTCTCTGGACAGAGTACCAGGTGTGTTCAATATGATTGAAGTCGGGTGAGATCGGGTGCCAGACAAATTAGAAGACATGTTTAATCTCAATTATATTCATAACACATTTTCAAACAGATGGCTGTTGTATGGGCACTTTTTCTTAAACACAGGCACTTAGACATGTTTCGAGGCTCTTATGCATTGACGAGGTTAACCGTGGGCGTCTCCAATAATATAAGATCGATGGCCTGCTCTTGTTTAGGTCTCTACACCTTTTAAATGTCATGTCACCTACCTCGAAATTTCAAATCTTCATAACTCGTAAACTAATGAACCGATTTCCACAGTTCTAACACAATTAAATTTTAAATGCATGGCATAATACGCACACAAAAACATGACTAACAATATCACAACGTAAAAAAAGTTGGTGAGGTTAGGTCATGTTGGGTGAGGTTATGTCATTTTCTAAATATAGCTATTACGTAAGTAATACAAGCCAATCAGTCACAGTTAAGGAGGATTATTTCTGTAGGTACAATTATCCTGCAGGGTGCTGTAGGTTCACCTCACCACATGATCTGTGATCTGCCAACAGGTCCCTGTATCGTTCGCCGGTGAGGAACGGTGATAAATGCACCAGGGAACCTATTTCATCCCACGTTAACAGTCCCCATATTATGATACCATCAACACAGGCCTGAACGGTACCCTCGCTGACACGATGGATCCATCGCTTTAAGTGCTCGGCGACACACTCGTGCCCTGCCCTTGGCGTGTACACTGTAAAAATTTGAGGTAAAATCCCCTTACATATATTGGGGAAATTGCATCTTAAATGTAGCGTAAATTTACATAATATGTAACGTACTATTCCCCAATCGTACGGAAAAAGTACCTGATAAAAGTAGAAGGAAAATCCCATAAAAGTAAGGGAAAACCAACTATAATGTAAAAAATATATATTTGAAAATATCCCGGAGTTTTAGTATGGTAATTTTTTTAATTTCCTATATCCTCTGACAAATAGTAGCATATCCGTAACCTCAAAACTAAAATCCTCGACACTTGCTGGTGGGTGGGAGCGAATCACGGTTCTCTATTGCGATATGCCGTTGCGCTATCCATTAAACCACGACGACAGCGTGACAGCATTAGTGAATATTAGTGTGATAAAGGATCGTTTCTTCCACTCGTCCCCCCACTTTGCTGTTGAGACAATGCTGAAGAGATCCACGAGATTTTCCCATTCATGTATGGGATTTTCCGCTACAATGTAAGTGAATTTTACTCCAGAGTGCAGCAATTTAACCTTACCTGTAAGGAAAATTATGTTACCCCCACAAGTTTGCGAATATTACCTTACACTTGTCAGGTAATTTTCCCATTATTTTTTTTAAACATTTTAGCAACGTGTATCTCGACTCATCCGTCCATGCGACTTTCATTCATGCGTCGAGGGTCGAAGGGCGGTGTTCCCGTGCCCACGTTAACCGTTGGGCGTCAGTGATGAGCGGTAAGCAGAGGTACCCTGGTGAGGCGATGGCTTCTGTGCCCCATAGCAAGTAGGTGTGGTCATGGGTGGGACAGCTGCTCACAGGTCGTTGGTCCAGCGAGTGATGTGCTATATTGTGGTCTATCCAGCCTCTGTCACCAACCGAGCTTGCCGACGGCAACTGTGGGTACGCTCCGGCAGTTGTCTCAGGAAGCGGGGGTTTTTTTTACCCGAATAAATGAACTCACAGTAGGCTTTTGACACGGTGCTTCGTGGGAGTGTTACCGAAGCTTATACATAACCTTTCTCCTGTTCTATAAGACAAAAACCTTAAATATAAAATGTGTACTTCTCAGCTATAACTACTATGACTATTAATACCAAATTTGGGATACGGTGGGTGCTATGGCAAGGAATATTAAGGATTGTATTATGTGAGTTTATTTTGTACATACTTTAGTATTGGCGGCCACACACATATTTCAGATTAATAATGTAATGTATACCAAACAGTTAAATTAAATTTGATGGAATTTTTTTTTGTCTGTCAGTATATAAGTGGCCAATCGAATTACCTTTTCATAGATTTGTTCCACCATGTTGTGAGATAACAGCCCCTGAATTATAAACCTTTACAGTGTACTATTTCCGAAACTCCAAAACGAATACCAGTTATTTGACATATTACTATTACATAGCATATTAACTAGGTAATTTTTAATGTCTAATTTTTTCTCCCCAGAAGGCTGCCTTGTTACAATTTGCGTGATGTATTATATGCATGGAACAATCAAACCGATTTCACTTCTGCTTGGTGTGCAGGCAGCTCTAGTTTATGTATTGTGTTTAATAACTTTTTTCATATGCGATAATAAAAGATGTCTCCTGAAGTTAGAATTTATTATCATATGCCAGTCACTTCTAAACCAGTTCCTATCATATATTACTCCAAAATGTAAATCAGAAGCCACCTAAATATTATTTAATAAATAGGTATTTAATTTTTAAAGCGGCTGTATAATGCTTGTAGTTTTATATGCCACATATCTGGTACCATTAAACTAACATAATTCAGTAGGTGGGAGGAATTGCCTATTTTCTGCAATAAATCCACCAAATAATAGTTTTGATCGTCATCTAGTTGGGGAGGTACTGCCAAAAAAATATGACAGAAACTTCTGATTTACAGTAGTCGTGTGATTTTGAACACAAAACTATAAATAATCCCGGGGTGTGCGTTATTAGGCATAAAACACATTATATATAAATTTTCAAATCAGTCTCTTCACCCAAATGTATGTGGCCTAAAGTCATCTCGCTTAAAGCTATTCTGCCTAATTCTGCTGAAATTACTTGGCCGAAAATCACATGGCCTAAAAACATTTGGACTCAAACGTTTGGCCTAAAATACTCAACTTGAAATCGTTTGGGCTAAAATATTTCATTTAGCCTTATCTTAGGCAAGTGGCGGGTACCTCAATCACACGCTGCCACGTAAGGAATAAACAGATGCATAACGTTTCTCGAAGCACGGCCCCTGTGGTCCGAAGTGAGCAGTGCCCCATTGCACGAGGTGGCGTTGTGAAATTTCCGGATCGTGTGCGGGATCCGGGTGAAGCAATGTACGTGGAACATATCCTTCGTGGGGTGAATGTTTAATGGGGCGGTCCGCAGGAACATCTGCGGGGCTTCGGCGAGCACAGACGTGACTCGGTCATCTTTCTCTCTGTAAAGGAGAAGGGACTTTGGAAGGGCCGCGCGGGGGCGGAAAGGAGGGGGGAAAGGCGGAACTTGCAGCCTGCTATTATTGGAAGTGAGATATATTGGACTGTATCCCTGCGCGAAAGATTCGCGGGGAAGGACCGGCGCTATCTGCATTACGTTTTCGCCATCTCTCACGCCGTCGGCGCTCATAATCTCCTGGTATTCCGCAGCAATTTATTCCTCCTCCTCTCGAACATATGAACACACACACTTTTCCAACCCCCATCTGCTGGCTTGTCTTCCGCTACGTGTTGAGCCCAGCACGATTGAATATAAAGAACTAGGGGTTTAGCCTGTGACCGTATTTTAAGTATGGCCACGTGCCTAAAATATTTACAATTTTAAAATGTTTGGTAATCATACAAAACTGGCCATTTTTTTTTTATATTTCTCTATCCACTGAGCCACTGTGGCCCCACATAATTAACTCAACATTGAAGCGAGACACTTAGAGTAAACAAAAATGATATTCAATTACCTTAATATCTCTGTGCAATAATCTATATGCATTAATACAAAACTTTCATAGGAAAAAGTAATTAAAAATTAGTTTCTAGGGTCAAAAGTCGTGATTGGTTATTTGATCTTGCTGAATTTCGAATTTGAGATGTATTTGGCTTTGAGAATTCGCTCTGCAAAATTTGAAGAACTTTTGTTGAGTTTCGAAGGACTTAGAAGTACCAAATAGGGACAGGCAGACAGACAGACATACAGAGATCATCCTGTTATATAATAGGATACGTCTGGAAGAGCGAAGGCATAGGGTATTTTCTCACCGTTTTCTGGTCGGTCTTGTTTACCGTCCACATAAACGGGTACCCTGTGTTCTATAGTTGTTTCTGGGAGGTGAGTAATCATCACAAGGGATCGCTTACTTTCAATAGAAGAAATTCGTTAGTTGGAACGGAATTTTTATACCAATAACCCATCTAGACTGGTAATACCTGGGCAGCAACCACACGGGAGGTTGATGCCATGTGAATGTTGTTAATGTTGTTAATATTCAACAGAAACACTAAAGTTACTGGGCTCGTGGTGGCGGTCGCCTGCCAACAACCGGGTTCAATACCCGGGCGTGTCATTGTCGGATTTTCGCATGTGGGAATCGTGCCGGACGATAACGCTGGTCCGCGGATTTTCTCGGCGATCTCCCGCATCCCCCCGCCCTTTCATTCCTGCGCTGCTCCATACTCACCTCAATCATCCTCATCGGCTCTCAAGACCTCGCTATTAAGGTGGCCACCTGGTTGAAGGGAATTTTGCACGCCTGAGGCCTAAAATCGTGGGAGAGCTAGGGGCGACCGAGATATGCACATCAACTCTCTCATCGCCCCTACGCGCAAAGCACTAAACTGGCGTGCAGTCTTGCCGTCGATAACGCGCCTCTATGAGACTTCCAGAGGAGACCCTACCATTTTATGACGTGATAATAAATATAAAGGTTTAACTCACGCCCTTATTCCATTTGTAATGTTTCGTACCAGAATGTCCATACCTAAAAATGACAGTGAGAACACCCGTTCGAGCCGTTTTCACTAGCACAAAAACATGCTCGAGAGAGAAATGGAGGAGCTGAAAAACGTTTACAGACGCGTAAAGTTCTTTAATGTTATTTGTAAGCAGACCACTCTCAGACACGTTAGACGGTTCTTTTATAAAAAGTTTTCTGCTGGAGCTGTGCACACATTTCAGCTGCACACCCTGTCAGCCACCTCAAGAGCCACCCATATATTTTCGCTCACGCACAATCTTTACTGTCAGCTATATATTATTGTATCTGCAACTAAACGCATATCTCATGTTACAGAAAATATACTTCCCTTATAGGTTATCTTTGGGAAAGTAAACATTCTTAAAATAACAGCTGAAAAATATTATCATTGTCAGTTAATTTAATTCATGCTTCTACATACACTGGCATGAAGGTCCCTGGTTAGGTTGGCAGCGATCTAAGTAAAATAGTTCTACGTCTTGACATGGTGTTGATAGTGCAATCTTAAAACCTATTGCACATTTCTTTATTGACTTTAGGCTATGAATTGGCTTAATAGTACAACATTTATATTGGTAAATTTGATGTTTTCTCCTGGCTGGCGCATCACAGGGCAATGCAAATTTCACGTGTGGCAAGATGAGAAGAGTAGACCTTAAGCAGGCCTTTCAAAAGTGATCAGTTTAAAGCTAAAAAAACAAACAAAATAACATGTCACAGGAAAATATCAGCGAAATCTGGACTGCAGGGGAACCGTGTTTGTTTTCGGCATTTTCGCAGAGAGACGGAGATATGTCTAACGCCAAGAGCGTACCGTGATGGTTGCAGAACAAAAAGAAAAATTACGGGACCAGTTACCGGCTGAAGGTCGTTACTGGTTTCTTAGTGAAATAAAAAACCTTTTAAAACCAAGATTTTATTTATAAATGAACTTGAAAGATAAATGTAATTACTATAGAAGTAGTCACAGAATTTGTAGAATTTGAAATACGTGATTGAACAGATGTAATAAACTTTAATGCTGCTTAATAATCTTGTATCAATTTATATATAAAAGTTCGGCTCAATATTGGAACATTTACCTCATTTACGTAAGTGTAATAAGAAAAAATCTTGCGTAAGGCTCTTAACTATTCGCAATGTAGAACTTATACCTCATTTGCGTAAGCATAGTAAGCACAGTTCTTCATAAGGCCCTTGACTATTTACGCCAAGCTGTTATATACTAAATATAAATTGATACAGAAATATTAATTTGTAGTAAAGTTTATTATGGCCGTTCGACCACATCTTACAAGTTCTACAAATTCTGTAACCACTCCTATAATTATTTATATACTTTTTGTTCATTTATAAATTAAAGCTTGGTTTTAGAAGGTTTTTCACATTTAATTTTTTTTTTTTCACTTTTTAGTCTGACCTATTTTATAATAATAATAATAATAATTATTATTATTATTATTATTATATAGGTAGACTATTTATACATTCATAGATTCGTCTGTCGTCGGTATCGCGTGCTATCCCGTTTACGGACGAGTCTATGAATGTTTAAATAGTCTACTTATATAATAATAATAATAATAATAATTATAATAATAATAAAATAAGTGAGATTGGAAATACTACAAAAACAAGTTAAACACTGGTGACCCTTTCCACACTTCGGGCTGCAACCTGACGAACAGCGATGCGCTGCAGGCACACGCGACGATTGCTAGTGATTCAGTGGGCGCAGGACAGACACCTACCCTACATACAAACAAGATATGTTAAATAAAAATCCATAACTTTCCCAATTATTTTCCAGATATTTTTATTGTAACAAACAATTTTTTTTAATGGAAACTAATTACCAAAGTTTTTCTTGTGGTATTATAGCTGAAATATTGTATTGTTACAAGATGCCAAAGGGGCGTATCTGAGGTTGTGAGAGAATCGAGTCATTAATGAAAACGAGACGTTACTCTCATAACTAATGAGCCTAATTCTTCTTTGCATGGGTACAAATACTTTGTGTACTCTAAGGGTCAGCTTGCATATTCGTACTTGCACCAGCTTGAATGAAGAGCTTGTTTCAATGCGGGTATTCGTGACTTAGAGATCAGCGTGTCTGTTAACCTGGGGAATGGCAGTTGGAGTCCAATCTTGGTCACTAACGTGCGTGAGGTTTTCAGTTTCATTTAAGGTTTGCAGTATGAATAAATAACCCTCCGATAAATGATCATATATTATTTATACTGATATAATAATGAGTTAACGTGAGTTTTTTTATATGTAACGGCTACTCTCAGAAAATACAGGGCCGATTCTTATAACTATTTTACTGTTAGGGAGCTACATTCTTCCAGATGAACATAGGCAATATTTAATTTTAAAAAACTGTAAAATTCGATGAGAAATTTTAAAATTTGTAAACCAAGTCGGAGAAAATTAGCAACTTGACTGCTCTCTAAGCATTATCTATACTATTGTTAGATAAATTGCAAACGTGTGCAAACAATTACTTAAATTTGAGAATTGTAAATTTTACAGCCACATATATAAATGCCATATCAGAGGATGCACGTATCAGGGGCACATAAATATCTACATAAATGCATACTATTATACAAGTATGCATATATACTTAAATAAACGCATACATACTTATATACACTCATGAATAATTATAGGCTGTTCACGGTAAAGTTTGCACTTTTGATGCCCTAGTTACTCTTTCTTTCAGAAATGTTTTTATCCTATGCACCTTTTCAAATCAATATTGCAGTTGTAAGTAATAAACACAGTTTGTAACGAACACGGATATTAACGTCTAAGGCTAAAATAAAATACAAATATACACGTATTGACTATTATTCTAAATGAGAGCACTTTAGATATGATCTCTTTACCTTGAATGGTCTATACACGCATAAATTCATGTATGTATACATAAATACACGCATGCATACGTGTGTGCACACATAAATACATTCACACGCACATACTTAAATACTTAGTCGTGTAACTACACGCAAGAATACATACATACACAGCAACCTACATACAAGCATACATATACCTATATGTTTCTCCAAGTCTGTACAGCCCTAGCACCCCACATCAACAAGAGTACAGTCCACATCCAACTCTGCAATAAATTACAAAATTGTGAAGCCTTCAGTGTAAATTATAATGGCAGATTGGCCACAATGGTTATTGTCTAAGTCAGGGAGATTTTCCCAAAGCAGAGCAGCTTCTTCTACTTTTGATTGGATTAGGTTATTTAGGTTAGCTATCTAGGGGTTAGAAATAAGCTAACAACCAAGTAGACTAACTACAGCTTGTTATTGTATTATAACGAATAAATTTTTACTCTTCGGTCTGAACGACAATATTAATACTTGTATTCATCTCTACAAGCTTCTATGGAGGAAGCTCTAATACTCCTCAATTACCCAAAGATAATCTCCTTGACTCGCCACTGTTAATTCCACTCTGGGTAGGATCGGTCACGCCCGCGGCGCTGGGAAGGCCAAATAGAAGTCAACGCCCCTCGTGACCCCTGGACGACGTCGTCACGGCAGCCGGAGCTCGTGGTTGACGGACAGCGATGGGCGATTATTTTTTCCTAACCTATGCTAATGCTAAGCGTTAGATGTACGTCTGAGGTAGGATCGGGGCGTTGTGTCTCAGTTGTGTCTCAGGGCGAACCCCTTACGCCTGCAGAGGAAGGAAGTCATACAAGAAGACGTGTATCGCGGCAGAGAGGGATTAGGCAGCCATGACCGGCGATTGGTGCCATGACTAGCTCCCTCAGTGGACCTATAGCTAAAACTGTAACTAAGAAGTGGGCTGGGAAAAAACCGGAATAGACACCGTAAAAACCCAGTCGACAGGAAAGGATTCCAAATTATTGCATGCATTAAATAGAAATGCTACAGGAAACAGAGTGTGGAAACATGCTCTTTGTTAGAAGAGATGAAGAACTAGTAGAGAGGGGACAGGATCTTTACTTATCCATTTGCCTTCTTGGTTTTCTGGGAGTGTGAGAGCTGGCCTTAACCGGAGTGCTGCTTGCACACCACTCTGGTGAGGGAAGTGGCACTATTGGGCATCTTTCCCCTTGCCTTTTTTTCTGTCTGCTTGAGCCCCAGAATTTGATTCATTAGAAACCAAGCTCATGGAATCTCTGTGCAATTTTTTCTGGAATACCTTGTTGAAGCAACCTCTACCTCCTGCCTACGGGCCTAGATCATAGTCAACCTATACTGCATTATTTTAATGGGGTTGAGATCCTCTAACTTGAGTTGAGCTTAAAAGTAAACCTAGAGTAAAACTAAATCCTACATGGAAAGTTAGATAATTTTTGTTTGGTTTTTATTTTGTCTTCGTGTTTGTGGTAAGTGTATCCCCTTTCCTAATCTAGCTTGTGTTAAATTTTAATCTTAAACCAACCCCCTCCTGGGTAAAATGTGCGCCAGGCGTGGCTTCTTTACTTGACATTAAAGGCATTTATTCACCTAACCTAAAGGGTGGGATCTGCCTGAAATTTATGTGTTAATTACAAAAATTTAATTAAGAAAAAAAATCATTTAAAACTGTAAAAATACACTACATTTTCGAGGAAAACCTGCAAAGGCGTGCCTGGTGTGGTTGTGAAATACTATGTAATGAGATAATTCTGCGTACCTGCTAGCTGACGTGAGTGTCCTGGTTTGCTGTATCCCTGATTGGACCGTGGCCTCTCACCAGTTCATAGGGTTCCTGGATGGCACATCCGGCTAGTGTGGAGCTTGAGGGCGGTACTCGCCACCGGCACTGACCCTAGCTGCGTTCTCCATTTCCCCTCTTCCACTTTGGATTGATTGGCTCGCTCAGCCGCTTGGAATATAGGCATCGTGGCCTATAACAAGCTTCAGCGTCAAGATACGCATGCCTGGGAGTAGTCGCGATCGCACCCCAGCCAAAAGAGCTGTCTTCTCCACCAGTATAACATGCTAATTTTGAAATCGTGTTAAATACAAACTTAAAACTATCTTCATATCTACAATTAAAATAATTGTATTTATAGCGAAATTATTTAGGTTACGAAAAATAAAATATTAGCATAGTAACAAAACACTACCACGAGAAAAACCACATGAATGATAGGATTTGGATTGATGGGTTAACATAATTTATGTTCGGGTTTAACTTCTCCGTATTTCAACCTGCCAAATCACGTACTATATCATTAGAGACGACATTAGTTGATATTTGGTTTATCAGTAAATCAGAGCTCTGTTCACTAAAATATAACGTCTAGTAACGTTAGTACTTAAAATGCCCAGAAGACAAAAAACTGTTTACCCAGTATTTAGTATGACGTTTGAAACTGAATCAACATTAGAAAATATTGCAATAGATGATGTTACTAGGATTCAGAAACGTTAGCAATACGATTAATCCTCATCACAGTTCACTTTACTTGTTCGAAGGGGCAGAAATGGAATACAAATCTGTAGGAACAGTTGTAAAAATGGATGATGCAATCAATTGCCCTGTGGAGTTCATCAATAGCATGTAACATCCGAGCCTATCGCCAGACAAGCTTCTTTTTTGAGGCGAGGGCTCCATTTATGTTACCGCAGAATATATTTTTTGGATATGTAATTTTATGTATGCAGTTTCACGCCTAGCTTTTAGAGATTAATTTTTCTGACGTTTATCACACACGCACTTGCCTAATATGGCCTTATACTTTGGCGTGTTAATAACGTGCATTAAATAAAATGTATTAGGGAATTTTATCACAGTTTCATCGTATTTTCATGATACATATAAATCTGTAATTAGTACTCACGATTTTGTTAAGAAAACCATATTTATTAGTTTACGTTAAATACAGTTATTTTTAACCATTACGTATAGGACTATATACTACTAAACCAACATGATAGCGGTTATAAACGACAGGATAACACTAAAAATGCACATACAAAATATTAACGTTCTATGATAGCAAAAGTACATATATTCTGAACTAGTCATTTCTGACATATACTGTTTTTATAAAGCTTCATACATCTAGGTGTTTAGAACTGAGATGTAATCTTTTCGAATTCCTACTTCAATACAGCACCGCATTAAAAAATGATGCGACAAAAATGGAGACTTGCGAAAATTGGAGAACGTACAGACACAATTTTATTTTACATTAGAGTAATGCCACAGAAATTATTTGATATGCATATCCTGATGGGCTTTCCGGAGTTCTGTTTGGATTTACTGTGCCCGCATCTACAGTAACATCCGTATTTACATACTAAAAATAAATAAATGATTAATATAAGTAAACATATGTTTGGCCAAAGCAGTGAATTTAACGATAAAGAAGGTTTTTTTTTTTTTTTTTTTTCCCCCAAAATTATTAAGTAATATGACACTCTTTACTGGCATGTCGAACCAATGTTTATAGGAAAAGTAATCGCCACGGGTTCTCTTTTTGGTTAGAGAACAGAGCTTCAAAGAGAACTTCCAAAGCCGTCTCATTAGTTTATGCCAGAGGTTGTGATACAAAATGTCCTTGGTCTTCAACGCTAAGCCATCCTTTGAACAGGACCGTCGATAAGCTTTTTAAAAAACCTCTTTACTGTCTCTTTCTTACTGAAGCTCGACAAAATTGCTTTCACTGCGGTTGACAGCTAGAACATCCGACTATCCCTTTCGAAAAACTCACTCTCCTTGATTTTTCAGGTTCTCCTAATGCTGTAATTGAATATATGTCTGGCTGAACTTTGTGCATACAGAGTGAGTCGTTTGCTTTGGCACTAAGTAAGTAAATTTGAAAAAAAAATGAAGTTGCCTATACCATTACAAGAAACTAAACCTGAAAGCCCTACTTTGTTTTGAGCCAGAATATTAATTCAAAAGAAAACTCTCAAACCGTTGTTTTGATACGAAATTTGATGCCAGTTTAAAAAAATCACGAAGGCTTAAGACACCCTCGCGTTGTTAAACGTCTCCAAAATACGAAATTCTTACCAGCTTCTCAGCCAAACATTGAACATTTGTCGCCTGTCCGCTGTGAATCTCACCGATTATAATTGCAGATGATTAAATTTCCGTCTGAGCATATACACCTAGCCTATTATAGAGGTTCTGAAATGCTGAAATGCACTTTATATACTAGAACAGAAAATTTCATGAACAGTGTAATGTCGGTGGATGAAAGAAACCACAGATTAAATTTCCGTATACGCGAAAACGTTAAGTATGTTCTGCTACGAATGACGTTACTATGAAATTATGTGAACTGCAGATGAAATTTTTTCTTCCATTAAAATAATTTACAGACAAAATTTTGTAAGAGAGATCACATATTTAAGATCAGGTGAATAAATTCTCCCTTACGTGCACCTCACGGACCAACCAGAAGTATACCTATTTAAATATTGCGAAACGCTCCATTATTTCTGAGAATGCCGAGCTTTGAGGGCGCAGTGTTGGGTCGAGCATAGTTCTTGCCCATAAAATTATCGCATTACGACGCGTTATACAGACAGCGCATATGTTACGAGGTCTATGTAATACGCAAGCACAAATCGTGTTGTTTAAATCTCTCATGACTTAACTGTTGCGTCACAATTTCTGATAGGCGAAATGGAAGCGTTCAGTGATTTAAACGGTAGAATACACACTTTGATGTACAGTCTATGTTGAGGATTTAATCCATTGGCAACTACCTCAGTAGATAGCCATTTATACCCAAAGACTAAGGAAGAGGTAGACTGGTTATTCGTCTCATGTACATGTACCCAGCATTGTCCTACCCCAAAGGAACACAACTATCAAAGTCACATTAAAACGTTTGTCTGTGTCTCAATTTTTAAAATACAAGGCGTTTTATATGAAAAAAATACTTTTATAAATTTGAATTCAATCAAACTTCAATATAAGTTGGATAGGGGTACTATGCGTAAATCTCAAAGCACTTCTTTACTAAGCAATGTTTTAACCTCAAGTCCAATAAACGTTCGTGTTTAGTAGACGTGTTGGTAGAGAAGCAGTTCAATGTTGGGACAGAGAGACTGGTTGCAATAAGATGCTGAAAATATTCCAAAGGTATCTAAAGCCATGCGGATTGTATTGCAACCGAGAGTTGCTTAAATACGGCGTTGTGAAGGATGCGGACAACGAACATAACGATCGAAGTGGTCCCAAAGCTACTTCATTGGGTTCGGGTCTGAGGAATTAAGGAGCCAGGGAAGAATTTACTCTTGCAAGAACTCACGGGTAATTCTGGCTGTTCGACTCGTCAAGACTGTCTTGACGGGCGATTTCATACGTCACAGAAAAGACAGTGCATGAAGGTCCATGGGCCTGAGAAATTCCAAGAAAACATTATCGAAGCCATAACACTGCCGCCACCAGATTATGTTCTTCCAACAGTGGCTGCAGAGTGCGGCTTTTCCTTAGAAGTTTCTTGCGTGTCACATCAACTTCCATCAGTTCAATGTAGCATAAGACATGACTCATCGGAGACGGTAAATCTGTGTCAATCAGAAAAGATCCAGCTCTAATTATTTCGTGAAAATTGGAGCCGTTTCTACCCATGGGTTGTTGTCAATATGGGTACGGTGAATTGCCGTCTGGTATGGAACTCCAGAGGGAACGCGTTCAGGGTTCCGTCGTTCTAGACAACATCCGGTAGTTTGTCCCCTCTTCCTCTCTTTGGCGAGTCGTTAAACTGTAGCATGTTGTTATGTGTGTGCCTTATGGGCCATACAAACTTCGTGGAGGAGCGTAACTCTGATGGATATCGCAATATTATTTCACTCCGCTATATAATTAAATCCAATAAAAGCTTACAACCAATTACATTATAATTTACAACACTTTGCAATTTACGTTTATAGCTTAAACTGCACCGGGGGAGCGGGTTACGTTAAGTTATCATATCCCTGCAAGTATTTATATATTTTAACAAATAAACTATTACCATGTCTTGAACTAAGAGTATTTCATCTCCTTCTGTCATCTGCTGGAACGACACTGCATTTGCGTTGCCGAAGGCTGCTTGCTATCACGACTACGACGGAAACCCCATCTGTTGGTCAATGTTGCCCCGTCGTCGGCTGGATGTAGTAAGACCCGGGCTCGACTCTTCGGCGGCCTTAGATATCGCGGCCGTTTACAAATTACTCCGTGTGTTTGTAAACAGCTCCTGCGGCTAGTGTCCTGATTGTCGCGGCGGCGCTTCTCTTCCGTCACCTCGCTCGCCTTGTATGTGTGCTGGTGTGTTCATGCAAGCGCCGCAGCAAGGGCTTGCCCATAGCAATGTGATTTGACCCTCTCGCACACTCGCAAACTGACGTTCATCAATGATAACTAGTGCCCCGAATTCTCCACGCCGTTTACTTGAAGCGTTGCCGTTTGTTCAGTATCGATTCGATTTAACCACAGTAGCACGGAAAAATTTCATATACTACTTAACATATTTCGGAAATACTGGTACCCTTGACCGGAAATCATGTAATTATTTCTTTTCCAGAATTTTATAAATCGCATCTATATTATAACTTATCAGTTTTACAGAGAGCCTACAACTCACGTTGAATACCCACCAAATATTCTCGTGAGACGGGCCTAATTTAACTGCCTGTGCGTTGCTGACGTCAAATTTAACAGTTAACAGGACTCAACTATGCATAGGCGAGCAATTCAAGATGACATGACAGAAAATGTAGACGCGTACAATACTTTGATACGTCGATACATCAGCTACGTTTAGGGAAAATGTATCCGATCCCATTTGTACGCAAAATAAAAGATATAAGAGCAAATACAGACTGATGTGATCCTGACTAGTAGGTGATATCATCGAAACAGCGTCTGATTATATCTCTCTCCTATGCCATATATTAAGCTGTTGTAAATAATTGACTGCTAAACATGCATACACTTTGTGCTCCCAGCAGTTAGTAAAATTGTGCTGAGAATATTACACTGCAAATACTGCAGTTGTATCTTTACAAAATTCGCCACTTCCGTAATGTGACTCTAAGGCATTGCCGAAATAAATGCATAGAATGATATAGTTTAACGAAACCCGTTATACTGAGCGTATTACTTGGCATAATAAAACTGTGGAACCACCACACATTCATAAAAACTTGACACGTCTGTTTGATCGCTTCTAAATGACCGCAATATCTTACGTAGATAAATCGCCGTCGCATTACAAGATTTCATGTTACACTTTCCGATAAGTCATGTTATGTACCTATGTGATGAAATTCAAGCCAGTTTTGTACGTAATTTATCCCTGAATTTTGCTTCCCATCATAAAGGTGGGGAATTAAGAGCAAATTTGTAAAGAAATATACCCTTTAACTTCCCTCGAGAAACAACATTGAAATCTATATATTATGATGGGCGCTAATTGCTTTGTTGACGTTGCTCCACTTATACAGACCATTAAAACTCCGTACGCTCACCTAATTGACAAAATTTCGAGCCTTAATTTACCGTAGATCATCCCTACTCATGCTGAACAACTGCTGATGTATATGATAAAATTCAACAGAGGTTGGTGAGTAGTTGCAAAGGTATACTGATATTTCTTGAACAGAAATAATTACTTTTTTAGCTAACACACCAGTCACTACACTGAAATGATGTTCTGTAATTCGCATCACACCACGTATTTAAAGGATGCCTCGCATAGGTTTACTGTGAGCGGTCGCAATGAGGTTAAGGCGGGAGCACCCGGAGGAAACCCATCCATTTCACGACAGTGACGAAGCCTCTTCCTTCATCCATGTCATTCAATTCGCAATGAATACTTTAAAACTTGCGGAGATATAAAATATATTGAAAAATCAAGTAACACTCAACCCACAGGAACGAATGACAAAATTCCCCAGTTGTGAGACATGAAAAGACGAACTTCTGTTTGCTATTTATACTTGAGGGCTATATATTTTTCCACCCCCCATCCGCAAATGCTTTAATTAAAACACTACCAATACAAAAGTATAAAAATTGTATTAAAACAATTTAAACAAATTTAAGTGGTTGAGTGGAAGGTTTTACAAACTTGAATAATACTGGGATAAAAAGTGTACAATTAACTGCCAAAATGCCACCCATTTACAATAAACTGCCCATAAAAGAGTAAAGTTCGCCCCCCCCCCCCTTGTTCATTCTCGACCAGTTGTCAGGACCTGCTATACGTAGTCAGGCAAGCTTCCAGAGTTCGTTACGACGGGCATTTCGTAAACTCCCAGAAGGTTAGGGTCGATTTATTGCCGACGTAAATTCAAAACTCGGTGACGTAGCCTAAAGGTCGCGTTGTCACGAGGCAACTCATGTGCATCATGTGTATCATGTGCAGAGGAGTGGATCGCAGCTTGACGAGGTATATACCGCTGGAGGGGGTAGGGGTCGCTCGGCCCGTCGTCCAATTTTTCATAGCGCTCCCGCGAGGTAGGCCAGTGTAAACGTGGAATGTTACTCCCCAGGGATTTATAACTCCCCTGAAAAATTAAATAGTCAAATTTAACTCTCTAGCACAGTATAACACTGTTAACAACCCTCGGCTG
This sequence comes from Dryococelus australis, assembly GCA_029891345.1. Taxonomy (NCBI): domain Eukaryota; kingdom Metazoa; phylum Arthropoda; class Insecta; order Phasmatodea; family Phasmatidae; genus Dryococelus; species Dryococelus australis. The sequence goes on along the minus strand of CM057006.1, from coordinate 69,405,966 downwards.
ACCTCAATATATTAGCTAGACACTAATCCCCGAGTGCATTACCCTTGTCACTTTCTCGCCAGACAGTGCCCCTTGGTATAATAACAATTTAAGTAACAAGTGTAGCCACCTCGCAAATAAAATTACTGTTCAAGCATAGCCAAAAATTACGTACCCAGCCAGAGTCCTCAGCTCCAGCAGGGGAGTTAGTACCCAAAACAGTGATTCAAGGTACGCCGGCTGTTTTTTGTAGGTGGTAACCGTGACCAGCCGTCTCTCACCATCAGACGTCGAACGGGGCGTCGACTGGTATGTTGAATCACACCATTGCCGATAGCCTGCGAGAACGTGGAACCAAATAGCATAGTTAACGAAAATTTGTGTAATTTTTCAGGCACACCGTCACATGGTCTACGCCCACCGGCTCTATGTTAGTTGTATTAATTATTGCTGCGTGCGCCTATATGTACAGTTGTGAACAAGCATCCTTAATACACAGAAACATCTTAACAACCGTCACTAACAAATAACACACAGAGAACCGCACGTGGGTAAATGCATGCTACTCTAAAGATGCCCTTTAAGCGACATAATTATTTTTGTAATTTTAGCTGGAGAATGCCTCAAGGCCTTCCTCCCCTAAACGTCCCATCGAACGTGGGAATTGTGCCATACGATACCGCTGGTCGGCGGGTTTACTCGGGGATCTCCCGTTTATCAGACCCTTGCATTCCAGCGCTGCTCCGTACTCACCTCGATTACCCCTTACAGGCTCCCTATAACCGGACGTCAAGAGCATCCCCGACATATCCACTCTTTTATAAACGTCACTATCTACTGAAGTTTGCACTTGTCCTTGTCCTACAGTCCCCGGTTCCGAACTACGTACACCTTCAAATGCACAGACTACAGATGAGTAAGATTGTTTTTCGTCTCCTGCAGCGCTGCCTCATGTGCTCTCAACAGAAATTGTCAAAATCACTCTATTCGAAACGTGATGTGTACTACGTTTGCTGACGTCATGTTTACCTGAAAATCGTACACTTTTGCGAGCTTAAATATTTTTCCTAGGGTGGATATACGGTAGTTTCATTGACACTCAATCAGAGCAAGTCTCGTTGTGGTTCAGATGATAACATTTTTATTTAGATTAAGCTTGTGTTAAATAACAGATCGAAGCACCAAAATTTTGAGAGTCGTATACCTACAGATAAATGTCCGCACACGCAATAGTGAAACAGTACTGTCTCTGGCTTTGTTCAGATGTACTCCTATAAATACTGCAGTAGAAATCGTGTTCACGGTTTTTGTCCATTATCTGGGGAAGTTTTACGGAAATGCCATTTCAGGTTTGAGGCGAGTCGAGAATGGCTTTGTGGTCCGCGCTTGTATTGGAACTTGTAACGGAAACGAACATTTTAATGGTTACTATAAAGTAGTAACAGGTTGAAGTCTTTTTATCAAGTGTTAATTCCAACACTATCATCTAACGATGGGGTGTTGCGAAGTACGTAAGATATAACCAGGAACTATAAATATTCAGCATCACAATAACTAAACTTTTGGAACAGATTGGAGGTAAACTATTGCAAAAAAATTTATTCGCGGGGTATCCAGGAGGAAATGCACAAAACAATGATCAGCAGGTACTTTATCGGGAAATATTACAGTCATTTGCATTATGCCGTTAGTCAACTTGTGAATACTGTAACTGGTATCACATTGTAATACTAATATTTCTACTGGACTGTCAATAAATAACAGTTTTGAAAATTTTCGCTTTGCAAGGTTGGCTATAAAAGTTGAACTTCTTATCGTTTATCGTTGATACATATAGCTCCTATCCATATGTTACCATGTCCGCAGACCCGGTGAAATGCCTTTTCGCTGTTAACTACCAACTATTGTATAGATCATCAAACTGGCGACTCAACGCCCACTTAGTCAAAATCATTAAGACCAAAGTTTCCTTTGTGCATCCCAACGACGTTATCTTTATGGCTTCATAGAATCGGTGAAAAGCTCGTATCGTATTATATTGTAGAAGTTACTAATAATGTCTCTTACGGTATGTTCGCACAAGATACGAAAGAAGAAGCATTTCACTGTCATAATCTGACAACGAGAAATACAATTTTCGAACCAAAAAGTTGAGTTTTTTGACCGACGTTTGTTACAAATAAGAATATTTTTGAATAGAATAAAATACAGATAGTGATGTCACCAAACACAGTTAGGACTTGGATATGAGATTATAGAGAACACAGAGAACTAAATGGGAAAGGTTTTTATAAAATACAATAGCCACCTAAATAACGCAACAAATGAGCCATGTTTCATAAGTTGGTTATAGTTCAGTAAGTCTCGCCTTGTTTCGAAGCCGGAGGCTGATGTAGAATAATCGGATTACGGGCGGTGAGCCCGTCCATGCTCCACCCGCCTTCTCTGGAGCATTTTCTCAGGCTGGCGGCCACGGCGAGAACAAAAAACTCCGTGCGAAGTGTTACGTTGCCTCGTATCGTCGGTACATAGCGAAATCGCGACCAAGTTCTCCGTCTGCCAGGAGGGGATACTTGCTGTTTCCAATAACAAGCGATTCTTGCAGTGGCGGCGTCTCGTTTACTACAGCCCGATGCAAAATGGCCTCGTTTCAATCGTATGTGCGAGGGCGCTTACAGGCGGGCTGTCGAATCAATACCTGTCCATGCCTTCATTAACAAATTTTCAAAATTATGCCTTTGTTTGAGGGCCTACGAGTTGTACTTAATGAACAAATCGTGTTGCCGTCTCTCGAGCAAGACAAAGACCTATACATGGCTTATTACTGATCCAGACTTCTAATAAATCGCGTGGACATTACTCTTACCTGGAGGTAAATAATCGTGATGGTTTTCAATTATGAGTAAATACTCTTCAATAATGTCAGTTACTAATAAATGAAATCGACGCGCAGTCAAGTTACTGTAGAATTGCAGGAAGCATCCTGGGAATTTTATAGGAAAGGTGAACCAACCCTAATTTTTTTCTTTAGAGTATATATATGTTTATCAAATCCTTCCTATAAGAAGTAGTCGGTTATATCACTAAATAAGATTTTTGTCCGAAACGATAGTTGAAATTTATTCTGCAAAGACTTTTGTCAGCGAAAGCAAAATTAATTTTCGTTACCCCAAAAATTTTGTTTTGTAATTTGTGAGTGAGCAATCACACAAGCAGTTGTAATATGCTTGAATGTAATTTCGTTTTCCTCAAAAAATCTAGTGGGTTTTATTTATATATTATATTCTACAGTAGGCCTACCCATTCTTTTTCAGTGTGTCTAAAGCCAAAAAGAGCTTTAAGAATATATATTTTCCTTCAGTCGAGATCTAAGAGGTCAGGAAACGTGTTTTAAATGAAATGTTGCACCAGAAATTGAATTATAGCAGTATGATGGACCGTGTTCAGAACGTTCTGTGCTCTGAAAATAAATTTTGCATGAAGAAATATACTGGGGCGAATGTCGATATATGTACTGAGGCGGCAAACATTTTCGAGAAGTCAGTTCTTGAATAAATGTTCAGATAGAAAATCTGCAGAACGTTTGCGTGTACGTGATATTCGAATACTTCTGCTGTGCATCATATATAAATACTAGAATTTAATTAACCACTAGATGTTCTAAGGAAACAAATTTTTTCTCGATTTTCTCTTTGTGAAGGTAGTAACAATAAGTCCAGTGTACAATATAGGCCGAAAACATCAGCAGACTACAAAACTACACCTATTTGACAAACATCTCAATTATGTACAACCCTTTCTTATCTCTCTCAACCAGTTTCACACGAACATGGATAGCTGTTTCATATAATGCTCTGATTAATAATGCATATGCCGACATTAAATTTATGTCACAGATTTCAAACATTACGGCAGAAAATCGAAGGTTTACAATAATTTACATCATAAAATATTATTTTATATTTGTTTTTAAGAAAATGATGCGGCTGACGCTTTATTACAGGTTTTATTGTTATTTATGATGTTCATATTTGATATATATGTTGCAGACTATGCAGGTATGAACGAAAAATGTAAGGCGTTTAATGTAGGGAGTTGTTAATATGAAATGAATAGTACTGTAATGCAAAAATATTAATCTTTAAACCCTTCGACAACAGCAAACTTATATTACCTGACTTTACTCATCAAAACTCTTTTAAATGTTACTACATTAATAACTTTTGCAACGAAATATTTATGTTTTAAAATATATTATTCTGATGTATTTTAATGATATTTAAGAAATAAGATTTTTTTAACAAATAATATTTTTAAATGTTTTAATTAAACTTATAGATAAAACCACTGAGTTTGTGTAGGCCTGTTATAGATAAATTGAACTACTACGTCATGTATCATTTTATTTATCTTCTTTACTTTCAGGGAAACTTGATTTCAACAAACAATTTAAAAATGTTATAATAAAAAAAATTATAATAAGCACAGAGTGATGGCGAAGATACCACAACCGTTGCATGATAACTACTGCTAGCTATACAGGGTATGAAACGAAAGTGAAAATCAAGTAGTTTTCGACCTTTCACAGGAGGCGCTAAGATGTACCATCGGAAGCCGATCAAGCACAACAAGAAATCATGCTCAAACATTCAAATTTGAATTGCCAGTCAAGTTAGATTTTGATGGCGCTGGGGAGAAAGGAACCTTCGCATAGATTCATTTTGTTCTGCATTAGGCATAAAACTTTTTAGAGCATGTACTAAGCTCGCACCTTGCAGAGCTGCATCCTGTTAACGCGATTGTACCAACTATCTGCAATTCCTCTACTTTATAATAATTAATGCATTAATTTATAAAAAAAATGTTGTTGCTTAGGATAATAGACTAGGATAACGGTTTCCTTTGTTTTAAGAGTGTTGAAGAGATAGCCTTAAAAAACTAACCAATCACCCGTTAATGAAGTTAAAATTATAATATACTCACTGCCATTAAAATTCGCGCGCCATATTATAACTATCCGGTGACCCTGTAAAATGGTAAATAAGCACATCTATGAATGATATGCAAACAATTAAAATTTCCTGTGAGGGAGATGCCTTCTCTCTTAGTATGGGGTAATTAAAAACAGTCTTCAGATCAGGGAAGACGATGGGCAAGGAATTTGCCGAAGAGGTGTTAGATACTGCTTCAACAGTAACTGACGAAGTTAGAGAGAGGTTGGATAATAAGGCTGGGAATCATCCATAACTTGAGCCGTTTAGACGTCACTATCAGCTTGTGTTGGTAACAATGTACACACGAAGGTAGCCCATGCATTACGAAACGGTTCTGGACGATGCTGAAAGATCACCTGTAAGAATAATAGTTTGATTTTCAGACAGACAGGAACAGAGCCAGCTTCTTCTTTGTCCGACATACTGCGATATCAGACAACTTCAATAAAGGACGCTGTCTCTATTAGAGACATTCCTACGCCTAGCAAAGGCAAATTTGCAATCCCAACGATCTTTACATATTCTATCATCAGCTGCTCAATAGTGTAGTATCCCCCCCTTTTTTTCCCCTAGCGGTGCCAGAAGAGAGCAACGAGATTGTTACATTTTGTCGTCTCTTAGGGACGAATCATGATTTTATTTATTTCTGAATGGATGATCACCATGCCAGAGTTGAAGGAGCGCAGGCGAGCGCAACAATCTCTGCCTAGTCTTGATACTGCACGCGTCCTCTACATCCTACTGGCATGTTGGTGAGGAGAACCATTTCAAATGATCGTCCGTGACACTGACAGTGATATGATGGTCAGTGAATGCACAACGGAAAGTCGAAGACATCCTGGCTGAGTATCCAGAAGCTAGTTTCCAGAAAGGCCATGCTCTCGCTGCACACACTTCTGGTTTCCAAGTGTGTTGACGTTATAACATTCTTGTACGGACTACTCGATCACCAGATTTGTAGCTCGTTCCAAAATTGCGAGACCAGCTGAATCATCAGCTTCCTATAGTTAGAAGCGGTCAGAATTTTAAAACATGATTTGCAAAGAATGTAAGGAAACGTACGTAAATATACCGCATTATAAAATATATTCTTTTTTTTTATTTAGTCTATGATTGTATTGGTGCATATTTGCAGGCAGAGGAGATCAAGCATTGCTGTAAACTACCGGGTGTGCGGAAAACTTTTTCGTGCACTTAGCCTCTATTGTAACACCTATTCCGTTTGTTCATTCATTCTTTCATCTGTTCATGCCTTCACACTAATAATATTTCGTGTTAACAGAAACGTTAGTTGTTAATGTCGAATTTTTTTCCGCGCGAGATATATATAAAGTTTCCGTTTGCGAGGTCTGAAAACGCGGGGGCGTTTTATAGCCACCAAGGTACACCTATCAACTGCTTCATCCCTCGTATATGCAAGTTACTTAACTGGCGTGTAAATTTACCTTGGAAAAATTGTTTCTGCGTAATATTTATAATTTCATGACGTAATATTATAAATAAGTATCTGCTGTATGCCCTCATTCTTCTTTAAAAGTATGTTTGGGATATCATACACCTATACATTTATCGCAAGACAATTTATTTATATTTTAATTATTTATAATTGTAAATGGCTTTTTAATATCCCCCGATTTTATGCTTGCAAGCTTAGCAGGTGGCGGCTTACTGACTAACTTATATCCTAACTTAAATTAACACCCATGCCTTAACCGCGATTGAAACCTAGAGCCTCCCGCACCCCAGATCAATGGCGCACCAACCGACTGCGCCACGGGAGGTCGGCTTCAATGATTTATTTTAGCCATTTTCGCGCTGGATAATGTACGCTTCAGAGAAACATCGCGACACTGAAAATTGTTACAAACACACGTGTAATGTTTCGCAAATTATGTTAGATGAAAGACATATTTGAAGAGATATTGCGCAATTTCCGAACTAACCTTTTCCTACTAAAGCTTTGTTTACGTCTTCGAGGACTAGGCCGGCGGCTAGCTTGAGAAGCAACGGGGCATGTCTTATGGCCACTGGTACATTCCTGTCGGCTGAAGCCAACGGAAAGACTTTACATCCTATATTTTAACGGCATGCAATCACACAGGAAAGTGCTACGCTTACGTTTTTTCCTGAATAGTTAATTTTTTCCCACCCGTTCTTTTAGTAAAGATTGTTCACGATAAAGTGAGCATTTTTGAAATCAATCTTAGAAAAAAGTCACTGCCCCTACCTGCATATGCTTTGACAGGTGCGATGAGTGATATGCGCCCGGTAAGTTGGTAACGATTGATGGAAAGTAGTTCCACATCTTAACGTCGAATAAAAAGTGTTAGGTAACCATCCGTGAAAATTAAAATTATTTTTTTTTTTTTCGTTTTCTGTTTTTTTTTGTTTTTTTAATGACTCGACATGTAAAAATTTGCAGATTCGTAAAATATTTACTTTTATAATATTTTAACTGTCTCACATGACCGACGCATGAATAAAGTGATGAAGCCCATGACAATGTACATTTTACATAAGGCGGAAGAATACACAAGGTGCTTTTTCTTGTCTTCAATTGGAGTTTTGGTTAGTTCCCCTTCCTGTTTAACTCTTCCCTTCTTATATTATTCCGATCGTCGTACCAATTATTTTTCATTTCCTAGCAGAAGGGTGTTTCACACCGGCATGCTGGCTGTGTATGTGTATCCCTGTTATTGTTCTCTTTTATTGTACTTATTACTCATGTGTAATGAAGAAACTTATCTAAAAAGAAAGGATGGAACTGCCTGGTGCACCGAGTGCGCCATCGCCGCTAAGAGCAAGGTTCTCAATTGGCGTGCAGTTTTATAGTCGTATTGCGTGTACCTATGGGACTCTCAGCTGTTCAACTATCATTTTATTGGTGAAAAGTCTGTAGGAAGTTTCAATGCATGGTCCTTGACTAGTTTTCTATGTGTCTGACACGTATATTTTGAGATACAGCGCTTTTATAAAGCAGGTTTTCAGCCATTGTAATACTCTGAAATGGCGTTTCTTAAGTGCCCAACATCTTGAAAGCACTCAATAGTCCTCGTCAGAAGTGTGTATTCTTTTTGTAGACCAGCATAGTGCAGGCAAGTATAATAGTTTCGTGGAGAAACTAGTATTTTAAAAACTCTGCACTGCACTTCAAGCAACAGGTAGGTGGAAGCCATAAGTCTATATTAGCCTACACTAAGTTTTTTATTTCATTACCCAATAGATATTTATGTAAGCACGACACAAATTTAAATATTTGTAGTTAAATGATTTTAGTTTTTAAAATAGAATACCGAAAAGTCGAATATTTCTTAATATGGGAGCCCAAGTTTCTATGCTCATAACAAACTTTGCCAAATAGCTCACTTGTCATGTGATATATATCATAGACACTACATATTAATTGTCAACAATATTTAACAATCGGTACTCGGATACTGACTTCCTGAAGCTATTTAAAAATAGGTATTGGTATTTTTGCCAACACATTTGTATTCGTCTAAGAAAAACGAATAAATATTAGTATTACTTTCTGTCGTGCAAATAAAAATGTGTTGGAATAAAATATCAAAAACTTTATTCAATATAGATGCAGAATACCACTTGCCGAGTACCCATTCCCAAATATCCTCGATACTTAATTAATATGTTGTGTATATTATATAATAAAACACATAAAATGTGATTCAGATGGAAAATTTAATAAGGAGTATAGAAGCTTGGGCTCCCATATTTCAAAATGATCTACTTTTTGGTACCATACTTGAAAACTATAATTGTTGGACAACAAATATTTAAATCTATCTGACCTTTATATAAATCTTTTTCAAATAATGAAATAAAAATGTATCGTGAAGTATGGCCTTAACGCGGCTGCCTAGCACGCGACCTGCAGAACGAAAGTATAGAGATTTACAAGTAGGTGCATCTCAACCACAATTCACGACATCTCATTCAAACAAAATACACTTATACCATGTTTGCCAAAGCCATACTACTACAATTTGTCTTTTATAGTTTTTATTCTCTGAAAAAACCGGATATATTAGTCTAATATGTATATCCTTGCAAAAAACTCAAAAACTCAAACGCTAATTAATGTACTCATATTTGCTGTTTTGCAGGATTATTCCTTTCAAACGTCGCAAAATTTTTTTGTATTTGAAAGCGATACTCTGGAAGGTTGATGAGACGCACCTAAAATAATCTAATATGTACATATAACACTAAAATTTCGCTCGGCAACCTACCTAACTGCCACTTTCCAGAAGAGTATATCACTGAGACGAGAACAATCTTTGGGTGCGGTATGTTTCAAGAATGCTATTCATATGCAGAGGACACTCGTGATGGAGCCATTCCCTTTGCCGAAGATCCGCCGTCGGTTTGGGCGCGGCGCTCCCAGCAGATGGCGGCATGCATCAAGTGTTGCTCCAGCAACCTGAAGGACAATCCAATTTGGAAAGCGAGTGGGTCGTCCCACATCGTGTTCGGGCAGGCCAGATGTACAAGTGCAGGCGGCGGTCCCAGATATAGCAGAAGAGAAGGGACTATGGAGGAGCAGCGGACGTAATGAGCAGCATATCTCTCGGAAGGCAGTCAGGGAATCTCGCGTCCCTCGGGCAGGGTCCTGCCGGGGACGAAATTGATTCGTCGCCGCTGGCCGGGACATCCTCCCCAACCCACACCCCTCCTTTGCTCCCGCAGGATACAGGATACACGTGTCCTGGGATGGAAGGATCCCGGCGCCCTCGTCTCCGGATGATCTATCAAAACCTTACCAGGGGCGCCCGGGATGATGGACGACCATGATGGGAGGGGGTGTGTGGGGGGGAGGCTGGCTCCCTCGAGGGTTGAACAACCGCACAAGCGCGGGACTTCCCGCGGTCGAATGCGGCTCCAAGATGACCCCTCTCGGACCGGACAACCCTCGACCGCAACAAGTCAAACGAATTAATCAACAGAAATCGAGACAAGTGTACATACGCGACATTAACGACCACTACGCAATCTCTCTCTTTGAACAAATATTCGCGTGACGAGTATACCCCATTCACACGTTACTTCAAAATATTCTGAAGCCCTGCTAAAGTTCTACTTCCAGGATATTACTCCGCCTCGTTCAAACAACGCTTAAAAAATTACACCAGAGGGCCATAGCACTGCACTCGAGCGTACTCAGAGTACTAACATTTTACAAAAAGAACTGTTTTTTGCTAGGCATTACCAACAAACATATTTTATCTCCGTCTCGGCTCTCAAGACATCGATATTAAGAGCCATCCAAATCTCTCAACTTAATTCTATCTGTCTTTAATTGTATTTGTTATTAATGATATATTGTAAGTTATATAAAAATATTAAGTAAAACATTTAATTGAATTTAAAATGAGATAATTTTATGTTAACACTAGTATAAAACGCTTGCGATAAACAACATTTAGGGAGCAACTAAACACGTCATCCGTAGGATGTTTTTTTCTTCAAATGTTTGATTCAAGAAGTGTGAAGAAACGAAGAATAAACTAAAGACCGGACAGACGATAGTCTGCTAATGAATTAATTTTCGTTGTCAAATACGGGTTTAAGGCCGGTATTGCAGAACATTCAGGTTGGCATTCCATGTGCTCTGCCATCAGGGGAAATTGTAAAGCAATGACCAGCGCCTAATTCACGGAACGTGTTCCATAACGTTTTTCTCCATGTCCTGAGACAGCATCAAATATGTCCCCGCTTGTTATTCGCCACTCCGTGCGAGGCTACAAACATATGAAAACAACACGGCTGAGTGTTTATTAAGAACATCGTTTGCAAAAAAAAGTGCAGGTTTTATTAACGTTATCTGTGGAGCTGACAATTATTACAGACTTAAATTAACTGCGCATAGAGTGATAAAAACACAAATTGATATTATTATTTTCTGATGTGATATGATTATTCCACTCTTTATGGCGTGACAACTTATATGTCCCTGGTTCATACTGACGTAGAAATTACAGAGACAAATTCTAAGTGGTGCACGTGCATTTGAACCAGAGAATAGAAATTTTATGGTCATATTTTCATACAGATAAATTATTCTACAGTAATAAGCGGACCTGCAAATCTGAGCTGTATTGCACTGTTGAAGCCGAAGAATGACCATGCTAAGGGATAAAAAGGTACGGTGATCAAGTTCATAACCCCAAAGCGAAAACACTGAACAAAAACGCATTTTTTTTTTCATTTTCCAGTGTGCAACATGGGAACTGAATAAATAATCTTGTTTTATGTCCTTATAATAAAAAGTGTAATTCCGGCCCCTGTGTTTCAATCAAATTTCTTTGCTTATACGAGGGCTGATTCAGAAGTCATGGCAACTATTGCTTATTTACCGAAAATGACCCAACACAGTAAATGTACTATCTACAGTCAACAGTGAACGGCATGTACGTTTTAAAGGTGACACCGCATGGGGTATGGATGCAGGAATGTCCGGCAAGGAACCAAGACAAACATGGCTGATTGAAATTACCGTTTAATTGATATATTCTCGTACAAACTGTATACACTCATGTGAACTGGTACGTATCGTACGTGTACGAGCTCTTAAACATCCTTCAAAGTATTCTCCGAGGTTGCCCACAGATCGTTGGCAGCGATGAGGCAGACATTGTCACAGCATTTCTACGCGAGAGGAGCCGTATATTGACAGATATCATGCAGCCGATGCTACATCCCTCAGAATGTATTCAACAGAAGGCACTATTCATGCACGAAAGGTGTTTTGCTTTTTATTTTTATTTGAAGACACTTCATTAATAATATTTATGAGCCTGCCTGCTAGAACAGTGCAACCACATCCTCAACGGCAGGTCGAGTTACAACCTGGAAGTTATGTTGGCACGACTGACAACGTGGCTTGTTGATTTATGACGCTGTCTGGACTATATTTATGAGTAGTGGACATAGTGGGCTTTTGGCGCAGGATTCAGGTATAGGAACCAGGATTCGTCCGCCATCTTGGCTGATGATACAGGCGCGGCTAGCGTCCTGGGACGGCCATGTTATCGACAAAATTGCTTGTTTCACTCCCCAAATCATTTCTGAAGTTAATTATTTTGCCCAAATATCAGCAGGTTTTATTTTTGGTTAGACCATAGTTCCGTCGACCTTGTCCTGAAATAAGGGAAAAGAGTTCCACCACTCCACAAAAACCCATGAAATTCCGTTCAAGCTTTTACTAGCTTCTTTTATGAAAACAAACACTCTGTAATGTTTTTACAAACAATAGGGCGTTTAACAGGCACAAGGCCTCCAGAACTTTACTTTGAAACAATTCTTACAAAATTGAAACTTTCAAGTTACACTCCTCCTTTACAAAACAAATGACCCCAAGTTACATATTTTACAATGAACAATAAAAATCTTCCCAATAATCCACCCTATACAAATATGGCATATAAAAGCCAATAAAAATTGTCTTATCCACAACACTCCATTGTAAGGCTCAAAACTACAAATGCAATGTAAAACCCTTCCGATTCTCCACCCTAAAAAAAATGGCGGCTAATAACCTGTAATCACTGACTGTAACATTTAAAAAACTCCCCTGTGCCTTTAAACGACAATACAATGCAACACATGAGTCTGTATTACGTCTGAACACTCCGCCCAACAACATGGTGTCTAAAAACCCTCAAAAAATACAACCATCATACCTTTCTTTAAAACACTGATGGGCTTTAAGCCCCTTTTGCAATACCATAACAATTTATTCCAGGCGCCCTCGGCCTCTTTTAAAATGCCTATAAAGTAATGATTTAAAAACTCTTTCAAACAAGCCAAAACAACAGGGTTGCATATGATCCTACCCAACATTCAGAAAATCACCCCTTTCCTTTCTTTTAAACCTAGCTAGTATCCTTAAAACACTTAAAATAAAACACTTTACATTTACTTGGATAACATTCAAGAAGTTAACAACAATAACAATTTAAAATTTTATAAACTTCCGAGACGCCCGTAGGAGGTAAATGGTCACCAAAACTGTGCCCCTTTTTAACGTTTTAACACCATTTCTATTACAAATCAGTATCACCCTTAATAAACACACCACAACGCTCACTCGAAATCATCCAAAAGACCTCACAGAAATGCAACGTTCAAGTACAACCAGGCCTGAGGATATGCTCCCTGCAAAACTCCACAAAGTGGCGGCATTGCCTCCTCGACGTCACTCGCCAGCAAACACACCAAATAAGGAAGGAGCAGCCAAGGGATATTGTCCCTCCTTACGACTACAGTGATGGTGCCTCTCTCCTCCACCCACACACTCACAGTCCACACACCAACACACGCAACACACCAAACCACGCTTTTACAAGATTTGCCCAAAGATGAAAAAAATATATTTTATTCAGCAAAACCCCTTTATATAATACACCAGCCCCGTCTTCTTTCTCCATTGCCCTATCCTCTTCCAAACTGAGCTGCCGATGCCGTCCAATAGAAATTTCAACAAAGTTCGAGAAAGCCCCTTGGTCACACTACTCACCGCAATCCGGAGAAACCAACGGAAAATTTACGAAGTATTTCTCCGACGTTTTTCTCAACCCGAAAAAGGTTCTAAACAGAATTTCTCGAAGTCACTTTAAATGGGTGCACTTCTCTACACATGCTGCTGCTCCAAACAACCACCGTTCCCTTAACTCCGTCGTAAAAGTCCACACCAGCGGCATAAAATGCGTGCCCTGTTGAGGTAAAGTCTGGTCATTTCGAAATAATTTCCCGATATACAAGCAGCCTCAGCTAAAACGGCTAAATCCCACCGAGACCCGTCTAACTGGCACTCTCATGCCAAGTCCAACAGCCTCCACAAAACGACTAAGTCCCTTCCGCACCACCGGGGAAAAATAAACAAACACAGACAGTAACAATAAATTTTCCAAGTTCCCCTCGGCACGCATTATTTTCAGACCCAGTCTAACTGGTCCATAAAAACGACAGTGTTTTCGACGCACCAGGTGTAAAATTTCAAAGTTCATATCACTGCAGAACATTCGGCTAAGTCCCGAATCCGCGCATTCTCAGGCTAAGTCCGAAACAACCTGAGAAATTTTATAAGTCCCACACTTGGCTCTGTTGCAGGTAGTTATATAGGTCCCCTCACACACAAGTCGTATACTTATCCGTCGAACAGCCACAGACCCCTTCGGTCCTCAGCAGTCGGGCGGCACCACTCGTCCTTGAGCAAACCAGCTCGCCGGCTAGGGTCGTCTACCCGAGGACATTTTTTCTAAGTCTACACTATTTCTAAGTTTTAGGTGTGCGCCCGCGGTAGGAGAGGAGGAGCGAAATGCGTCTCAGGGCTGCGCCCCATAAGCCTGAAAGGAAGGGAATTCATGCAAAGAGGCATGCATTCTCGGCAAGAGGGATTGGGCAGCCATGGCCAGACTTTAAGGCCATGACTACCTCCTTAGGTGTACCTATTTAGGCAAAACTACATTCTAGAATGGCAAGATAAACCCTGCAGAGACACGGTAAAACCCATGCCGACAGAAAAGATAAATTGTAGGAGCATTAATGAAAATGCTACAGGAAAGAGCAGGCGTGGAATCAATATTGGTTTAATACATAATAAGAACTAGCGTTAGGGGGCGGGTCCTGTGGGCGCATGCTTTGGGGCACATGCATGTGGAGACTGCTGGCCATGATCCTGTGCAGGCTGCCTGCACAGCAACATCGACAGCAGCATTTGAATGCAGGGCCTCCCCTTGCTTCTCAACGAGTGCGTCAAAAACCTGGACAGCTCAGTCTTGGCTCCGACGCCATCTTCTCTCTTCCACGTCGACGCCAGGATCTCCACGCTGTGGGTGGAGGCGGGGAGAATGTATGTCAGGGGACCACCCCCTCCCCTTCCAACAAGATATGGTCCTTTCGGTCGAAGGTGAGCTGTGCTCGGCGAGATATCCCAGGACCCACCGGTGATGGTGGCGAACCGCTGGCTCAGGTGTGGTGGCTGACATCAGGGCACTTCCAAGGTCAAATTCTCTTCAATTCCATTCCTCGCACGTCCGCAGTTGGCAGTCCGCAGAAACCAGCAGAAGGTAAGTTCGCCACGCTTCGCATGTTTCAGTACATCGTGATTCCCCCGTCTAGATCATTGGGCCACCTCCAGCCGACGTGCTACTGCCATCTTCAACGGAGCCACCTAGGTTCCCAACGCCACCGACGACTGCGCTTACGAGCCAGCTTCTTGGTCCACGATCTAGTATTCGAATATTCCCTGCCATCCCAGAACCTGGTAATCCCCAATCTGCCACCTGGGGACGCTACTAGTTGCGGTGAGGAGCCGCATCTGAGTTGCAAACAGTCCCACCACGCTCGCAGACACGCCTCACCTTCGCTGGTTCCAAAGGGAAGGTAGATCTCGGAAAGTGAGCGACTACGAGTAGGATGTTCATCCCACAGCAGCTCAGCTGGTCTCCAAGGATAATTATTTTAATTTTTTTATCTGACAAACCCCTAAATCCCGCTACACCAACGTGACCACCTTCAGAGTTAGGTGTGCTCTCTGGCATGCTTTTTAGTAGCTAAGACGGTTGGATAATGGAATGCATCTCAGGGCAAGCCATTTACATTTTAGTTCGGGTTTAATTAATAAAATGGGCGCATTAATCGCGGCTGTAGCAGGATTTTCTGGTGCCATGGCCGCAATTGTAGCCCTGGACGAACCCCGAAAGAAGAAGGGTCTAGACGAAGAGCATAGCAAACCAGGTCAAGTGGACAGGGCCTTGGAAAATCTATGCTTCAGTCGCGGAGGATAAAATCAATTTCCTTAAGTCGATTAGGGCTGGAGAAAGTAGGGTAAGTTGTTAGTTAGTGAAGATAGACTTCATGAGTTTTATGCAGGGTGAAATGAAATTAGGTCTTGACTGGTGTGTAACCAAGGTCGCGCTTCGCGGCCCTGGTGGTGGGGGACAGAACTGAGCCACCCACCCGACAGATGCCAGCCATCTCTCTGTAACACAGGATAGAGTGTTGTAGTGTGTTACAGACACAAGGGGTAAAACTATAACTAGGGGTAATATTACTATCCCTAGTCTGGGACCTCGCGTGCAGCTGAGTGTGCTGATGTGTGTGCTATTTGAGTGTTAGTGAGTAGTGAGTGAGTGTTAGCGTAGGTGTGCTACTACACAACCCTCACCAGCTGCTGCAGAGAGCACATTACGCCATGGTATTCTCAGTTGTAGCTGATAAACTGCCAAGCGGCTGCCTTGGAATCGGCAGTGGCGACGGACCATACCCATAACAAACAGCTGTCGGATGAGAGAAGCTTTGTAGCAGTGTGTGTGTGTAGTGCGTTGAGGTTGCAGTGCGAATTCACAGAGCCGAGCGTTGTTAAGTTTTGCCTTGTTGTGTGATCACACAGTGTTTCGATAGCTATATGTTAGTTATTTTGTTAAGGAGTGTATTTTGTAATTTACTTTATTGCAGCAATACGGGTTTCCGGGATTAATATTATTCGGGTGCATGGCTGAGGACGTGCATCCGAGGACCGTCCCCGCACTCGTATATACACCAGCGAAATATCCCCCTAAAAGCTTATTTTGCGCCGAAGTTCCTTCAGACAGCAATCCGCAACACAAAACCGCTTGGCGGGTAGGCGCGCCGTTACAGCTAAGACGTTTTCACTGCGAACAGAAAATGATACTCACAGCAAACTATTCGTTTGTGATGGTCACACCATCACAACTCATGATGTGAAGGAGAAATAAGACGACAAGAATGCTCTCTGATTAGTTACTGAAGATTTCAGTGAGTTGGTTTAGAGACTCAGTCATTATATTGCTTTGCAACAAGGCTCTGCAAGCATCTAAAACTTACAAAGTTCGAGAATATGGATAAGTAAAAATTTTAATTGATGTGTACACAGTGTAGCATGTTTGATGTCTTGTACCTTGCTCGACTGCTTTTCTGCATAATTTACTGATTCAGAAGTGTATAATAATCGATTGCTAGAGTCAGTTTTACTTTAACTTTCTGTGAGCAAGTGCATAAAGAGTACTATGGTCAATCCAAAGTCCTGCTTTCTCTGGTCGTTTCAACTCGACGGTGTTTTATTTGATGACGAATGAACTGAGTAATATTCATGAAAATTAATGTTTGGAAGAATTTATGTTTTTATGAATGAATGATTTTAAGTATGATTTCGAGGTAGGTTTTTGTTTTGAGACATGTGGTATGATATATTATTATTCAGATATGTGGCTTAAGGTATGAGTTTTTGTATATGTTTTAGTGTTATGATTTTTAGGATATGTTTTTCGAGGTACGATTTTTGAGGTTTAATTCATTACGATATTATATTTGAGGTGTTATTTGAAGCATGTTATTTGATGCATACCTTGAGGTATGTTTTTTGAGTTATTTTTAGATATGTTTTTGAGGTATGGTATTTGAGGTTTGTTTAATGAGGTACGTTTTTGAGGTATTGTTATGGTAGTATGGTTTTTGAAGAAAGATTTTTGAGGTATTCTTTTTAAGGTACTGTTTTGAGGCATTTTTGTTTAGGTATGGTTTTGAGAAATGGCTTTTGAGGTATTTGTCATTTGGTTGGTTACGGTTGACCTAGGTTTTAGATCTTGGCATTTGATTGGCCAGCTAGTATACTTGTTTGGAACAATTAATTTCCTAGATAGATGGAATTGTGGGTTTATAGCTACAAAGATCACGGCGGATAAGACTATATATCACCCAATTTGGACTCATTTAATCCTATTATGCGAACATCATCGACAATAACGTAGGAGTTGGTCCAGCTGGAGTCAACGATCGTACCAAAGACGAAGTCGGGATGTTGGTCATAGGCATGTCATTAAGTGAACCCTTTAACTTTATGTGTACGCTCTAATGGCTGGTCCGAACAATTATTCTAAATTTTATGTGAATTTTTTCTTTAGTGGGAAAATTTACGTCTGATTTCGAGCAAATTCGATTGTACCTACCCCACAAAACCTGATGGAAGGGATGAACATGAAATAACTTACCACACTGAATGCTGAAAATGTCAGAGAAGAGAGAGAGCGATCTGTTACTTCTCGCAACATATGAAGAACTGTTATTTGGCGTGCCTTTGGCAATGTTAACTATCTTCAGAGAACGAGATATAATGTACGCAACAACGAATCACGAGCGAGCAATGTGATCTTATCGTGAAATAACCATCGCAGTATAATAGTAGTGGTGGGGTGGAGTGTTAGTATATAAATTGTAGGAGGGTGTTGAGAGGGTGGGAGTTGAGCGAAATCGAGTACTAAGGGGATGTGAGTAAGCCAATAATTATATGGAGGGGCTAGTTGGATGGAGAGGGGTCGACTAAATAGTCAACTGAATGTAGAGAATGGATGGAGGGGGTGGATTAAATAAAACATAAATTTTGAGGGGTATGAGGTGGGGGTCAATCTTATGCTGGTTGTTGAGCAGGTCGGTATTTTCTCCCATCTTTACGGGAATCGAACCATGGAACTTCTAAATTTTAAAAATGCTTAATGCATTTTTTTCTTTAGGATTTTCAAGTAATTTTCAGAATCTGTTCCAATTTTTTTTTAAATCTGAGTTCACCTTGGCCTGGGTAGAGATCACAGATACCCAGGATAGTGGTCGTAATCAATAATGTAGTTTTCTCCGATTTCGAAACTTTTTTATAATTTTTTTCGATTTCTCTCGATTTTTAGTTTTTTGGTTATCTGAAGGATAAGGTTAAGTCTATGGATATGCAGCATGACAGTTGGGGTATATAATCTAATTTCTCCTTAATTTTGTTATACAATTTTACGAATTTTTGGATTTTCTCGTTTTTCAACTTAAAGGTCATCCAGACCTGAATGACAATACCAGGGGCATACGGCATGGCAGGTGGGTTCATTAATTTAATTTTGCCCGATTTTTTAATTATTTAGCAAATTTCGTAATTTTTTTTTAGGTTTTTTGAATTTACCTCTATGAGGGGGGGGGGGGGTTAAGGTAATTGTTACCTATGCGAAGGTCTGTTGTGTTTATTTATTGCCAAAATTTTTCCCTGTTTCTTTTTGACATCGTTTGTGATTTTACGTGATTGTTCGACTTTAATGTCATACCAAGATCACAACAACGAGGCTAATGTCATGGGCAAAGAGTTAAGGTCACCCGGATCTAAGATGGTGGTCGGGTGATGTCAAAACATGGCTGCTTGCTCCTAGCTCCTCTCCCGTGCATCCCATTGGTCCAGAGAATACTTTTGTATTTTAATGTCAAGCCTAAGCGCGCTTCCATTGACATGCTACTGATTTTACGATAGAATAAGGCGACCTTAAGTGAAATATTAATTTTTGGGGAAAGATATAGCCTCAGTAAAAAATAAAAGAGGCTGAAATGTTAAAACAAAAAGGAGTTTAGTACCTGAGCATACACATCTTGGCACCCTAGAAGAGCATTAAAAAAAAACACCCTACATTAGTCAGTGTGCGGTTAACTTAACACGCGAAATTAATTTGGTTCTGGGGGCGGCTGGTGACGTCAAGCGCCGTTTAAGTTCAGGCGGAGATCTACACTTGATCCTCTTACGTCTAAGTAATCATCGTCAGTGTTGATACGCACCCGTGTCATTATAGAATAAGTTAACTGCCTTAGCGTATATTTTTACTTGTCATACGCCTGGCAGGTGGGCAATCCGCAACGTGCCCAACAACAGCTTGCTGCCTACCGTCCCGGAAAAGAGTTCAGGGAATGAATGGCATTCAATACCTAGGCTTGTAGCCCGCTGGGAGGAAAATAGCTTAAAGTAGAGCTGAGGTATACAACCTACCAGCCAATAACGTTCATCTCGTTGTTCATGCTCCAGTAATAGATGTAACCCTGCTGGGATATGAACACGGATCTGTTAGGCGGGGAAACGGATTAGCCACTCCACAACGGGAAGGGGTAGTAGTCTAAGAAATGGTGTTTAGTTTCCATTCGCTCGTTTACTGCGATGCTCTAGCTGCCATTCGTCTAACTAACTCCCGGCAAAGTGTAGTAGCGAATGTGGTAGATTTCTGTTTGCTTGCAGAAACTTTCAAAAGATGTTCTAATTGGTCCATCTAGCCTGATATCAAGCATTGCAACACGGATGCACTAACCGGCAGACTCTTTCTAAAATGCTAAGAGCATTTCTAACCTCGTCACCGTATTCCAATGCAAGGGGGTGTAGGTTCGAGCACTAAATAGGACATACACGTATTTTGCCTTTTTATTGTAGTATTTATGTTGCTCTGTAAAAAAAATATTTTTAACTTCCTAATCTGTAATGGAAGTCTTAATACATTGTATGCATATACGTAACTACAGTATATCAAGCTACAAATAAAGCAATCTTTAGCGTCATTACTGTACAAATTTTTGAACTTTTCAATGCAATTTATTAGTTACTGTGAAAATGTATGACTTCTACCATGGATCTATGGGAAAAAAAAAACTCCTATGGTGTCTCAATGTGCCCATACACTGATGTAGTAAATGTTCGAAAAATTCTTAGAGTTAATGTAAGTTCGTAAGCTGTCCCACTGTAAAACTGCTTGCACTAAAAGCAAGGATTTTAGAATGTCATTCAAAAACATATAAATAGTTAGCATTCTTTTCATATCCTCATGATACACTCATTACGATTCTTCACGGAAGTGGCGTACAATTTATTTAAATGTGGGCCCACGGTAATAAATCACGCGACGTCACGTCAGGTAGCTGGTACATTACGCAGTCATTTCTACTCTTCAGACGTGTGGATAGAGTCAGATCAATTGCAAGCCACAGTTCTTCGTATGGTTTGTCTAAATGTGACGTCACCCCCGGTCCCTTCCTCATGTAATGTGGACCTACATCATTCCTGGCGTTCATGTATTCGGCGCTACATACATATTATTCGTCATGGATGTGTGAAGCTAATGGCTATAGGAGAAGGGTGGGGGGGGGGGGGGCTACAGTACATCTTTACCAAAAACGATCCCCATCCCGGCGGTAATCTCATCACTCAGTGTTCCAGCAACTCGGTAAGGGACTTGACGTTGACGGATCCTTCCATTCGCTGTGCCAAGGCGCCGAGAGACGTCCTGTTAGAACACTGGAATTTTAAGATGCGGAATATGTCGTGCACTCTATCCACTCATCCGTGCGACTTTCCTCCATGAACACGACTTCAATGCCTTCCCGTTTTAGAAAGTTCAGGAGCTTGGACCAGATGATTCGGACGCTCTTGTGTACAGATCTCTCAAGGTTTCTGCGATGGCGCATTGACTATACAGTGTTTGCAATCAGTGTTCTATTTCCTGACGAAGTTGTTTATGCGTATGACTATTTTAATGTCTATAACAGTTTCATTTGGGCGGAAGAGAATACGCTTACAATGGTGGCTATGCATAGTCAATACTGTCTAATGATGAACATTAGAATTGGCATTTTCCAAGGATTCTTAATTGTGTTTTATATACTTTCAGAGCATTTGTACCACCAGAAGTAACTCGTCTCTCTCCACATTACGCTGCTTAAACTGATGGACGATGTATTGCATAGCATGCGGACTAACATGTTTTTGCAACACGATGGACCCATGCCGAATTTCAACCTACATGTTCGTCACCACATTAACGACTTCTGGTTACAAGTATACTGAGAGACATTGACAATAATCCATCAAGTGACCTGACCTCACGCCACTTGGTTTCAGTTCACGCGGCCGCATCAATAGTTATTTGTGTATTATACACGTGAATGTTTGTGATGTCCTCATTGTCAGGATACAGGGGACGTGTGACAAAGACAAGAAATACTCCCGGCATTTAGAAAGATTGGGCCAGTAACAGCATGCAGTCTGGAGACGAGCAATATCAGCACCAACTGTAAGGTTGTGCAAAGAAATATCTAAAATGTTTTAAAAAAAACTACGTTCCAAAAAATTACTAATGAGCAAAACTCTTACTTTTCCAAGGAGGTTGAAGCTGTTATAGTGGAACCCAATCCACTTAATTCCCACTTCGATGTGGTTGACATAAAAGTCAAATCGGCTTCTCGCTTCTTTAAAAAGTAGAGGCCGGTGATTTTTTCCTAGATTCTTCTCTTTTGCCAGAACTTATCTACTGTTGCTACTCCACACTGTTTAAAAGTACTTCCTCGTCTTACCTCATTATTTTCCCGAGCGGCAGGCAGTAAGTGACTTTTGCTTGCGTAGTGGACCACCTACCAGATAGGCGGGAAGGCATTTTTGAAAACCATACGTTGCATACTAACAAAGTGTTTCCGTAAATCGGTTCTTTATAAAAACATTTTTTTTTGTAACACAATATACCCCTATATGAAGTTTGTCGCGATGGTCCAGAAACATCCTTTTCGTACTACTTATATGAAATACACTGTCCACAAGGATTTTAAAATATAAAAAATATACTGCATATTTAATAAACGATTTTGGACACTTTGAATCATATACTGCTAACAATTGTATATTTCTTACTATAAGAGTAATTTTCATATGCGGAGTACTTGTGCTTGTGTCTCACCGCGGTTTCTTCACACTTTTGGAATCTAATCTTTGAACAATCATATCATACATAATATGTTTGGTTGTTTCTTAAATAAGCCGTGTATCACACGCATTTTATATATGCATTGACTTGAAACTGACATATTTTTGGTTAAATTAAAAATATTTAATTTTTGTTTTACCTATAAATTATAATATTTAATTGTTATTTATCATTAATAAATCAACGATAACATATATGTTTTTCTAATGCCTAGTCTTAAATTGTTCTAACACTATTATACTGCGTGTACACGAATGCGATACAGTGTCTCTTTGGTGTAATATTCTAGACTCGGTAAAGGTTTGTTTGCTTAAGGCGGAGAAATATCATGGAAGTAGAACTTTAGCAGGATTCCAGAAAAGTTGGAAGTAACCGTGAATGGACTGTATAAACTAATACGTGAAGTAAATAATAAACTTGATTTATTTGACAGCGCTTCACACAAGAAGACTATATATTAGCGCTTGCCTCCACTGCCTACAAACCTTTTCCTTCTCGCGTCGTTTTTGCGAAGTGTCCTGGGGAAGGCCGTAGCGCGAGCTTATCGGCGCATCGGCGTTCCCTCATTTGACCTCGCGCCGCTGTTACCTGTTTTTTACCTGGATACAGAGCGCGCGAAGATGGGTCGTGGGGGCGGCATTACAGCCGCTTATCTGCGCCCTAAATTCTCATTTCGCTGCGTCCCTACTTGTATCTGCAAACCGCGACTCGGGCATATTTTTATAAAATAACTTCCAGCTTGGGATGTCCCGCTTAAACAGCGAAATGTTTGGTGCAGGTTTTTATATGATTAACACAATTCCCATGCACGTCAATACAGACTTAGGGATTATACAAGGAGAATTTTAAATTATTATTTTTTAATACAACGTTTCAAAATTGAAATAAGTCGTGACAATAAACAGAAGTGTAGATGTCAAAATTATTTTGTCATTGCAAGGGCGCAAAACCAGGAGTAAAGAAAAAAAATGGAAAAAGCTTAAGCTGCTGTAGGAAATGGCTAACCATAAAGTAATCTCCGTGGTTCTATGCGTAACATGAACTTAAAAGATACCATTTACTGCTTTTACAAATCTATAAAGACTGATGAAACCTTTTCACTATATTTATGAGGAGTTCTACCGGTTCCCATATGTTAATAGTCACCAAAACATGAGTTTTTTTAATAGGTCTGAAAGATAAAATCTTTAGATAAGTCATAAGAAAACTACACTTTAAAACGAGTTAAAAAAAATAGTATTGATTTTCTAAACCTCTTTGTGATAAGAGAGTTTTACAGCACTTCAGTATTCGCATATTTCAAAAATTATGTTCCAATTACAAAGTATGTATTTTTTTTTATAAGTTTAGTGGAATTAATGCATGTATATAAACTTTTATTCCATAAAAACTCACAGTTACTGTTCTAATGCAACTATTGTGAATTTCGAAGCCCTCGAGAAATTTTAATTTTACTCAACGTGATTACTTGTATCAGAGCTAATTATGTTGAAAACTGTGTATGACTAATTTGGTGCGGCGTTGTACTTGTTTAAAGATATATATTACTTGTTTAAAGATATATAGTACTTGCTTTGCATATTAGATAATACTTGTTTCTTTAGTATGATTGATCCTAACGAGGATAGTGCCTAGAGATAATTGCAATTTGATGATTGATTGCTGTATAAGTTTCATCAGTAAAATGTTTGTACTTATTACTGGTCTGCATCGCTTCCGCCCCGTCCCATGCGAACGAGCGAAGGAGCACGTGAAATTCAGGTTTGAGTTGTAAAGTAAGAAGCGGGTGGCTATTAACAAAGGTATGCCTCCGCGTGCCACCGCGATAAGCGTCTCGCGACTCGTGCGCCTCTCACCTTCGGCAGATTGAAAGAATGCTCTGGTCAAAGTCCTTACTTCTCTCGGCGATACCCGGGGTGTGAAGAACCTTCTAGATCGGGCAAGCGAGGCTGGCGGGCAGAACTACTGAACTGGATACGTTAGTGTAAGACGTTTGGAATTATGGCAATAATCAGATTGAATATGTTTGAATAATGAGTTTATATTAAGCGACTGTAACCAATATAGTTACATTGATAATGACTTTAATTAGAATTGAGGTGAACTGACTGACTGACTGGAGATATTTAGGCGGCTCTAACAGCGAGGTTTCGAGAGCCGATGAGGATAATTGAAGTGAGTATGGAGCGGCGCCGGAATGAAGGGGCGGGGTAAACGGGAGATCCCCGAGAAAACCCGCCGACCAGCGGTATCGTCCGGCACGATTCCCACTTGCAAAAAATCCGGTGACCCGGCCGGGGATTGAATCCGTTTCCCCTTGGTGGGAGGCGAGCGTGTTATTCGCTCAGCCACTGTGGCCCCATTGAGGTGTACATTAAATATTGCGCTCACTGAAGATAAGAAAATTATTACTGGAAATCTATATTTAAATGTTCTAAATAATACCTGTGAACGTAAATTAAAATTTAATTTAATTTTTATTAAGACCTCCATCCCTCATGAGATCGGATACGCTTCTTCGGTGCCTTTAGACAACTTGTTACTGCTCTGTTGGTTACTGGAATTTCTTATGGGTAACATAAATTATGCGCGGTAAACTTATTGCCTTTATGCAATCGGCGGACGCATTGGCGAGACTTATTGGACTCGCAATCGGAGAGACACGGGTTCGATTACGGTCCGGCCATTATTATCTCGTTTACCCGTGGTCATCCCGAAATCTCTCCATGCAAATCCCGGCACGAATCCTTGCCGCAGGCCGTGGTTTATTCCTTTTCTACTCGTAATTTACTGAGCCATTTGTTCCGAGTCCGACATGTCCATACGCTGTCGACGAGACATTCATGCCACAATCATATAAGAATTAGTGAAAGTGCTGTTTATCGACTACAATGTTATTTCAATTGGACTAGTTGTAATACGATGATATTTGTTTCGGCGTAGGGCGTATACGTGTCATTTCTGGTTCTGTTAAGACATCCATGCAACTTATAATTATTCCCCCAAACATGTAAAAGTAGTATCATACTCATGTAAAAGTTAGTTACACTTGAAAGTCTCAAACATTGCTATAAACTGAAAAGGCTACGTATGCCACTTTATATAAATAATTTGATTCTCTGTAGTATATTATAAAGTGGGACTTAAATTAGTGGTACAAATCGCGAACTCCAAAGCTTTCTTAAGTGTTCAGATTATACTATAGAGCGAAATATTTAACTCGCTTTAGTTTTTTAAAGCAAAACACAGCATACAAAATTTAATATATTTCGTAATTTTCTTAAAACTGCAAGTAAAAAAAAAAACAACTAGCAAATTTACGGAAAGGTTCCGTGATTTCACGGAAAGTTCTGTGAGTTTTTCGAAAAAAGTTCTTAAAAAGCAATGTGTTCGTAATTTTGCGGAAAGTTGTGGAGAATTTTAACGACGATTTTCCTTACAAAAAGCGTGAAGCATCTTTTAACAGTATTGAAATGATCGTCATCCGTGTTGTATTCGTTAGAAAGCGTAAACAATAGGAACGCTCACATTTTCGCCTTCGAAAACTGTGCAAATATGAGCGATATTTCGAACTCGGAACATTGCGTGTAGAATGTAACGGCTTAGGCGACCGCGACCACGGAATTTCGTGGACGTGCCAATAATGGTACATTTGTCATCACTTCCAGCCATTTTTTTTATTCATTAACGACATTTTTAAATAAATATTTTCATATAAGTAATAAGCACAGTATGCATGTTCCACAGCACTCAGAAGTTTACGTTTGAGGATAAATAAAATGTATTTATTGAATATTATTCAAAATGAGAAGGCTTTCAAAAGTGCTCACTTTACCGTGAACAGCCTATATCAAGATATTCCTCTCCGTAAAGTAAACAAAGCTTGACCAATTCTATGAAACTATACCAAGTGGTAAACGCATCGCATTCCTTTGCACTCAGTTTAATTATATTTTTCATGGGAACTATTTCTTACTACGAATTACCAATACGCATATTTTCCCTCAGTTTTTATTAGTATTAATCATAAATGAAAAATTTAAATTTATAGATAAAATACGGGTGCCAATAATATCTAACAAAACGTAAGATGCCTTCATGTTAACAGTATTCTACAACGCTTGCAATGCATGACGTGTTTAGGAAACATTCATGTGTGTCATATATGGGGTGAGTTTTCAAATGTTTGATTCAAACAGTGTGAAGGTACCGCTTACATATCATAAAGGCTATTCATGTCAAGTTTTTTTTTTTAACAAACCTTATGTTAAGTACAGGATCGACTGTTGTGCCGGCCTCCAGTCAATTTTACTAGCGAATTAATAAAATGTAGTTGTTAGTACTTGACGTCGTATCTCTTGTACTGCGAGTGGAAATATGAACTGTGTCGTCGCCGAATTTAATTTTTCTTGTTTTATACAATCTAGAGTAAGAATTTTCATTTTATTTGCACATTTATATTTCTCTAACAATCCCACGGATGGATGGCGGTCGAATAAAGTGAAGAGGTCCATGGCAGAATGATACAAAATTGAGGAGAAAATGAGATCCAAACAGGTCTTTCAAAAGTGCTCCGTTTATCCGCGAACAACCTGAAGGAGGGTATGTTATACAAATTGATGCTGAACACTTTAATTGGTGTTTAAGGGCTTATGAAAATTAACGTAGAGAAATCAGAAGAGGTCAATACCATTGAAGATTTACCAGTGTCAGCAGGCCCTATAATAGCAAAGCCATTGGCCTTTTGAAGCGTCATACTTTGACTTTATTTTGAATTGAAGAAAATATAGTATCTGTTTTATTGGCATCTGCTAATAAGTACGATACTAGTTCTATTGAAGACTTCTATTGAAGATAAACCGTTTCCGACTTCAGTGCGGGAAAATAGTTTGACAGAATTATATATTCCTCTATCGCGAAACATTACGTCGCGCTAACTAAAACACGCGCATTTACGGTGTAAAAAAATTGTCTAAACAAATATTATTATGTCTTTATTTGTGGTTAAGTTAAGGCTTTCGCCCTCTCTTACACTCAACCACATAGCTTATATGAATGTGAAACAAACATGAATCTATACAACAAGGTTACCTAATCCTAAAAACACATAACCATACAGTAAAAATTATATTAAAAATAAATTTAAACGAAATGTTGTTTTTCCCAAGGGTACATATTAAAACAACGGCAAAAATAATTTCCTCTCAGATTTAGCAAAAAATTGTTATCCAGAATAGTCATTGATTAGTTTAGTTTTTTCTAAATTCGTTTCCAAAAACATGCAAATTTTCATTAGCGTGTTTCGTGTTTATTTACGTAACATAAACTATCCACGAACTAAGCTAACGCTTGGAATTAAATCAACGCCGGTATTTATACATCACGCTGGGATTTCCGTCTCGCCCGCTCTGCGCAATGGCCATGCACTCTACACGGAGCTTAGCGGGAAATTTTTTTTTTTTAACCCTAGCGGTATTTTTATTCGACAGCGGCGCTCGGCGAAGTGTCTGGACGCACCAGTTAGCGTCGCGAGACGTGCCTGGCCCTTTATTCACCGGTGAATTTTCGGCGGTGAAGAGAGGGGCAGGAGGGTAGCCTCTTGTCACCCGTCACTCCCGACGGACGCTTCGCCTGCTCTCACCTGCATTTCGAGCACCCCGCTGTGGTTTCCCCTCCCCTTCCGGCATAACCCTCTCGGCCGCGAATATTTGAACATTCTCTCCGCTGACTTCACGGTAATGGCCTGTTTTTTCTCTTTCTTTCTCGTGGAATAGTTCTCCGGTCCATTCCAAAGTCAGGCGGCATTCCTGGAAAATTGTACGATGGGGAAGTACTGATGATGATAAGCACACGGTAAAGTGCAGGCTAGGGTGAGGCTACTGTAGTATATTCACGGTTTATTCACACTTTTGGAATCAAACATTTTTTAAATCACCCCTTGGTTTACTAAATAAGCCATGTATAGGCTGTTCTCAGTAAAATGAGCACTTTTGAAAGCCCTGCTTAAAATCTACTTGTATGCACATTGTGTGTTATTCTGGCTTATGTAAAATTAACATTTCCATCTGCCTTATCACTTTATTCATGCGTCGGCAAATGTAACTGTGAAACTATTAGAAAAGTAAATATTTTACAAATATGCTAATTTTTACACACTGGTGCATTTAAAAAATAGAAAACGAAGTAAATAATTTAAACTGTCACTAATGGTTACCTAACCCTTTTTATTTGACGTCAAGATATGGAACTACTTTCCACCTATTGTTACCAGCATTAACGGGCGCATGTCACGCAGTGCGCCCGTTTAAGTATTGCACGAATGGGCAGTGACTTTTTTCAATGGTTGATTTCAAAACTGCTCACTTTATTGTGAACAGCCTTTATCACGTACATTTTATAGAACTGTTAATATAAAACTATCTTATTTTTAGTTAAATTGATATTTTATCTGTATTTTACTTATAAATCATAATAATTCCCTTATAATAGAAACGAAGAAAAACATCGAGAAAATATGTGTGGTGGTAACGCCTAGTAAGAAATAGTTCTCATTAAAAATATACCTGCAACTGAGTGCGCACATTTTGGGTGCACACTGTCCATTGGTGTAATTTTCTAGACTTAAAAAGCCTTGTTTGTATGAGGCGGAGCAATATTCAGGAAGTAGAACTTAAGCAGGGCTTCGGAAAACATTCAAAAAATATATCTGCTCCTATATGCATAAATTTTAACGGGAGCAATGACTGGATTGCATCCAGAAAAGTTGGTAACGATGGAGGGAAAATTATTCCTGCGTCCACGATGAAATAAAAGTGTTAGGCAAACATCTGCGCAAATTTGAATTATTTCATTTGCTTTTTTTTTTTTTAATTAATCTCAGTACATTAATAAGCAAATATGTAAAATATTTACTTTTTAAAAATAATTTTACAGTTTGACTCGACTGACGTATGGATGAAGTGACCAGGTCAATGAAAATGTTAATTCTACTTTTTTCGGAAGAATACGCAATGTTCTTGCACCCAGATCGTAAGCAGGGCTTTCAGAAGTGCTCTGTTTCGCATGGACATAATTTATAATAGAAACGCTAGAGGCTCCTGCCAACTTCACGTTTTAGCTTGACTGACTCATGATTAAAGTCTTTAGGCCAATGGCAATATGAATATTACATATGGAGGAAAGGTACAAAATAAAGAAAAATATAAATCTTAAGCAGGGCTTTCTAAATTACTCAACTGCGACCAGCCTATATGGCAATGTAACACGCTTTTGAATCAGGACTCGTAGGTATAGACCGTCCACGGTAAAGTGAGCACTTTCGAAGCCCTAGTTACTTTTTTCTTTCAACCAATTTATATAATTCCATCACATGTTAATGTAAACCCTGCCATGTGAGCAATAAACACAGTGTATACCTTCACCATACCCAAAACCGAAAGTCAGAGGTCAAAATGAAATGAATTTGTTGGTTATTATGTCTGATGAAACAGTTTCAGAATGTGCTTACTTTACCGTGAACGGCCTATAATTTGAATTGAGACTGGATACAGTGACAGCGGAATGGAATGGTGAAGGGAAACCGGAGAACTTCGAGTGAAGTGGAGATTGGAGAAATATGGGCGGCCCTTAACAAATAAGTCTCGAGAGACGATGAGGCGGCAGTGCCAGATTGCAAGTGTGTGGGAAACGGGAGACCTCCGAGAAAACCCCGCGGACCAGCGGCATCGTCCGGCACGATTCCCGCGTACGGAAACTAAAGACTGGACCCACCGGGAATCAAACCACGTAGGCGAACCGCCTATGTGGGAGGTGAGCGCTCCAGCCGCTGTGCCACCGCGGCCCCTGGAGCACTTTGAGGAAACCTACAGGCTAATGACGAGTTTTGTCACGGTTATCACGTGTGAACGTTCTGGTATGGCGGTACAAGGAATCGAACTGACATCGTCTTGTCAACGTGGCCTATGTTAAACGGTAGGGAGGCAAATATATGAATCACTACATATTACACCCACTTAAATAGGAATTATTACGGCAGCTAAAATCGCAAATGCCAGTTTTCTCTCAGCTATGCACGCTGATCGTCAATTTTATACATCTATTATTTATAGACGGTTATAATTTAACAGAGCATTTTTCAAAATTATTTCATAAAATAAATTTCTACGAGTACTTCAATTATAGACTGTTCACAGTAAAATGAGCACATTTGAAAGCCCTGCCTAAGATCTACTTTTACACACATTGTGTCTTCTTCCGCCATATGTAAAATTAACGTTATCATGGGGCACTTTTCATTCGACGTTAAGAAATTGAACTAATTTTCCATTCATCGTTACCAACTTTACTGAGCGCATGTCATACAGTTCGCTCGTTAAAATATATGCAGGTAGAGACAGTGACTATTTTCTAATGTTGATTTCAAAAGTGCTCACTTTATTGTGAACAGCTTTTACAACGTAGGAACTGACTGGGATATTGCTCATAGTGTTGCACGGAATTGAGCGAAAGAAGTTCTGTGTCCTAACTTTTCCGTCATTTAACCTTTTTCAAATATGGTGAGAACACATATTGACTAATTTAATTAATATGGTGAGAACACATATTGACTAATTTAGTTAATAAGAATAAATGTACTCGCAATATAACGTGTTAAGGTTTCCGTCTATTCACTGTGACTTCACACTTTATTAATGAATCATGTGACGGAACATTCTTTCTGTGACATTTTTGGTTGATTTCCAAAGAAGTCATTTATCACAAACGTGTTATACTTTCTTTCAAAAAAGAGGGGAAAAAATGTGTTGATATTAGCCGAAGATAAATCGTTTTTAATATCAGAGATTTTCTACTCTATGATTTAAGTAAACGTTCCTGTGTGCCACAAGTATGTTTTCAGGAATGCAATGTCGTGAAACACATTTAATTATTGTGTATATAAATATAAATTTTTGACTGCCTGTACAGTGCACAAATTGGTTTCTTCTAGGCGCTTCCTTCGGAATTAGGTTACGTTTCGTGTGTTCGTGGCGGAATGATGCCTTAAGAATAAAGTTTTAGCAGGGCTTCGAAGAAATTAGAAGTATTCGTGAATATATTTTAATAACAGTATTACATGGCAGGTTGATGTGTACATTCTGACCAGTAGTTAGGTCAATAAAAACATTTTCTTTTCACGTTGTCAAAGAACACACCACAAATCCTCTCTAATGTGCTCAATATACAGCAAGTGAGATTTAGTAAAGTCTGGTCACGATAAAGTGAGCTGTTTTGAAATCTGCATACCAAAATATCACTACGCCTATCTGCATGCATTTTAACACGGACGCCGACTGGCACGCACCCAATAATATTGACAATGGCGGCGCGAAAGTAGTTACGTCAATAAACATTGAATTAGAAGTGACGCGATTCATCCAGGGTTGCTTCGCACTTTTCTGAAGCCCTGCTAAAGTTCTACTTCCAAGATATTCCTCCTCCTCCTCCTCATATTCGAAATAAGCTCAACTAAGAGCCGTTTACACGTGGACGCGGATTGTCCTCCAACCTGCGCGCGGAGGGCGGACAATCCATGGCGTTCTGTCGCGTGTGTGCGGACTGGACTACGGATAGCTGCAGCCAGTCCCGAGACACGGTCAGTGTCGCATCGATAATGGCCACGTATTTGTGTGCCTCCGGAGAACGCAGAAGAAAATTACAGCGGTGTTGGGTGCATCCGCTGGTTGCACAAAGAAAACTCCAAAGTACGTTTGTGACACTGTGCATGGACCTCAGGGAAGATGAAAACATGTTTCGTTACTATTTACGGATGTCGGTGAAATCGTTTGACCAACAGATACGAATACTGGAGCCGAAGTTAAAATTACGAGATGCTGTTAGAATATCTGTGTGTCCGATAGAACGTGTTACTGTTACTCAAAGGTAAGTTAAAAAACGATCTTTTAAGACAGTGCATTTGAGGTGTGTGGCGTGGAAAGGGAAAAGGTGCCTCTATTCGGCTCAGTAAATGTCGCAGGAGAGCGAAAATACCATGAGTGTCTGAATATCGCTGCTGATAACATTGAATATATTGTAACGTAAAGGTACTTTAGTAAAGACCCTAAGAAAATTGTAAAATGAACAGCAAATAGAAGATGTATTTGATTAAAAATAGAAATTATGTTTGCTTATAAATGTATTTATGACTTAATAAAAGTCTAGACATTTATTATCCCTGTTAAACTTCAAAACAAAAGGCGATTTTTAAATAGACATTGTTCCCGGTTTAATATTCAAATATAATGAATCAAATAATAATTTTCTGGGTTAGCTGGCAAGATGCTTAATTTCCCTTTCCTCATTATAAATGTGTTCCTTTCTTAAAGCAACGTCAAACACTACATGTTATCAACGTGTGTTATAAGTATAAGAGTTATGTTCCAACATCAGACATGTAATGAAATAATTCATACCATCAACCGTCGCTTTCATAATAAAACAACACGGTATACAGACACACTCACATACGTTTGTATTAATTGCCTATTGTTGTAAACTAATAAATAGCGCAAACAAACAATTAATGTATCATATATTGGACTGTGCTCATCCTAAATAAGAAAAGGTTACATTACATCGTAGAGCAATTCACTTCTTGCAAAAGAAACTCTTTGAATGATCAAAAAACGGAACAGCAATTGGTACAAAATTAATATTTTATAAAAGAGTGACGATATTTATATTGATTCACCTGCGTGACAACTCTTTTCTGTCATTCTATTGTTTACCCAAGGTAATGGTGATTGTCTGGTGAGCCTGCAGTACGCCAGGAATACGATGGGTCTGTAGCTCGTGATGCACTTGTATCAGAGGCGTATTCATGTGGCGTGTGAGCACGTTGTTGATTACACAGTATCTGTGGATATAGAGGATTTACAGATAGTTGCAGACGTGTTAATTCTTGAGGGTATGTACTTATGTTGAATGCTGTAGTAGAGGATGCAGTCGAGGTACAAGTAGGCTGGGCATCATTCTTGGCACGCATGATGAGGTCCATTGCACGGAACAATATATTTTGATTTGCATTGAACTATTTTATAAATGGAAGCACATACAATAAGAAAGCACGATTGTCGTCGTGCTCCTTCTCTTTTTCCGTTTGTTAAGAGTTTTTACACCTTGTGGAAGAGTAATTTCAATTTTTTTTTGGGTACGTTTCCCGTGGCGGGGGCGCTTCACTATCGCCTTCTGTTTCACGCTCGTTGTGATGTGTATCATCGCCGTTGTTACAGTCTCGTGAAATATTGCCAAGGTTCGTTTCTGTAGCGGTATGTTGCAGACGGTCTAAAAATTTACGTTGATCATGGTAGGTGTGTTTAATGATCTTCCCTCCTTCTGAGCCAGATTTCTTCTTCTTTTCGTTCTTTCTGCTTTTCATGCAGGCGTCCGTGGCTGTCTTACATCTTGTTTGTATCTTGTCACTTGTGAGCAGAAACCATTGTTACTATTTGCCTGTTCATGCATATTCACAACGTTTCTGGTAAACCGTCACGTATATACGTAACATTTATTCGTTCACTTAGAGTATAATCAGAACGTGTGAACAAATTACGAATTTGTGGGTAGTAATTTGGACAAACCCAAAAATAGAATATTGCAACACACCCTAAACGCTGAGGAAAAAGATGGACCTTTGTAAACCGTAAACTAGTTACATGATACACTAATGCAGCAAAAGCATGTGTACAATATGTAGTTGGAAACAGACTGAACATGATGCATTATGTAGCAAAATAGATCCAGGCTGAACAGACGTCGCCGTAATAACACTGGAAACTAGGTTGTACGTGTGAACGTCTGTACATTAGAAGTAAACTACTCTCATTGACCATCTAACACTTTTTACTTATCCTGCATTTTCTGTTTATTTCAGATATCTCGCAAGTGGCAACACTTTCACCAACCCCCACTACTCCTACAGACTTGGCATATCAACTATTTCAGAAATTGTTCGGGAACTATGTCAGGCAATTTGGGATAGTTCCAAAGACGAATGTATGCCTGCGCCTACATCGGAGAGATAGCAAGATATAAGTAATGGTTTTCAAATGTCAGCCAACTAACCAACTGCATTGGGCCCGTAGACGGCCAACACATTCGGATCATCAAGCCTATCGAATGCGGTTCACTTTATATGAATTACAAGCAATTCTTTTCGATTGTTTTGTTGGCAATTTGTGTTGCTGACTATTGCTTCTCTTAACACTGATGTTGGGGCGTAGGGAAGAAATTGTGATTCGAATGTGTTCAAACGTAGTGTATTTTGGGACAAAATGGAAAACAATTCTCTGGACCACCGTCAAAACCTTTGCCTTGTTCTGATGGATCACTAGTAGTACCACATGTCATAGTGGGCGATGAGGCTTTTGCTTTAACAAGAAATGTTTTGTGACCTTCTGCTAGAAAGAATTTAACATATAAAAAGAAAATATACTATTACAGGCTAACCCGCGCTCGCAGATTTATCGAGTGTTCTTTTGGCATTCTCAGCAACAGGTCGCGTATTTTTCATAGACCTATTAATGTAAACATAAATACTGCCATTTCTGTCGTAAAAACATGTTGTGTGCTGCACAACTTTGTGAGAGCAAGGGAGGGATACGCCTTCGAACACACACTTTCAGTTGTTGGTTTTCAAGATATTGAAAATGTAGGCACGGTACCTGATATTTCCTGCAAGACAATTCGGACAACATTTGCAGATTATTTTGTAGTTGTGGAAGCGGTACCGTGGCAAGATACAAAAATGTATTGAACTGTTGTGCTTCGAGGTACGTAGAACAAAACGGGTTCCTAATCTACTAGGCCTAAATGTGTCACGTCGGTTAGTAATAATATGTTCCTAGGTTTAAAGCTCATAACGTTTTACACTAATACTGTAATTGTAATTTTTTTGCGACAGTATAGTACCAGACTGTTTACCTACTCATAATTTAATTTTAAAAACAATGTTAGTTTCTATTACGCTGAACATTCGTTTGCCCCACCTGTGCATTGTAGAGACTTATGGAATGACAATGACGTAAATATTGTGCCTATATGCTACATTTTTAGACGCTGATGAATAACATGTGTTTGCTGGTTGTTATAGTTAATTTCAGTTGCCTTGTAAGTATTGTGAGCCACTAGCTGTATGATTAACACTGAAAAACATCTTATTAATAACATGTTCCCCGATATCTACGCAGATATCATTCTGACACACTATTTCTCTTAATCACGACATTGGTTAAAACCTGTCATATTTCTTATTTCGAATATTTCACTATGTTGAACAATATGTATTAGCCTGTGTACTATTTTTGTCATGGCGTGGTGGGTATGGTGGAAGAGGTGTGCGTAGTCATATTCGTAAACGGCGTGTTATTACATCGCCTGTACATAGCGCTTGCAAGAAACGTTATTTGTTTGTTCGACACTCACTATTTTTTTTCTTTTTTTGGTTAATCGTTCATTTATACAAGAATGCCAACATACTTCCATACCCACACCATTACGTTAAATGTACCAATTTGCTGTTACTTATTTCTTTCTTAGTTGTCTCGTCCTTTTCCACGAAGCCGTCTACATATCTCTTGCCAAACCTCCAGTTTTTGTACTCTTCAATTGACGCATCCCATAAGATCCCACAGCCGTTACGAACAATTCCGTATCGATATTCCTAGCCGAAGTGACGTGCACGCTACAAGGATATGACAGCGTATGTACAGCACGTGCGCGCGCCTGACGTCAGTGTGCCATGTGCACGCAGTAACTTGAGCCAATGGGAACACGCGGCGCGGACAGCCGTACGCCTCCTGCGGGTGCATCTGAACACCGCCATTCGACTGCAGGTTCTCCGCTCCGCGCGCGGAGGGCGGACGATCCCTTAGAAAATCACACTAAAGGACGACGTACCGCATTCGCGGGCACTCACTTGCAATTATAGTTTGCACGGTAACTATTCCTGTGCTACCAACACACATGTTTTACCACTGATTTTATTCGTATTTATTATAAATGAATGATTTAAATGTATAAATAAAATAAAAGTAAATTTTCAATGTAAAGGAAAATAAGACATTTTCGTGTTAACAGAGGTATAAAACGCTTGTGATGCATGGCGTATTTAGGATATAACTAAACACTTCGTATACAGGATGATTTTTCAAAAGTTTGATTCAAAAAGTGTGCAGAAACCATGAATAGAATATAGGTATAAGTTTGTGAATATTGAAATTACTTCTTTTACGTTCCAGTTTTTAACTCAGCGAATTTGTAAAACATTTGCTTTTCTAATCCATTTCACAGTTTCTCCCAACCGACGCATAAATAATCTGATTCTACTAATGGCAATGTTAATATTACATGCGGTGGAATAATACACACTGTGTATACAAGCAGATTCCAAGCAGGACTTTCAAAAGTGCTCGCTTTACTGCGAACAGCCTATATTCAACTGAAGGCATTGGACTCGGTTATTGCTGGTTGGAATTCGGAGGAAAACCGAAATGGTTCACTAAGCTGTCATCACCCCAGTTTAGGCATTCCGAACTTTTGTGACAGTAAGTGATTTGCTGGAGTATAAAATCTAGTTATTTTCAGAGCCTGTTTCATAAAGCCAGGAGTTCTTCCGATTTAGATCCGACTAAACACGTAAAGGTGATTAGAAAATTTTGCAGCTCATCGTGTGTGGCGAAAATTTATACATAGTAAATTTGCTTGTAACATACGGTGATCTGAAACAGACACTAAAAAATATATTTCTATTGCTGCGCTGGTAAGAACACTAACACGATAGAAGAGTGTTCACGTTGGCTGACATGAATATTTCAATCATTTATTGTGTTGCAGAAGATTAAAATTTAGTTATTTTAGGTTATTGGCTGGTATTAAGTTAGGTTTGCTTGTTAAAAATAAACCTGTGATTTTGGAAAACTGTTTCTAGTAGTAGAAAAATGATGATGGTAGTAAATAGTGAATATTAGGCGTATAAGACTTAATTTGCCAAGGAAACTTAATGCCTATGCTGATGACGCTAGAAAATATATGAGAAGTTTACACAAATATTTAATTTTCCTTTTGTTTATTACTAGTATCAGTTTAAAAACTGCTTGAAAATATGAAATATGTTAGGTCATGAAGAGTAACTATTTCATTGTGACTTTTTTCGTTAGTGAGGTCACCGAAATATTTCCAAAAATAAGCTTAGCCAAGAACCTAAAAAAATATATGTATGTTTACGAATAAATAAAACGAACTGATCAAAACAGTTAATTAAGTGTCCTTTCTTCCCTGCCTGTAAACGAACTCTGCTTAACAGATACATACAGACAACAGTGAGTCACAATGGGCCATTTGTGTTGGCCCTTGTTTCATGTCAATATATTATTCTATAATTCAATTATTATTTTTTGGTGTTTCACCAAATCTATTTTTTTACTATTAGAACGTGCTCGAGTTCTGTTTAATATTTCTGTTTATTGAATTTGAAGTGGGAAATTAAACGTTGTCATCTGAAAAATTGTGTAATGTTTAAATACTTATGTTTTTTTTTGTGTTTCTTGTGTAATAAAGAATTTTTTTCATGCCTATTAAATATTTATGTAGGTAATATTGCGTGAAGTATTAATTTTGAAGTATCTAAATGGAAAACTTATTTGTGATATATTATACTTCTTTCCAAATTTCGAATTATGTATCGATTAGTCACGCGAGACCACGAAGTCAGGAGCATGCCTTTGTATATATGCGTTTCCGCTCGTGTGACTTCCTTCTTCATTTCCGCCATACAGCATGTATTCGCTTCGAAACTTCCAATTTTTTTTTTAATCCTTCATGATCTTGTGGCCAGCCATACCATCCTTGTGTTGTGATGTGATCCGTACAACCATTCGTGGAATGACCGTTTTGGCCATGCTTCTTCTTCTTCTTATTTCTGCCGTCACCGCGGTAACTTCACAATATTAATGATTAGCATTTTGTTTTTGGCCGCTGCACGACCTATGGGTGTGCTCCAGCCTTTTCTGTGGCATAACACGATTTCAAGTAACATCTTAAGTTTCTGAATTTGGACAGTTCAAGAACGAAATTCTTTTGACTCCAACAACTTCAATTCAGTATTAAAAAAGAATTTAAATATTTGAATAATATTTTATGATCTAAATTTCAAAATAGTAGGTCCTGAGTTTCCGATGATATATTTTTTGGCCAAAATTATCTATATTATTATAATTTATCAAAACACACAACAGAAGCATGTAGAACATACTAAAATACTTAAAATGAAAAACTGATCATGTTATAATAAGAGATCAAAAGTATATGTTCATCAATGAAGATTACAATACAATACTCTTGAAGCCTTGCTTCAAATTTGACATGCGTGTCAACTTGTCTACTTCAAGAAATTGTGTGTGTACTCCATTTTCCTGCCAAACAAAATGTCCTACCAGCTCGAAGAACTTAATGCCTGTCCCCGATTATGGTGTTATAAACCGTGAAAATGTACGTCAATGTATCTTGTAATTATTACGTGAGATGTCTTTGAACTGCTTAAAAATAATAATACTCACAATATGAACTGCTATGAACCACGCACCATGCCTAGTTAATTGGACCGAGCGAGTAGGTATTGAACAAAGTGGTGAAAAATTATACTTCTCCTAAATTGCGGCTGCAATATAATCGAAGTTGTTAAAATAGAATTTGCCCGTCATTTCCCTGCACGCACGTTTTTATGAAACTACACATGTAAAAAGACGTTTCGTTCACGTTAAAGTCATAGTCAAGAGACGTGGAAATGGTAGCCTGCATTTTTTTGGCATACTGATTGTAAATTATTAAAGAAATGTTACTGGAACGTTTTCCTAATGTTAGCGAAGAATGAACGCTAGTGTGCTGCGGCAAAAACCTTGCAGAACCTTTGTCGATTTGACTCGTCCGCCTCCAAGCAGATTGGCCGCGCACATCTAACCTCAAACACGCGTCTCCTCGTGGCAGCACTCGGAACTACGCGTGCGTACGTCTGGCATGTTCCATAAACTCCTTGCACTCTCTTACCCCCTCCTTGATATTTTGAACCGCACTTCGGCGTGTATAAATATAAGTCGTCTGCCAGCCTGAATAATCGTGCAGTCTTCCTCCATGAGTGATGCGGGCTGGCTGGCTAGGAGATGGCGTCAAGATCGCAATCGGCAGTTAGGCCTCATAGCGCTAGGGACGGCAATTTTGAAAGTTGAAAAGCTAAGTAATTTTTTTTTTAGTTTGTTGTTTTTAGTACGTTGCCCTGGTAATTAGTAGGTTACTTTCATAGTTGTAATGTGGAATGGTAGAAATCTTTATGTCTTCCCTTCGTTTGGAAGTGTAGGTTTTTTTATTAGTTACTTATAATTTCCTGGCGTCTCTGAAATATTCAGGGAAAGTGATTCTTCACCATCAACATTATAACTATCATAAATTGCTGTTTTAAATAGGTTTTGTAGAAGGTAAATACCTTTCTTAAGATTGGCGTTTTCCTATTCTCTGTCAATAGAGGGAATCATAGTGATTTTTTTTAATGTGAATTTTTTTCCGTGGTTGTTTATTTTTAGTGGTTGCTTGTTAGGGTTTTGCTGCTTTTTTGTCTCTCGTGCTTCATTTTTAAAGAGGTGTATTATCTATGCTGTGATTTTGTTAGGACAGGTTAAGACCTTCGCTTTTCTGTACGTTACTGTATATATTTCTGACTTGCCCCAGTTTGGTAGCATCAAGCAGTATCGTCCTATATTGAATAAAATAATTCCTTTTGTGTAATTTTTTTGTGGTCTAATACATGAGAATTTTTCTGAATTGTGTGTCTGGTGTTGAGCGTAGGTTTGCGTGCCTTTTTTTTTGCCTTTTTCTAATCCTTGCTACGTCCCAAAGGGGCACAATGCTCTCGATGAAGCGAAAATATTAATCTTTTCGAAATAATTTTTTTTTTTTTGTTAATTACTTCCTTTAGAATTTGCCCTTGTAATATATTATATTTTAACCATCGAGTTGTGCTTGATAAATTTTCATGCACGCCATTAATGCACCTTATGCTCATATATTTCGTTAAAGTAAAACAGGAGCACGCTCCTATAATTTTCTTTTTGTGGTAAACTCTAGTCTACCCAGGAACCTAGATCCCATCTTACATTTACGTGCCATCCTTGTGTTCTGAAGATGGCGGTACCTAAGCGTGCCCAGGTTTCTGTCACGAAGGTGGTCCATGACAATACACCTCAAAGTCACTGGTAGGTTGTCGACGTTAATTTTACTAGCGGTCGGATATCCGCCAGTATTGTGGAAGTAAAACTCATGTTGAAAAAAAAAGGACATTGTAAACAGCTGAGTGAGGTTCTATTTATATTTAACATACGCAAAAATAATATACGCTGTTTGTTGCTGAGTGAGCACTTCTGTAAGCAAACTTTGAAAAATGCCCGTGCTAAAACTGCAGGTATTTTATTGGGAACGCGCACAGAAATTCTCATAACAAAGTTCGCAACAGTGTGGCATAAATAGTTCCTTGTTTCAACGTCTTATTAAAAGTTTTAAATGCGAGTGTATGATAATTATGATAAGCTCTTAGATAAATTGTGTACCAGGAGCTCAGAATTATGATTTTGTACACTGATTCTGTCTCACTCACCATGCCCATCGTAAAAGAGGAAATAAATTAAAACACGTTTCGATATTTTTTTTTCATGTCCCATCATATATAACAAAAAAAGATATGAATATTACATTTCAGGTCGTAGAGATAATTGGTGTCAATGTTCACAAAAAAACTTTGTGTTCGTACATCGTTCCAATTAATTCATGCAGAGAATTGTCGCGTGGATGTGTGTTTTCGCATGTAAACTCTTACATTGACGTGCACCTGGTGCTCATACCTAATTAGTTTTGCAGTTCAACTTAAGCACACCTGCAGTGCGACACCGTATCTGTATCGAGTGAGGCGCGTGTTGCTCAATCGCTAGGTATTTTACCATTTTATTTTATTTATTGTTGTGGATTCTTTGAAAACGGAATTATGCAAATTTCTGAAATTATAACAATTTTTCTTCATTTTAAAGTGATCTCTGACCAGAAAGCTAATAAAGGCCGTTTGCCAATTAAACTGTTCACCTAAGAAATAATCCCTAGTCTCTTATCTAAAATAGTTAAATTACGAAATGTTTTACAGTGGATTAAGATTTTAATTAAATTAAACACTATTCAAGCATCTTGTGTTCCAACTATAATATTAAGTTTCAAAGTAATTATTACATTTAAATTTTACTTAGTTAAGTAGTGTGAATCGTGAAGTGTATTTAACAGTGTGCAAGGTAAGGATTGGTTTCCGATATCC
The DNA here is from genome assembly GCA_029891345.1 of Dryococelus australis. Taxonomy (NCBI): domain Eukaryota; kingdom Metazoa; phylum Arthropoda; class Insecta; order Phasmatodea; family Phasmatidae; genus Dryococelus; species Dryococelus australis. The sequence continues at coordinate 69,364,042 of CM057006.1, read as the reverse complement.
CCCAAAAACATCTGTAGCTGACGAAGCCCATCTTTGTATATCATACCACAGATTCACTACAGTTCTTAATGTAATTACATATCAAACTGTAACTATATTTATATCTGTGTATGTGTTTATAAACCTATTAAGACATTATAAAGAAAATGTAAGGGATAAATAGCACAACTTGAATGATACCTAAGAGTTTTCTGCAATATTTCCATGTTGTGTAAACCATCTGCTGATTGATCGCAGGTAATGTAGATATTTACTTAATAACGTGATTGAATGAACTGAACCTACGCGCAGAGTAACGCCTATTTATGTTTCAATTAATTTTTCATTAATGTAGTCGATATGATTTATTATCTCCATTTAATGCCGTAAGGCTTATTAGACGGTGTCTTAGAATCTAACGTTACTTAGAATTACATCGTAAAGCCGCTGTCACATTCATGGTTAAGATTTCTTTCATTCTGTTTGGAAAACTCAAAGCTTATATTTTGGCAAATAAATATTTCGTCACCAGGTAGCCTAGGGTTGCATGCATAATGTATTTTTTTTTCTGTTCTGCGTGTAAACAAACAAGGTAATTGCAATTTTAATTACTTATATGTGTTATTTTTAAAATATTCCTAATTTCTTTTCCATTATAACCTACACGAGAATAAAAGTTGTTCTTAGAACTATAACGGATTATTTAACGAAGTTCTCCCATATTTTGTTTAGCACCCTGTCACAAAATTGCATTTAGCAGAATGCTGGATTAACACTTCGCGATGTTCCTTCCGGTAGTGGCACTCAGTTCACACCCCGGTACCAGCCATACTGAGGATGTATTATTACAATGTCTATTGCTATGTGTATTACGATGCCTCGGCTAGCTCGTCATCTACTTGGACAGTCAATAAATTACTAAAGGCTGTTCAGGATAAAGTGAGCACTTTGGAAAATTATCTCACAGGAAAATGACTTCCCCTACCTACATATATTTCAGTGGGCACACCAAGAGACATTCGCCCAGCAAAGTTCTAGTAACCATTTGTAACAACTTAAATTATTTATTTCTTTTTCTCCTTATTTTAAAAAAGTATATAGACATGTAAAAACGAGCGTATTTATAAAAGATTTACTTTCCTAATAATTTCACAGTTATACTTGACCGGCGGATGACTGAAGTGATGAGGCCTATGACAATGTTAATTTTACGTGTTGCGGAAGATTGCACAACATGCATACAAGTAGATCTTCAGCGAGGCTTTCAAAAGTGCTCGTGTTACCGCGAACAGCCTATCGTATTTGTGTATACCGTGTTGCCTCCCAATAGCGACTCTATGTAACACGATCGGGTGTGCTCTGTTTCTAGAATAGTATTTGCTGTTTGGCTGCGTTCGTGGACGGCGACAGTCACTTGCTACTCGGTTATGTCCACGCCAACGTCTACCGTATCACCGCCACAAATAATTAACTGTCCTAATGCATCGCATCACATGACCTCCCTCACTCCTCGAATAGGCCTATACCGTCGACGCCGTGCTAATCACGCAAAAGTCCTATGCCGTCGGCATAGAATTAAAAAATCTGACCCCCGCTTTGGAGCAGGAAAATTGCCTCTCCCCAACCAGGAAGGAGCGATAAACCTATCCATATGTCACTTACTTGTTCCATTACCTCGGTTTGTTGCATATATTCGTGATAGTTTATGCGCGAATTCTTCACACCTTTTAATCAAACCTTTGGTATATCTCCCCGAGTGCTTGGCTGTTTCCTCAATATGTAATGTGGCCGAAGCGTTTTATACGTGTGTTAACATATAAGTACCGTACTTTTTTGGTGTGTGAACGGACTTTTACGTATCGTATCCTTGATGTTTATTGTTTCATCTATTCCTATATTTGTGGTGTACAAATTGTTGTATTGTATTTGAACATTTTTGTTATTAATACAATTTATGTGCGAAATGTATCCAGTAATGTGTTAGACCTTCTTATTGTGCAATCCTCCCAGTGTAAGATGTGATTTCGCTCCGAACACGGAAATAATGGGATTAATTATAGCAGATTATATAAGTTTGTTACGCTCCAGGGCTTTGATTGCTAGGACTGATCACGAATTGCGGACTGGATTTGAAACTGAGTTCACTTTTCAGTGGCCTAGCAAAATCTATTGTTGCCGGGAATCGACTTGCGGTGCTGTTCATAGCGTCTCTGGTATTTTGAAAACAATGCAATTTTTTCTAAATAATGTAAAATGCTTCTGGGAAATATTTTCTTGGTGTTTTAAAATTATTAATTTGTCTGTGTTTTACAGGTACAAACATTTCCTGAATCCAGAAAATTTTGGGAGGGTCTTTGGTAACAAAATTGGATGACCGAAACTTAAAAAAAGTCGACAAATTTTAACAGCAGGCTGAAAGTCGGGTCAGGCGACATAAGTGGAAATAATAACTCAACTGTTGGGCGAGTTCAAACCAATTTTTTGATCTTCGGAAATTTTTGTTTCCTGCATCTTAAGCCACAGCGCACGGTGACAAAATTCAACGTCATTAAGTTATGGTATAGTTTTTGTGTAGTTAAAAATATAAGCGTTTATAAGTATTATAGTGTGTTGTTACGAACTACTCTGATATGTACTTAATATTACAGAAATTACGTAACCCGTTCTGAGTGAAGCAACCAGTGAAAAACGGACAACAAAGTTTTACGGCAAGCGACATCCAAGGGAACAGTTTCAGAGTTCTACATTTGCTGTATGCTAGGCAGACACAAATATCGAGAAGAAGGAGTAGTTTGTTGAGGTACAAATTTAATTTTGTATATCTACAAGAGCGTTCGTTTGAAAAGCTTACTTCGTGGAAATATTTAATCATTTTCTTCGTTAAACTGTAGAGATTTGAATTGAACACTTGTTACGCGAACAACCACTCAAGATTGCCTTGACAAAATGTTGTAAACTTCTGATGGCAAGCCATGAGAGCGAATGCTGAGGCATATTCACCGCAGGACTAAGTCGACAGAGAGTATTCCAGCAAGATAAGAAAACATATGATGACAAAAGCATGTCAATGCACGCGGGTAGAAAAACAGAAATACAGGTATTCAACAGCATTCAGACAGTACGTAATTATGGCTGTTCTTTAGGTTTAGGTATAAATGGATATATTTACACACACGAGTTCACGAAATGTTTTCAAGTACAGGGACGGAAACACACACTGCCCTCAGTTTTAACGAAAATTTACAAAGAACATTATATCATTAACACACTGCAGCTTACTTCCTTTGCTGTAATATCTCGGTCTTAAGAATAGGGTAGGTTAGCATGTTCAAATGGGTAGCATGTTCAAATGGGGCTTGACAGAAGAAACAGATGTTTGGATTTTTTTATCCGAGAAATTACGGTATTACGCCAAAATAGTGTTTCTTAAATGAATAGTTTTGGGAAATATTTTGTTATTCTTGTAATGACATATTTATGACGAGCATATTATTTTACTTTAAAAACCATCATATAAATTATTTTACTGACACACTCTTTTCAGTATAATGAACTTTATATCATAATAACTTACGAACACTTGAGCAAACGAACGAACAAGTTATAGCTTTGTAGAACTAATCCTGAACTAAAACTTTTATATGACATTGTAGTGCTTCAAATCTTGTCTCATCAATCTATTAACCAAGCCATTAACGAAATACGCATGTCATTGGTTATTTTAATTGGAGTTTTTGAATGCTATACATGACTTTATAGTCAGTGGAGAACTTTCAGTTGTATTCTTGAATACATTTAGTATGGTGATTAATCCCAAAACAAGTAACAAAAATATGGCAAATACACGAGAATGGTAAAATAATACAAATCTTCATTAAATATGTGAAATAAAAAATTATGCAAAGCATAATCGCTTTCGTGCGATATACATTATAACACAATTATCCATAAAATTTAAAGAAATACATTTAAATCATTACTACGTATTCTAAGACAATTTTAATAGCCTTTAAAAAAAAGTACTAATTCCTAATTGGATTTAAGAAGACAACTTTTCAGTATTTCAAAACTCACAATTTCAAGCTATCAGAAAAAAACATGTCGCCTCCAGAGCGTAACAGTGAGTCATAATGAGTTAATAATTTATATAACTGTGTTGTTTAAATATCTAAGATCTGTTGTAATCCTTGCTGCAGTAAAATGTTATGATAACTCCTTCAGTTCTGGTTGTTAAGGTGTATATCACGAGTTGCTTCGTTGATTGTAAACATAATTGACTACTCCCATACAAGAGGAACTTTGTAAAATGTTCTAAATAATACTGTTAGGGACATTTTTAGAATCAAAATTTAGGCGCCTTTCCATTCAGGATGCCACAGAAAGAACATTTTGTAAAATAAAACAAGCCATCATTAAGAAAGGCCATAATAAAAATTAGGCTACTCTGTATCTATTAAAAATTATCAATAATGTTAACAAATTTAGCTAATAAGTGCTATTACGTACTTTCAATTCAGTTGACTTTTGGTCATAGTATGGATGTTCACAAAATTTGTGAACATTTTTGGGTATTTTTATCCTATACCAATAGAGTTTTAATGGTCTTGCTCGACGAAAATGTTTTTTTTTCAGAATGTGTTTTCTGAAGTATCCATAAAGGAATACGCTTATATGGCTTACGTTGACTAAACCATAAGAGATACGCCAAGTTAATGTAGGCCTACTACAGAACTGTAGATCTGAAGGTCTACAAAAAATGTCCGCGGCAGTATATGTTTATCTTTTAAGGATGACCTAAAGTCACCATTTTTGTGTTTTAGGGGTTCACTTACGAAGAATTCGTGAACAACGCCGTATTAATCCTATGTCAGTTACCTTAAGCATTTGGTGAATATACTTTCTGTAAACCTAAACAACGCCATATTTGTAATTCGCACCCGAGCGAGGCCTGGGCGGGTCGCTAGTGCAATATAAATCATAATTCTATGGCAATTTTGGTGGTGCATGTACTGCTTTGGAAATCACTCTATAGCCAATTCACGGTTACCTTCGACTATTCTGAAGCTCTGCTAAAAGTGATGTTTCAAGTATATTTCTCCGCCTTGTACAAACAAAGCTTAGCTAAAGTCTATAAAATCACACTAAAGGGGCAACGCACTGCATTCGTGCGCACTTAGTGTGATAATATTTTGTATAATAACTATTTATTACCAGGCATTACCAACGCACTTATATTATCACTGTTATTTTTAACTTAATTACAAATGAAATGTTATAATTTATAAATGAAATATAAGCAAATTTCAATTAAACTGCAAATAAGATGCATTTAATGCTGCCATAGGTATATAAAAAGTTTCTGGTACGTGACATATTTAAGAAACAAGCACGTAATTCATGGGGTGATTTTTCAAAGGTTTAATTCAACAAGTGTGAAGTTACCACGAACACACTATACGTACACCCTAGCAAGAGAGTGCGGGGTCGATAAATCTCGACCCGCAGCTTCGGGGACAGCAGCTAATCGACTGTGCACTTCTCTATCTGCAGAGCTGATCCCCCCCCCCCCCCAATCCCGCAAAGTTTCCCAGGTAAACAAGGCGTGCGAAACCTTGAGAGTCGCCGGGCCTAGGCACCGCGGTCCTGGCAGCAGGGGTAGAGCCCCGAGAAGCTAAGTTTGGGAGGGGAAGAGAGGCTGGTCCAGTTTAAACAAACCGACACTGGAAACCACTGACGCGCGCTCCGAGTGCAAATACTGGCCTCCCAGGTCAGGACGAGGCGGTTGTCCGCAGATCCCACTTCCAAACTACTGTGCGCACAGAACATGTCCTACGCAAGGAGGAGTGAGCGACTACGCGCGGTTCCCAGTAAATTCAGCAATTTTGGAACCCCAGTTTCCATTCTTCTTCTTCTTTTGCCGCTGCGAGTCTTCCCAACGCTTGTATACAGGCCTAGTCCATTCACGACTGGAACAGTCTTATGAAAATCAACCTTTGAAAAAACATCCTAGCCATTTGCTGCATGCGCAGCTAAAAAAAAAAAACGTGGCGGGAGAGTGTACAGTACTTTTTTTTTTTTTTTACTGGCTACGCATGCAGCTAATATCTAGGGTGTTTTTTCCAAAGGTTGATTTTCATAAGACTGTTCCAGTCGTGAATGGACTAGAGTAATCACGGTAAACTGAGCCCTTTTGAAAGCCCTGCCCAAGATCTGCTTGTAAGCACGTTGTGTATTCTAACTCTTTATGTAAAATTGGCATTTATATGCGCCTCGTCACTTTATTCATGCGTCCGTCAAGCGAAACGGTGAAATTATTAGAAAAGTATATATTCTGCAAATCTGCTCATTTTTTCACTTCGAAGCATTAAAAAATTAGAAAGCCGGATAAATAATGTAAGTTAACACAAATGGTTGCCTAACACTTTTCATCCGACGATAGTATGTGGAACTACTTTCCTTCCACCGTCACCAACTTGACCGGACTTGTGTCACTCGGTGCGCCCGTTAAAATATATGCAGGTAAGGGCATTGATTTTTTTCAAAGGTTTATTTCAAATGTGCTCACTTTATCGCCTTTGAACGTTTATATTGCAATGCATTGACTGTCCAGTACCCATTCGTTGATTAGTAACAACCCTGTACCCACTTACGTGCCCCTGTGATGGTACCTTCAGGGTGATTTTTTTTCTTCTTCAAATGTGTGTATTTTATTTGTCTGTGTTTCCAGTTCTGCATGGCTGCCGTAACGTTTGTTCTGCTCAGGTGAGGGGTGGGGGGGGGGGGGAAACACGATTCCTTGTGGGAGAGTTTGGCGTTTAAGGAAAATTGCTGTCATTAGATGTGCTTTTGATAAATGGAAAAATTTCTGTTTTAAGTGTGGAAATGTTTGTATTTGGACCGAATTTCGATATACGCATACCTCAGCCAAAATGCTAAGCATTAACTTCATTTTTTAATTATATTTCAAGCGCTCCAATGTTGTTTACAAGCGTGAATAAAAAAACAGTAAATGTTTGGCGGCATCGAGCGGTCGTAAAGATACTCTTTTAAGTTAGAATAAGTAACAGCCTTAAGAGCGAAAAATAGTTTTAATATTCAAAATTAATGTTTTGATTGAGTTGTCACATTTAAATAAAGATGTAGTGTTAGCAAACATTTTGTTTAATCTAGTTTTACCGTCGAATATCAAACCACGTGTGGTCGTATTTTGTTCAATTTTTTTCTCGTGGTGCTAAGACCAAAATTTATTCATTTCGTAGGATTTAAAAAATTACGAATCGGAATGTTCTACACAATTAAACATATTTCATGTAAATTGCAAATATACATTTTACTCATATACAAGACGGAAAAAGCCGGAACACACGCGACATCAATGATACCTGGCGGCGAGACATTTTATTCGCCAACCTGTTAGCATTAAAATTCCCAAATTAAGTATAATAAACCTTAGCCGCAAAAAAAAAAAAAAAAAGCTTGCTACTGTCACATGGACAAATGAAACTCGCGTAGAGCAAAATCCCTCTGAATATAAATCGAGGTCGAAATAAACAAGAGCTCCCGAAATTATAGAAACGAATATTTTGTCAGGAAGGAAACAAGATACTCGCGAAGGAATCCATGTCACGTGGTACTGAATTCGGACAAACCCCTTATCTCTCACGTGGAAGGCCAAAACCTTACTCACTACACGATATTAGCTGCCCCTGTCACACGAGAGGTTTGCCATTCTCGCGTAGCTTCTGGTCGTCGGTTTAGATGATAGGTTAACAGCTACCACGTATGTCTCCACTTCACAAATCTTGCCTTTTCAACCTCGTGTAGAATGAGAGTAAGCGACAATAAATGTTATCGCCACTTCAGCAACCTAAGAATAGCGTGCATTATACTGATGCAGAAAAAAAAAAAAAGTAAAATCTTTTTTCATAATCACAAAGATACATGATTAAGTTTTCCTGAATTTCACATATGTCTAGTTAGTTTAAACGCGAAATTTAAAGAGGAGCTTAACATATCAACAAAGGGTTCATTAGCGTTGAAAACGATTGCTGTAAAGAAAAACAAACTCGAGATTTAAAATCTATATGCAATACTAATATTACCTTAATTATAGAGAGAGGTAAATATTAATTTAATTTAAAGTTTTGACAGTTATTGCACAAAAAATTTCCTCTGGTCATATTGGGTTTCTCAACATTTCTGCATTATAATAAATGACAATTATTAATTATAATAATTAGGTATTCAATGAAACTTTACACATTTTCCTCCGGACCGTTAGCTATAATTTTTGTTAATTAATGTGGGACCTTTTTACAGAACAAGCTACATGGCATGGCATGTTCGTTTAGATTGCTGCCAGCTGAAAACTTCTTTATAACTACGTGAAGAATAAATTCTGAAGAACACGATTTCTGTTAGAATTGTTTGTTCAGTAACCGCGCATTTAAATATTTTCTTTACGCTCGTTCAAAGTTACAGTTGGACTTATTTATTAGATTGTTACTTATAAAGGCTGTGATAAATTTCCCGACCTCGTTTATCTTTCTTAATTTTGCCTTTCAGATGCGTGTAGAGTAAAATCCTATTCTCTAAGCCAATAAACCACTTCACCGAAGACCGCAATAGCATCGACAGATACCCGTGATATTTTTTTCCCTCAACAGAACTATTTTAAGGTTCGTGACCACATTTGTATTTTTTTAATTACTTGGCTGAGAGCCCCCCCCCCCCGCCCCCCATTAATTTCGCAAGGGGGCGCGCGGGTTCGCAGAAGCCGCAACATTATACGCGGGGCGCTAGTGAATTTATGGTCGTGTCGCATTCCACGCCGTTAAATTAGTTCTCCCCTGAAAGCAGCGGGAACGATTCTGCCTTTGCAGCGGCGGCCGCCGAGTACCTTCACAGGGCCCGGGGAAAATTGCTTCCTCGCAGAAAGGTGGGTTGGTAGTGCCGGCAGAGACAGTGTGCTCTCTTTGCCACGAGGGCTTGGTGTGGGGGGGTTTGGAAGCTTTGCTGTGGCCTGGATCCGAGGGCTTGTAGAGGATTGGAGGGTGAGGGTGGGGGGGATGAATGTTCTGCGGAGGGGGCTCTGTCTCCTCACCCTTTAGCCTCCTGCCTGCTGTGAAAGGCGAACGTGAAATTGGTGGCTTTTTCCCAGGGCGCACTTCAAATCCGCCCCCCCCCCCCCCAACCAAGGTACTCCACCATCCTTGCTGATGGGCCGGGGGGGGGGGGGAGCCAAATTGTTTGCGGAGTGCAAGAGGCCGTTAGCACGAGGAGATGCTTCCGACTCGCTTCGGGCGATATTATATAGCCCCGTCGTGGTCGAGTCGAGGATCTACCTGGTCGAAATGTGCAGTCCTGTGTTGTAACATACAATGGGCTCGCGGACATTGAGGTTATGTTCGCTACACTCGCGTGGCTACTAACATCTACGTGTTGCTATAGGATCTTCGCAAATTAATGTAGTACATTTTGAAAGCCCGGCTTAGGAGCTATTTTTCCTTCTTACTTTGTATCCTTACGCTGTAGTCTTGGGCTTATCACTTTGTTCCTGGGCCATCCAGGTAAAACCGCAGAAATGTTGACGTTATATGTTTCTAATATGCGAATTTGTACTTACTGGGCATATAACAAAAAATAACTACTTCAGAGGACTTTAATTTTAACATTACTCCTGCAATACAAGGTCGAGAATTAAGAACTAATTTTATGAATTCGTTGCCAGCTTTACTAGGAGACTGCTGTATGTCAATGCGTAGCATATGTATAAGCCATTCACGGCAAAGTGAGTACTTTTTGAAGCTGTTTGATTAGACATGATAATTAATAAATACATTTCATTGTGGCCTCGGACTTTTGGTTTTGGGTATGTTGAATGTATACACTGTGTTTATTACTCACATGGTAGGGTTTACATTAACAACTGAGGGAAGGATATAAATTGACTGAAAGAAAAAAGTAACTAGGGCTTCAAAAGTGCTCACTTTATCGTGAACGGCTTATGGGCCTTGTTACGGGCAGTGACTTTTTTAAAGTTTTGTTTCCACAAGTGTTCATATTACCTTGGAACAGTGTATAGTTCTCGGAAGGCAAAATCGAACGATGCCTTGGACTTTCGGACGAGTATTAATGCGCTGAACAAGTGGCATTGTAGAAATGTTATTAACATGAAAAATTGAGACTTATTTTAAAAATACCTGAGTCAAGTTTCTGTAAAACAAAACAAAAAAAAAGTTTTTAATTGCTATCAAATTGAAGCATTTTTTTATATTTTATATGACGGCCAGCCTAGTATATGAAACTACTGTTCCCAATTCGCTGGCAATTTTACTGCCACTAGTTAAGTCAACGCTTAAGTTAAAATGTGTATAATGGGAGAGCGGACCTTGTTATATAAAGCAAAAAACCTGTGGCTGGATTTATCGTTGTAATTGTTACATCACGGCCACTAGTTGTAATTCATGCAATAAAAGAGAGGACTAACTTTCGCATTCTGGGCATGGCTACGTATTTGCGAGTAGCGCTGACAAAGTCATGTGATTAGACACTGATAAAATCGGGTCAGTGCTTTCATAAGAGAGAAAAATATTTTCGTTATAGGAACTGTTAATAAACTTTCCAAGAGCTTATTTACATAAACACGCGTGCCAGCCAAGATCTGAAATATCATATGGTTTTGAGAGTTACATTGGTAAAAGAGCCATTCTGTGCTGTGGACCTGAGTAATTATTTCCTGCGCAGCTAAAATGTGCACTCTACACCGTAGTCCGCCTAAGGGACAACTGGCACACGGTTGGATGGAAAGACAAAGTATGGATTACATACTGAAAAATCATATTTATAAAATACTTGAGAATACAGGGGTAATGCAGCTGCTTATGCAACAAACTCCAGCCCCAAATTCCAGGAAAATGTAGTCAAGGGTCAGCAAGATTTTGGAAGATCGTTCGCCAAACAGCGTCTGGTGGCCTATCCGCAAAGCCTGCAGCTCAGCCAATAGGGAACCTTCCAATATAATGCAGTTGCCAATCAGATAGGCCTGGAATACGAGTTCCCAGAGTCTCGCGCAGCCAGGCAGGAGATTGGCAAGCCCACTTCAAAGCAACTGGTATGCAGTCTTATCTGTGCGTACCTACTTAACCCTGTGGCGAGGTTAAAAATGACGAACTTGGAAGGCCATTCTACGCGTTGTCTCAGTAAAAGCGTGCAAACGCACGCCTAGAGCCTCATCGCTCCTACGCGTAAGGCGTGCAGTGTTTCCGTCGTAATGCTGTACTGTGGAAATTAGAAGTGTAACATAGGAGTTTCATTACAGGTGATGAAAGCCCACAGATTAAACTACTGCTGTATCTTTGTACTTTTCTCTTGCCGCTTAAGAAAACTGCATGAGCAAATTTTAAAAATAAGATTTTTGACCATTTTCACTATTTTTTTTCTCTAAGAATTCACTTAATATGACAAAAGTAAAACAATAGGGCCATAGATAATTGTTTTTTTTTTTCTTTTCCGGCAAAAAGTAATATTTCCAGAACTTGTATTTACCGGGAACTATTTCACAGAAAACGTTTCAGTACATAGGACTCTTAAGAGTGAGTGAAGTAATTGAAGAGGTTGAGACGGCTCGTAACATCGAGGTCTTGAGAGCCGATGAAGGTGAAGCGAGGTGAGTATTGAGCAGCGCCAAAATGTAAGGGCGGGGGAAACGGGAGAACCTCGAGAAAACCCGCCGACGAGCAGCATCGCCCTGCACGATTCTCGCATGCGAAAATATGGTGCTGCGACCTTGCCGGGAATCAAACCCGGTTTGCCTTGGTGAGAGGCCAGTAGTCTAAACACTACACTACCGCGGCACCCCGTTCGTTTTTACGGCTAATGCATCACGAGACTACATTTTCATACATACTACAGTTCTACTCGTTGAAATGGTTACATGCTAATGGTCACAACTATGTCACAAAATAATTGATGGATGCCTACATTAGTATGAGCAGTTAATTAAATTAAAATGCCTCTATTTTTTTTACGTGTGACGGAACGATACCTATTAGGGGAAACATTATAAACGCAGCAGGGGCTTCAAAATTACTCGACTAACCGTGTACCAAACACATATGTGTACTGTTTGCATGGCCCAATGTAAAATGATAGCCAAACGTGCGTGTTCCATATCTGAAAGGATGAATTTCAGTTAACCACGAACGAAATAAAAATACTGTTGTTTAGTGTTTACGTGTGTTTACGTGCGTTTGTGTGTGTTCGCTGGGTCTACCGAACCCATCCCCGGTGATGGATCCAACAATCCCAATCAAATTATTAAAATGGCCTATACACGTCATCATAATCACCAATTAATTGCACATTTTCGGTGCCGATTGTTTCCATACGCTTGATTTCATGAAGCAATATGTTCAGTGGCAACTCTTCCATGATCAGTGGAGATAATAAATAACATACAGTAACGACATGCTGATGTCAAGTATCGAAAAAAAAAAAAAATTCAAATCCGTGTTTGGCCCACGGAGTCTGCGAGTGTACCAAGGCAGGAAGTTGACACGTGATCGGCGAAAGTGCCCCATGTCCTGAAATCCTGATAGTTGTGTGTGCCGTGTATGTTCCGTAACATTGTAAATTCAGTTTTACACCTGCCCCTTCAGTTTCTCGTACCTATGTGCGCGACGTTTCTAGTAATAAAGGCTGTTCACGATAAAGTGAGCACTTTTGAAATCAACCTTAGAAAAAAGTCACTGCCTCTACTTGCATATATTTTGACGGGCACCCTGAGTGACATGCGCCCACTAAAGATGGTAATGATGGATGGGAAGTAGTTCCGTATTTTAACGTCGAACAAAAAGAGTTCGGAAACAATTTGTTATAACTTTAATGTTTTTTTTTATGCATCAAAGTTTAAAAATGAGCAGATTTGTGAAATATTTACTTTTCTAAAAATTCCACAGTTTCACTTGACCGACGCATGAATAAAGTGATGAGGCCCATGACAACGTTATTTTTACATAAGGCGGAGGAATACACAATGTGGACACAAGTAGATAGCAGGGCTATCATAAGTGCTTATTTTACCGTGAACGGCCTATAGTTGCAGTTAAACCGCTGTACCACACGGCTGCCACATAGTGGAGACGTTTGGGCGTCTCTTAAACATCTGGGTGTTGAGCGCCGATAAGGATGAAGTGAGGTGAGTGTGGAGCAGTGCCGGAATGCAAGGGCGGGGAAAACGAGAGATCCCCGAGAAAACACGCCGATGTCCGTCACGATAGAATATTTATAAAGAAAGAAGCCTAGAGCCCCAGTACTACTTAACAGAAGTATAGTTCGTTAATTCGACCAGACTCTTTACAGGGCTATTTAAATTCTTACTATTACACATATGCATTGCACGATTAAATGTAATTCGGAGCTAAAAATTGGCAAGTGACAATTTTTTTTTGCTACGGGATTCGAGCATTACGTGAGCCAAAGGCTGCATTTTTAACGCATGTCTTATTTTATAAGTCCTTAACATTCATGCTTCTTTTTCTTTAGACAGAATGCCTATAAGTACTAACCTGGACTGTTTAAAGGTGATTAATTTAGAAGTAAATTATACAAATATTAGTTTCTGTTTTTCGAAAACAGTAGTAAATCATTTACAAAAATCTTCATTTTTTACGATAGAGTGCTAAAAATTAAATCAACTAAATAAATTAATAACAACTTTGGCTTCAAAGACATTGATTTATTTAGGCTTTATTTTGCGGCACAACCATGTAATATCCACATTTCTATTGCTAATTTTTTACACTCTGTAACTTTCACTACCTTCATATTTAGAAATCTGAAGTAATTTACCTAACATTTTCCTAAAGTTCGGCATGTGAGAAGTAGATTTCTTCGGAATACCACAAAAAGAAGCGGAGCTATGTTATGAATTTTGATGTTCATTATATGATTTTATATATTGTTTAAGTAAACTAAATTAGTAAATTTTTACTATTCAATGGGTTCTTGCGGTGTTGTTGATATATTGAATTTTCTTAAAACGTTTTTGGTTGTGTAACGGTACTGACAATTTTCACTTAAGAACTATTGAGAAATGAACGTAGTGAGATAGCTCTCGTCAAATACACTTTTGGAAAAAAAAAATATCGTATTAATATCCTGACAAGAGTTTAGTTTTGATACGATCAAAAATATTAAGATGGCTAGCGAGCGGGCTGTGAGGAGTTACCAGGCACGACATCTGGTAGGTCTAAAGAAAATGAAAACGAGATGAAATGCGCAAATCGTAAATCAGCTCAAACTAAATTTCCTCTCGATGGTGTTAAACTCATCCTCACTGATAGCTTGCACATTTATTGTCGTTTTTAAATATGATATACACTCTAAGACATTATTCGGATATTTACCATACCAGTGTATATGTACTCTTAGTGAGAAACCAGGAATGGTAATGTTTTCCCCTATACATTCATTGTAGCGTTCCTACATTGCTTAGGAAACAGTCAAATGCATAGGGAAGTTCCCAACTTTGTATAGTAGCGATGCTAAACATTCCTATATCTGCAGCTTGATGTGTGGTATTATTTTCATACAGTTTATAGGTTAAAATCTTCCATTACAGTTTACTAAGTTTACCATAATATTTTTACAGTGTAACTACTGGCAATGAGAAAGAAAAAATAAATATTTCTAGTACTGGTCACAATCTACGCCAGCATTAAGACTTGTTATAAATATCACTTTCGACCATATTCATAAACTAAGAATTTTAGGGGTCGTAGCTTGTAGATGAATGAAAGATGGTAGAGCGTACTATTCATGAGGGTTTTAACTATGTCATATGACACAGACAATACAACACTGTAATATTAACTGTAACGGGGAGCTTCTTTAAATGATATTAAGTATTATTTAATTAGTAGCTGACCATAGACAGCCCACAGACAAAAATGAAAGGAGAAATGACGGAACTGTTATTTAATAATGTTTTTTTTTATGCAGTAGCCCAATCCTAAGAAAAGTTTAATCCAGTACCTATTTTCTGAACCGTTTGAGATATCTCAACGAAACAAAGACTAAGTCCGGGTGTTATTATCTATATACTGTACAAATTTCAGGTCAATAAGTTCAGTATTTTTTTAGTTGAATCCAGTCAGACAGACGTACAGACATGAAAAAATTAACATTAGATATGTCTTAGTATTCAATAATACTATATAAAAAATTAATTGAAAGAGGAAAATTCGAAAATCACAGACAGACGCTTCTATTTTATTAATTTTGATAGTTAAATGATATTAGCACCACACGCCTGATTTCTATTATTCTATGTTGGACTGCCCTCCACTTTGAACTTGAACCCTGAGGCTGTGTCATCTAGAAGAGCGGCGGCCGGACACACCCATCCTTCGGTTCTTCCTAGAAGTTGGCCGCAGTTGGAAATGCGACGCGCCGCGCCTCGGGACGGCCTATATGAGCGCGTTGTTTGGAGTTTAGACATAGCTGGCCTCTTCTCCAGGTTGGTGGAGGGGGGTTTTACAGTTACTGTCACTTTTTCTATACTTGACGCAATCCTTGGCGTCCTGGTTTGACTCCGAAGTTATGCTGGCAGGTTTATGCGAGGATGTTCAGCTAAGGTCTTTCCACAACGCTTCACTTCGCCCGTTTTGCAAGAAATCCTTCGTTGTCGTGTCATAATTAGAGTTTCGGAGTTATTATTGAAAACGTATGATCATAGAAAATTTAAATGTAGTAGTTGTCGAATACTTTTCTTTCCGATTATCACTGTGTGAAATTTCCTGCTTGTAAAACGGCAGAAAGTTGTTAATAAAATGCGGATACGTTCCTGACGTTCCACAACTAGCAGATAACGCACAATTAAAATTAAGCACAAAAATACTAAACAACTTTTAAAATGTAAATTTTCTATAATCGTACATGGTCAGTAATGATCCTGAATCAGAAATTATGACACGAGAATGAAGAATTTCTGCAACAGAGTGGAAATCAGCCTTAAATGCGCGTTACCCAAGATCGCGCGTGGATAGGTAAAGGTTGTCAACAGTAAAATGAACACTTGTACAATCAATCACTGAGAAAAATCGCTACCTGTACTTCATATATGCCACAGTACACAGTGGCACACAGTCTCCCAAGTACGTTGGCGGCGAATTAATAAAACCAGTTATAAAATTTGACCCTGTACTGCCAGTGTAATGTTGGTATTTATCCTTAATTAATCTAGTAGTTCTTGTTTTTTTTTTTTTACGTATAATATCGCGTATTTGAATACTATCAAAACATTTAGTTTCATGCCAAATACGCTGGTCCACTTGGATGTTGCATGAATAATGTGGTCAGAATCATGTCAATGTTAACTTTACGTATGGCGGAAGGATACGAAAGAAAACAAAAGTAGCTCTACAGGGATTTCAGAAGTCCTTTTAGGCTGTTCATGGTAAAATATGCACTTTTTAAAGCCCTGCTTAAGATCTTCTTGTATGCACATTATGTCTTATTCTGCCCCATGCAAAATTAACATTGCCATGGGTCTTGTAACTTTATTAATGCGTCGGTAAAGTGCAACTGTGAAATTATTATAAATGAAAATAATCAGCAAATCTGCTCATTTTTACACTTCGATGCATTAAAAAAGAACAGAAAGTGAAGTAAATAATTTTAGTTATCACAAATGGTTACGTGACACTTTTTATTCGACGTTAAGATATTGAACTACGTACTTTCTATTCATAGTTACCAACTTTGCTGAGCGCATGCCACTCAGTGCGTCCGTTCAAATATATGCAGGTAGGGATAGTAACATTTTTCAAAGGTTGAGTGTAAAAGTGCCCACTTTGTCGTGGACAACCTTTTGTTAACTGTAAACAGCTTATGGAAATATTCTGCTTTTGACGTCAATTTGTCAGCTAATGCTTACGAGAACTCTCTTCTTCCTGTGATATGAGTAAAAAAAAAAAACCCGTAAGCGTAATTTTTAAATGAGATATTAAAATAAAGTATCGAACGAGTGTGTGAAGAGAGATGGGCCCGATGCAGGTGAAGCGAGGTGAGTACGGAGCAGCGCCGGAATGAAAGGGCTGGGGGAAGCGGGAAATCCCAGAGAAAACTTTCCAACCAGCGGCATCGACCGACACGATCCCCTCCCACGTGTGGAAATCCGGGAGCGGCCCGGTTCTCACAGGCGGGAGACGCGTAGTCTAACCATTACACCACCGCGGCCCCTAGGGTAGCGAGGACCTACTGGCAAAAATCCAAACAGGAAACCGTCCCGGATAGCTACGCGACTGTTAATCCAAAAAGGAAGCTTGAGAGGAAAGAATGTAACATCTGGTGATTGCTAGTTTAATATAGTCCATTCACAGTTACCTCACACTTTTCTGAAGCCCAGCTAACGTTCTACTTCAAAAGTATTCCTCCGAATCTTGCAAACTAAACTCAACTGAATCTAGAAAATTACACCAAAGGGACAACACACCGAATTCGTGCGCAGTAAGTTCTATTAATTTTTTGCATGAGAACTATTTCTTACTAAACGCTTTCAATACTAGTGCTTTATCACTGTTTTTATTGATATTTATTATTAATGGAATATAATATGAAAATAATTTAACGAATAATATTATATCTACTTTTATGATGACGGAGGTATAGAACGCTTGTGATACATGCCATATTTAGGAACTAACTGAACACGTTATAATTAGGGTAATTTTTCAAAAGTTTCATTCTGAATGTGTGAAGAAACTGCATGTAGGCCGTAGACCTTGATCAAGACAGAGCACTGTTAGCGCACGATGGCCAGTTTTGACAATATTGGTTAACATCTCATGCACGACCCTAACGCGAACGCACTCGCAATCCTTCTGAGTGACGAAGGAAATGACAAATGTCGACTGGGTGGCATTGTATCACAGCTGGCACAACTCTGTCTAGCTATATGAGACATAGTGGTTACATATTGTCCTCTAGAAAAGATTAATCTAACTTGAATTCGTACGTTTGTAGATTTCTACTATAAACTTTTCAGTGTTCGTAAATTCACATCCAAAATAATAAGTACTCCACATATTTAGCATCCGGTTTCGTTGTGGCAAGAAATGATGGCCTGGAAAATGATTGGCAGTGGAGAAGAATTACTCTTGAAAAAGAATGAAAAGTGCCGTATAAATCAATGTTCAATTCGAGCTCAAAACAATTGTTAATGTCATTATACCGTCAAGAAGAATTCTTCTTGCAATTTGTTATTTGGTTCGCCAGTATTTTTATTTTTATTTCTAAAGAAATGTGGTAGCAGACAGACATTCGCGGCCACATTAAATTTCTCAAATGTCAAAATAGTTGGAAGCTAAACCGTTACCGCAGCTAAACAAAGTGCCGCTTGCCAGGGGTTTTTCTCGGGGTACTCCCTTTTCCGCCACCCTTACATTCCAGCGCCGCTCCATCCTAGGATCTCAGGGATGACGGACACCTACGGGTCCCGGCTGGAAAGCCCTTCACTCGGAGAGTGTTGCCTCGCCCTGGATCCACCCCCCCCCCCCAAACGAATTTATTATTTATTTCCACTTCTGTAAATTTAGTAAACACAAAACCGCGGTGTTTGAGTGGTCACATCTCTCGTCTGCCATCTAGGTGAACCGGGTTCGATTCCTGGCCGGGTCGCACCCGGATTATTGCATGTGAGAATAGTGCCGGACAGTGTCGCTGACCGGAGGGTTTTCTCGGGGATATCCCATTTCCCTCCGCCCTTTCGTTCAGGCGCTGCTCCATGCTCACCCCACTTCACCCACATCGGCTCTCAAGACTTCAATGTCAACAGTCGCCCAAATCTCTCCACTCTACTCACTTCAGCTGAAACAAAACCGTGTCAAAATACCTATCTAAGGATCGTACACATTAAGCTTTTGAGTTGCTATTATGATATTTACGTTAAAAACGTGTGAAATGATATTTTTCAAATTTTTACTGGTATTTTTATCAAGTCATTATTGGTATGTCACGAAACCATAGCATTTGTTCAAAATCTAAAACAGAAAAAGATTGGCTCTTATACGGATTAATTGGAAACATTTTAAAAATAGTTTCCTCAAAGCGTTTATTGCAATAATGAAATTTATTTCAAACAAGTAACTGGGATATGAGAAATAAAGTATGTAATATTATATTTGAAGGAGCATATAGTTAAGCATAGGAAATAAATGTACTCTGCTTAGATTAGTAAGTTTCAAGGCTATCTTCGTAATATAAATGAACGTCATTGCTTTTTATTCCAGAATCTTACAATGAATATTTTAATAGCATTACGATATTTGAGGATACCCCCATTATTTATGTTAAATGTGCATTTTCCTGAATTTAGAATTTTATAACGGTAATTACTGCTTTATGTGCGTACCCACGTATCACATTCCTCTTTATACCAGAGTGCTTTTACGATCAGCGAAAACTTACTCACTAACATGTTTTCTTTGAATCTAATACTGTTACCGGCGATGTTTTGAAAGGGCTTCTTTTCCCGGAGAGAGGCAATCGGGTCACAAGAGCCCATCTACTTTTATTTATCTCCTGCGTCGTTCCGCTCGCGCATTAGGCGCCTCCTTCCATTCTGCTACTCACTTGGCTCGCGCTGAATAAACAATTGGCGTTAAACATTCACAGGCGGAAGAGATCGATGCGTCCCTGGACCTTCGGATGCAGGCTGGTTGCATGCTATCTGGTCCGTATCGGAGAGGCGTGACGTCATCAGCGCGCAAAGCACAATCCAAATTACGAATTTTAAATGAAGGTAAAGGTATGTTCACGATAAATGTGAGCGCTTTTGAAATCAACCTGTGAAAAATGTCATATATATGTATATATATATATATATATATATATATATATATATATATATATATATATATATATATATATTATAACGGCGACACAGACTTGCAGGCACTCAGAAGATTTGGCAGCGAAGCTGGGAAAAGTAGTTCCATGTTTTAAAGCTCATTCAAAGCATTAGGTAAACATTAGTTAATACCAAAATTATTTCTTTCACTTTATTTATTTTTTAATGCGTATATGTGTAAGGATTGTCATATTTGTAAACTATTGGATTTCGTAATAATTTCACAATTCCCCTTGACCTGGGCACGAATAAAGTAATCATGCCCACTACACCATTAAAGGCTGTTCACGATAAAGTAAGCACTTTTGAAACCAACTTCAGAAGAAAGTCACTGCTTATGCCTGCATATATTTCAACGGGCGAATTTAGTGACATTTGCCCGGTAAAGTTGTTCACGATAGACGGAAAGTAGTTCTGTATCTTAACGTCAAGTTTTAGGTAACTGTTTGTGATCATTTAAATTATTTATTTCGGTTTCTGATTTTCTAATGCATCAGCTGTGTAGAAATGAGCAAATTTATAAAATGTTTACTTTTCTAATAATTTCACAGTTTCAGTTGATCGAAGCATGAATGAAGCGATGAGGCCCATGGGAATGTTAATTTTACATAAGGCGCAAGCATACACAACATGCATACAAGTAGATATTAAGCAGAGCTTTCGAAAGGGTCAATTTTACTATGAACAGCCTATAACTATATAACTATATCCTCACCAGGGTCGCCCTTTGGGGTGTGGGACAGATGCGACCGCACAATGCCTCGCGCTCTGGAAAAATAAAAAAAAATATAAATATTTATTTAATAAGACGTATTTAAATATTTAGCATTCGTTTTGTTGGTAATTATATATTTCACGATGTAAATTATACCTTAATATCAACATAATGTTAGGCGTGAGGCCATGGACCCTCAAGAGCAGAGCATATTGCTGGGATGGCGATTGCGTTGTGGGAAGGGAGGAATTACTGGACTGGAGGGGAAAGGACTCGCACAAGTTCTTGCCCCTAGCGTCGCTTTCGCTACGGGCGTCACTACATTTCACACAAAATTACGCTGGTCAGCTCTAAAGTAGGCACAATTGTTTCACGTGTACGGTATACAAGAAACACAGTCCTCGAGGGATGACCCCGCTCTAAAACCTCAGATTTCTTTATTTTTCCTAAGAATTTAACTTCATTTTACGTGATTGCGTAGATGCATAAAGGAAAGCTTCAAGTCTAATTTCTAGTTAAGAGTTTTTCTATACAGATCGGTGTTTAGATATTTAGATATTGTTACAAAACTTCTTTAAAAATGAATTTTTTTTTTCAAGTATTGTTATTTTGGGGATTATATCATGAAGTCTGTGGCAGTAAAAAGTATCTTAAGTTAATAATTTAAAAAAATTTGAGCCGAACAATAACTCTTGCGGGATATTTCTAATTCTTTTCTTATTTTAAAATTTCGGGTCTCGCGTACTGTCCTCGCGACAGCTCTGTAACTGCGTGGTATGAGGAAAGGGGAAGGCATGAGTGAGAGTGACAGCGGGGAGTGGGGAGTGTGGACACGCATATACTATCCGTAGTAACACATTTAGCTCCGAAGTGTCGTGGACATCGCCGCTGCGAGTGTTATGTCTGTCCTTAAGAAAAACACCGTCGTGCATTCTGAGGGCCGGAGAATCGTAAGTAATATAATTGCAAAGTGTGGTGAAAGTCGAGACAAAAACGTTATGCCTCCACAGTAAACCAGGCGACACCATGAGCTGCAGACTACGCTGGAGTGTCGCAGACGTTAGTTAAAAAAAGATACGGAAGGAACAGAAAGAACTAGATAACAGTGGGGAGGGCGGTATCTTGCACACGCCGGGTAAACGACGGAAAACTAGGCCGGAACATACTGTCGTGAATATTGATGACTTTGATCTATGTGTAATTCGGCGGACGATTCAGGATTTTTATATTCAGGAAAAACGTGTCCCTACCATTGCAGAATTACTGCCCGTGGTAAAAGAGAAAATGGACTTTCTGCGGTCGCATACTTCGTTGCGTAAGGTGGTAAAACAACTAGGTTTTCGGTGGAAAAAATCGCAAAGCCACAGGAAGATACTAAGAGACACCTCACATCGTATCTTAGCGCCACGACTATCTAGTTGAAACAGCACAGACAAGGTGGGAAATAAAATGATCTACATAGACGAGATATGGATAGAAGGTAATTTTACGTTTGGTAAATGTTGGCAACATGAAGCGTTTGGCATACAAGCTAATGTGAAATCGGGTATTAACGGATTTATCGAAAATGCTCTCCTTGTCTATAAAGCCGGCACTGCCAGTGGTGACTATCACGGCCAAATGAACAGTGTTAATGTCATAGAGTTGGTTACCGAGAAGCTTGCTCCTAACCTCCCGCAGTCATCTTTAGGACAGTGTAACCAAGACCGACTGGGAACTGTACTGTGGTCACATACAGAAGCTTGAGACTGAATACTGGGAAAAGGACGGTGTTGTGTCAGATGTAATTGACAGTATCGTTGTACGTCTTGCCGACAGTAGTGATTCCTCGAGTGCATCAGGCGCGTGCAGTTCAAGCAGGGTCCACCATTAGCGACCCGGCTGCCTTGAGGCTAGTGAATGTTTTCTTTGTAGGATAGTACAATCGTGTAGCGTGGCCTGCTTATCGTTCCAACGTCGCATTCCTGCTAGGGTTTCAGAGCTGGCGCGCGGACAGGAAGTTATTATGAGCTATCAATGACCACAATATTTTTAATAAGTAATTAAACTTTTAAAGTGTTAACCGTAATTGTTTGCTGGATCGAAGCTCCAGATTACGGCAAAAAGAAGAATCAGGTACCTTGAAACTGATGTAACTTCAGTTGTTCGAATAAGGTGTTAGAAATCTAAACTTTCAGACCCACGTTAATTTATAGTTCCAGGCGTTACAAATAATACTATTTTAGATGCGTTCTGTACGCAGGAATTAATTCGTTGTCAATGAACCATTCATGACGAAGGACAGTAGCAGGATTACGAATCAGCCAATCACAGGAAAGTTATTGCGCGCTGAGCCTAGCAGAGTACAGCGTCAGCCGAGATAACATTCCTGTGCGTGTACATTGGACATGAATGAGGAGAGAGTAAAGAGTGAGTGAAGAATTTTGGGCGGCTCTTAACATCGAATTCTTGTGAGCCGATGAGGTGAGTATGGAGCAGCGCCGGAATTAAAGAGCGGGGTAAACTGGAGATGCCCCTAGAAAACCCGCCAACCAGCGGTATCGTTCGGCACGGTTCCCACGTGCGAAAATCCGGGAGCGACCCCACACAGGGTACGGGTACAATGGCAGGGTACGGGTACTGTGGCAGGGTACGGGTATAATGGCAGGGTACGGGTACAATGGCAGGGTGCGGGTACAATGGCAGGGTACGGGTACAATGTCAGGGTACGGGTACTATGGCAGGGTACGGGTACAATGGCAGGGTACGGGTACAATGGCAGGGTACGGGTACTATGGCAGGGTACGGGTACAATGGCAGGGTACGGGTACTGTGGCAGGGTACGGGTACTATGGCAGGGTACGGGTACAATGGTAGGGTACGGGTACTGTGGCAGGGTACAGGTACAATGGCAGGGTACGGGTACTGTGACAGGGTACGGGTACAATGTCAGGGTACGGGTACTATGGCAGGGTACGGGTACTATGGCAGGGTACGGGTACAATGGCAGGGTACGGGTACTGTGGCAGGGTACGGGTACAATGGCAGGGTACGGGTACTGTGGCAGGGTACGGGCATAATGGCAGGGTACGGGTACAATGGCAGGGTACGGGTACTATGGCAGGGTACGGGTACAATGGCAGGGTGCGGGTACAATGGCAGGGTACGGGTACAATGTCAGGGTACGGGTACAATGGCAGGGTACGGGTACAATGGCAGGGTACGGGTACTATGGCAGGGTACGGGTACAATGGCAGGGTACGGGTACTGTGGCAGGGTACGGGTACTATGGCAGGGTACGGGTACAATGGCAGGGTACGGGTACTGTGGCAGGTTACAGGTACAATGGCAGGGTACGGGTACTGTGACAGGGTACGGGTACAATGGCAGGGTACGGGTACTATGGCAGGGTATACGGGTCAATGGCAGGGTACGGGTACTGTGGCAGGGTATTGGTACTGTGGCAGGGTACGGGTACTATGGCAGGGTACGGGTACTGCGCAGGGCAGTGGTTTTCACACCTTTTTAAGTCCAGAGTGAGAATCATGTAAGAAAGAGGGTTGTTTCCAGGGAATTCCTTCTCTTATAAAATGTTTTTTTTCTGGCTCATTTAAGAAAAATTACTTGCCTGGCAGGGAAAGTAATTTCTCTACCTGAAGAGTGAAAAACGGGGTGGTCTGTGTAGTCAACACGGCCGTAGGTATTTTTACGTGACGTCTATGGCTGGTGAGAGGAAATGAAATGAAAGACGGTATGCTCTGGATCGTTCTGCGGGAGTCATCGGGTGTTTTTTCATCGTCTCAGAGGTAGAATCCGCAGATCTTTTGGCTGAGCCGTGTCCGGCTGAGATGTGTCTGGCTGAAAAGTCATTGGTGGTTCGTATCGCGAGTCGTGTCTGGCTGAAACGTCATTAATGTAGATATTTGCTGGAGACTTCTCTATTGACTTCTTCCTTCGTCTTGCATTTAATTCTCTTGGCTGTTGCAATCTATCTCGGCGCTCTTTGCGTTTGCGCTGATTGCGTCGTTGTTGTTTAGTCTTAGCCTCGTCACGTGATGACGCAATCGCCACGTCCACATTTCGATGCTGCACAGAGTTGTCAACTACTTCTTCATATAACTCCGGAATGGATTGAGATCGCTGAGTCATCCTTTCAGTATTAGATTTGTCTTGTCGAGTGGTACTATTCGTGTTGTTAATATCATTACTGCCCTTTTCCCATAACTCGTAATAATTTTTTTACTACAGTACTATTACCATCGTACTCTTACATTGAACGTACTGCTCATTCTCAACGAGTAATTACCACGGACCCGAGAGCAAACTTTCGTGACGCTCATTGTCTGAACATAAGGGGCTGAGTTGTAAGACGTCACGTCAATCATGCATTATTATTACTAACATGTTTCGTTCCTACGTACGAATTAAAGCAACAGATCTTGATGTATATTTTACAAGGAGAGTACTGACTGGGAAACACACTATGCCATAGATGACTAAGGTGTACTGCCTATCAGAAAAGAGGTGCTTGGTATAGCGCAAAATTTCGTGTCGACCTCGATGTACTTAATTTCACACCTTGCGCAGGTTGAAGACATATAAATTTGAAGTTTGTTTGTAACCTGAGTGCTAGTACATATTTTCACCACCAGATATAGGTCAGTTTGCTGGAAAACGCGAATCTCCAAAAAGTATCAAATTCATTAAATAAAGTTCCCCGAACCCTCAGCAAAACATTTAATTCGCACCCTGCTTGAGTCTGCACTTGCTTAAATACCATTAATCTTGTCATTCCTGCAATCACCCTCAAGAAATAATTATTGATATCGTCTCGGATATCACAAGCTAAAATTTAATAAACTTAGAAAATCCCGCAACAATCTGATAGAGAGGAAAAATTTATTATTAATTCCCTGTAGTCAGCAGAATATCGATAAACCTACTCTAATAGAACGTGTGGAGAAAATTAGATAAATAAAAAACGTCGGTTATCGAACCCCATCAAGATTTATATCGTACACTTGCGCACGCACAGGACTAAAGGAAAAAATACGTAGTCTCCACACCATGTGGCTTTACGAATCGTTGCTGTTAAACTGAGTCGTGATAAAGGTTAGACACGAACCTTCGCCACCCGGGCCACAGATAATCCACAAAAAGTTACACTCTAGTGTTGGTGTTTGCGTACGCTTTTAAAGTGAAGTTTATACGTTCACATTTGACGTCGGAGGCAAATCCAAGAGATAGAAGGATGATGGTCTTTAGGCCCTGTCTTCAGTCCTTAGGGCTGCAGTTTATACTGGATAACACGAAGGAACATGATACACTCTGAATCCTTCATTTATTGTTTCAGTGAAATTTCCCACTGATTCACCAACCTTTCACTTGCTGTTTCTTAGTGATTTGTTTTTTGACTGGTGGATCAGTTATATGACGTAGGCTATATCAAACGAAATAACGATGCGTAAACTAATAAAATCCAATAAAAATATTTTTTTAATGTGAGTTATGTCGTTTATTATACCATTTTACTGAACATTCAGTCTTTCATTCCGTGTTTTACGTATTTCATTTCGTTTTCACATAAACATCACAGAGCTCGGTTTGAAGGTTTGAACTGCATTAAATGTCGTGTCGTGAGTTCATTCAGAGCAACTATTTGTTTTAAAAATCCTAAAGTTACTAATTAAACTAAAAAACTGAAAGAAAAACCATACCATTTAAAGCTGCATATTTTCGATAAAGTAACATAATGCTTGTACTCCCCCATTTGTTTTAAAAGTTATCTTTGTTGCTCGATTGGGAAGATGACGGCTTAGAAGCCAGATGCTGTGGGTTAAAATCATGAACACCGCGAATGTTTTTTACTTTTTTTTTTTAAATTACGTTAAATTGCGCAATCTAAACTGTAACTATTAAAAATATGTTTTGTTTTTAGAAAAGATTTGTCTAAATTCAATTGAAAAAAAAAAAACAATAGTTTATTCGCCGCACACAGCTGGCTGTCATTTTTCAAACTGTGGCAATGTTTCACAGAAACAACCAGCGGTTTTTCACCGATTCTAAGTGCAGCCATTTTCATTAATTCGAGTATTTGAATTTCAATATGAATCAGTGGTTTTCTACTGAGTGGAATCTAGAGTGTACGTAATGTATTATAAACAGATATACTTGATGCAGTAACAGGACATTTTTAGGAGTCCACAGATATATTTATTCGCTATAAGCTAAGTTAATGTGGAACATTAAAACTACATGCCTTTATGTACGCGTGTGATTTTAAAGTAAGGGCTAGTGCCAGCTGATCACACCCTGCACGCTCCACCCCCACCCCCCGACCTCCCTAAAAAAAAATGCACACACACACAACAGAAAATACCAGTCCTCTCGAAGCTAACGCTAGCGTGCATTGTACGTCGGTATCAGTACGCGTGTGTTTGCTAACTGAATGCTTACGAGCCATAAAATGTGTTTAATAAATAAATTAAAACATATATGGCTATAAAGCATATTCCTGATGACTGTTCTACCAAAGTTACGGTATACTTGAAATGTAACCCTGAAAACGAGGTTGCTGTGAATATATCCTTTGCCCAACAAAATGGTTGACCACAGTGAGCTAAAATAATCCCTTTATAAGTGACACTCGGCCAAGTTGTCTGTACAACCGGAGAGCGGTGAGATGAAAGCACTAGCGTAGATATTGAGAAGGAAAAATGTACTCAGAGTGGAAATAAATTATGACCGACAGTGTGACACTTTGTATTAGAGATATTTTCCTCATACTTATAGGCTGTTTACGGTAAAGTGAGCCCTTTTGAAGCCCTAGTTACTCTTTACTTTCAGACGTGTTTGCCCTTTAACCACATATATAATTTTTTTAATGTTTTGTCATTTAAGTAACAAACACAGTGTGTGTATTCCACCACACTCGGAAGTCAAAGTCAAAACTTTGATCACTCCGGATTTTCGCATGTGGGATTCGTGCCAGACGATGCCGTTTGTCGGCGGGTTTTCTCTGGGATCTCCCGTTTCCCCCCGCCCTTTCATTCCGGTGCTGCGCCATTATCACCACAATTACCCTCATCGGCTCTCAAGACCTCGATATTAAGAGCCGTCCAAATTACTTCACTCACTCTTTCATTCTTCTTATATACGTCAAAGATAAAATTAATCTGCCTGACGCTACAAATACATTTCAGTGAGCATGAAATTAGAGTTTTGAAATGAAAACCCTGAACGTATTCAGAAATTATATTTTTTCCTTTTTTGAAATTTCTTCAGAGTTATTGCGAATGTGCTATTCATGTCATATTTCTCGTAGTCACAAATGGCAGTTCAGTCTGCTTCATGCAAAAACATGCTTTATTAGTTCTCTGAGAATCTGTACCAGCAGGTTTGATTTTCGCTGCAGGTATTCAACCAATAGAATTATAAAATCACGTTGGATTACTAAAAGACTAATTCCGGGGTAATATGCTACGGTTTTTGTAATTCACACTTTGGAGCGATGTTGCTTTTATGAATTAAAAATCAAAATCAATCCAGATAAGCTGGGTAAACTTTTGATAAATCACTGGACGTTTTAAAATGCCTTAGTGAAATATCAACACTGAAGAGTGCTGCAGAAATCTATATAAGTTAGAACCCAAAGAACTAAAGGAAGCAAAGCTTTAGTCTCTCTCCAAAATAAATTCCAGTATCTTCTCGTGGTTTGACGTCTTGTGCAATTTTGGATATCCAGCTGTAATACCCAGTCATTAAGGGCGTTATTTATATCTCTAATGTCCGTAAATTGTTTAACCATCATGGACTTTACGGGTGCAAACAACAGTTAAAGGCTGTCCACGATAAAGTGAGTACTATTGAAATCAACCTTAGAAAAAAGTCACTACCGCTACCTGCGTATATTTTAACGGGCACACTGAGCGACTGTATGCCCAGTAAAGTTGGTAACGATGGAGGAGAAAGTAGTTCCATATATTATCGTCGAATAAAAAGTGTCAAGGAACAATTTTTCATAACTTAAATAAATTCTCTCGCTTTCTGTTTTTTTTTTTTTTTTGTGCATCGAAGTGTAAAAATGAGTAGATTTGTACAGTATTTACTTTTCTAATAATTTCACAGTTTCACTTGACCAACGCATGAATAAAGTGATGAGGCCCATAGCAATGTTAATTTTACACGACGCAGGAGAACACACAACGTGTATACAAGTAGATCTTAAGCAGGACTTTCAAAAGTGCTCATTTTAACGTGAACATCCTATAGCTGATAGTACGTGGAAATTAAGACCACGTGTTGATCACATTTTAACATGTTTTGATGATGTCCTGTTTGCGACTTAAGTCTAACACACTTACTACGATACGCGCGTATAATCGAGACCGTTACATTTTGATTTCACATAATTGTCTTAATTACTTTGTTTCTTATGATTTCTTTTGAAATTCGTTTTCTGTAAACACACGCACACAAGAGTATAATATTCTCTTCGCTAGGGAAATTTCAATGGCCACTTTATTTTATTCTACTATATTTCCAAGTCATTGGTATGCGCAGTTAGTTTCGCCTACTTTATTTCTACAAATAGGCCTATAAGATCAGTTTAATTTTCTCTATGTACGTTTGTATGTCCCACTTTGTCAAAGATTTTAACCTCCAAAATTAGTTTTTTTTTTTTTAATGGTAGGACGCCCTAACGATCGCCACGACGCAACCTTTCGTTAAAGCGAGTATTCTGTATTTTCCAAAACTTGAAATCCCGCGCTTCTAAGACGCGATCGTAGATGATTCAATGCACATTACGTTTATGGAAACATGATTATAATCACTCATCCCAATTTTCACTGCGTATTAATTATGCCCTGGCACTGCACCCAACGTTCGAAGTAAAGGATGTTTCTCACTTAGACCGACAAACTTGGCGAAATGATTCCTTATGTAAAAATAAGTAGAAAAAATTTCGGACACCTACTACCTAAACTGAATATTAAGGGAGTTATAGGCCTTTGAAAAGTGAGACTTTGAAATGTATTTTTGCAATATATCGGAAATAAACTGAACTGAAATTGCAATTCTCCGATCATTGTTCTATGTTAATGGGATAATCATCTTAAGAGCAAACTCACAATAATAACTTTCCCCGTACAGAAAATAACAGGGGTGGCCACCATATTGTTCCTTGCAACTCTTTTACAGCGAGGAATTTTGAACTTTCGATGATGAATTATCGAGCAGCATGGCCTACGTAACAAAATATATCCTCTAGTCGCAACTGCCCAGGACCTACCGTTTGCGTGTAAAACGCACGCATAGATTTGTGTGCAGCGATACAGTGCCTAGCGCATAGGCAATACTGTCTACATTCGCGTACAAAACACTGCGTGTCCACTGCACAGGCGGCTGCCTATTCGTTTCTGGAAGCAGTTTGCATGTGATCCTTATACTCTATGTTTGAATGATATTTTTCCAAATCGTGAAGGAAGTGAAATTAAATTACAATTATTCGAATAATGTGTTAAAGTGACCGGGAACATCGACCTAAGATCAAACCCGTATTAATGCCTCCCCCCCCTTCCCCTTCGCCATCAATGAAGATAACAGGGGTGGCCACCCTCTCGTTGCATACAACGTTTTTACGGTCAGGAATTTCGAACGTGTGGTGCTTGCATATTAAGCAGTAACGCCTGCGTAACAGAAATGGTCCTCTTGTAACAACCTAGGACCCACCGTTTTCAAGATATCAGAAGGCAAAAGTGATGGGGCGCATCTTGCGTTTTATTTATTTGTACCATAAGGATGCATTTCCGAAACCATTTTCATTACATCAAAACACTCGTCTTGACACCCCCTCGCATTCCCCAAAATATCTGCACTCGTTAAAAAAAAAAAAAAAATCTTGTAAATTTAATACCGATAGGATGTAACCACCTTGAAAGCGTAGCAGTAGGTTAGCTCGCAACACATCCAGAATGACATATAAATTCTTGAGTTTCTTGATAATGGGTTAACCATAAAAAATGGGTTGCGGTTATCAAGCCCCTTCCTTAAAAATGGAGAGTCTGAAACCTCACCCGTGTATTTATAAATGTAACAATATAGACATTTTGGTAGTAACATGCGTAATAATAATAACTGGGCATACATGTTTAAAAAAAAAATATCGTCTTGAATTTTAACCCTACGTGCCATATTTTTTTTTTGAGAAATTAATGTGTAATGAGTCCTTTTAGCCATCACAAAAACATTATATATAGAGAAATAAGGAACTGAAAAACGTATACGCAAGCGTAGCGTTTATGAATTTCTATTCGTAAGCAGACCTCACTCAGACATATTGGACGGGTTTTTTTATTAGAACGTTTCCTGTTGGATCTCTGCACATCTTTCGGCGGCCTATAGACGATTCACGGTAAAGTGAGCACTTTCTATGACCCTGCTAAGTTTTTACTTTTGGCTATTTTTATTTTTATGGAATTTTTAAAAATATGAACATTCCAATGTGACTAATAAACACAGTGCATACATTATACTAATCTCAAAAGTTAACGTCCAAGGCTACAATAAAACATATTTATAAGTGGTCAATGCCTGTTGGGTGGGCCATAAAAAGTGCTCACTTTACCGTGAATAGCATATACCTAGCCGACCGCCTTAAGGGGGCCGCCTACCTGACGCGACATGGCACAGGAGTGATCGAACGCTAAGGGCGACACGCGCATCAAGCACTAAACTAGCGCGCAAGCTTTTTTTCGAACCGTTTTTTCTATGTGACTTTAAGCGGTGATCATTTTATTTTACTGATGGAAAGTCTGATGCAAAGTTAAATGCAGTATAGTATGTGAGTTTCACGTAGATCCAGTCACCTCATTTGGACATACGGCAGTCTGAAAATGCTGTTTTTAGCTGTGTTGGAGGGCTTGGAAATAGTGGTTCTAACATGCGCAGTGTCATGAAAGTGACAATTCCGACATCGCCTGAAGTTCGTTTTCTTTTCGTAAATTAGCACATTGGGCGCACGTGGAATAGTTTTGTAAAAAAAAAAAAAAAAACGTATTTCTCCACACACAGCAACACATTTCTAACGCCTAGTAGGCGGCCCCCTTAATGCTGGTTCCACAACAATGCGATGCGTTGCGATGAGCGGTAGCCAAATCAGTATGAAGCAGATTCCGTCGCAGCGCGTCGGCGTCGAGTGCGTTGCGTGAAATTCTTACCTTGCGATTGTCAACGTTAGCCTGCGACGGAGAAGAAGAAGAATAAGTGTTTGTTTACAAGGAGAATAAAAATCTCTATTTTTTTTTATAGTAGGAAAACGAAGATCGCGTTTACGCCGACGTTTTCGTATTTGTATTTTTATTATTGCTGCGTGGATGTGCAAAATAGAACACAAGGCTTCTTAGGGACATGAACAATGTCCTAAAACACGTTTATTAACTTCAAAATAATTATCTTTCGTCTTATTATGCCTCGTTCCCGCTAGTTTTGGTAACACATCGGGTGCATACTACCCTGTTTTTATCTTCTGCCACTTAAAAAATACAGTTTCAACTTTTTGCACGTCTTTTGTTACGTTCGCGAGGTCTGAAAATGTAATTTCCAACCTCAAACCGGATAGCAGCACCATCTCAAGCGGCGTCCGTCGCCGACAGATCATCGCTTGATTGTGAAACAGCAAGCATAGCTCGTTGCAGCCTAACGCGTCGCACTATTGTGGAGTCGTGGCGGACGATGCCCAAGGAAGCAGGGGCGGCCGATGCAGGCGTGACGCGGCCCCCGGGCTAGCTCGCACTTGATGAAAGAGGGTTGGTTGCCTTGCACTGCTCCGGGCGGCCGGCCGCTGTTATTTCCCCAGGAGCCTCCGAGAAGTATTGTCCGAGCCAGGGCTTGGTGTGTGGGAGGCGGTCCGGCAATCCCCACTGCAGGAGGAGATTGCCACTCTCTCTCTCTCTCTCTCTCTCTCTCTCTCTCTCTCCCCCCCCCTTATGCTGCTTCTTATCCAGACTGGACCGCCGCAACATGGCAAACAATCCCAGGTATTGAGCTCTGGCCCGGGGGGAAACTATACTCACTTACTTCGTCCTGCGCCTGTGGAAAGGTTGCCATATTGCCCATTCACGGGTTAAGGCCATTCGGAGTGCAATTTTTTTGCATGAATACGTCTTGAAATTTGCAACCACAGTGGAACGCAATCCAGAAAATCCGACGATAACCAAATCGGGGGATGGAGTTTGGCATTACAGCTCCGAATCCATCGCATACAACCGAAATTAAATCACACCACTCGATTTCCAAAGGATCAAAGAATATGTTACGTCGAGTGAGGACTGCGAAACATCACGCTAGGAGGAGGGGGGGGGGGCGTGCTGCAATTTTGAGTTTCGAGTACATTAGTGTTTTTTTTTATAGTGAGATTGTATTACCTATTGAGCGAAATTGAAAAATATGTACTGTTAGACTGATACACGTGTTTTAATACAACATTGGCGTGGTTGTAAAAACACACAAGCTTAGGGTTTTAGTGTCTTGCATTAGTGTATTTTTACACATACTTTTGCATGGGTCAATATACCAGTACATTTGTGTTTTTTTTTACAGTAAGATTGTACTACTTTTTGAAGGAAATAGAACAATGTGTACTTTTACGCCGAT
Organism: Dryococelus australis; assembly: GCA_029891345.1. Lineage (NCBI taxonomy): Eukaryota > Metazoa > Arthropoda > Insecta > Phasmatodea > Phasmatidae > Dryococelus > Dryococelus australis. The sequence continues at coordinate 69,330,803 of CM057006.1, read as the reverse complement.
GTACATATTTCAATGCAACATTGGCGTAGTTGTAAAAATATACAGATTTGGGTTTTAGTGCATGAAGTGTTTGTGGGTTTTTACACGTACTTTACAAATTTGTAAATTTACACCCCTCTTATTGTTAATATACCAGTACATTTGTGTTTTTAATAATATAAGTGTTGTATGTTATGAATAAAGTTGTACATTGCTGTAAATTTAGACATACTGTACTTGTTTTTACAGATTACACACAGAAAATGAAAAATTACCAAAAGTTTGTACGTGTATTTTTACACTTATTTTTTACTGTGTGTATACTACTGCATTGCAGTTTTCTCTGAACACTCCGATATAAATAAATGGAAACTTATTTCGAAACAGGAAGAACAGACCACACATATTCTAATCTATACTTCTAACGTGCAGGCTCGAGTCCGTTTTGGTCCGACAAGCGGTCAGAAAGTGAACACATTGGGAGACCCCAATAAACGACGTACACCGCACGATGGACGGCGTTGTGTCGTAGGTCAGGAAATCAACGGTGGCAACCCACAACGGTTTATGTCCGTGTAATAGGGCATGTGAAGCCATCCATTAAACTACCTTTGGCAACTGTGAGCATAACATGTATGGGGTCTAGAGTTCCCCTGATTTGAGACAAAATATGTTGTTGGGTGTAATTTTTCCTTATTGTTTGGTCTTTAATTTTTTTATACTCTTGTATGGGAGATATGAAGTCGATGGAAATAAAAATACATATATACTGTAGGAGATTCACTGAGAAGAGGAGGATGCGTTTAAAACTGATTAACGAGAACAAGTGTTTCATTTAGGAAGGGATCCCTGATGCCACAGTAGAAGGGCGTATGGAAGCGAAACGTTATGCAAAATGTTCTTTATCTAGTGGGAAACATGTTAATGAGGTAAGTTATTTCGTGTATTATTGCGTGGTAAGCCCATATGTAAAGATAGTAAAAGTTTACTACTGTACACTTTCTTTCTCTCTTCACATTTATTGTTGCCCGGGAGTTTTGTCTAAATATGTGAATGGATGGAGACAGCATATTTTAATCAGGACTTACGGATGGGCAAAACGCTCCAATATAAACCGCACTTTGTTTTATTTTTTTCCCCACGTTTAAGATATTGGCGGAATGCACACACTGTGTTGCCTTTTAAAATCCCTTCTTAGGATCTATTTTTCTGTGCATCATCTATCCGTCCACCATATGTAAAATTAGTATTGTCGTGGACCTCACCACTATATTCATGTATTAGTCAGGTTTAATTGAAAATGTGTTTTGCATGTGCATATGTTGCTAATGCGTTAGCTATTATACTCACGCGCATAAATTAAATAAGAACTTAATTTTAAAAATCACTTTCCACTGATTCAAATATTGTATTTGTAATTCGACTTTGAAATATGGAACTAAATTTCCTAAATCATTCCCAACTCTACAGAGACCATACCAGTCACAATGTATCTCTTATGAATTCGCGAAGTAAAAAGTAGAGAATTTTTTTTTCCAAACGTGCTCACTTTACCGTAAACAGCTATCACTTAATCATACAAAAACAACAAACTAACTGCATTGGTGGAATTGATTTTCAGGTACATCTACATTACAAAGGTTATTGTTTCACTCGTTAACTCACTAGTTCTAACTTCAAGTACGCATGTCTTGCCGGGTTCCAACCCACGGAGTTCATAATAGTTTTGTCAGCCATGTTATGAACGACACTGGTGTGCTGCAGCGATAGAACAGATAAACTACAACACAACCGGGATAAGAAATTCATATGTCCAACACCAACAGTATGACTTCAACTCTATCCTCTGTGTTTTGAGATTGTGTGTAAACACGCAAACATGCGCATGTACCGTTTCCCCGCCCTTTTTTGGCGTGAATATATTTTTTAATTTGCAACCATAGTGAGAGACAATCCAGAAAATCCTCTGATAACAAAATCGGGGGCTGCAGTTAGGCATTGCAGCTCCGAATCTATCCTCTACACTCAAAATATAATTACACCACTCGATTGACAAAGGATCAAACAATATGTTACGTTGAATGAGGACTAGGAAGTATAACGAGAGGGGGAGGGGGGCTGGCGCCACAATTTTTAGTTCGTTTCACCGCGTCTCATAGCTTACGCGTAGTATAACTTTTGACTAGGATAAGCTACGACACTCGTTTGGATTTCAATCGACAGCTCTCGTCAATATCAATCGATTGCGTGTATGAAATATTTGTGTGGCGTGGTTATGGCGAAATTGCAAGAGTTAAAAGTAAAAAAATTCAGAAAACTTAACACAGTGTCTGCCTATACTCGTCAAAAAGCCAATTCGAAATACAGAAATCGTATACGGTTGGAAAGAGCATCTCAAAAGCTACCCAGTGATACCCATAAAACCCCATATGATGGAGTGAAGCGGTGCCGGAAAAGTAAAATAAACATCAACGCGTCCGAGAGCGTCAACGTAGACGTATTCACGGAAAAACAAACGGCCGTGTCCCCCACACAGCCACATTCCATTTATTTTTTCTCCCTCTCTCGCGCTCACACGCGTGAACACACAAACACATAAAACATTTTTAAGTAATTGTATACATAATGCGTATTATGTTGTATCTTAGAGGCGTTTCTTTTAGATATTAAGGTGTAAGCCTCTTACAACTATACATTTTTTTGGAAGGAAACCTCCGTACAGTCTTGCTGTCCATGGGGACTATTCAACGTATTTTCTTCCAGTAGACAAAAAATTGCAGCGTATTTATTATCTCAGTTTATACTTATTTGGATACTTCTATATTATCCAAAACATTTTCTTTTAGAGGTGAATATTAACGTCTATATTCTTACATGATAAAATTATACTTGAAGATATTTTAAATTATGGAATATTACAAACAAAAATTCCAAATTTCACAAAATTATTTTCAAGTCTATGACATTATGACTTTAATAAAATACGCCAGTAGAAGAAATACATATTATTTTTTTTCAAATTATGACAGCTGCTCTAGTATAGTTTGGTATGCTATGCATTTGTTGCGCAGTTAGTTACAGCTCTATGAAGAATGTGAGTACGAGGAAGACATATTTCAAATTATGACAGCTGCTCTAGTATAGTTTGGTATGCTATGCATTTGTTGCGCAGTTAGTTACAGCTCTATGAAGAATGTGAGTACGAGGAAGACATATTTCAAATTATGACAGCTGCTCTAGTATAGTTTGGTATGCTATGCATTTGTTGCGCAGTTAGTTACAGCTCTATGAAGAATGTGATTACGAGGAAGACATATTTCAAATTATGACAGCTGCTCTAGTATAGTTTGGTATGCTATGCATTTGTTGTGCAGTTAGTTACAGCTCTATGAAGAATGTGAGTACGAGGAAGACATATAGAAAATTATGATTTTTTTTTTTAAAGTGCGTGAACGATAACATGCAAATTTTAATAACCGTTCACAAAATATTAATCCTTCTCAATCAGATTTTAATCTATATTACACACAATCATTCCTCAAATTCCATTCTATAGACAAGTATTTATATTTAAAAAAATTTTGTGTGGTGTGTCTACAGTTTATTATGTTTTACACATGGCAGCATTTATGATTGTAAGATTACAGTAATTACAGTTCCCAATTTCAGTAAACAACTGAGATGAGCGAAATGCGCGTATCATAATAAAAGGAAAACTCTTTGGCTGCAAGACAACGGGCATAATAACCTAGATCTGCAATGGTGGGCTGCTCATGATCGCATTACTTGCTTCGCTGTAATTCTATAGGCAGAAGCCAATGCTCGTGGCGATAGCCAGAGACACAAGCAGGTGACGCCCCCCCCCCCTCCTCTCCTAGGCAGGCGCCCAGTCCTTGTCCAACTGTTTCACAACCCATTACCGCACCTGTTGTTAAAGATGTTCACGATAAAGTGAGCGCTTTTGAAAGGAACTTTAAAAAAACTCACTGCCCCTATCTGCATATATTTTAATGGGCGCACTGAGTGTCATTTGTCCAGTAAAGTTGGTAACGATAGAGGAAAATTGTTGCATATCTTAACGTCGAATTAAAAGTGTTAGTTAACCGGTTTTTGACTACCTTAATTATTTAATTCATTTTTTTTTCATGCATCGATATGTAAAAATTAGCAGATTTGTATCATATTTACTTTCCTAAAGATTTTACAGATTTACTTGACCGACGCATGTATAAAGTGATGAGGCCCATGGCAATGTTCATCTTACATAAGGAGGAAGAATGCATAACGTGCATACAAGTATATCTTAAACAGGGCTTTAAAACGTGCTCACTTTACCGTGAACGGCCTATATTGGATACCTTATCACCGCGCCTTGCCTGCTAATTCATCTTTCCACATATTCACGCAGTCCCACTTTCCACCACTGAACTACGATGGTAGAAGACTCCTAGGTATGGTATAAATTTATTTTTGTATTTCCGAGTTTCCACGTTTATTTGACATATTATCATTACTGCGATTGATTTATATGAAATAAGACATTAATATCTTTGGCTGTATGCAAAGAAAGTGCGATAGTTGACATTAAATTCAATTAAAAAAATAAATAATCAAATCAACAGGTGACTTATTTTCATAAATTTAACTCTTTAGCACATCTATGAAATGTTACGCGAATTTTTTCTGACATAGAAGCATAGAAACCAACTATTAACTTGGCCAGACTATTTTTTAATAATAAAATGAAACTTTACAATCTTGGGTAAGATATGGAAAGTTTTGATATTATTAATTAATTTAACAATCAAAGAAACTTACTGCGGTGATATATTTTATAACGAATAAAATATTAACACTTATTTTTCAATGTGAAACCCAAGTCATATTTTTTCTGACGATTCTACAGAACTTTTGAAAGAGATCTGCATTAACTGCTTGCTGGTTGCATTATTATAAGGAGATCCACTTTGCTTCTACCTTAATGGGTTACAAAATAAAGAACTTACGCGGCTGGCACGGTCACCCGCGGAAATATCTTCATCGGTTGGTCTTGGAAACAGGAACAGGTCCACTTCTAGTTGCTGCAGTGCCTTTGGTAGCGTCTTCAAGACGCAATCCTTTTCCCAAACGTGACCACGTGGTGGGAAGGAATGCTGGCGTCCTGACTCAGTTGTAATTGTAAAGGGTTTTTTTTACGTCCCCCGGTTTTATGCTGGAAAGCTTGGCAGGAGAAGGCTTGCAGACCAACTTATAACCTAACCTAAATTAACACCCATGCCTTGCCCGGTATTCGAACCCAGAGCCTCCCGCACCCCAGACCGGTGGCGCTCCAACCGACTGCGCCACAGGAGGTTGGCGTTTCGGCTCAAGAGTTGGTGAAATATTTTGGCTGGCCTAGTTACAGACTTCGTGACTATTCTGACTTCTAGCAGGTCTGAGTTGCAAAGACCCCCCCCCCCCCCCCCCCCCATCAACGCTCCTACCCCACCCGTTCCGAATTCTTTAACATTATGTTTTACCGCATCTTAAAAGCGGGGGTGGCAACAACTGGGTTTAATGGAAGCCGTCGGCGATCGTCGTGATAATAAGACCTAACGCGTTGGTGATCCTGGGTGGGACAAGAGCACTCTGATAAAACCCGCCGACCATAAGAAACGTCAGCCGTGTTTCCAACACGTGAAAATACCGACGCGGGTTTACTTTATAGACGTGGCGGATAACCTGCTCGATGACAAGAGTGCTCAAACGACGTCCCAGTGAGAACGTTACTCCAACGGACGGCGACTTACAAAGCCTCGCTCGCCAATACGTTAACGCTCATTGGCGGAGGGGCAGTTCCAGCAACGGTCCGAGCCCAATCCCCGGGCACGACCCGACATTTATCTCAGCACCGAGCCGACATATCAAGACGAGGTAGAAAGATTTTCGTCTTTCGCGTACGTTTCCAACTTTGTTTCGTCTATGGCCTACAGAACTTAAAAAGAATCATGATTAAGCAGCGATGAAAATGATTATTTACATTTAGTCTTTCAACACACCCATGATTCTATGCGATTAAGAAGTTGCCTGTGTTTCAGTTGCGCCATGGTCTGAGATAGTTTACAAACTTTTCAGAGCACTTTTTTTTTCTCCTGTAAAAACTATTCTGAGCTCAAATGTATTCCACGTTGTTTTGTAAGTGATGCTGGAGGGGGAGAAATGGTCCATTGTTGTAACACGAATAACGATTACTGCAAATTTGACATGCGGCCTCCACCCAATACTCTTTCAATGGTACAGCCAATGCCTATTGTTATGGGGCGATTCATCTGTTTGATTGTCGTCTACAGTAAAGAAAGCATACAATAACGTCATATAACTCACATAAAAACACAGCGTAAGAAAATATGCTGTCTACAATCGGCGTGACGAAATAGGGTTGAAACCTAAGCTGTCCAATCGGAGCGCAGTACGTCTATAGGGAATTAATTGGATGCTAGGGAATTTTTTGATGTTTGCGTTTCGAATGTTTTGGTTAACGAATGTCCGTGGATGGACGCTTTACTTTCTCGGGTCTATTCACGATTACTTACAACTTGTCTGAAGCACTGAAAAAGTTCTATTTCCAGGATATTCCTCCGCCTTATGCAAACAAAGCTTAACCGGGTCTAGAAATTACACTGCATTCGTAAGCACTCACAGTAATAATACTTTGAATTAGAACTATTTTTTACTAGGTATTGCCCACAAATCTATTTTCTCCTTTTTTGATTCATATAAGTTATAAATTAACTATTATAATTTATAGATAAAGTATAAGTAAAAGTTAAATTTTACAAAAATTAACGTACGGTTATGTTAACATAAGTATAAAATGTTTGTGATGCATGACATATTTACGACGTAACAAAAACAAAATACATGGTGTAATTTTTCAAAGGTTTGATTCAGAAAGCACGAAGAAACTGCGAACAGAATATACATTGGTTTTTCGAATTGCGTTGTGAAAATGAAGTGGAATTGGTCGATTTGCTCTATCTCCACTTGCTCAAAGTGTTGCTTTTGCACATGTGGTTGAGTTCACCTCTGTTTGAAAACATATATCCCGTAGGGACGAAATGCGATGCTAGAGACAGAAAGAAATACTTTCTAGGTGGCAATACAATTGTTTACAATTATGGCGGGGACAATATTTTCCATACCTTCATTTTTTTTTAGATAGTTTGTTTACACACCGAGGTACATCTCTGACGCCTTGCATTCTGATTGGCTGGCGTAAAAAAAAAAAGTGCTGTAAGAAAGTGAAAGATGGCAGTCGCTAACGCCACGTCACATTAATTACTGACGCGTGCTAGTTGCGAACGAGTGTTGTAGTCGCCATCATTCCACTACAGGTATTATTGAATGCTATAATGTAACGCCACTACAGTTCTAGATGAGCTCATAGCGTCTCAGCATAGCTGGTCAACATAAAACCATAATATTGATGTTTTAGTTATAGTCAGTTCGCGGTAACTTCCAATTTTTCTGATTGAAGTTATACATTCGGACTATCCACTACGTATCTATCTGCTACATTTTAACAATATGTAAACAAGTCTAGTCAATAAAGCCAACAGATAATTAACGCTCGGTAGTTCTGTTCTGGATAATCAATCGTAAAGAAGTGTTACTATACATATTAGTGGCACTTCTTTTCAAAAACGCTACCTGATTTATATATATATATATATATATATATATATATATATATATATATATATATATATATATATATATATATATATATATATATATATATATAATGTAACCGAACTCAAATTGCATTTTACATGAGAGACTCCTTGTAAGCCATTGCTAATTCATCACATTCCTTTAGTTTTCAATTTCTAGATACTTTGAAATAAATAAATGTTAGGGTATATAGTTTATAAACAAAATGATGACTGAGTAAGTTAGGATGTACGTGCCATTCTGTCAAAGTTGAATTTATGACTTCGTTATCATAAACATGAGGAAGCCTCTAACGTACTACACTATCGCGTTAAAAGCTCTATGTACAGCTCCTATGGTTCCTATGGATGTTGTTAAGATGTGCACGTTGTATGTGCCAACGCACAGCTCATATGGTTCCTATGGATGTTGTTAAGATGTGCACGTTGTATGTGCCAACGCACAGCTCCTATGGTTCCTATGGATGTTGTTAAGATGTGCACGTTGTATGTGCCAACGTGTGTGTGTGCGCGCGTGTATAGGCTGGGGCGGAAATCAACCGACAAACATCGCGGGGATGATTCCTTATGCAAAGTAAAGTGATAAACGTGACACTTTTTGCCTAAGCTGAAGTTTGTTGCTAGAATTCCGCCGTCCTACATATATAGGTTACTCTTAGCGCCCAAGCACTACACCGTTTGTTATGATCTATGTGCCACGCCGTCGTTCATATGGCCATTATTTATCTGTTTGGTTTCCTGTCTCACCGTTGGTTCCAGTGTTTGTATTCGCCGGTCTGACATTGCATGTGTGGTTGTCTTGTTCGTTTTTATGACTCATAGTGATGTTAGCAGAAAAGGCGAAAGAGTAAAAAGAGAGGGCTGTAAAATGTTATGAAATCCTGGGACGGCGTACGTGAATACATTATTAACATTTCAACCAAACAACCTCAAAAAGAAAGTGTATCCTGTAACAGCACGCGAAGTGTAAAAACTATTCAGCTTTGTACAATGACTACCCCAGACCATATCTATTGTGATGCAACAGAAAATATAGCCAGTATATATTCCAACGTCGATTAGTACGTCGAATTTGTGTGACAGAAATAGAAGGATTTGGAGAATCTATTAGTCTTCCGCCCAAAGCAAGAACACAGGCAGATCTATGAAGGATGGGCCTCAATAACTGGAACATTAAATGAAATGTTTTAATTTAAAAGCTTATTTTTAACTATAAGAATAATATAATATTTGGTAATACGCTAAATGCAGGTAAAAATATGGTTTTTGGTATAATAATGATATTATATTCAATAAAGCACTTTAACATGCTTATTAACTTATCTTACAAATTATATCATATAGTCCCCAAAATACTTGAACGATTATATCAATTAGAAAGTATGGTGCATAACCATTTAATACGTATACGTGGAGGCATTTATAGCTAACAATTTTTGACGACTTTGAAATATTATGCTGAATTTACGCAAAACATCACTTTTTGACGTCACAATGCCATTAAGTCTAGTAACCTAAAAGAAATAATACTAAACCATTTTTTGCCGTATTTGTTTGCAAATAATGTTTCTATTGTGAGTTATTTTTAATGGAACTTTTCTTGTGCCGTAAATGATTACATTTCATGGCAGCGAAAGAAGTTATTTAGGGGAAAAAACTATCAGAGGAATTTTTTTTTAAGGGGAAAGGGAAATTTTGAGGGAAGAGGGAAATTTTTGGGGAAATTTACTCGATTTTGAGGGAAAAAGGAAACATATTTTAGGGAATAAAGGTAAATTTAAGATGGCAGCGGCCAGGGCCTGGCTTCTACTCCCTAATCCCTTGTCCCCGACTTCTCTATTTTCTACTACTGTAATAGTTATATTCTACAATGACTGTTGCTAAAACATCCTAAACTATTTTGGGCAACAGTTATTAAATATGTCGTACCTGAAGATGAAACTGGCCGAGTTATACTTCTTGACGACATATTTATTATTGATACAAATAACTAGGGCGTATCAAGTTTTGTAGGGGATGGAGCTCGAAAAAAATAATAAAATAATGATAATAAAACTCATAATTTGTTTACAATTATATAAAAATGCATTAGCTGGTATTCACAAAGTACAACTTTCCATTCCTGCTACACTGCTGGCTATTAAAATTTCAACACAAAGCAGGATGTGAGCTATCACGACTATATTTATTGGGTATCGTATACAGGTGACACGAATACTATTGAAACTCGGTATGACGCACGGAGTATGGAGGAATCAGTACTGTGTGGCCTCACCAAGGGTGGCAATAACCGCTACTATAGGCTATTCATGGTAAAGTGAGCACTTTTGAAAGCCCTCTCATTTAGAACAATATTCAATAAATGCATTTCATTTTAGCCTTAGACATTAACTTCCGACCGCGGTGAAATATATACACCGTGTTTATTACTCATATGCTAATGTTTATTTAAAAGAAGAAGATAAAGGATAAAAAATGGCTGAAATAAAGTAACTAGGACCTCAAAAGTGGTTACTTTACCGTGAACAGCCTTTACACGATACGGCATCGAAAGGAAAGGGACTTTGGATGTCCGTCTGGGGCATCTCCGCAAATGCTGCTTCAATAACGCGACCAAAGTTCACCCGTTGTGGCCGCCGTTCCCGGCGAGCGGGAGATCTGGTGAACGCACAGGCCTAGGACGCGGTGCGACATGGCGGTAATCCAGGAGACGCTGCGCGATATGCGCTACGTGCGAGCGCGCAGTGTCCTGTCGGCGCAGCGCCCCAGGCTGGCCCTGAAGACAGGGGCAAACAACAGGCTCGAACACCCCCTGCAATGTTATGGTTGCCGGACAGCGCAGTGCTGCATTGGGGCGGCGCGAATGACGTAGAACCGGCGCGAGCGAACGTTTAAAACCAGTGTGCCGTACAGGAGGAACATCAGGCAAGAACATTTAATCAAACACAGAATATCAGAAGACACAAGCTGTTCACGGTAAAGTGGGCACTTCTGATACCTTAGTAACTATTTCTTATTTCGGCTATTTCTTATCCTTAAAAATACTTGTTTACAAAAATATTGCCATTTAAGTAATAAACACAGTATATGTATATTCCACCGCACTCGTATCTTTACGTCTAAGGCTCAAATAAAATGTATTTATTGACTATTATTACAAATAAGAGGGCTTTCAAAAGTGTTTACTTTATCGTGAATGGTAAATAGATATAATTTAATTTATTATGTTTTGTGTCAAGTATATTCTTTTCACGCCACGTCTCAACACAGAGGACCACAAATATAAATGGAATACCAAAATATTTGTACACAATGAAACTGGCTGTATTAGTTAACATTCGATCGGCTTTACATATACGCCGAGGGTACTATAAACATGTTGTGTGTTCATCAAATCTACCCCTCTAGAAACGACATTCTTATATTTAATATAATTTGGCTCAGCACGTATAATGTGACAACAATTAAAATTCAATTTGAGAATAATCATATATTCTAATTTTAATTACACGTGCCAACTACTAATATCAAGAATATGTCACAGTTTAAAGCATTAAGTGTCAAAATCTCATTCTAGGGTATATCGAAACAGTACATTCAGAGGATCACAACTGCGTTAACTTCTGATTTATGGTCCAACTTTTCACGCGGGATCGATTTCTGTGTCTGGTACAATGCAAGTGCTCTATTTTCCTCCTTAACATAAGAGTTCTAGTCAACGTTGTTCCCTTGTAAGATAGAGGAATCCACTAAAAAAAAATGCACCGTTTCAATGGAATAATTTATTATTTAGATTTTCTTATATAATAAAATTTATTAGTTTATTAATGTTAAAATAGATGTGGCAAAATATAACTTTTACGGAAAAGATGACCGTAGGGGGAGGGAGGGAGAAAATTTCAATACTACAGTTAACCATCAATCAAATAAATTTGGTCCTGTCCATTGTCTGTCTCTATACACCTATTTGCCATACAATGCATGAGTTTTACATTGTAAACGTTTCGAAATACCATTAAGATCATTTTATCTTAGAGAGTAAACTTTTACTTGAATAAGAAATACATATTATTCCAGATAATAATGTACCTAATTAAAATACCGACTATCCTATCCCACAGTAGGCAGCAGAGAGATACATTCTTGTTCTACCACTGTGCATTCACAAGACGATAACTACAGTTCTTTCACATCTCAACCCCGTAAAGTTCCAATAATTGTGTTATTTCGTTGCTTCCTTGTTTCTCTTTTCATTCCTACGATTTATACATTACATACAAGTAAAGTTCGCTGAACTACGTATTTAATGACACAATTATTAAACAGTCGTGTATTTTCATTAAAATCCAACACCAGTCGGCCAGTCGACTAACATGTTATCCCTATTTGCATTTTTCGCTCGTTGATAGTAGGCTTCAGTTTCCTAAAAAGAATAATATTTCGCTTTTCTCATGTGCAGAAAGAGTTTAACAGCAGAAGACCATTGAATATTTGCACACAAGAGAATGAAACGACCGGAGCTTTGTCTTTGCACGTGCAGATCACAGCGGTAGCAAAATTTTCTTTGCAAAGCTTTTAAAATACTTTGTATGTTACTATTATACCTATATAGGTTTCACAGAAGAATTTACGAATGCTTTTAATGATCATACTAGCCTCTAAAAAAATTTATTATTTTCGTCGCAGTAAGTTGCCTTCATTAGAAGTTTTCTTTTTGTCAGTTACAAATTTGTTAACATTTTATATTTCTTTATCATATGGGCGATTTCTCCTAATATGTATCGATAAAATCCTTTGAGCATCAAAGAACACAGTTAAGGTTTTTCCTTTTCCCCTGCAGAATGACCCGGAGTTGCTTTGTTGCATATATTTTTCTTTCTACATCCAGGAAAACGGGAAAAGTGATTCGAAACCTCGAGTTGTGAGTTATTCAATTATCCAGCAGCATTTCATAATCCTTGCTTCTTTAGTCTCGCATAGCTGTAGGAGTACTGTCTCGTCGAGAATTATTTCTAAATGTTTTGTAATTAAATTAAAACATGAATTTCTCATCTAAAGTATTTTTTTGCAGACATTTTAATCAGATTTATCTGTCTTTACTTGTTATAAATTATCTGGTAAATTCTAAACTGTTATTTATATATGCTTACCAAAAAAATTCTATATATCGATAACACTCCTGACCTTCGTTGGATAGAATTTCTGCGTTTATCTTAAGAATTTTCTGGTTTGCTGACCTAGCGTCTCTCAGCGTGACTCGGGGTGTGGTGAACATTCCAGATCAAGGCCAGCGGCGGCCGTCCGAGCCGGTAGTGGAGTAGCGTGGAAAGTTTATGAGCGTCGAGAGACTGAGCGATCATGCGACGTTAAGCGAGAGACTACGAGCCAGGAGAGAAACGCGTAGTGCCGGAAGTGACCAGAAGAAGGAAAATCTGCGACTGCGAGCATCAGAGCAGTGAAGAGTGCGACTGGCAGGCTGGACTATTCGACTGGATGCGTGAGTGGAAGACATAACAAATAATGCGAACATACAGAATTTTCGTGTGTTAATTATGAGAATGTGTTGATTGACTGCAGTCAGAGAACTAAAGGACTTTAATCAGAGATAAAATATACATTAAATATTGCACTCTGTGAGAAATAAAAAGAGTAATACGTAGATATAGATAGATTAATGCTGTAAATAATAGGTGTGTGAATAAATTGAAAATAAATGTTAGTTCTTTTAATTTTATTAATACCTACATCCCTCATGAACTCTGATACGCCCCTCAGGCAGTTTGTAACAGTATATTTCTGGGTGGAATGAAATATTTATCCTTGTTTACCACGAATATTTCTTCAAAAAGGTAAATAATGCGATTGTAGCAGAAGTGAAAATTATTCAAGCACATTCAGCAGGAAAAATTCTGAGGGCTTCTTAAACGGGTTTTCATTCATTATACAGTAATGTGTGATTTTGAAAATTGCTTTCTGCTGTAGTTCCACAAAATTACTCACGGTTGACGACCGCCTACACGAACACGCTGGCTGCGTGTACAACATCTTAATTTTCGAAATGCTTGCCGCCGGGAAGTAATTTGCGCAGGGCCTACTCTTCGACGCCGGAGCGCTTTCCTTAATTACCGCTCCTGAGCGCCGGGTTACCTTCGCCAAAGCGTTTGAAATCCCAGAAGTGAATTCTCGTCGCGTGGGAAGTTTTAGGAGTGCCGCGCAATTTCTCACACTTATCTGGCGTTATCAGGGTTGTTGTGTTACTGCGAGGGGCTTTGTTTGGCGCCCCCGGCTGGAGGCTATACAGACGGTTCCAGAATTCGCTCCTTCTTGCCTTCAGTCCGTACTGCCCGCATACAAAGTCTAGAGACCTGTTGTAATATATTCGCGGTTTCTTCAAACTTTTAAAACTAAACCTTTGACAAATAATTTCATGTATGACGCTCTTGGTTGTTTCCTAAGTATGCCGTGTGTCACCGTGCGTTTTATACCTCCTATGATAACATAAAATACATTATTTCTTACCAAATAGAAATGCTATTAATTTTTTTGTATACGAATTATAATATTTTACGATCATGGGTAATATAAATAAAAATAGGTATAAAATAGGTGTGTTGGTAATGCCCAGTACGAAATAGTTATAATGCAAATTACTATCACACTGAGTGCGCACGACTGTAGTGCGTTGTCCTATTGGCGTAGATTCCTAGACCTGGTTAAGCTTTGTTTGCATAAGGCGGAGGAATATACTGGAAATTGAATTTGAGCAGGGATTCACAAAAGTTGGACCAAAGCAATGCATTGACGTCGTGCGTTAATGAGAGGAAGAGAGAGAGAGAGAGAAAGAATATATTGGTAAGACAAGCAGTAGGTGTAGCATCCAGGCTTAAAACATCGGCTTACATAGATACATACAGGTTTGTTACAATAGTAGAGTTCATTTCATGTTTGACTGAAACGTCAGATTAACTCATTAATATTAGACAAATTGAGTTCGTGGACGTAATACGTAATAATATTGGTTTTCTGGTCCCTCAGCAAACATGCTATGTTCATGCGAACAGTTATGTGTTACTGATATTTGTATATGACACGTAGCATACTTGCCGTTTTATGGGATACTCAAACATGTTTACCAGAACGTCGTTTATGGCACCTTCGTCACACCATTCAAATACAAATGTTATTATTCTCCTTTCGAGTGTATTATTTTGTGTTTTTTTTCTCGATGATTGTGGCATTTTAATATAATAAAAATAAACAGCACCGTTGCATTGAGCTAAGTCCTACAAGAACATGGGTGTACGGTTTTCATGTTGGCTATTAGATAGTTGCTATGTTCCATTCGTAGGGCCTGGCTGATAACTTCCTCTCGCTCTCAGATACGTAGAGCTAGAATGCTAATAGAAATCTTGGATAAACATTACAATGAATATATTTGTAAAAAATATTTTAAGTACGACGAAATGTATATTTTCCTATCTGGCAATATGGCATGATGATTACATAGCATCTTACAGAAGAGGAAATGAATAAATAAATAATAATTTTGAACTTTATTCGAAAACACTGCGAGATTATTCCTTATGGAAAATAGGAAAGAATAGCTAAAATTACTAATAACTTACAACTTATACTATTAGTAAGGAGGTTGACAGCCTCTAATGTCAGACTTCCAAACATTTTTTATTTGTAATATTAGTTCACTACTTGGCACGAGAATAATAAATTATTTAAAACTATTGTCTTTGATACAGATCTGCAATATCTGTAAGTTTGATGCGTAATATCACCTGCCTTAATAAAAAAATTTAAGTGGCATACTATAATATTAATAACAAATTTAAGATTATCGGCTAGAATCAATTTTTATAATAGATATGATTTACAGCGTTTACACTTATACGAAAATTGCTTGGCATAACACACTTACGCTATTGTCCATTTCGTGTAAGTGGGGTAAATTTTGACAGTAATAGGAAAGTAGCACGGCCACAGTGTATCCTTCCACCGCAGCTGTTTTGTTCACCGAAGAGAAAATACGTTTGTAAACAAATGTTTTGAGTCCAATGCACACTTGCATTTTTCTCCTTCCTCATGTTCCCTGTCGTGGCAGGCACTGAAAGGTTCAAGTCAGCTAACTTCCGTCCAGTAATTAATGTAGGATATTATATCCGGTTTGGCATTCCAACCTGTTTCAGTTTTTTAATTAGAGAATTAAATTTGCCAGGGAAAGGATTTGGGCGGATGGCTTTACATTAACGTGTTTCACGAGACGGGATTATTTTGACGTTCTTATGAGTGTGTGGCATTTTGAGTTACATACTGTTCTGATGGCAAGTTGAAAATTTTGCTCGCATGGAAATTATATTTAAATTATTTAACTTCGAAAATTATATTTTGTAATAAAAACACAAAACGCAATTGATAAGTTTCTGTTCGTATTCGTATAGATGCAGCAATATATACACGCACACACTTTGATCGAAGTTAACTTTACCCTCGAATTTAAAATGTAGAGAAACAAATATTATTCACTCAGTACAAAAGTTTGGAAAGTGCGGCTTTTTTCAGGCCACGTGCATTTCAATAATTAAATTAACGGTTTACAAATACATGTACAAATCACGCAATCTTACTGTTCGTAATATTTTCAACCTCTTGAACACGTGTTTTTCTATGGCAATCCTTGCGAGTTTACTTCATTAAAATCACGTTTATTCGTCAGTAGCATTAAATAATTTATTTGCAAAATCATTCAGTAAAATCAGCACTGCGCAAGTTTCCTGATAGAAGCAAACTTAAAATTATATACGTAAATTATATTCGTGTCACTTCATTGTAGAAAGCACTAAGGAAAATGGCGGAACGAGCAGTTTTAACGACGTGCCAATTAATATTACATTTCACTAAATAAAACTCACTACAATGGTACCAACAACCAATTATGTTCGAAAAAAATGAATAAAAATAATTAACTGCCTATTAAATATTCCAACAACACCAATAAGATATTCGTATAATGAATATGATGAGAAAAAAAGCACACAAGTTTTTTAAATCCAGTTACCAATAGCCGAGATAATTTAATATTGCTTTAAAAGCATATTTTAAACGATAAATGTTATAAGTATAATTAAGATTTAAAATTACAACTTTCAATTCTGAGTACTATTTTCTTCCAAAGCCATCATCAAAATAGCCAACCTAACAACACGGATTCGCAGCAGTCCATCAGCTGATACAATACTGTACTAGCGAGAGCATTTACTGTTTACATATTGTGTAGGTTGGTCATATTGTCTGTCAGATTTTACCCCACTTATATGAAATGGACAGTAACGGTTCTTTAGAAAAATTGCTATGCATTTGAAATGGTTGTTTGCTTGCCAGCCACAGAAATATTTCTGCAGTCTTTTAATGAAAGAGAATACAACTAATTATAAAACCGTCATTAATTTCACTTAAAAATATAATGAATTAGATCTACTCTTCCATTCAGAAATTTGTTGCTAACTTACCGATTTCTGTTATTTTTCGATAAATTATTTTTAAGGTTTTGATTTTCAAGGACCCAATCCTCCCTTTATGTATACACACTGTAGGTACTAATATTTCCTTTCTCATTTCTCATTACAAATCATTTCACTGCAATTTGACATAGATTTCGAAATAATCCTGTACGTATGGGTTTATGAATATACTGTACCTCAAAACCTATCTCATAATTTAAGAGTTATTAATCAGGTTATAATAAAATTGTCAAACTAGATGTTCTTTCGAGGCACTCAAATAAAAAAAAAATGAACTGCTTACCTGGTTTGAGTGATGCACAGTAGTTCGCTATAAGATTTGAGTGAGGGAGTGTCTACCAATACGCACACCTACTGAAATAGACATAGCCAAATGGCTACTTCCTACGACTGAACGACACCTAGCTACGTCGATGGAAGTATGAGGCGAGAACTAGTACGATAATAGTCCGAATGTAAACAAATAGATAAGTTCGACAGTGACGTCAGTAAGCCACTTGCCTACGAGTTGCAATCGTGAGTGTTCTTAAGTATTTCGTGTCAACATTTTCGTCATTCACGTTTACATTGAGCTCGGTTTTTTTTTTTGTAATGTGAGCGAGTGAGGAGATTTGAGTGGCTCTCAACATCGTCGGTTTAGCGAGGTGAGTACGGAGCATCGCCGGAATGCAAGGGCGGGGTAAACGGGAGATCCCCGAGAAATCCCACCGACCAGATTCGTCGTCTAGCATGATTCCGACATGTGAAAATACTGGGGAGAGCCCGCCGGGAATCGAACACAGCTCGTCCTGGTGGGATGGTAGCAGTCTAACCACTACACCACCATGGCCCCTTTTGTAATGTATAATGTTCCAACGACTGTATTGCCTCAGAATTTTAACTGTAAATCCTGAGCTCGAGTTTTGGCAGGTTATTGAAACTTTTTCAGTGTAAGTAGAAAAATCCACTTGGTTCCCAGATACTGCAATCGAGGTAAAATATCACCCAGTAAATTTCAAGTGTCGAACGGTAGCAATAGTCCTACGGTGTTTTAACCTGCGGGGGTATGGTCTGATATCGTATGTCGGTATATGCATCAAAATGCGAGTGACTAAAAGGAGCTTATTCAAATTTCCCTACTGGATGTATATAATACTTAATAGTTAGATACCAAGGACAAAGATAAGACCTACGGAGAAATTGGTAGCGTAGCACAGGCCTGGCGAAAATGTGAAAGCATCCGGGATGTAATCCCATGAAAAACATTGACATTAGTAAACATGAGCGAGTGCTACAAAATGATGCCAAGTGTTCATTAAAGTGTAATTCACGGAGCTGACATTATAGACACTCTCTTACTTGCGAACTGACAGTCAAGTTAGGACACCTTTGAAGAAAGACGCAAAGAATGTAGCTAATTAGCGAGTGTAGCGTCAATGAAGTTAGCAGAAAATAAAACGGGAAGTAAATTAAACACTAGCGACCCGCCCCGGAATTTCTCGGGTGCGATATTATGCAGAGCGGGAGTCGGTGAGCAATGTGACGTCATAGTTTTTTTCCCTCATCAGCTCGCCCGACCGCTGTAATTATTTTGTTTGCATGTAATTAATAAACATGTGTAAACTCCTAAAATGAAATGGTATAACTAACACATTTAATCTGATAAGGAATAATACTGTGTTGTGCAAAAAGCACTATTTTTAATCAAATTTTAAAATACAAAAAAATGGTTACTGTGAGTCATTCTCAAAAGATAAACATATGATGTCGCAAACTGTTTTGTAGGCCTTTTGAAGATCTACAATTTTGTTGTACATTAATTTGGCGTATCTCATTTATTTTAGTAAGCGTATGCCATGTAACCATCCGAAAAGTTTCTTTTCCCGACTTTATTAGAATACGTCCACACATCTCTATTATCCTTACAGTAAATATTAATATATCATATACCTAAACCTTCCTCACAAAAATTCCCTTATTTATGGCGAAAACCGCATTAAAATCCATCAAGTAGTTTAGAAACCATATCCGAATACACAAACACTCACGACCGGGCGACTTTGTTTTATACTAAGTATAGATGCCCTCCTTGTATGATCAGACTCAGTAATTTCCAACCTAAGACATTTATCGAACAGAAATATCAGCACATTATCTGCAGATGTCATAAACTGTATCGAAGTATCCACTTTCAAAAAACTCAGCGTTGGGATTCATAATTCTCTTCACTAAGAATATAAGATTCCTTATAGTGACGTCATGAAAATTAATTTTACGACTTACATACGTAAATGTGTAATAGCACGTATTTATTTCAGCATTGCACTATATCTATTTGTTTTGTTAAGTCAGTCATTTGGTAAACGTACTGTAGAGGCGGGGAGTTCGTCCACGGTGTAATCCACACCAAAGAATAAAATGACCTATTCCAATGCAAAAATACATGCACATATACAACAATGTGTAGATGTTTTCAGTGAACGTACTGAACTGTGTGACGGTATCTCGCCGACAAATGAAAACAGTCCTCAGTCTCTACGTCTTTCAGTGGAAAAATTCGCAAATAGGCAGGGACAAAAAAAAAGCAGGAACCCAGTTGTCAAAGAGGCGTAGTGAGAAGATTTGCGAAAACATCATACAGCAATTCGTTTCTTTGTACTATATTTTGAGGTCAGAGTAACTTTCAACTTCTTTTATAAACTTACCCCAAATTTTCACAAAATACAGTAATAAATGACCATGAAGGTTACCCAAGTACAAATATATGATAAAAATAGTATACAAGATTATAATCAAACCCCAACAAATACAAATGGAAATTATAATACAATTATTAATGTTGCGAAGAAATGCGTAGGAAAAATACCTATCTTTAATTATGACATAAGGGTCATAATCTCCCTTCGTAGTAACAGAGTTCTGTGACTTTTTGAGTCTCTCATCTTCTCTGCCACAAGGCAAGAGGCGAATCCTTTTATTTATTATGCGTCGTACTCTGGAACAATAGGCAACGGTCAGGAAATATAGACCCCCCCCCCCCCGCCACCTCCAGCGACGTCACATACGGCACGCATGCACATAGAAGGTCTTGAAGGCAGGAAGGAGATGCAATGGAAGTTTTTAACATATACATGAAATGGAAAATGTATCACACATCAGGTTGGAAACACAGGAATGCTATTACTCACGATTGAAATTTCATTAGGCGTTTTTATTCTTCCCTGATAAACTGTAGGAAAGCTGCATGAAGGTATAGGCTGTTAATGATATACTGAGCACTTTTTAAATCCCTGCTTAGTATCTACTTGTAGACACGTTGTGTATTCTTCCACCTTGTGTAAATTCATTACCACGGGCCTCACCACTTTATTCATGCGTTGGTCGTGTGCAACTGTAAAATAATTAGGAGGATTAATAATTTACATATTAAATCACTGAAAATAAAATAAATAATTTCAATATTCACAAATGATTACCTGACACTTTCAATTCAACTTCAAGACATGGAACTACTTTCCCTCCCGTCGTTACCAACCTCACTGGCTGCATGCCACACAGCGTGCACGTTGAAATACATGCAGGTACAGGCAGTGATATTTTTCAGAGGTTAATTTAAAAAGTGATCACTTTATCGTGAACAGCCTTTATGAGAATAAACTTCATATAATCCATTCACGTTTACTTCATCCTTTTATGAAGCCGTGCTAATGTTCTACTTCCAGGATATTCCTCCGCATCGTGCAAACTAACAGAGAGACAACGCGCCACATTCGTGCGCACTCAGTTGTAATTATATTTTGTATAAGAACTGTTTCTCACTAGAAGTTACCAACATACCTATTTTCTCCCTGTTATTTATTCAAATAACTGTCCAATAAAGCATTATAATTTACCGATAAGATATTAATAACATTTCAATTTAACAGGAAAAAAGTAACTTTTATGAACACAATTGTAAAACGCTTGTGATACAGGGCGTATTTAGGAAATAACTAAACATGTCATACATGGGGAAATTTTTCAAAGGTTTGATTCAAAAAGGCCGAAGAAACCGTGAACGGACTATAGTCTATTAGAAGTATATTTATGCTATTTGAATCAAAAATGAAAAATGACTCGTGTATGACGACTTTGGTTGTTTCCCAAATACATCGTTTGTCACAAGCGTTTCGTACTTCTCTTAAGAGAAAAGTAATTTATGTGTGGTTAGATTGGATTTTTCCTAACATTTTACCAATGATTTAAAACATTTTATTTATAATTAAAATGAATTAAAAGAGGGGATTATGAGTGTTGGTAATGCCTAGTAAGATGTACTAGTTCTTATGCAAAATATTATTAAATTTATTTCGCACAAATACGGTGCTTTGAGTAATTTTCTCGACCTCGTTAAAGTTTCTTTGTAAGAGGCGAAGGGTTTAAGTGGAACATCAGAAGGACTTCAGAATAGCGGGATGTAACTGTGAATGGACGATACAATGGTTCTTCGATCCTCAGTACGCGTATACAATAATACGTTAAATACGCGAAAAATATGTCTTCGGGCGCGTGTGTTTGTCGAAAATAATGGCCTAGGCTCACTTCATCATTAATATAAATGTTCGCTTCCTGGTATCGCTGGGTTTTTTTCTGTGCGGCATTATTGTCTCATTAACAGCGAGATCATTTGTTGCGCAGCCATTAACTCAGTCAGGAGTGAGGTGAAAATTGACCTCGGCTTGTACCAGTAAGCTATCTCGGTATTCGCTTGGAATGATTTCCGGAAACTGCGAAAGCCGAGATCGAGGGGGGGGGGGGGGGGTCGAAACCGGATCCCCTCGAACGCTCGTACAATGCACCCACCTCGCTCGGATTTCCTGATTGTGCAAGTAAACCTTACGTGATGGGGAGTTATGTAACAGACCATAATTTCCGTTCTCATCCAGATTATGTGTTGTGTAAGTTGTGTGCATCGAGAAAAAGGTTTTGTTGAATCAAACAAGATTTCCTTGGTTACAACCAAACTACTAGTTTATATAGGGGCAATGAAATATTTTGTTGTTGAAACAAATTATTTTGCTGTCCTAGTTTGGTTGCCCCAAACTGTAAGATAATGTTGGCACAAAAAAAAATGATTAATTTGTCTACACGTACATTATAGAGTTTGGGGCGATATAAAAAATAATTCACAAGTGCGACCAAGTTTCGAACTTAGATTACCTACGTCCAAGTATTACGCCTTAGTAATCTCAGCTAATGTGAGGATAGCTTTTAAATTGATAATTACCAAATATTTGGCAATTTGTGCAAACAAATATTTCAAGTTTTACAGCTTTTCTTGTCAGTTTCCTATTGCATTGTTTTATTGATGTGTTTATGGGATTGTTAAGCATTAATAGATGAACTAACAAACACGGTTACTTTCCTAATTGTTACAAAAACTACAAACAAACTCTCGAGCTATATTTTCGAACGAAGGCAGTCAAATGAGTGGCCAAACAAATATATACACTTGATTCAACAAAATATTCAGTTGGCAGTCTAATTTTTTTTCTCCTAACTGAGATTTTGTTTATTCAAACATAATTATATTTTGTTAGATGAACAAATTTAAGTTTGTTGCTTTTGAAATTTTGTTTGCTCAACAATATATTTTGTTATGGCAACTCTATATATATATATATATATATATATATATATATATATATATATATATATATATATATGGCCCTATAGAAACAAATATTTTGTTAAATTTTCACTCAGAGTGTGTGAATTTTGGGACTAGCTGTATACAATTAAGAGTTATGGCTTGAGACAACTTGCTTAATCAGGATCTCTTCAACACTACCACGCGAACACCTTTGTTTTGTAAATAAAAATTTCGTATAACGGAAGGGGCCGTGATGGTGTAGTGGTTAGACTACTCGCGTCCCACCAAGGTGAACCATGTACGATTCTCAGCGGGGTCGCTCCCGGATTTTCACATGTGGGAATCGTGCCGTACAATGCCGCTGGTCAGAGGGTTTTCTTGGAATCTCCAGTTTCGCCCGCGCTTGCATTCCGGCGCTGTTCCATACTCACCTAGTTTCACCCTCATCCGCTCTCAAGCCACCCGAACCTCTCTACTCGTACGGAATTTTGTATCAAATGTATTCTTCTCCGTTCAGATCCAAGGTCTGTGTGGCGAAGGCCGTGCGTGTGCGAGTTTTGGGACACGCTGTATATGCACTGGGGGCGTGGCTCGAGGCAGGTTGGAAAACAAAGCTGTTTGCGGGTGTCGGCGAAGGCCGCGGTCGGAAGGGGAAGGGGGTGGAGAAAGAGCAGACATTGTTTCCCCCGAGCCGACTGAGGGATGGGGCTGGGATGTTAATTCAGTTGCGACGAAAAGCGGTGGTGGTAGGGGTAACTCAAGAGAACTGAGAACATCGGGACGTATTTAAGAAACAGTGGAGGGTCCGTGAAACAGAGGGTAGACAATTCGCACGAGAACACGGGAGCAGCTATCAAGGAACGTGATATCGTGACTCTGCCGTGGCGTCTGGTTTCAGACACTCACAAGCTCCGTTGTAGGCACACATCTTACTTGCTTTGCTTCTGATGTGACACTTTTTAAAACAATTTTTTTTTAAATTAATTATTTCTGACCGTGCAAGGTGACTTGCTCTCAGGAGGAAATAGGTTCGATTTCCTGTCCGGCCATCCTAATATAGGCTTCCGTGGCTGTCCGTAGGGCCGGATAAATACGTAAATAAATACACGGCTGATGGTTTGACAATCATCCAACGAGGTCATAGGAATGACAGGTTCACATGTTATTATTACCACTTCGACCAATTTTTCAGCTCTCTCTCTCTCTCGTAACCCGCATGAGCGCGGCAAATTTGACGATATAAGACGTTATTCTATAATGAGATATGCACAATATGACATCGCCGGCATGGTAAGAGACAAGATTCTGGTGACACCGCGTTTTGACATGAATACGTCTATCAATTTGCGCCCATAGTGGGAGGTAATCCAGAAAATCCGATGATAAAAAATCTGGGGATACTGTTTGGCAATGCAGATCCAAATCTGAAGTCAACATTCAGAATTCAATTACTCCATTCAATTACCGAAGGATCAAAGGATATGTTACGTTGAGTGAGGACTGAGAAGTTTCTCGTGGGCGTCTAGAAGGGGGGTTGGGGGGGGGGGGGGCCGCAATTTGAGTTCGTTTCGCCGGGTCTCATTACTTCCGCGTAGTATAACTTTTGATTAGGAGAAGCTACGACGCTCGTTTGAGCTTTAATAGACAGATCTCGTCAAGATAACTCGATTGCGTGTATAAAAACATTTTTGTGGCGTGGTTATGGTTAGATTGTATGAGTTTAATGTAAAAAAATTAAGAAATATTAACACAATGTATTGCCTGTACTCGTCAAAAAGCCAAGTCGAAGTACAGATATCGTATACGGTTGGAAAGAGCATCTGAAAAGCAATCCAGTGATACCCATAAAACCCCATACGATCGAGTGAAGCGGTGCCGGGAACGTAAAAATAAAATCAAGGCGTCCGAGTGCGTCAAAGTAGACGTATTCACGCAAAACAAACGGCTGTGTCCCCAACACAACCACACCAAATTCCCCCCCCCCCTTTTTTTGGGGGGGTTGGCGAGGCGCTTGGAGAGGTTTGACTTTGATGGTCCAGCCGGCTGCGGAGAGCGCGGGTAGTGGGTCATCCATCAACACCGATCGGCGATAATGAATAAAAATAGATGAGACCAGCTCAGTTCAGACCGAGAGTATAGAGGAAGGTGTACCTGTTAAGAGGGATCAAACCCGGCCATTTTAAATATTTGCAACTTTCTCAAAAGCCTGCATTATTTATTTTGTATTGACTTTTATGTAACGAAAATCCTTTGAAAATTTTCTGAAGTTAGCATTGCTTCAATACAGTAGCTAGTTTGACTACTTTAGTCGGCCCGCGAGTCACTTACTTCCTCCCAGCTGTTACTAGGTAAAGTTAATAACGACAGTTGAAACATAACAACATGATAAAACGATTGTTTTCTAAGGCATCCAACTTATTCGCAAGATCAGACTCAAAGCTTTTTGCGGCCTCTTTAGATTCAGCCTTTTGTTCACCAAACATGTTATCACTTGCATCCAACCTGTTATTAAATTTTGCCTTTTGTTCGTAAAATTTACTATTCATGAATTTCTTTAATGTTTCGAAGGAAAAAAGGGTTACTTTGACATGGAAGTGCATTTCCATTTACGAGGACATTATCAGTCGGTACATTTACCACAATGTTCTCTATAATCATGTTTTGTGGAAAATTTTAATTTGCCGGCACATTAACATTGTCCTCTACTTCAAAGCTGTTATCCGTGTTAAGTGTAGGCGTACCAGACACGCTGAGGGTATTAGTCATTGTCAGCCATTTCGTTGTAGTTGGCTTCACACAGCAAATGTAGGGAGCTTCTCAAAAAATACGGTTCACCAATTGGAAAATAATTGTTCGTCGCCCAAATTTACTTGTAGGCCCCACGTGGGGTGCCAAATTTATCTGCGTGTTGCTGTTAGATTACATGTTTACTGCTGGTTTCACGGCAGACTGTGAGTGAGAAAAATAACATAAATAAAATGTTTGTTTTGAAAAGGAAAGAAATTTTTAATTTGTAATTAGTTTATTATTTGTCGGACGTGTGAGTGATGTATAACAAAATACCCATTGTGCCGCTTACTTCCTCAATGCTCGTGGTGTCCAGCTGGAATGACATGACGCCCCGCGAGTCGGCTTCCCTTTGACTGACACTGAGCGTGGGAAAAAATACTTAATACTTAAATTTGCTCTGAAATTGTGCCAGATTTTTTTTTTTGCTTCTAATATCAGGTTAGCTATGAAAAATGACATGTCTGCCACATTAAAAGTAATGCTTAATGAATGTAGAAAATACATGAAACACATGACACTTCAAAGAAATGTGCACTGGCAACAGACAAAATTTCATACTGTTCGTATGAACACAAGACCCTCAAACAAGAAAATTCACATTAAAATTAAATTCTGACTACTCCAAACATCTACAGAAAGCATAACTGGTGCGCAAATCATTGCAAATTTTATTAAGGAAGAAGTACGCAAAAATTGTGAATTCATTACCATAAAAAAATCTTAATCTGTGCAGAAAATCCAGAAATATTTCATTTCAATTCAACGAAAAATTGCAAGGTATCTGAACTACAAAATCACCTCTCAAAGTATTACCAGACAAAATAGATAGTTAATATGAGGCGTAGACATTTAACTGGCTCATTTGTAGTTCAGCAAATAAAATCCTTAAAGTATACTTCGTTTGGCACGGCTTTAGAACATGATCTCTCATCTGCTGGCTTCTGGTTACTATCCGAACAAATTACGCCCGTATTAAAATTCAGAAAAATTAATTTACAAGTGCGAGTGTCAATCTCTTAAATTTCAAATAATTTCGTGATCGAAATATCACAAAACGTTTTCCAGAATACATTCGTAAGGTCATTTAAATATGCATTACCATACCCGACGTAGGTCATTACTTATAGGTACATCTTTGGCGGATACGGCAGCAAACGTAGCTGTAGCACTTCAAAACTATGTGCAATACATTTTGGGCCTCTTACATTCATACTTTGCATATTCAATTCAACTAGGCGCCTCTCTCACGCCTTTCCTATGCCATTATGATAGGGAGTGATTACAAAATTAAAATAATTCGCGCAGATAAATTTTATGATGTACCTGTTGTCATGGCGTCTGAGGAGAGAGGGTTTCTAACGACGGCGCTCACACGGGGACGCTGTTTAGAGACTGGAAATTCCAAAAATATGTCACTTTCTAATACGTTGCAGTCATGTACGCGCTGTAAATTATTGCATTCCTCCGTGGACAAAACTACCTGATTAAAACGGATAAGTTGTAAAGAGAAAAATATGACAAAATAATAAGCACTTCCATAGGTAATTGAACTCAGTTCACAAAACAAAATAATTGAAAGAAGTAGAACGGTCAAAATACGTGCAATGTAAACACAACCAAAATAAATAATTAAAAATGTACAGTGATGTCCTGAATTACCAATATAGTTATGCCTGAGGGCAAGAGAGTTAAAAAAAAAATTACGTTTCAAAATAAATAAACATTCAACTAAAAAGAATTGAAAACATAAACAAAAAAGATTTAAATGCTGTAATCGTTACAACATATGTAAATATACGTGCACGCATATAAATAGTTTTTGTAAGGAATAACCGGGAATTTTCGGTATTATTCATATTCCGCATATCTGAATTGTCAACATATGAACCATATCTAGTGACGAAAAAGATTTTAGTAACTCAATTCTCATTTTTATTTAAATGCATTATATCTGTTAGGGGAGGATTGAAGTAGCGATAAGCATAGGAGAATACTTTACACATGAAAACGCGTTGTTACTATAAATACGCATAAATACTGGTTGCTCGTACATCTGCAAAATAAAGAAACAATTAATTGTATTAAATTTATTTCACGTAACTTTATGCAAAGGAAAAGTAACCAACTACAATGAAAAATATTTATTGGGTAAAAGAAAAGTGTAAATAGGTAACTGCAGCTCTACCGGCACGTTTACCTGTAGTATGAATACAAAATGCATGCCGTCAACTGGGATAAGATGGTGAACATAGCATGACAGAGCATGAGAGCATGTTTTTTTCTCCAGCTTGCATGGCAGCTTAAACAAATGAAATTATAGTGCTGACTTAGAATGTTAGAGCATAAGGATGTGAGAAACATGGCGATGATGTTATCTAAGATGGTGGTAGTGATGTAAACTAATATGACTGACATGGAATAGCAAAGCATGGATAAAAGAGAAGATGGTGAATGGAGCACAGATTGGAAAAATTGACTGAGCATGATGGAAAGTTGGCTAATTAATATGGAATCCAAGATTGCAGTCGGGTTATGTTAGTGTAATTTTAACTTAGATTTTTTTTTTTTTTTTTCGTATTTTTTCATTTTTTTTTAGGATTTGTTGGAATTTGTCGTGATTTCAAGGTCTAAGGTCGCCAGGGTCAAGATAAAAGGTCAAAGTCAAGGTTACAAACATCCATTATTATTCAGTAATTTAATATTCTTGTTGACTTTAATGATTTTATTAAATTTTTCTCGAATTTTTGTTTTTAAGTGTATTCATGGTCACAGGGTCAAGGTTATGGATCACCTGGATCCAAGATGGCGGTTGGGGACCTCATGACATTGTGGTTAGTCGGTTCCAGTTCCTTGTCAGCTATAAAATTAAACATTTAAATTTTTATTATTACAATTTTTAGTAATAATTTGTATAATTAGTTAGCTGTTTTGGAAATTTTGTGATTTTTAAGATTTTTTTTAGTTTTTATGTATTTTTGGTATTTTTTGTTTAAGGTTATTCAAGGTCATGGGTTAAAGGTCTAGGTCACCTGGGTTCAAGTTCAAGGTCACCTGGGTCCACTATGGTGTACAAGATGTCTGACAGAACCAATATGGATGGTGGTTAGGTTTTGCTCCGGACGCTGGAGGCCATGTATCGATTTGGTATATTTATAAAACCAATATGGCCACTGGCCCTCAGCGAGCCTCCCAAATCACTTCAGTTGCTCGATTTTGCAAAAAAAAAAAAAAAAAAAAAAAAAAAGGGGGGGGGGGGCTCGTTCTTGCAAATGAGGTTATCGCCACTTTTCGCGGGAAAAACGGGATATTTTAATGTAATAAAGGGACATTTTTTAAGAAAAAAATGAAATTTTGTTGACTGTGAGGCAAAAAAAGGGAACTATTGAGGGGGAAATGGGAATTCCAAGATGGCAGCGGTCGACTACAGGCACTTGACCCCAGCCCATTGTTTCGAGGTCTCCATTTCTCTACTACTCGCTTTATCTTCGCGACCGCGGTGCAACTGAAGTGGCCAGGAGAAGGGAATTAACACATCGATTGGCGGCCAAGCGAAAACACTCAGCTGCCCGGGGCTGGTGTTACCCGCGGTAGCAACCTGCACACCCGCTCGTTAGTATCGCCACACTCCATCCTCCAACCCCTCGTTCCTTATTCCAACCAATCGACCAGGGGATAAAGAGGGAGAAAGCGAAGGGGCTGGCCGGTCCACGAGTTTCAAACGACGATCGAAACGAATCGAATAGTTAAGTATCTCAGCAAAATTTTCAGCTATTTCTGTCTTAAGAAACGATGTGTGTAACAATATTTTACAGATGACGTGTTTGCTTGTTTCCTAAATCCTAATTATGCAATGTAGGTGTATTCAAAGTATTTTACATGTTTAACATAAAGCTACCATGTTTGTGGTTAAATTGAAGTTTAGCATGTATTTTAACTATATATTAACATTATTTAATTGACAATTATTATGAATAAAAACAGGGAACATATAGGTGTGATGGTAATTCCTAGTAATAAATAGTTATTATGTAAAATATTATTTTAGCTGAATGCGTACGAATGTGGTGCGTTGTCACTTCGGTGAAAATTTCTATAATCGGTTAATCTTTGTTTGCATTGGGTGGAAGTATATTCTGAAACAAAAACTTTTACAGGGCTTCAGAAAAGTTTGAAGTAACCGTGAATGGACTATAAGAGGAATGTATCTGTTAATAAATAACTCATCACAAGGAATATTCCGTCAGATATGATAGCAAAAATTCGAGACCGCTTAAGTTATCATGTAGATCTATAAAGATGTATTATCTAAATAATCTAGTGCAAATAGTGGGTAAATCATCACACCGATTCTTATTTACATTTTTTGAGTTGAATAAGTGATTGTTGAATAACAACCTTACAGGAATATTATCGCTGTTTTTTTTTAAGGGGCTACTTAGAATGTTAGATGGCTGGCCATCCCTCCCTACAGTTATTTGTTTTGCAAGGAAAATATGATGAGACTCGGTTAAAGAATTTACTGAGATGCGATATTTAAATATATATTTTCGGGTAACAGCTATTTTCAATATATCGTGTTAAAAAGATTTCAATTATTATGTTAGTGTACGCATTAAGAACTGCAGGGGACGCCATATTAGATTCAGATCGAATCAGTTCTTCCATAGGTGTACTGTAATACGTAATTCAATACAATATATAACAAGACAGCGGTATCATATCTCTTAGAATTAATTTCAATAAGTCAGACTTATGATATAAATGCTGCATGCACTATTTCAGGATGCGTTAACTTTTATAACAGCACGCAAATATGAATAATAACATTAAATACTCGCAGCACATACATCGAGCGATACAAGTTTATTTGAAATTAATTCAATGGTTCGGTAGATATAGTGAACTATCTTAAAATATACATATAGCCCTCATTAAAAAATATGTGTCAGCTACTGAAATTAAATAAATATATACAACTTATTAAATCATCACTTGTGTGCCATATTTGCGTATATTATGTTGAGTTCCGTCATATGGTTGATACTTTGTCCACAAAAGAAAGGAAAAAACCTGAATCATGTAAATTTAAAAATTTCATATTTTAAATATTTACTGGAAGTTTGCGAAGTTTGGTAGAAATAGGTTTTAATGATACGTAGCTGCCACTATTCCGAAAATAAATTACCTTAACATGTAAAAAAAAAAAAAACAATGATTTCAGGTGGCCTATTACTCCTGTGTGTGCCACTTTATGCAAGAAAATCGGTAGAAAATTTTTTCCTGGGGTGTAATTTTATTTAAATGATCATCTTCCAAAATGGCTCACTGATTAGGATAATTATTTCACTATTTAATGACGACAGATTTTACTGCACGAAGGCCGACACACCCTGAGGTATCCTGCCGCAGTACAACTATACTGATGAGTAAGAGAGTGCACAGTACTTTCCCCTCTCCTGATATTCTAGAGCCTTATTCACTTGATTTCATACACGCCTTTCTGACGGCTATCTCGGTAAAAACCTGCCCCCCCTTGCCAATCAGAACTATTCCGACTTCTTTCTTAAAAGCCTTCACCTGAATACCCCCTCGTGGAATCATTGGAATTCCCCTACTGCCACCTGTCACACTTGCCTAATCTATAGTCTACTTTTGTAGTGAGACCATCCCATAACTGACATACGTCTTTACCGGCCATTACTCTTCCTAAATCCAATTGCAGTCCTCTTCGATCAGTCATCCAATGAAGCAACATTTTTATCATCAATCTTAATGCACTCCATTAATACATGTTGTGTTTTGTCATCAAATGCCTACACATATATCGCAAAATGGAGAGGTGAACCACCCAAAACTGTGCTACTCGGCCTTGAAATTTCTATGACCAATGTACAGCTGCACACTATAGTGATTCATAGTCAGCAATTTATTTTCCATTCTTGTCTTCACACGTTGTTCCAACTCATGTTACTCTCCCTTTTTCAGAGTTGTCCCACCCCTGCTGCCATTCTTCTAAGGTCACATTCCTGATCTCCATCACTCCTTGTCTGGATTCTCTTCCCATTCTCGCTCTTTCAGCTATGAGGCCACGCTCCCTCACCAGAAAATCCACAGTACTTGAAGCGACTCATTCGCGACAGTTTTATATGCTCTCAAAACTGCCAGCAGTGCCGACCTCTGAGCACTGAAAAGCTTCCTTTTATTATATACTAGCCCAGATCTTGAATGCCACATAACTGCACCATACGCTATAATTCCTTCAAATACAGCCTTACAAACTATCCTCAATTTTAGAAAAAAAAACGCCCCCCTTTGTATTTCCACCGCCACCATTTTACTTGAAAAATAATGTACATGTCCAGCGAAGCTCATCTATTCATCCAATATGACTCCCAGATGGAAGTCATGGAAGTTCCTCACCATTGAATTTTACTGTAGGTAGACATTGTAACTTCCCTCTAAACATCATGATCGTGGTTTTACTTGTCGAGAACCTTGATATTTGGTGGACCTTATATCTGTTAAGATTTAACCTTTTACTTTACTATATCTAAATATTATATTTAATTTATAATAAATATTATTAAAACATCGAGAAAGTAAGTGTGTTATTGATGTCTAGTGAGAAATAGTTCTTATAAAAAAAATATTATTACACTGAGTGTACACGAATGCCGTGTGTTGTCCATTTGGTGTAATTTTATAGGCTCGTATAAGTTTAGTTTGCATGAGGTGGAGAAATATTCGAGAACCAAAACTTTGGCAGGGCTTCAGAAAAGTCGGAAGTAACCGTGAACGCGATATAAACTATGTGAACAACTCTTTTGCTATATCAGGGTAGTAGTATGATTTAGTAGGTTGAGGCATAAGAGTGTGGAGCGTCGCATTTAGATTATGGGGAACCGCCACCTTGTTACGTCACCGTCCGCCATCTTGTATGTCATTGATATTGACCTTTGACCCGTGACCTTGACCCCAGTAACATGACCCCAATAACCCGAGAAAATTCTAAAAAAAATTATAACAACAATTTATGAAAAAATATTTTAAAAATTTTAATTAAAAATACGATTAATAATTTTGAAAATATTTAAAAAATTAATTTTTATAAAATATTATGTAAAAATTTCTTAATTAAATATTCTTTATCACCGGCAACCATTTTTCCCTTCTTCCCTCGAAATTTTCCTTTTTCTCTCAAAATTTCCCCTAAAAATAATTTGTTTAAAAATTTGTTTATTAAAAATTCTTTAACCCTGGCAGTTGTTTCCCCTTTTTTTCCTCGAAATGTCCCTTTCACCATCGAAATTTCCCTTTTTTCCTCAAAATGTACCTTTAAAAATTGTTTTTATTGAAGAATCCTTATTTTTATTTTTAAAAAAAACTTATGCATGTCACTGTCTCTCTCATATCCGTTCGAACCTTCGTTCGATTAACCCCACCACTCCAGCCTTGCAATATATTTAAGTTCACAGCTACCCCGCCAATGATTCTCATTGACAAATTAGTCGTTTGCTCCATCCCCTCCATCGCCCACCAATGCTCCCATTGGCTATTTAATCTTTTTTTCGGTGATGCTCCACCGCATCAGTGCTTCCCATGTGCTTGTCACTTTGCTCCATCCCCTCCACGAATTACTCCCCTCTGTTCGATCCCTGCAAATTATTCTCATTGGCTAATTAGTCACGTCCGTTCCACCCGACCAATCAGAGTTTAGTCGGCAAGCCTCCGCTACCACCGTTCCGCCAATTACTCTCCTCTGTTCGATAACCTCCAATTTCTTCGATTGGCTTTATAAGGCGCATCCCCGAGGGCCTCCGGGAAAATGTTGCACCTGGCTCTTCGAAATGCACGCATGATGTCCAAACTGTCATAAAATCCTTTCGGCCGTTTTGGCATTCCGAAGGGTACGATCACTTTGTACCCTGCACAAACGGGACGAGTTACCGCATCTTCATAAGGAGTTCATCGACAGTATTCAAGTATTTGCCAGCCTACCTACAGCTGGATGAAGACACACGGGACTGCCTCCCGTGCAAGGAGCGTTTCAAGGTCTGCCCCACCACCTCAGCTCCCGACACGCCACACCGCAGGGGCTGGTGCAAGGCACACAGGGCGGTCCTGGCAGCGACCAACTTCCCCGTGGAAGACTCCGTACAAGTCTTCTACTGGCAAGCAGTCCCCAGCGACGAGGAAGCTAGGCCAGAACACGAGTTAACACAGTGTGAAATAACTTTAGTAAAAAGGTTATAGTACCTGTGAAGGGGAAAAAAAAAAAATGTTTTGCAACTTCCAAGGGTTTCGCACTCTGGACTCGTACGTCATCAAGCAGATCGGCATCTCGTACAGTGACGACGATGAGCAAACCAAAGTGTTTGTGTTTTTACCACCATGCCGATGGAAGCACCTCGACCACACGACGCAACAGGCATGTCTGCAACAGAAACATATGCACGGGGTTAGGTGGAACGATGGAAATATTCTGTACGGTGGCATTCACAAAGTGTTGGAGGAAGCCATCATTCCCGACTACCCCGTGTATGTGTATCGTCAAGAGTCGGCGATGCGCAGTGTGCGTCCTGCCGGTACGAAAATTGTACACCTCTACAAACAAAAACAACCACGATGTCCTCCGTTCGGGCAGCTGGTAGAGAAGTATGTCTCATGGATTCACGACTGTGAAAATGAACGATGTGCATCGCGCAATGTCCAAGCATTAAGTCTCTGGATGTGTGATAATCCGTGGCACATATAAAACAATATTACGTGCATGCAATGACTTCAAAACTGAAAAAAAAAAAAATTGTGTTTATTTCTGACGATAAGAATCTTCGTATTCTACTATGTAGAACAGAACAGTATTGTAATGTGTGTGTAAATAAATGAATGGAGGTATAGGAAAAAAAATAGTATCTCATGTTACACGTAAGTTAAAAAAAATGGTCTGCTTTCGTGGTTTCAAACAAATACTGTTGGTAAAGAAATTGTTTTGTACCAGCTTCACCATATTGTAAACAATGTGTCATTTAAAAAACACGATTGGTAAATAAAATATTCAGTATCAGTGGTTTAAAAAAAAACTCGGCTGGCATACATATAGATTTATGTTTAAAAGTTGCTACATCGTAATAGTATACTGACTGGAAGGTACAATTTATAGGAAAAGAGAGACATACGCGAGCCTCCACAAACAAACAAATACATACTAAGTTTTTTTTACAAACGGAACTGGATGTGTTTTTAAAACGAAGCAAGAGCTCGTGTGTGCTCCAAGCCGCTTCGCTTGTCTCTGCTCGCGTGCCGACTGGAAGGAGTTTGCAAAGTCAACACTTTTGCACCTGAGCGGGAATGCGGCATCCTTCGCCGACCGGACGCTGGTCGGCCGGCAGAGAGACATCCATGCTCCAGGGGCGACTTCACGCCAGGAACTAATCCAATGCGTGGAAAATATCTCACACTTTATGTCTTGTGTACGCATGTAACGTTCCAAACAGCGAGTCGGCTGCATATCAAATTAGCATGTAATATGTCGTGCCCCCAGTCGGGAAATAAGTAAGGTCCACGTTCGTCTTCCTAGAACACCTCGGAAATATAGCAAAACAAATTCTGGTAAGAGCATACCGAGTTATGAAAAAAAACAGAGAAGATACCAACGAGAGAAAGGTGTACATTGTACACACGAACGTGAGAAAATATGGTATAGTACTGGTGGCGAAAAAACACGTACGATAATATATTGTCTTCCTGAGGGGACAACCCCAATTTAGTTGTTTGTAATTATTCAGGTGGAACTAAACACGCGCTACTATTTATATAGCCAGGGGAACAAATTCAGTTATGAAAAAAGTATACATATCGCCAAGACATACCGGATGACCAGGTTTGAGAGCTGGTACCCACCCCGGTACAATACAGGCTGTACATTGTTCATACCCCACGAGAGCAAACACAACAGTCCCGTAGGCATCGGGAGGGGACATAAATGAAAGCAAGCAAAAACGGTTCAGTCAAACAAAAAAAAAGATTTATTATAGTAAGAAAATTGTAAGTTTTACATTAAATGTTAGTTGTAGCAGGAGTGTTACGAGAAAATGTCCTTCTCATCGACCCAGGAATCATCGCGCTTCGAGTGACGCAGCCACCGTACGTACAAACGGCCTTTACGTTGTTCCAGCACCTTCTCCACCAAGTACACGTCTGGAAACCGTGTAGGCCAGATCTCATCGGCGTAAAATCCACGAATGATGGGTTCACAATGTGCAGCTCTGCAGACCAGTTCAGACGGAAGCGGCTGTGGAGAATTCCTGGGTTTTTTTTTTTTCGAAATCCGCTCCAAGTCGCCGATCTTGACTTTGGGCTTGCGCGGATCCCTCCTCTTCAGAATAGCGTACACAGTCCAAAGCAGGGAGTTGTTCTTCGCGTCTTCAGACTTCATGTGAATGGTAGAATTAAAGATAGAATTATACTCGCGTACAAGTTTCGGGAGTAGTGTCAACCACTTGTAGTTTCCATTCGCCGTGAAATGTCTCCACAGTTTAGCCTTTAGAGTCCTGTGAAAACGTTTGATGATGCTAGCCTTAAGCCCAGAGAGAGTAGAATAGTTATTGATGTTATGTTTCTTCATCAGGGTACGGGAAATATCGTTAAAGTGTTTTTTCCCGCCGTCAGTGTGGAAATTTTTCGGTTCGCGCCCTTTGTGCAACGCGCTAGCTACAGCTGTCGCCACATCGCGTGCATTCTTAGACTTGAGCGGCCTGGCTCGGGCGAATTTGCTACAGGTATCGATCATGGTCAATATGTACCGGCAGCCTTTATACGCACGAGCAAAGTCTTGACTCTCGATCACGTCGGAAAGGAAAATATCGTCCAACACGTTCGTGAAGTATTTTCTTCGTG
The DNA here is from genome assembly GCA_029891345.1 of Dryococelus australis. Lineage (NCBI taxonomy): Eukaryota > Metazoa > Arthropoda > Insecta > Phasmatodea > Phasmatidae > Dryococelus > Dryococelus australis. Next base: position 69,294,285 of record CM057006.1, on the reverse strand, counting down.
GGTAATTTATCCTGGCGTATTTGTGCAACTCGTTGGCAACTGCATACTTGTTCATATCGAAACGTAGCCCACCTCTGAGAGTTCTTCGATGATGGAAATCCTTTCGTTGGTGTGCGAGCGGTTTCCTGCAGACTGTGAAGCGACCAAAATTCTCAGCCTATCTTCCAACTCGTTGGGATCGTTCCAATACTGATAGTCGATTTTTTTTTTCTCCGATCTCCAATTTCAGAGTCAATTTCGATTCGTCAGTTTCACATACCTTGGGAAACAGTTCGGAGACAACGGGAAATTTTGCGTGTGTCACGTCCTTAAATCGTCGCGTTGAGGGGTTATCCTCGGCATAATGAGCAGGCGACGGTACTTGCGCAAATCCGATTCAGAGTAGTTTGAGAGCCTCCTCCCTTCGAGTCTCCGCAGCCATTCTGTTAGTTTTCGCGAGTTAGTATTTGTCCCGTACCGCCTCGATCGCTCGCTGAAGCTCGCTCACCAGTTCGTCTCGGTTATCCATCGTTCACTGAATCGAAAAGACTTTGCTTATATATGTGTGTGTATATATATATATATACACATTTATGTATATATTTGTTTATAACACCTTTGTTTGGAGTCAATCATTCACAATTTTTTCTCCCGAAAGTGCTTTATCGAGGTGCCCCGGCACAAGTATCCAATATATTCTCATTAAGGCGTAGGCACGATGGTTTCGTTATCACTGCAGGGGAAATATTTCATACCTCCGACAGCTTGCAGTACTCGTGTCAGCAGTTGGTATTTCGGTTGCTGGAGCGATTTTGAATAAATGTACACGTTCTCGAACCGAAGCCCATTCTGTTCCTCCAGCAGACTCAGTAGGACGCGTGTCTTGCCACTACCCGAGGGGCCACATGTCAGACCTCCTCGCACACTAGTAGGCAACACGGCACCGTGCTCTGATTCGTGGGAGATAGCTTCATCCCCAGCATGAATGCGTATGGGTAGAGAACATCTTGCTTGGTTGTGGTAGTGGTATGTTACCACTACGATCTTCTGGGACAGATTGCGCCGATTGTACCTTGCAGAGAACAAGCCGCTTCAAGTTTTACAATGTGTCTTGTAACGCATCACATATATAAAAATATCCATGGCAGAATTGATATTCAAAAGTTACACTCGAAATTTTCATTTCGCAGGTCGTTATTTCATGTCGCCGTAAATTTCGCAAAGCTGTGAATTCTTTACCACAAATCCGGCACAGTAGATGCATCATCATTGACAATTTTTTACGTCTGTACTGTTCCAAGTCTAAAATGATACTGAAACGAAAATGTATAGAAGGGTCGTATTTATACATTTCAACTAGCATCGGACATGCGCCATAAGACAAATGAGAGATATTCACTACTGAATATATACACTAATATATATGCATGCATCAGACAGTTGGCGAATGAATGTAATTTCTATACATATGTACGGAGGGCAGAAATCGAAATATTGCGAAAGATCGATGGGGCGATGGGACGATGGTGTGATGGAACTATGGAGCTATAGAGCTATGGGGTGATAGAGTTATGGAGCTATGGAACTTTGGAGGTATGGGGCTATGGGGTGATGGAGCGATGGAGCTATGGGGAAAAAATTAAAAGAAGAATATGTGTCGTTTGTAGGTCAGTTTAATTCGATTCGTCATGAGATGAAGACGGTGAAATTCGGTCGTGGGATCATCGTCTGTGCCAGATTGTTTCGTGGAACCAAGCTAGGTAAACGACACAGTTATCAACGTGTTGGAAGAGGTTTATTTGCAATAAAAAGACCGACATTGCTACCCCCCTAAACACGAATCTGAACACTAGCCAGAACACCCGCACTGATACCTGCAATCGGCACTCTGGCCGGTATTTCCGTGGTAGTCACGAATATCGCTAGTGCCGTGAAGCGAGCTTCGAACGATCGAAAACAGGCTGAGGAAACCCGTCGCTATAACAGAACGTTGGAAGCTATCGACATTGGTAAAAGAAAAAAAAATATCGGCAAAGGACTCTTCATTCGCCACCCTTTATCGAGGAACAGGAGATGGAGGGGGACCAAATACCGCGAGAAAGAAAATAAGAAAAATAAATCGAAGAAGGAAATCAAAGTGACGCTGCCTAGACGTTCACTGACGAACGTGGATTTGGAACTGTTTGCGCGCACATTGAAAATATCTCATTTTAGAGGAGTGTTTCCGAGAGACGCCTTGCCCGCTAAACCAAATTGTAATAATTAATCTGTACACGACAGCCACGCCTGGCGCGCACTGGGTAGCTTATGTCAAAAACGGCAAACGAGCAATCTACTACGACAGTTTTGGAATTTGCGCCCTCCGCCCGAACTTCTTGAGTGCCTGAGAAATTGTAATCCAACTTGCAACTACGGAACGGAGCAGATGCCCAAAACGTGGTACTGTGGGCGCTTGTGCACGCGCACTTTAAGCGATCGAGATTTCTAATGTTAAACTGGGGAGGAGAAAAAAATCAATATAATTCGCGAGGCATATAAAGGGTTGTGCCAGCCATACCGATCTCATCAGTATGTCGGTGTCCATCATTCGGAGTGGTAAACCGTCCGAGCTGAGGGCTAGCTTTCACCCTCCCTTGCAGCTGGAAGGTGAATGGTGTGTGGGGCCTAGTAGACTTTCAAACGTACAGCTCAATATCCAACATAGAAGAAAAATGCGAACTCCACATTTCGGTACATAGTGGCAGGAGAAGCGAAAGTAATCGCCATTACCACCAGAGCGTACGATCTCAAGAATATGGGATACTTCATAAATAAATCGCTACCGCGCGACATTGCATTCGAACTGCACGGGAATCCGAATACCCTGAAGGCTGAAATGTTTTGCACCGCAGATATGGATTTCACGGAACCAGATACCATCGGATCCACGCTGGGGTTCGAAGCCAGGGTGTACGAAGCGGGAATGAAACACGAGTCGTCGCGGACCGTAAACATCTTTCCAGTAAACGTCATACGGATAAACTGTAACTTGGCAAGTTGGAGCTACGTGAATGGGAAACCGAGCTGCACTATATACGAATTTGCTCCCACCGTAGGTACTGGATACAAAATAGTAGAATCTCCGATAACGCTCATTTACGTCCCGATCGTTGCAAAGAGCGTCCACGAAGTAACTGTTCCTGTGGTAGACCAAGACGAGGAATTGATCAATTTCTGAAACGAAGGAATTAGGCTACGAATACACCTGAAACGATGGGACTAAATTTCGGTGGGAAGACAAAAACCTATAAAAACCTGCAGTGCATCGACCCCGAGGGCAGTAAGCTGCGAGGTAGTGTTGCGCTAACACCTGAAAACGCAAAGTTTATCCATGTCTTCTTCGGTTTAAAAGTAAATCGACATGGCAGATGAAATCCTCGACGTGGATTAGCGCCTAGAATTTGACGATAAACTTGATAAATTCGAAATGCACTGTTACGAACTGTTATCTTGCCGGGATGTTAGTTTGTTTGTAATTTGAGTAAATAAAATATATATGTATATCAAAACTGACTAGCTTGTGTATTTTATTTATTTTTTCAAAGATGTTTTTTACTACTTTTAATAAAAATGTTTTTGCTAAATAAATAAAGCTTGAGAAAATAATTTTCATTTAACGATTTGATGGGAAAAGAAGGAGTCCATCTTGTGCCATCAGGCACTGGATGGCCACCAGGAAACAGGAAAAGCTCGCGCAAAGTAATTCTCCATGACATCCATTCGGCCCTGCCCTGTCACGCAAGTACCTCCCAAGAGAATTAATACGTGTTTCCTGGTGGCTAGCTGCGTTTCCGCTCTTATGCGTGATGTGCAGTTTCGCCAATATCCTCTCTCTTGGGAGATGCGACGTGGCTATTATGGCGGGGAACAACCCCCCCCCCCCCCCAATCTATTTACCTGCCTGTGGCCGTCCGCCACTCCATTACGTCGCTATTGGCTATTTGCAGAATTTCGTCGATAACATATTAATACTTTAATGGTAAACAATATGTATTCGGATTAAATAAAAAGACAAACTAGTACATCAACGCATTTAAGGATTCTTCCTATCTTGAAATAAAGTCTAGTTTATAGGTAACGATTTTTTTTTTTGTATTCGTGAGCAAACAAGCACATCCTGAAGGGGCGGCAGGCTGTGGTGGGAGTATATGGAGCATTCAAGGAAAGGGGGATTTGGACCCTCGCTTACAAGTTATAGTTTGGGCGTTGATGCGCCATTGTTGTATAGCATCGGATGGTGAAAGGTATGTCGGTGAATATTACAAAATTCTTGACGTGTTTGAGAGGGTACGCAGTATGCACAGGGTGTAATTGGCACTAAATAGAGCCTAGGTACCCTCGGCAACCGCACCCCCGTGTATGGTGCGAGGCGAGCCGGGCGGAGAAACAGGGTGAAGTGGTGCCAAAGGACGATGATGCCGCGACCTGGTGTGACACGTGTAAGCAGATGCACGAATTTTCGTTTCTCGAGGCCGCTGCCTACAGCCAACAAGTGATTTTGTCATCGTATCGGTGTTGAAGATTTTTTTTTTTTAATCTGTGGCTATGGACATTAGTTGGAGACCACCTTTGCCATGTCGCATCCTTATTTCTTGTCCGAGTGTGACGATGACCTCCTAATTGCGGCGGGGGAGTTGTTCGAAAAGGTGGGTACATCCATCTCAGGACGGCTCGGCACCGCACCACCGCAGACCGTGGTAGTAACCAGCGCTGCACCTGTAGCAGCGTCCGGCATCGCGACGGAGACGTCCTTACGAAGCACCTAGACAGCACCCTTCCAGGTAACGGCACCCTTCCAGGGACCGCATTCGCCTCCCTTTCTTGGCTTCCAGACGGGTGAGTTGGCTACATGTGACACCACCATCACTGAGGGTTCACTGCTGCTGGAAGCCGTCAACATACCGCGGCGAGAACGTAGATCGACCGGGACAACTGTTTTACTAGTGCAAACAACACCACCAACAGAGACTCGCAGAGTGACGGACTCGCCTATACCGATACGATACTCGCCAGTCTCTGATGTTGATACTACCAATGACAAAATATGGGAGGACATGTGGTCTTCGCTGCCTCTCGATGCTATCACACCCTCCCTTCAACCCGACGGTGATGAGATTCGTCAGTGTTTAAATAACTTTGAAACAAGATTGCTCGCGTTACGTGACGATGTTGTCGATGTGCACCTAGAACTGTCTAACTGTGTGCGTGTTCTTACAGAGGTGAAATGTAACATGGAACGACTTGTGAAACTATTTCTACCGACAATGAATCTGCATTCCAATCGAGAAATTTGTACGAATGTAAAACGTGTGCGATTTTAAAGAGAGAGAGAGACAGACAGACAGATACATGCATTTATACAAATATTTTTATTTAGTGGGTTATTTGTATGTGTTTTTAAAGTTCAATACAACTACATGGTATTTATCTTACAACTGCGCGCGTGTGTGCGTGTTTAGTACTTCATTGTTTTTTTTTTCCCTGTGTAAACAGAAACGTATGTATGTTCTGTTTAGTAAACTATATATATATATATATATATATATATATATATATATATATATATATATATATATATATTGCGCTTGCAGAATGGGACAATTAAGTGGGGTAGTTTTTTTTAAATATACTGTATATATTGCGCTTGCTTTTCCTTTGGAGAATGGGACAAGTATGTGCGGTAGTTTTTTTTTTTTTTTTAACAGTTCCTTTTACCTGCAATGTTAACCAAACTTAAATTTGTCGCACCTTTTTTTTTTAGTTCTTTTTTCTTGTTGCAACAAATAGTCATTTAAAGAGGTGGCATCCACTTTAAATAAAATTGCACCTATATTAACTAGCAGATTCAATTGCGTGTGAAGACGGAAGGGGATCAAGAATACTGACTGAGAGAAGAAGTGCTTGTGTGGCGACCTTCATCCTGCCACACGATGCAAGGACGCCACCCTACTCTCTCTCTCTCTCTCTCTCTCTCTCTCTCTCTCTCTCTCTGTATCGCTTACAAGGAGAAGCAGAATTCTTAACATGATATTTACTACAAATAAAATATATTACACACGCATATATATATATAAACACACACATCATACTTGCACACAAAAAAGACTCGAAAGAAAATAATATACATACATGCATACATCGTATTTGCAAAAAATTGGAAGAAAATTATATGTTTGCTATATTGTATTTACACACAAACCACTTGAAACGAAAATTATTTTTTACTTGATAAACATATTTACTGACAAACTTGGTAAACATGAATATTACAAGATGAATATATATTTAACGAACATTTTACTGGAAAAAAATTAATAGATACTAATGATTTTCCTTATGCCTAAGATACTTTCCTTTCCCTTCCATACTATTAATCACGTACTGCATTATGTTGTTTACGCCGTATGTTTCACCTGTACACAAACAAATTACGAGACGAATGGGAGATTTCCATTGCCTGGGTTATTCTATAGATAGATCAAAGCTCGTATGCTCAAGCACACACAAGCACCTCTGGCCGTGGGTTCGAAGGTGGTGTAACCTCCAAACTGTGCCAAGCACCGTCGCACCGGTCCAAACATACATTTTTTTTTTTTTTGTGAATAATTTCGCAATTTTCCCTGTCGTACTTGGTTGCAAGTCTTCCGTTCCGCAATTTCATTTTTTCATATTTACAATGTTTGTGGGGAACTTTATGGACGGCACATACGAACCGCGCAGTCGTCACTGTCGAAGTCTTGCTCTGTTAATTCAAACACCTTACCATAGATAATTCTTCTTTTGGGGAGGAGGAAATGAACATTTTCGTCACATCTCTCCACGGTCACGGTAGCTGACGGCTGGTCCGTGTAGGTTACGCCGTGCTGTAGAGGAGATATGCTTGCGTATTGTTTCTCTGGATTAAACTTGTCGCCTGGACGCGCTCCGTCGTTGCGAGAAGATATTAATAGAGAATGTTTTGTTCAGAAAACTAATTTACTATTGTTCCAAACATTAACATTCACGCCATTAAACGGAAATTAAATATTTAGTAGTAATTTGTTGAATATAACACCTGTTTGTTTGTTCCTACAGCATGTGCATGTATTTATTACACACAGCCATTTAAAAAATACGATACAGTAATCCGTTTGATTGCCGTGACCATAATTCCTTGGTATTAAAGGTCCCCACGGACCCTATTCACATACAAGTAGCATAAACATTTCGAGCAGAATTCTTTTAACACGCAGTCAATGTACCATTCATAGTAAACGTATACGTATTTATAACAGTAATATCCAACATCCGAACCCTAGAGTGCTAAAGCTCCTTTGCAATTCCGCTGCTCTGTTCTGTGTGATTGGTTCTTGTAGGTAAAGGCTGTTCACGGTGAAATGAGCACTTTTGAAAGCCCTGCTTAAGATCTACTTGTATGCACGTTGTGAATTCTCCCACCAGTTGTAAAATTAACATTGCCATGGGCCTCGTCACTTTATTCATGCGTTGGTCAAGTGAAACTGTGAAATTATTAGAAAAGTAAATATTTTACTTTTCTAATAATTTAACAGTTTCAGTTAAAATCTGCTTATTTTTAAACTTCGATGCTTTAAAAAACACAGAAACCGAAAGAAATAATTTAACTTATCAGAAATGTTTACCTAATACCTTTTATTCGACGTTAAGATATGGAACTACTTTCCCTCAATCGTTACCAACTTTACTGGGCGCATATCTCTTAGTGCGCTAGCTAAAATAAATGGAAGCACGGGCAATGATTTTTTTCTAAGGTTGATTTCAATGGTGCTCACTTTATCGTGACCAGCTTTTTGGGTTTAACGTATCCTCGCGAGCTTGATGACTGGATACGGATCACGCTGCTCGAACAAGCAGGAATGGGGGAAGTATTCTTCCGCGGCTTGTAGAAGGAACGATCTCATCTGAATTCACCTGGAGTGATTTCGGAAAACCATGGAAAGTCGTCATTACGATGGACCCCGGGAATCGAACCCGTGTCCTCTATAATGCAAGTCCAGTTCACTTGCCACTGCGCTCGGTGTGATTGGTTCGGACTGTATAGTATATTTGTGATTTCTTCACACTTTTCGAATCAAACATTTGACGAAATTACTTCATGGTTGACGTGGTTTATTGTTTCCTAAATATGCAATTCTATCACAAGCGTTTTACACTTGTGCGATTACTGAACTTTCCTATTTTTGTAAAATTGAACTTTTACTTATATTTCGCCTACACATTTTTAAATTTAATTTACAATTAACACGAATAAAAACAGGGAGAATATAGGTGTGTTGTTAATGTCTAGTAGCAAATATGTTCTTATGCAAAATTGTATTACACTGAGTCACGAACGTGGTGCGTAGACCCTTTGGTGTAATTTTCTAGACTAGGTTTTTTTTTTTTGCATGAGGTGGGCGAATATTCTGGAAGTAGAACTTTAGCAGGGCATCAGAAAAGTGTGGAGTAACAGTGAATGGCCTAAATTTTTCGATACGGTACATTAATTAACTTGCATTGTCTTACTGCCACATGCATGATTTTACTTTGAATTCGAGTCGCAGTGAGTGTTCTGTCGCACTTAAATACGATATATTCTTACTTCATTACACACTCTTTATTCGAATGAGTGGGAAACCACTGATTCGCAGTGAAATTCAACTGCTCGAGTCAGTGAAAAAAGGCTCCAATTAGAATCAGTGGAAAACCACTGATTGTTCCAGTGAAAAAAATTTCACTGAGATTGATTTAGTGACGTGAAATCAATTCACTGACTGAATAGATGACGACTGACTGCAGTGGCGAAATATATACATTTTTTTATTGAATGAAGCCCAACAGCTACGTGAAATAAACGCAATTACGTTAGTTTACTATTTATAATGCACAATTTACTGTAATTTAAAAAAGAAAAAATTCGGAGGAGGCCGGGAAACAACTCAAAGACCCCTTTCACTGCGAGTTTAGTCCGTTACCATGCCAACTGCGCTACCAAGCCAAACATAAATAGTAGCAGGAACATAACCGAGTCACATTTACTCGTCAAAAATGTGAAAATTTAAATTGCATGTCTTTACTTTTTATCTTTGATTTAAATGGTAGGATTAGGATTGCTACAGCGAATTTTATATATATATATATATATATATATATATATATATATGAGAGTACTATCTTGACCACGTTATATGCAGTTTAAACCTTCAAACAGAGTGCTGTGATGGTTACATAAAAACGAAATTAAAGACAAAAAAACGGAATGAAAGGCTTAATGTTAATATTACCTCGTAAAATGGCGTTTTGAAAGACGGAACACATTTTAGAAAGTATTTTGTATAGGTTTTATCAGCTTACTCGTTGTTATTTCACTTGATACATGTTATTTAACAGCAATTTTTAAACGTTGTTGGACGGCCATTTTAACACGCTGCCTAACTGGTCCATCGGCCAAAAATAAACCACTGTGAAAACGGTGAATATTACTGATGTATCAGTGGAAAATTTCACTGGATCAATTAGTGAAAGAAATATGGCATTTTTTCACTGATTCATTAGTCATAATCGCGGAAGTGACTGTTGCATGTCAGGTACTTTCGACTGTATGAAAGAGTGAAATTCTCACTGATTCGAATTCAGTGCAAAGATAGCTGAAGAGCAAGTAAATATTTTGCAGACAAAAATATCTAACACTTTATTGAAAGTTTTCTTTTAATATTTAAAAGTTTTTTTTTTTTTTTTTTTTTAGTTTAATGTTTACTTAACTTTACTGCATATGACAGAGCCCCTTACATTTATATTAAGGCATTGATGGATACTCCAACTTTTCGGTCTTCAAACCTCCACTTCGTTAAATTGCCACGTCTTCCTGGCTGTAACAACTTGCAAACCATGAGTGAAACTTCATGTTCCTGATAAACCGCTGAGTCCTTCAATTCGCAATCACTTTTCGTAAAATTCTCAATTTGTCTTACACAGCCCAGCTCGTGCGTCACTTACAAGAAATGAAACCTAATTACGTTTCAGCTTGAAGACAGTTTTAACACTAATAAATGAACCGCCTCCACGTGGTTCGTCTAGTCCATACTGCACGTAGCTTTATGAAGAGTTCGAAACTTGGAAATGTGGACAGAAATTACAGCGAGAGCAAGTCACCTGCGATTAATGTTACATCGAGTTCAAATTGCACTAGCTTCCAGTGCACATATTTAATGCAGCTAGTGTACATATACTGAGAGAAAATCGAACCAAATATTTTTTTTTGTATAGGGCCAAATATATATTTAGTCACCCTAACAAAATATATCGTTGAGCAAACCAAATTTGTAAAGCAACAAAATTACTTTTGTTAGTCTAACAAAATATATGTTTAAATAAACAAAATCTCTGTATTCGGCAAAAAAAAAAAATTGACTGCCAACTAAATATTTTGTTGAATTAAATGTATATAATTGTTTGGCCATTCATTTGACTGCCTTCGTTCGAAAATACAGCTCGAGAGTTTGTTTGTATTTTTGTGACAAGTAGGACAGTAATCGTGTTTGTTAGTGCATCTATTGATGCTTGTCAATCGTATAAACACATTAATAAAACAACGAATATGAAACTGACAAGTAAAGCTGTAAATCTTGAAACATTTGTTTGCAAAGGTCGCCCAATATTTGCAGTATATCTAATGGAAATCTTTCCAGCGTCATTATTTGTCATATTAGCTGAGAATAGTTAGGCTAGTGCTCGGTCGCAGGTGATGTAGGTCCGAAACTAGGTCGAACTGGTGAAATATTTTTACATCGGTTCAAACTGTTTACTGTACTTGTATCCAAACAAATCTTTGGTTGCACCAACCAAATATTACAGTCTGGGGCGAACAAATGAGAACAACAAAATAATTTGGTTTCAGCAACAAAATATTTAATTGCCTCTACACAAACAAATAATTTGTTTGCAACCAACAAATCTTGTTTAATTCAACAAAACCTATTTCACAGTGTAGAATGATTCAAAGGTGCCGGGCGTGGTTTGTTTGTATACTCCCGTCGAGTAGATAAAAATAATTCTTTGTACTACAGGTATCTATCACTAAGTGTGTGGCATACTGGAACCATTGCGTAATAGTATATTTTTCAATGTATACCTCTTCTACGTGTCACTTTCAGTGTCCCGATGGAAAGATTGTTTCGCATTGACCTGTGTTCTGTGGAACCCATTTAAAAGCAGTATTTTTTTTTTACTTTGAAAAAAAATCTAGAACCTACAAAAAAAATTTTTTTGTAGAGATGTAATGAGAAATATAGAAATTTTTAACTTAAAAAAAAACTCGAGTTGGGAGTGAACCCAGGGCGAGGCAAAACTCACCGAGTGACGGGCTTTCCAGCTGGGACACGTAGATATCCGTCATTCCCGGACATGACATGAAATGAGACCATAGGATGAAGCGGCGCTGGAATGCAAGGACGGGATAAACGGGAGTACCCCGAGACAACCGGCCGGCAAGCGGCATCGTCCAGCACGATCCCCACATGCGAGAGCCCGGGAGTGAGCTCGCCGGGTAGCGAGCCCGGATCACCGTGATGAGAGGCGAGCGCCCTAGCCGCTGCGCCACCGCTCCCCCAACATTTCAGCTGAAACTAATACATGTTTCTTATTTGTTATTTGTTACAAATGTGTGTTAGTGACTCGAAATTTGCGTGGCTTGCCCTTATCAATAGTATAATTATCCAAGATTATTCGAATATCAGGTTTTAACATGCTCTCACACAACTTTAAGATAAATCGTGCCCTGTCATCCAAGGTCACGAGCAACGCTTTGAAAAAGGCGAAATTTAAAACCTCGCTATAAGCAGTTTAATGAGTTTAAGTATTAACGTAAATATTTATACTTGCCGATAAAACTGAGACCGTAATCGCGATGGAAGCCCGCAGATTAAACTACGTGCGTGTAATCGTTCTTTTTTTTTACCGCTTAAGGAAACTGCATTAGCAAGCTTTAAATATGATATATATGTATATGACATTTTTCACGATTTTTCTCCGCGGGTACACTTAATACGATAAAAATAAAAAGATATAATCATTTTTTTTTTTTTTTGGCTGGAAGTCTTATTTCCAGAACATTTATTTGCCAAGATACGCTTATTAGGGCAAACAACGATTTCACATAAAATGTGTCAGTAGATATGTAGTCCTCTTAAGACATGTCTAATAACATAGTGACGTATAAGGGTGCACCGCACAGAAGGCCTTACAACAATCTATCAATAGGTTTCTGAAGAGGAATCTGTATGGTTGATGTTTTTATCGGCGATTAACCGGGGGTATTGAGCGCCGGCAAGGGTTAAATGAGGTGTGGATGGAGCAGCGGCGACGTACAAAGAGGTGGAGAGTGGAATAACCCGAGAAAAACTCTCCGGCCAACGGCCATCTCCGCAATGTTTTACAGACATGCGAAAATTCGTTGGCCTCGCCGAGAATCGAACCAGGTTCGTCTGGGTGGAAGACGATAATTTTATATGTACACCACCGCGGCCACCTATCCATATGATATATGTTCTCTTCGAACGTTAACGTCAGGGGAGAGAAACTATTTTTTGTATGAACTGTTATTACATTTAATGTATTATTTGTTGGGAAACAGCTAAAATCTTTTATTCCAAAACTGTACTTCGCATACCTATAGGTGTATGTATGTTTTGTTTTCAAATAGGCCTATATAGTCAATAAAAGAAACTCCATAGAAATATATCGCCTAGTTTAAATTCTGTTCTTAATTTAATGTTTCGGGAATTAGCGCGGCGATATTTTTCTATGGCCGTTTATCACGTTTATAGATGCATAGAACAAATGGATACTCCAGTCAGAAATTTATTATTTAATAATTATATATTTTGCACTCAAAAATATGTTCTGCGCAATTTGATATTGCGAAATGATGCCTCCTGGTTTAATGTTTAGAGCGGGCGTAATCTGGATGCTGTAACCGAGAGCCACGGGCACCAGTGAACGAATATTTTTGCCTGTAAGTACTTCGGAAGAGTATCCTCTAGTTTAAACTTCCCATCTGTTACGTCACTTACCAGACTTCCTTACATTACACGTTTATTCCCCCGTAAACTATCTGGTGTGGCGATAGGAACCAGAATTGTATTCACGGGCGCTTCACGCTACAATATGAACTCCCAGCTTGGGGGCCGTGGTGGCTGAGTGATCTCGCCTCCGAATTTTCTAATTAAATTCCTGTTTCATACCTTATATGTAGACGATAATACCTTTTGCGAACCACTTTAGATAAATACATGTTTATATGTATTCGTCAAAAAAAAATTATATTTTTTGTATGCACACGACAGTTGCCTTGCATCGAAAAATGCACGATAAGTACAAGTTGTACGTTTGATAAATGTGTTGATAAATGTGTTGAAATAGCTAGATATTTTGGTACAAAACAGTAGCTGCATGGAACAGAAAATTTGAACTACGTACATGGCAGCGAACAATTTTCTCCGTGGAGGCTTGGATGATTAGTCTTGAAGTAATAATTATTATTCAAATGTTAAGTGTTTTTAGTTCAGTTTTAAGTATTATTCAACAGCGACGGTGGAATTTTAAATATATGTAAAGCCTTTTTATAATAAAACATATTTTCATAACGTAAGTTTTACTACTAAAACAATCGTATGGTTCAGAAATTATTAAACCAAACTGACTGCAGAAAGTGACGTCATGCAAGTTGCTAATACATCTACTTTAGAAATAAGTTCCTAGAATACTTTAAAAACCATTTAATATTTTAACCGAGTTTGTGAATTTAAAACTAATAATTTTGTTTAAGTATTAACACATGAGTTACGTTCTTTTGCTTAAAACCAACGTAACGTAATGAAAAGGAGCCTGGAATGCGACTATAAAATAGCTTTACATAAAGTAATTTATTAAGTTGTAATTTTGACAGCTCATAATAATTTATTTATATTTGTATATTTACACAGCATACCTAACGTACACAAATGGTAAAATTGAATGTTAGATGTCACGTAACCTACTAAGTTGTGTAATAATTCGTTGTGCTACATACGCATCATTCGCCAGTCACATAATACAGAGCATTACTGTGGATGCTAGACGCGACACGCAGACGTGTTCTCTTGTTAGCCAACATATACAGTTCATGAACGTGTAAATTTGTAATTTACATAATAAATAGCTTACACAGTATTCTGCGCGTTCTCATAACTACGAGATAACATCGAAACCATCACCTTCACGAGTGTTGTTAGCTACAAGTTTGAGACCAAATTAATGTCAATTATTATTTAATGTTAACACACAACGAATTCCATTCTTAAACTGTGACAATTTCGTAAGTCCATGCCTGAACATTAACTTTTTTTATGCGGCCATGTTTCGCGAAACGAGAATTTTTTTAATTTAGGCCTAGGTAATTCAATTCTTAATCTCGTCAGCCGTACCTGTAGTTTGAAAGGAAAAACTTGATACGCTCTCCAGCAAATTTTGTGTGCCATTTCCAGTATTGCAATAATTGTAAATTTAAAAAAAATTGCATTGTAGCTCAGATGCAGATACGTATACATGCGGGAGAAAAGGTCAAGCCTAAATTCCCCTTTTCTTGCTGTTTCTTGTTTCATTACTGATTCGGAAGCGATGCGAATAAATTAGTTTTCCAACTAATCAGCATCGAGACTTTGGTGGCGTAAAAGCGATAAAAATCACTCGCGCGACAAGATTTGCAAATAGAAAATATTGCTAATTGATTCGCATCGCGGGCGAGACGTATCTGTAAATATGCAGAGTCCGCCATTTTCTCGATGCCGAACCTTTTTTTGCGCGACTACCCTTCGTATTGATAAGCAAAGCAACGCCTTGTTTGCACCTAGGTGTAGGTAATTGAGACCATATTGTCCCGTGTGAAATATCAGTGATCATATAAAGAAATGGTCGAATAAACAAAGCGATAAGGAAAATAACGTAAACTTTAATGGCTGACATATAATAGGTTAGTATGTTGTGGCAAAAAAATATTTAAATATATTTTTCTTATGTTGGTTGAGGAGCGTTGAAACTAGTGTTCACATTAACGCAATTTTTTCGGATTTTATTTGCCGCGTGATTGTGATCGGAGCAGGGGACTGTCTGCAATTTTATTGGGCAACTTGCAATGCAAGAAAATTATTACAGCGTAATAGTTATTACGAAAATTCCCGCAGGGTTCAAAAACAAATTTTTTTTTTTTAAATTTGCGTACCATGTGTCCTTTATTGGAATGCAATGTTTATTCTAGTACGTCAGCTAGGAAGGCTTAAAAATTTTTTTTTATGAAAGTATTGAATATTTACTGCGTATCGTTTTGTATTTCTGCCGAACATTGGTCAGATTTTAGACAGATGTAGTATTTTAATCAAAAAGAGGGTATGCTCCTGCATTTAGTTTTTTACTTTAAGTCGTCTTGCAAGTGAAATACTTTTGGTATGTAGAAATGAGTAGAAGAAATCATTAGAAAAGTTGAGTAAAACATGTAACTAATTTCAAGGTTATGTATATATATAACTACTACAATATGCCACATAAATTGTTTAGTATAGAGGCACTATCGCCGTACAGATTTTCACTTTCCACCACCTAAAAGAAGCCGTAGGAAAATGGAGTGTGGTTTTTGTAAGATGAGAAAAAATGTAATATAAACGATGTATCAAAGTAGTAATACTTTACTAAAGAATAGCAACGGCTTGTAGTGCAGTCAGTGAACTAACAGGTAGACTATTTGGCTTCATTCACATTTGTGGTCGCTTCACTAGAGATTGGTTGCTCAACGGGTGAGACTTTACTATTGGCTGAAATCGACCTTGATAGGAGCCACACAAGTTGGAGGCCAATGACAGATATCAAGTGAGCATACAGCATCTAGGAGTTCAGTCTGAAGACAGAAAATAACGCGAATTTCGTAGGTTTCTACTGACGGGTGAGTAAATATGTCATCTGCGCATGCACAGAACAGAATTTTAAAGTGTACCACCATATTAAGTTTTAATTGTGACATATTTCTGAAATGGAAGTACAGAAACTCAAAAACCCATACTCTGTGTATCGCTTAACATTGTTGGATGTTTATAAGTTAAAATTCTTTTACGAAATACTTCAAAGCAAATGAAGAGCCTTAATGGTTGTCTATCGATGTAAACAAATAACATATTAACATTTTCTAAAGTTACTTTATATGTTAATTCCCTACATCCTGGCTTCGCGAAGATCACGTTATTCCGTATACAAATACCTCCACTTAAGCGTATTGGCCAAACATCAGGACGGACGAATTTCACACCACAATATAACCACTTGTGAACATTCTCATGTTTCCGTAGCATTGAAAGCTGGCTTGTTTTTGACCGTTTACGAACAGCAATGCGTTACTTGTTAATATTAAAGGCCTGGCGAATATATTTCGTTAGTTCGAAAATATACTTATAAGATAGTAAATATCAACAATGTGAGAACAAGTTTTTATGGTAAATGGTTAACAATAATTCTTAAAAATTTTCTTGTGAAACAGGTTTATGGCTCTAAAATATTGTCATAAACTTTTTTTAAATCCGTTAACTTAAGAGCATAAGTAATTTTCATGTTAAATGTTATAAGCATTTGGTTTGACATCACAAACACTCATGGTATTAAATTTACTTACTCAAACAAACCAATAAGGAAGACGTAATTTAAGACCGTGCTTTGGACATAAGAGCCATACCTTAGCAATGTCATAAGTAAAGTGACATTCGTCCTAACGAAAAATTTATCTTTCATTAAAATGTATGTTGAATTGGTTTAAAAGGGCGCATTTGAAAGTTTATAATTGTACTATCTTTCGTTAGTAATTTCATGGCTTATTGAATACTACTTAAATCCCTGCTTGGTTATGTATTTCTGTAGGCTATTCACGATAATGTGATCACTTTTGATGGCCCTCTCTTTTGGAATTATAGTCAATAAGTATATTTTATTTTAGCATTGGACATTAAATTGCGAGTGCGATGGAATATACACACTCTATTTATTACTTATATGGAAATATTTATTTAAAATGGCGGTTAGGAACAAATAATAGCTGGAAGGAAAAAGTAACTAGGGCCTCAAAAGTGATCACTTCACCTTTACCACAGTGAACCTGAGAGATAGTAAACACGCTTTGCTCAAGTGCAGCAAAGAAAATTTCTGAAACGTAAATACGTTACCATTTCGCCTCATTATTTCTGAGGTATCACCATATGTTTACAATGTAGCTCAATATTAATAGCACATCACAACGTAAATAATAGTGTGATAGAACTTCTCAAACTTTTACAGGTTCTGTATCTTCGTTATTTCCCAAATTTCATTTGCTTTAGTAAATATGTGATTAAAATGTGATTATATTATGCTGGCAAGTACACACGTGAATCCAGCAACAGTAAACAAACACTAACAACTTTAGAATATGTACAAAATACTATTCCCTTGCGACGGGGCCTGGTCTATCACTAAGGGTTATTGTAATTATATTACGTAGAATGTTAAGATTGGCTGGTGTTTTTTTGAGTTGCATTGTTGTATTGGCTCTCTACCCCTGACATCGCATTTGTACCGCAGTACACGTCTGTTTGGAGGGTCGCAGCACAGAGGGTTAAGGGGCTTGCATTACCTGCTTATGTTTGATTGGCTGTCTTAAAATTGTGATTAAAAATGTGTTGGAAAAGAAAGTGCTGGTGTTTGGCCATGTGGTCTTTAGAGAAGGGGATTGTATGGAGGGTCCCGGGTCCGGTATGTGTGTTTGTGTGTGTGTGTGGTGTATATATTTATATATTTATATACATATATATATATTTATATACATATATATATATATATATATATATATATATATATATATATATAGGAGAAGGGGGGGTCTGGGGTTTCCCATTCTATTCTCAGTTATAGGTCGACTATAGGTACACTCAGGGAAGTAGTCATGGCCCCAAACTGTGACCATGACTACCCAATCCCTCACTGCCGCGATGCATGACTCCTTGCATTACCTTCCCTTGTAGGCGTAAGGTGTTCGCCCTGAGACTCAACTAGCACCCCGTTCCTACCTCGTACGTACATCAAACACTTAGAATTAGGGTAGGTTAGGGAAAAAGGGGCCTGGGGTGGCTGTAAATATTCCAATACCAGCCCATGGACCAACTGGCCGCTGTGAAAGCGCCGTCGTCGTGGACACTGGGAACCTGGGTAGCTCAGTACGATATGTTAAAGCGCATCGTGCAGGAAGTAGCCCAACGATGAAGGCGGGGGGTGGGGGGATCGGGCTGCCGACTGCGGATGCGCGAGGAATGGAATGGAATGCATCGGACTTTGGAAGCATCACCGATGTCAGCCTTCACTCCTGGGCCCGCGGGTTCGCCACCATTACTGGCAGGTCCCGGATGTCTCGACGAGCTGTTTTAACAGCTCACCCCACACCGACGGAGATTTTGGAGGAGGAGGAGGGGGTGGCTCCCCATTTGCAGATCCCCGCCTTCACCCACGGCGTGGAGATCCTGATGTGGGCGCAGAAGAGCGAAGATGGAATAGATGCGATGACTGACGTTGTGCGACACAGTCGTTGATAAGCGCGGGTGGGGGGGTGTGGCTGAATTCAAATGCTGCTTGTCAATATAATTGTGGTGGTTCGCCAGCGCTGAAATATTGACAGCAGTTAAACCTCAAGTGCGCATGCGACCACAAGCTCCATCCCATATTAAAAAGCACGAATTCCACACCCCCATCTGTTTCCCGTAGCATTTTCAATCCATGTACAAGTTTTACACTTCTTTTCTGTCGGGAGGTGTTTTTACGGTGCCTATGCCAGTCCTCCCCCTCCCCCCTTATTCTAGATGTACCTTCAACTATAAATACACTCTAGGGAGGCAGTCATGGTCCCAATATCTGGCTATGGCTTCCTCATCCCACTCTGCCGCGATGCATGCCTCCTTTGCATGAATTATTTTCCCTTTAGGCGTGTGGGGCTCAACCCTGAGACGCATTTAGCTCCGACGTACACATATTACTCAGCAATAGCGTAGGTCAGGAAAAAGAGATCGGATCGGGGAGATCGTCTCTGGGGCCGGAGATAGCCGCTGGCAGGAGCCAGAAGTAGCCGAGAAGTGGCACCAGGAGCCAGGAGGCAGAAGGATGAGATTATTGCCAACTACGGACAAACTCTGCAGGTTGTTCGCTCTACAA
The DNA here is from genome assembly GCA_029891345.1 of Dryococelus australis. Taxonomy (NCBI): domain Eukaryota; kingdom Metazoa; phylum Arthropoda; class Insecta; order Phasmatodea; family Phasmatidae; genus Dryococelus; species Dryococelus australis. The sequence continues at coordinate 69,275,025 of CM057006.1, read as the reverse complement.
CACAATTGAGTTGAGTATTTAGTTTGGGACTTTGATGAAATTCTGGTAGATATTGGACTTAGTTTCTGCGTGGTTTAGATGTCTGGTCTTAGTCGCCGAAAGAGTTACGTGGGGATTTAGTATCATTGCCGCATGGGCAAAAATTTGACTGGGTTATGTGTGATTTAGATGTTGGAACTTTGTCATGGGCAGAGGTGTTTGAGGAGTTCGCAATTTTTAACCGCCCATGGGTTAACGTTTGAAGTAATATATGACCATTTGTACTTAACGTGCGGGAGCAGCCTTAGATCTCGACTGCAAGTGTGATGTTGTCATTGTAACATGATTGAAGTTGGTGATTTTTCTGTTAGGGTCGTGGCTTGAAGAAAATATGGAAAAAAGACAAAGATTTTCGGACTGGATGAAGAATGAGATATATTGATGTTTAGTGTGTATGTCTGCATGTTGATTATATGCAAGATCAATACCTACATCTCTGGAGTACTGGTGGGTGCAATACCCTCAAGCTCAAGCATGCAGGTGTGAATTTTGAGATACTAATGATCTTGTGTTGGATTGGAATGTTACTAGAGGAGAAAGGCTAGATTGCTATCTTTTTCTCCTGAGACCACTGGTTCAGTGATACTCTTTACAAGTATATTTACTCGTGAAGGGAAATGATGGAATGGTTTTTTTTTTTAAGATTATAAGGTAAGATTAAAAAGTAAAAGAATAAATTTTTTGTAAAGGCCTACCGGGAATATTGTCAAATTGTCCAAAGATATGTGTATTCTTTGTGTTGAGTATACTATGTAAATATGTGTTATGTAAACATCTAGAGGATGTGTTTGAAATAATTAAAATAATTGTTATTTAAGAGACATGGTTTTTCCAGTTTTAAATATTTATATTACATAGAATAAATGGCTTGAGGAATAATTATTGAAGGTATATTGTCGCATAAATGTTGTAACAAATCAAATATTTTTGGAGCAAATTAAATTGAGATAAACGAAAACGAGTGTTCGATGCGTACTTGTACACACACCCATTCTGGTCAGTTTAGACATGGAAAATTATTACTCTTCTTATCATATGTGTTTTTCTTGAGGTTCTTGTCTGGTTTTGAAATCAAACTACCCTTTCCCTTCCTCTTCCTGTACGTGTGAGGCTGGGTGGAGGTTGGGAGGGAAGTTGTGGAAGTGAAGAGCCATCAAACCCTGTATCTTGTATATTAGTAAAGATAAATACCCATTACGCACATTTAATTTGTTCCGAAAAATACCCAATTATATCACGGTGGCCTGCACAAAAAATTTTAAGTATTTGAGTGTCTACCTGGACCACACCACATCACACCTCGAACTTCCATTCTTTAATCTTGGACTTTTTCACTATTTGCCGTTATTTAAGCAAAACATTGAAATTGTTTGGAACGAAAAAAATTTTACGAATAAGCCAAATATTACTTTTACGAGGAGAAGAACAGAAGCCAAACGAAATATTTTCAGTCTTTACGAATACTACGGTCATAGCTCTAATACTGTTTTCAAATATAGAACTACTTTTCTTCATCGCCGCCAACTGGAAGCATTCCATTCAACCTGTCCGTTAACATTCTGCAGTTTACTGCAGGGAATATTTTTAAAAGTTGTTTTCCAAAACTTTAAATAATATTGAAGTATAGATTTACTACATCCATCATTAAAGAACATAAGGTAGGAATCAAACACCGATACAAAAGAATTTCACAAACGAAAAATGCCATAATGCAGTTTTTCGTATAGTTTAAAGTTCAAACATTGCCACGGCAGTCACTTCAATGGAAACAGGAAACACGTATAGTTTTAACAGATAGATGTAATGTAATGGCAATATAATTGGTAACTAATTTTCAGGCAGTTGACTTGTGCAAAATGGAGTGCCAGGTTAAGTGTTTACAGTCCTGTTCTAACATGTATTAAACAAAGAGAAACCAATTTCAATGTTTGATACCGTAAAACGTAGCATTTTAAATAGGGTATACATCACAAAAACACGCCGCTCATAGTCACATGCCTAAATTTCTATAGTATATCTACCAACCTTTAAAATTCAAATGCATGCAGTCGTGGGAAGTGACTGTATTTTTCCGAAGGTTGGCTTCAGAATTATTCGTTTAACCGTAAACTGGCCAAATCGCTGCAGCTGGAGGTGGAACTACGGAAGAGTGCGCACGCAGCTCGAATATGATTCGATTGTCGATTGTCTGCGAGTTGCGAGCCGCGCGCGCCAGACCGGAAGTATCGAGTGTTTCCGCTCTGCGGGTTCGTCACGCTCTTCCGTCCGTCGCGGTTCTCTTGCTCGGCAGCAAGTACTTCGAACTTCGAACTTCGAATAAGTGTCGGAAGCAATGTTCCTTGACAGACACACGTCTCTCTTATTCCCTATCTTCGGTTGCAGCTCGAAACTAACTAAGAGAGGTCGATTAGAAGAACAGTCGATTGAATACGACATATCCCTCCATTCCTTACTCTTTCCTTCATGTAGTTCCTTGGACAGCATGGAGGCAAATATTTGTACGTGAAATAACATGATTGACGTTTTTTCGAGGCCTAAAGAAAACCGTTCGAATAAATGCAAAAAAAAAAAAAAGAGAGAATTATTTTGATTTTGATTTTATATTATATTGAAAATGACTGAACGCTAAACTGTTATTTGTTATCCTGCCTGACTGCCAAATATGTCGCAAAGATCAAGAATAAAGCCAACCTCCCGTGGCGCAGTTGGTTGGTGCGTCACCGATGTGGGTTCGAATCCCGGGTAAGGCATGGGTGTTAACTTAAGTTAGGTTATAAGTGAGTATATAAGTCGTCCCCTGCTAAGCTTTCAAGCATAAAACCGGGGGGACGTTAAAAAAAACCCTTTACAATTACAAAAATCAAGAATAAAATTCGCAAACTTTCGCGCCCACTGTCTGCAGGATCTTCGCTTTGTTTGATATGTGTATACTGTGTTTACAGATTTATTACTAGAAATAAATTACATGTTAGTGATTACAAACATGGAAATTGTTTTTCAGCCGAACAGTCCATTTCAACCAATCACAGCACTGAAATAGCTCACTTAAGACTGCAGTCAACATCTCAAACTATACGGAAAGGCGCATACGAGAATCCATTGAAGAATCAAAGCACCCTTTTAACGTGAATAGGAAAGATGGTTTTAAATGGAGTAACTTTTGCGCATCACTATTTGCAAATTTTTTGAAAATCACACTGAATCAGACAGCAGAGAACAGATTATTCCTGACTGGACGAATAGCTCAGCCAATCAGGAAAGATGAAGTTCCTTGATCGGCCAAAATTCCCAGCCAATCAGGAAACCGATAACACAGGCAATTTCAGAGGGTCACGCCATATCATTATTCCATTGTCAAAACACTTTTTACGGGAAACATATTGATCGATTCACGTTAGAGTCTTAAGTATTTTGAAGATGCTAAACTATATTTTTTCGTGTGTTATTATTTTTAACACTTTTATTTATCATTATTACATCATTGGTGCAGGCATTAATTTTTCAAAGTATGTTTATTTATCATAACAATCGAAATATTAAAAGTAGGCATTTCCTGCAAAATGCATTGGCGTATGTCAGGGCTGATGGTAATGAAATTCTGTTTAATTCATCTGTACTTTTACACCATTGCCTGTGATTGTAATTGGCTTTTTAAAGTCCCCCGATTTTATGCTAGAAATCTCTCCAGGCGACGGCTTACAAACTATCATTTAACCTAACTTAAATTAACACCCATGTCTTACCCGGGATTCGAGCCCAGAGCCTCCCGCACCCCAGATCGGGGGCGCACCAACCAACTGCGCCACTGGAGGTCGGTTCCATTGCCTGTGAAGTGCTTTTTAACATTAGCTTCATTAATTGGCTTTTTGTGCTATTTATGTGTCAACATGACAAACACTGAAAGAATATCAAAGAAAATACACTATGGTAGTTGAGGTGGAGAAAATATACAGTAAACTTCAGAACACATCTACGAAAAAATTAATAGATACAAAGCACATTATTCTGTAAAATATACGCTGTTTAAAAGAGCGTATAGTTCACAGAACAATGCTTTGTGTCTGTTTTTTTTTTTTGTTCGTAAAAGTGTTTTTAATATTACTATTTATTTTCCCTACTTCAACTAAAGTGGTGTATGTTCTTTGTTATGCTTTCACTGTTCGTCATGTTAAAAAATAAACATTACGAATAGCCAATAAATTTAAAAGATAGACTTAAATTTATTGTAAAATATAAGCGTGTTTTCCTCCATCTTTTGGTAAACATGAGATAGAACTACTTTATTTATCTGCTCGTAGTTAAAAAAAAAAAAAGTGTTTTAAACAAATGAAATGCTTTCAATGCTGCGTAGAATACGAACTACTGCCAAAATATGTAAAGGGGAAAATGGAAAAAGCCCTTCTTATAAATAAAACATGTGTGGAATGGCATGAACGGCCCACCGGTGTGGAGTTTCAGAACTCCACCTCCGAAGGGCGAAACGCGGCGATAAATTCGCGCGAATTTGCGACCCCGGCTAAGCTGCGCTGACAGCTTAATGGACCGTGGCTTGTGGGGCTTCGCGCAGCTGACCAGGAGCTGATCTTCCATTACGCGCAGCTGCGTTGGACCAAGAGAGCGGGAAGAGGCACAAAAAAAAAAATGAAAACGGCGTGACACTTTCCTAGTTTCATTAAATTTGCAGTATTATGTTATTATTAAGTATTATTACTAAGCAGCTATATCAATCCCCTTTTTTCAGGACGCAGCCTCTTTAAGCCCGATGAGCTACACTTTACAGTTTACCGTCACACAGATTGTTCCTAATTCCTTCCAGGATAATCGATCTTGTGCAATGTTCTTCCAGTTCTCGCCTCCTACTCTTCGAATATCTCTATGTGCACGCACTAAAATAGAATTTTCGAGGGTGTTTGGGCACTTTGGCCTATGATATCATTATCATTTGTATTTCTCATCCTTCCGCCGTATGTAACATTACTACAGGCACAAGCAATTTATTCATACGCTGATGAAGTGAAACTTTAAAGTCTCCGAACACGAATGTTTGACTAATGGCACCGTTTTAACTATAACGTTCGAAAATATAGGCTATTCACGCTAAAGTGAGCACTTTTGAAAGCCCTCTAATTTTAAATAATAGTCAGTAAATCGATTTTATTTCAGCCTTAGACGTTAACTTCCGAGTGTGGTGGAATATACACACTGCGTTTATTACTCACACGGCAATATTTATTTATGAAAAGTGGTTTAATGATAAAAAAAATTGCTGAAAGAAATATGTAGCCAGTCCTCAAAAGGGCTCACTTTACCGTGAACAACCTATACTAAAAATCATGACATAAACGAAGTGTTCCCAAATTTAAAAAGACTCTTTTTAAAAGCCGATCAGACAAATGGTACATTCGTGATTGCATTTACAAAAGTTAGGCGATACACACTGCATGACTCACTAGACGGTGACCTGCTGTTCCGAGCGTTTAGCCGAACACGGTGGCATAAGTACGGCGTGCATTCAATTATATTCTCATTTGCGACATTTGAAATCATAAGTCCACGTGGACCCAAATGTGTTAATACGATCTTAGGCTACCTTCATTGCTGCAAAATTTACTATAAGAATGTAATTTTTAACGTTAAAGTGTGTATTTATAAAGGCAGGCGAATTTTACCTAGGGTTGATTTCGGAAGTGCCTATTTATTCAGGGGACTGCATTTTTTTTTTTTTTTTCAATAAATTTCTCCCTAAAATGTACACGCTCAACACGAATTTCCAATCAAACGCTCAAAGAAAATATTATTTATTTATACATTAAAATTTTTTTTGTAGTATTCTTTTGCAAAATATTCTCGACAAAGTGTCAATTTCATGAGTGCATTTGCATAGTCCAGACATAAAATTTAATAATTATAAAGGTACAGATTTATATTTTTATCTTGATGTTTCTGAGAATAATATCTATTGTAGCAGAAGTTATTTGAAGCGTATTTTAAAGCTTATTCTGGGTTTGTTTCAAACCGAGTATTCGCAAACTTATACACATTAAAAACTACACTCGACATGCTATAATTTATGACAAATTATTTTGGTAATATATTTTGGCTCTATACATATTAAAGTACGAATAGCCATATTAGTAATACATAAAAATGTTCTAATACTTTCAAGTTTCCACTTGACTGTCGCATGAATAGTTGATATGAACAGGAACATCAGGCAACATAAGTTCTACTTGGGATGGAAGATCACGAAACTAGGAAAAATTAGATTTTGAGCAGGGCTTTCCGAAGAGCTCAACTACCCCGTAGTATATTTTAACGTGGCGACTGGTATTAAAACAGTTCGTTTCGCGTCGAGAAGGGCCGTGCTTGTATTCCAGCTACACACAGCGGTGTAGCGCACAAAAAAAGAAATTAGGACGTGGTTTACGGTTGAAGTCCCTCGTGAACTGAGAAGTAGGCAAGGATAAGAGGGAGAAAATGGCTCAGCGTGTAAAACCATCTGAGAGGATAACGAGCGGGATGTTAATTTAGTAGCTGCAAGATACCGCCCCCGTCTTAAAGGTTTTAATCACAAGATAAAATTTATTTTTTAAGGTCGATGTAATCTTATTGCGTGCAAAAACTTTACCCCGCGCACAGTAATCCTTCTACTGGATCTGATTGAAATAAAATATTTGAATCGAGTATGTTAAGTACCGCGTAAACATCGTAGTTGAATTTTGAATTTAATTCAAAAGGAAAATAAAATTCTACTTTTTACTCTCTTAATGATACATTTTTCCGCTCGAAAACAATGCTTATATAACAGTAGGGATATTATTATTTGCACTATCTTAATTATTTAATGTTTCGGGTTAAACTTACCTTCTTCTGATTGGAACAAAATGCACTTCAAAGAAGGCTTACAATTTTTTAACACCGCATTAGTGTTCTGTTGGAGGTCTGGCAGAATCAAAACACAACATGTAACCCTTGTTAAATTCAGATTTCATGACTCCAACAGAAAGAAATATTTTTATAATATAATTACTGAGCTGAAAAGCTACATAATTGAATACATAATATTGGTTAATAAACCTGAGGACTGTAGCTATTATAGTACTACGCCACAAGCCTACAGCGAAATAAAACACATTGAGAAGCATTCTTGTTTTATTATTAATAGAGGCAATTGTTGTACATGTTTTCATGTCTCTAGATGCCTTGTACCCAAAATGTACTTGTAATAACTGGGGTTAATGTACTACTGCACAAAGTGCTAAGATATGTCAAATTTGATTACAATTCTCGCAATTGCGTGTTTAATATGTCTCATCGAAATGGAAAAGGACTAACTTCTGTCACACTGCGAAATTTTTACGTCTAGAAGGTCAATTTTTATTTAAAGTATTACACATATCCAAAACAAAGATAATTGTGTATGCGTGGTTATTTACTGTTCCACACGTGTATATATTACTTGCTTAGTGCTTAGTAATAATTTTAAAACATTTCCTAAGCAGAGGCAGTACTAGTTACGCTCCCACGAATATATTTTTAGTTCTGTCTTCCATCATATATAAGCCTAATGGTGACTTTCCATCTGATAAACTCATTTTCATCTCTCAATTTCACGACGTAGCGAGTAGTCAAGCTTAGTATCAAGTGACTGCGAAAAATGTGTAGAACTTTAATCTGTACAGAAATGTATTTTGCCACACAATTTCTTTCTAAATGTAAGGACTGCAGAAATAGTTTAGTTTGGTAAAGAAAATAAAAATAGCTATAGGTTTATTAGTTTAATGTTGTGAGACTAATAAAGTTATGAATATATTTGAAAGAGAAATCGAAAAGGCCTCACATTAAAGTACCGGAAATTTCCTCAGATGCGGCCAGAGCAAAAGCTGGAAAAATAATTACCCCCACTCAATTCTTTAAAAATCTGTTTTTCCTCCCCTGCTTCGTATATTGAGACCGAGTTCAATCCATATGCGCATACACACGTATGCATACACACAAATAAAGTTGGAGGATGTAACTTTGGTTAATCGCCGCGAAGGCATCCTCCCTGTAAACGCAAATTAAAAATATTTGAATTTTGGGTTTTTAAAGGGTGTTCACAGCTCTCACGAACAACTTCGATGGCACGATGAAGTTCAGCCGTCAGTTCGGCGTGTTCGTGTATCTCTCACAGAACGGAGGAACGCAAAAAAAAAAAAAAAAACTGCTTCTATATAAAAATACACAAATATATAAACTCATGCGTCTTATTTTCTGGCAACTTATATATAACATAATTTACTGTACTCACGGCACCCCTTCCCAAAGCTTTTAATGAGCAATATCTAGGTCACAGTTCTCCAGAGCCCGTTTTATAAATACTAAACGATATCAGTGTTTGGTACACCCAGCACGTACGTGTCTAAACAAAATGTTGGGAAATCCAATGTCCAGACTCCACACATAGTTTCTTGGTAGCAGTCGTAACACAAAAGCCCTTTGCACGTATATCCGGTAAAGTATTTTTGTATCATTTTACTGTATTCAAATTTGTGGCCTGCATAACACGGTTTTGCGATCATAATTGTAGAGCAAGTTGCATAGGTTGTAGGCTCGCGACACTAAATTGTTACAAACGCTGCGTCGTGCGCCTACTTCCTATGCAACTTGTTCTACAAGCGTAATCGAACAGCCTTGTTTTGCAGGTGTTTTACACCAATCACAGTAATTTGATATTTAAAAATCGTGTCCAGTTATAAGTGCATAGGGCTTTTTTTTCATTGCTAGTGGTCCAAAGAAACTACCTCTGGAATTCGAGTACTGAGTTTCTGAACGACTTGTATATGTTCTCGTGCGTGTAAAAATGTAGGTCCCACGAGTACGTGTCGATAATTATGAATGAGTGTGTGTACTTCCACTTATTTGTGATTTTTGGAAATTTGTGTTCCGATTCTCGGCTGTCTTTCGCTGGGGTGAAGGGGGGGGGGGGGGTGGGAGGGTCACCGATTAATAATTGCAGAGTTTCGAAATACCGACTTTCGTGGGAAGAAATGGCGCAGACTCCCGCAACATTGTAGTCAGCTTGGGAAGTGATTGCATTTAGCTCTGGGTTAAACTCGTTCTGTCATCTCACGTTCGACATGTTAATCACATTCTCGTGTTCTCGCCGCCGTACCTCCTACAAGCTGGTCGATGGCCGACAACTTACCCACCAATCAGGATTTCTCACTCTAAGAGTTCCCAACCCGTTGACGAGAAGTCTCTGCGAATATCGGCAGGATGGACACACAGCTTACTACGCGAAACACTTTTTGCTGTTACGGTGACCGCACTCAGGAGTTTTACACGACTCATGATTTAGAGAACTTGGTTAATTTATCGAATCAATGGTGGATCCACCCATCGTGCATTTGCACGTCTTTCTCCATCACGAGGAAAACCTTTTTCTAATTCTCCTTCAATTGTAATGGACGCGTATATATGAACTAAAATATTCATTTATTTGTTTATATAGTCGTTGCTTGCGCGTTGCAATTTTTAATTCGCCCATGCGAAATAACATTAGCATATTCCCGTTGCCTTTGAGCAATTTTCTAACGGTGCGCAAATACAACACGTTCATGTACCTACATTGAACGTTAACGTATAATTATATTATAGATGAAATTAAATAAAGTCCTTTTTCTCCTATGGTGGAATGACTTTTCCATTTTTGCTGCATCAGCAGAGGCAAAAATTAATACTTCGGTCTTTAATTCCTCAAGTAGACTTAAAAGAATCCATATCTTGCCAAAAATGGAAGGTGTGTGGTGATGCACATTAATAATAGTCTGCCCTAGTAAGATTTACATTTTCGTGAAATTGAATTTAAAGGTTGAACATACTTTCTTCTTATTTCTACGACACTGGGAATATCAGATCGATGTAGGTAACAAGCTCCTTAACTCAGGCGAGTAACGTATTGATACAACAAGGAACAAACTACTATAGACCCTTAAATAATATACACAATGACATACAAGTAAGCATTATTTGTACACAATACTCGAGACTCGTATTCAAACATCTGGTCGGCTCAACTATGCCACCCATCTAATTCTCTGAGATGCAATTACCATACTTAACCTTCCAATTCGTCGTGGAGCAAAAACACGCTCAGACTGTAACTGCTTTCGCAAACTTAATTACTGTCGACATCTCAGACCACTTGCGACTTCGGAACACTGCGTGGTTTGAGTTGGGTAATGTGGTATCTACTCGCAGCATTTCGGCTTAGTTTGCCATGACGTCTCTCGTAGAAGTAAAATCAAGTCCGCACAACGCTTAGCGCTTTCGACAAACGGGATTATAATTTTCAAAACTCTAGCATGGGGTGACAGAGTTACCAGCAAACTTGTTAAAGCATACACAGGGTATAACATTTCTTATTCTGTGAACAAGGATTTCGATGGAAAACATCTCGTAGACAAGCTACTCGAGCAAAATGTTGCCGAATTTTTTGGCAATGTGGTAAGGAACTCTGTGGAAAAGATACTACCAAAGGCGCTTGGAACAAAATAAAACATGAATAGCAGAATAAGGGCACAGAATACAATAAAGATAAACGCCAAGAGGCAATACACATGAAAATTGAAGATAATTTCGAACGGAGACATTGTAGTCGTTGTTTCCACCCACTCTGGGTGCCTTCAATAAACTCTTCGGTGTCCAGAGCGATAACGTAGAATCGATTAACCGAAGTCAGTTAATGAAAGCGCCAGTAAGACAATGCAAAACAGGAAGTTATCGGACAGTACAAAATTAAACTAGTTAATACCTACGGATATATCCAATGGAGGCCTGAAGAGTAAACCAGTATTGTTGGAAACCTATCAGAGTGGACAGTGAAATCTCCATCCATGTGGCCACTAACAAATATGGATTTGAAACTACATACGCTCACAAAATGTGGGGAAGGTAAGTAGGAATGAAATTGAGCGAGGAAATTTACAGCGCAAAAAATTGTAATAAAAGCGTTGCATTTAATCTAGAAGCCACCAAATGCTTCAGCGCTCATTGCGGGTTGAACTTACGGAAAAGAGCAGACTTCTTCAACTGCGTATTTTTTGGAAAAACTTGGTTTTTAAGTCAGATCATCATGTTACAAGCAGGCAAGCAACCGTTTTGGAATGCGGCAATTTGCCTCTTCATTTAATTATATTATATATTTGGAAAAAAAATACATAATATACATAAATGAATAAACACCAAACAGAAAGAAATACTTTTAATAAACTTACTTTGACACCGAGTGAGGTGGCGTAGTGGTGGCAAAATTTACTCATATTCGATCGTACCTGTCTTTTATTACAGGTCTAGCCATTCTGGGTTTTAGTTCCCTGTTTACAGCCCCTCCCCCCCCCACCCTACAATTAACGTGATATTCCACATCACTAATTCTGCCCCACACACCACAGCCTGCTTAAACTTCCTGGCCAAATTTCAGTACTTTGATGTATATATTTCAGTCTTTAGAGCTAGATGTAATATAGTATTTGGAAAATTCGCTTTCAAATTCCCATTCAAAAACCAGATGTCGGAAGGAAAAGTGGTAAGCTCTACTTATCACTAAGAGTTCGTGGTACACAATAGAAGGCGTAGCAAGTTATATCGTATCTGCATATGGAAATTAAGGTCAAATTACATGGCGATTGTATAACCTTAAGTGTGTGACAAAGTAAAGCAAAAATATTGATTTTAAAAGTCAGAAGGGAATGCACCAATGCTACTATTCGAACCGAAAATCAGCCAAAACTAGAACAGCTAGTAAACACGTTGTCAGTGAATGTGTCAATGACATTCAAGAGCGTTCAGTAATTTTATATAATTTTTAGCTTATCAAATAATGAAACTACTTACAGGAATTAGAAATTTATATATTTTCTTCGTAAAAATCTCAAAATCAATATCAATTGCATAGGCTACTGCTCAAAATAGTTGCTCATAATATTAAAATGTAATGCAATATATCACTTGGAAATGGGTTATCCGGTTCATCCGTATTGCACATGTCTTAAAATTCAAAGTAATATTAACAAAACGTTAAGCGATTACCGCAGGTGAACCAAACGTCGTCTTTCAAATGAACTTGCAAAATGATATTCCTGCGAATAAAAAAAAAAACAGCATAACCGAAGGGGCCGCGGTGTTGTAGTGGTAAGACTACTCGCCTCTCACCAAGGCAAGCCGGGTTTGATTCCCGGCAGGGTCTCTCCCGAATTTTCGCATATGGGAATCGTGGTGGACGCTCGTCGGTGGGTTTTCTCAGGGATCTCCAGTTTCCCCAGCCCTTTCATTCCAACGTGGCGCCATACACACCCGCTTCGATCCCAGTTAGCCTTGGCGGAAGACATGCAGTCTAACCGCTACAATACCTGGTCCCTTGGGTTTTATTTGGTAGTAGTGATATGGAAGAGTGTTATCAATATTTTAAACTTTATATTATGTTATTTGTGACAAAATTTTACTTTGATATTTTGGATTTCATGTATGCTCTGCTGAGTTAGGCAAATAATTCTGTAATGGAATTCGTCAGAAAATTACTTCACAGAAATCTCAACTTAGCAGGAAATGAAAGAATGTGATGTAGTGGGTGGCTTAGAGCAATATACATAATGTATCAACGCAATAAATTTTGACTTCGTTTTCAGATTAATTCTGTGTGAATGACGCAATAGTTCATATTTCACATTTCTCCAACAACTCAAAACCGTCTTTCGGTGCGGTGCCACGCCCCATGTGAGTAGAGCGCGCGCAAGTGTGGAAAAGTTATAAACAAGTAGGCCTTTGCGGAAGGAAACTCCTTAACTGCGCAGATGCCAGAAGAGCTTCGTAATAACCCATCAAAGCACTGAAAGTGGGGGAGCTCCGCTGTCAGTGCTTTACGATGGCTGTGAACAGTCTCCGCGAACTACGTATTCATCAAACTTCGAGAACATTAGCGGTGTTGCCGAAAATGCCTTGCAAAGGTATTGGCACACCCCCAGACTGCGAATAAAGCCCTACACGCGGGACACCCACGTTGTCAAAATACTATAACCCAATTGATTTATCTACTGGCTGTGAAAGATTTTCTTTCCTAAAAATTAACTACTTTTCAGAGTTTTTAAAAAATTTTATTTACTAGTGTAGAAATTAGTATTTTTCTGGCAATGATTCAATATCTACTAAAAATATTTCTAATTATTTATATATCCGTTAGATTACTTAAAAATATAAGGATTTTATATACATGTTTACACAGTGTTATAGCTCGCCATTTGTCCCAAACGGGCGACTGGAAGTGAAGGCCAAAGTAGTTGGATGATTTATTGTCGCGCGCGCGCTATCAGTTGCTACCGAAGACGAAGCAGCTTTTGACAAAAGATTGTATTAACAGAGTGCCTGTTATGCCTATTAGGTTGCGTGCCGCTCCCAACTTGGACATCGGGTGTCTTTGATACATCTGAAGAATGCTCTGGATTACTGACCTCGTTTCTCTCAGCTAAACTCGGGGTGCGGCGAACCTTTCAGGTCAAGACCAGAGGCTATAAAAAGGCACGTTGGGACTCCGAACCGGCAGTTGTTGAATGGATGAGTTTCATTGATAGACGACTGGCGAGAAGAGAAGCGAGATGCGAGAGAAGTGACCAGCGGGAGGAAAATCTGCGACTGCGAACATCAGAGCGGTGAAGAGTGCAACTGCAGGCTGGCTTATTGCACTGGATGCGTGAGTGAATGACATTACAAATTATGGCAATAGATAGACTTAACGTGTGGTAATGACGAGTATGAGTTAACTGAAAATAACCAAACAGATATATAAAGAAATACGTTAATAAGTGTTGAAATATGCATTAAATATTGTGCTCTCTGTGAAATATAAAGATTTATAATAGAGACAGATAATTTTATTGAGTTAATAATAGTTGGGTAAATAAATAAAAAAATCAGGATGGTAAAAAAAAATTCTACCCAACATAATTTTTGTTCAGTTTTATGTATTGGAGTACTTAAATATATCTTATAATCGTCGGAGACAGTTCCACTTGCATACGGCTTAGTTTTTATAGATCACAGCTTGTGGTATATATGCAGTTGTTCTGAGTATATCTAACTTTCATTAAGATAATATTTTACCATGCTATATGCACTGTAACATATAAACAGACCCGTGCTGTTACCACAGTGGTGGCAGAGAATAATTAATAAATATGGTGTAGTATTTTGAAATTCCTATCGAATCAATGTTGGGGTTTAATGCATGTTGTTGGAATTATGTTTGACTCATTTCAACGAGCGAAAAGAAGTCGATAGTAAAGGTTTCATGTCGCAAGTCTATGATGTTCACAAGTAGGACGACAGAGCTTCTAATTGCAGGGAACTGCAATCCACTCGATTATCAAATCGATGCTCAGGAGTTTTTGAGTCTTGCCGAGTTTTGTACTTGAAATGCATTCCGGCCTCCTCACTACATGCTTTAGTGTAAGTTCCAGTGCATAAGCCGTCGTAATTCCATACACGTATAACTATTCACGTATTGTGAGTCGAACATTTTAATACTTAAATTTCTGCAGGAATATTTGAAATGTGATATTATTTGCAGAGTTATAGTTAAACCTTTGCAAGTGCGATCAATTCAGGCCAAACGTTCCATGCAAATTTTTGAACCTAGCTCTTCTTATGCCAACTACATAAGTGCTTGTTTAAAGGCAGTTCACGACAATCTGAGCACTTTTGAAAGCCCTGCTTAAGACCCACTTGTGTGCCCATTTTGCACTCTTCCATCACCTGTAAAATTAACTTTATCCGTACGTCGGTCAAGTGAGATTGTAAAATTATTAAGGAATCAAATATTTTACAAATTTGCTGATTTTTACACATGATATTCATAAAAAAATCCTGAAAGTAAAATAAATGCTTTCAGTATTCACGCTTTTAATTCAGTGTTAAGATGAGGAACTACTTTATCCTCGGTAGTTACCAACTCTACTGGGAGCATGCTTGTCTGTGTTCACGCCAAAACATATGCAGGTACGGGGCAGTGTCATTTTTTCCGAGGTTGGTTTCGGAAGTGCCCATTTTACCGCGAACGGCCTATCATTGTCGCGACCTTAGTTGACCGCGTGTGTGGTGTTCGATGGCATTTCCATGAACCATTCTCAAAACACAGTGGTAGCCAAAGGGCTTTGATTCAGTTAGGCCACAGGGAGAACGCTGAGAGCATTCGGCGCCGAACCTAGCTGTTTACAGTGCCATCCGTTGATCACCTTCCTGCGAAGCGTACACGCGGTCGTGAGCGCTGCAGCGGAATGGGCAAACACGGAATTACAGAACTAACACGGGCGTGTAGCTGCACGAACACTGGAGTACGAACACCGCTTTTATAGCTCTCGGGATTCCACTGCATCGATTAATATGACTGCTTCACTGTTGGGCACTTTTGTATTCAACATCTGGGGAAAAAAAAGTACCCCCTTCCGTAAACACGTATATTTTAACGTGCATGCTGATAGATATGCTGTCCGTAAGATTGGTAGCGATACCGGAACTGTATTTGAAAGTCATATAACGCGTACAAATCATTATATTGAAATGTGTGGGGACTGAATTAGTTTCTCCTTAATTCTTTATTTTATAATATTTAGCGTAGATCTATAAGTAATATACTGAAATTTTTAGCCTATCTCAGTTACACATGAATAACATTGTAGGAACCTTATCAGTGTTAATTTGACATATTGCAGAAGTATACACAAGAGCAGAAAAGTGGATTCTAAACGAGGCTTTCAGAAGTGGCCGATTAATGACAAACGACCTATACCATTTATTTTTCCCTTCTTTACATAATATTTTCACGAAGTTGCTGATATTGCCGTAGAGTGTCTTCTGTCAAGTGGTCTAACATAGACGTGAGATAGACGAACTAAAACTCGGCTTTATAAAGTTCAATCATGCATAGCACATACCAGGCTTAGTAACAGTCATTTATTGATGAATTAAAGCGAACATACGTGTTCTTAGGCCTGCTGCACAAGATCCTCAACTCTCTTCTAAACTGACTACCTAATTAGGCACTTCAGCTGCTATGAAAACTTAACGACAGAGCTTCTTGGGAAATTACGATTGCGTGTACACGCAATAGCTATTAACACGCAAGTTTTCGAGGGGAGACGAAAGTAACAATTATGTGACGTAAGCTACCATATTGTAGGAAAATGTAAAGGGGGATACAAAAAATGATTGAAAATCAATATCATGTAACTATTTGAAAAATACACTTAGATTGCTTCGTCGTACACGATGTTGCAAAATTGCAAGCCAATACTAAGGGGGAACATACCTCGCAACTGGAGAATGAAAAAATGCTTCGTTTCTTCCATACAGCGCGTAATGCATAACGCACAGTGTACGGTACGTGGGAATGGTCCATGTTACTGTGGAATAACATCGCAACTGTAATTGGCAGCCCCATACCAGCCCGTGAGGAGCCCTGATTTGAATCCACTTAACTTTTATTTTGGGGACATTTAAAGGCACTTGTGTATGCAACCTCAGAGGACGACATGGGCATCTTCTGTAACCGTGTTGTGGCAGGTTGCCGAAACAATCGTGGAATTTCCCAGGAATTCATCAATGCATCCGGGTGTGTCCATGCAATAGTAATAAGATGCATGTGTTCGTCCTTAAGAGGGCATTTCGAATATTTCCTCTAGTGCTGGCGATAAGCCATCATACATGTGTAACTAATTCATGTGCAGTTCCTACTGTTCTCGGTGCAGTGTCGTAGTGTGAGGTGTCGTGTATCATGCAAACGAACCCTACGATGGTATTCCATATTAACATGATCCAGCCCATGCGCCATACATTGCACGTTATTTATTACGGGCTGTAGTAAATAAACGACGTGTTTGGGGACCTATGTCCATACAAATTTTTTCATCCACGATATAAGATGAATGTTTACCCGAAGTATTGACGTGCGATTTTGAAACATCCTGTATAGCAGTGTAATTAGCTCCGGCCGTCAGCCAAAACACAAGGTGGCAGTTACAATTCCTTGCCTTTTCCAAGCGGTGATTTACGTGTTGTTCACGCTATGATTCGAAATGTCCTCCATTCGAGTCCATTTAATGAAACGTCGTCGGGATGTACGCCGTGAACAAAAACACGACTTGTATAAATATTATAAAACCACTGGAAAAGTTACATTAACTGTTATGTCTAGAGATGTGAACGGTTTGTTTCTGACCATGTCACAGAGTGGATGAGTACGTGGGGACGAAAATGGTGTGAAGGTTTCGTTTGATGTACGCGTACCCATTTCCTGATTGGCTTGGGCAGGCTCTATGGGAACCGGGCTTGTATCTGATTGGCTACTGCATGCGGCAAATGATTCCCTATTGGCCGACCAGCGACGCCATTTTGCAGAACTCTTGGCACACTGCACGTTTGCAATTCCACACGCTGAAAGATAAAATATTGCGTTTTTTTTTTGTCAGTTTGACTATGCAACTATCGCTGTTACCATGTCGTAGTTCCGCTTGAACATCTTTAACTGCATAATCGCGTGGGGAATTTCCAGATATCCTATCGCGTTTCGCGTTGTAGTTGAGTGCCATGCTAGGCTTCATACGAGTGTACGATGATTTCACGTGTGGTGGCCCTGTGGACGCCCGCTCATCATACACGCCTTGTGTGATCATAAGCCAGTGAGAAACATATTTGCGTTTACTTCACACTATTTGAATCAAACCTCTGAAGAATCACGCTCTGTGGGACGTGTTTGGTTGTTTCCTACATATTCCATGTACCATAGCGTTTTATTCCCGTGTTAACATAAAAGTACCTTATTTTGATTAAATAGAAATTTTACTTATAATATATATATAAATTAAAGGCTGTTCACAATAAAGTGAGCACTTTTGAAATCAACCTTCGGAAGAAGTCACTGCCCTTACCTGCATATATTTAAACGGGCGCACTGAGTGACATGAGCCCAGTAAAGTTGGTAACGATGGATGGGAAGTAGTTCCGTATCTTAATGTCGAATAAGAAGTGTTAGGTAACCATTTGTGACAAGTTAAATTAATTTTTTCGCGTTCTCTTTATATTTTAATGCTCGAAGTGTAAAAATTAACTTTTTTTTTTTAAATATATTTAGTTTTCAAATAATTCCACAGTTTCACTTGACCGACGCATGATTAAAGTGATGAGGCCCACGACCATCTAATCTTACACAACGTGCATACAAGTGGATTTTAAGTAGAGCTTTCAGAAGTGGCCATTTTACGGCGAACAGCTTATAAAATATTTTCTTTATTATTAATATGAATTAAAACAAAGAGAAAATGTGTGAGTTGGCAATGCTTAGTAAGAAACAGTTATTATGGAAAATATTATTTCACTGAGTGCGCACGAATGCGGTGCATAGTCCGTTTGGTGTGTGATTTTCTAAACTTGGTTAAGCTATGTTTTCATGAGGCGGAGGAATATCCTGGAAGTATAACTTTAGCAAGAATTCAGAAAAGTTTGAAATAACCGTAACTTTACTATGATACTCGGGTGGCTCAGATCCGCGCGACAGAGTCAGAGAGAAGAGTGAGTTGTTTCAGAGGAAGCAGCCGACGAACATGTAACCTTTTCTCTGACTTTGAAGTATAGCATGGGAACGTGTTCAAACACGAAGTCTAAGGGTTTTGAAGTATAGCATGGGAACGTGTTCAAACACGAAGTCTAAGGGTTTGTAGGAATTAATATATCGTATGCCCCCGTTCACGAAGCAGTACTGCGAGTGTTGCAATCCTATGGTTGTGGCAAGCATGGGATGGGACGAGCAGCGACGCGGCGAAAATGAGTACAACTTTTCCTTAAGGGCCATACAAAATTGCCATGAACACATCAGTAACACAAGGCGTGTTCAACTGGACTGAACTTTCCTTTCTTAATATCAATGTTGAGCCAAAAGCTCCGACGCTGGGACTACGTCGTCAAATTAAAAACATTTTTAACGAATCAAGAAAGTGTATGTGTTTAATTTATTCCTCGGGCATTTATCTTCTTTAATTTATTCTGGAGCACAGTAAACACCAAAGTTTTTAAATGTTTTTAGGTGACGTTGACAGTAAAGATTGAAACGAAACAAATTCCGTATTTTAAAAACTTCTTAGAGATTTCTAAAAAAAATAATTTTTGACGAAAAACGCTACCACTATGAAAAACTTAATTTTTTGTGATAATAAATGTAGCAACATAAACACACGAATATGGTTATCTCTATTATCAGTTGTAGCCAGGCCACTGTGATGGTGTTGTGTATGTTCTTATCGTTAGAAGTTAATGTGTTATATATAGCCTGTTCACGGTTTCTTCACAATTTCTTAATCAAACCATTAAATATTCACCACATGTATGGCGTACTTGGTTGTTTCCAAAATACGCCACATATTACAAGTATTTTATACTTGCGTTAACAAAAAGTAAATACTGTTCACGATAAAGTGAGCACTTTTGAAATCAACCTTAGAAAAAAAAAACACTGCCTTTGCCTGTATATGTTTTAACGGGCACACTAAGTGACATGCGACCAGCAAAGTTGGTCACGATGGATGAAAAATAGTTCCACATCTTAACGTCGAATAAAAAATGTTACACAACAATTTGTGATAACTTAAATTATTTCTTTCGCTTTATGGTTTTTCAGTTCGTATATTTTTTAAAATGAGCAGATTTGTAAAATATTTTGTTTTCTAATAATTTCACAGCATCACTTGACTGATGCATGACTAAAGTGTTGTGGCCCATAGCAAACGTTAATTTCACATAAGCTGGAAGAACACACAACGTGCATACAGGTAGATCTTGAGCAGGGCTTTCATAAGCGCTCATTTGACCAAGAACAGCCTAATTTAATATTTTGTAAAATTTAACTTTGGCTTATATTCTATCTATACATTATAATAATTCATTTATGACGAGAATAAATAAGAACAGGGGGGAAAATGTGTGCAGGTAATGCCTAGTTAAAAATGGCCCTTACGCATAATTTAATCACACCGAGTGCGCAGTAATGTGGTTCGCTGACCCTTTGGCGTAACTTTCTAGACTCGACTAAGCTTTGTTTGCACGAGATCGAGGTATCTCCTGAAAGTATAACTTAAGCAGAGCTTCAGTAAAGTGCGAAGTAACCGTGAATGGAAGATATCAATTGTAGAAAGGGTTTTAAATCAGCTACCTACCGTCTGGCGTCTGCGAAACTTAAATATGCCATCCCATGCTGAGGAAATTTCGCCTCACTGTGTTAACGTAAAAGAGAGTCGTTTCAAACAAAATGCATTCTTCGCGAATTTTGTAGGAGAAAATCGCTACAAGCGTATATTTTCAGTATAGGCAGGCAATATGCACTTTTTTTTTGTAGAATATAAGTTTTAAAAATTCCTTGAATATGGGCTATACATGTCATGGAAACATCTTAGCTATAGGGTACTTATAAAAAAATTGTTTGAAACGGCAATATTTAAAATCAATGCCCTGAGTCGATATTTTCAGTCCTCCTGTCCAGGATCGGCGACATATTGCACGTGAAGATTATTCACGGTTGTAACTGTACATAGCAAGGTATCTGTGATCGGTGGGTTGAGACTTTCCTTTGTGAGAAATCTGACTTGTTAATGTTCCTGCACCTTATTATTTGTGAATGGCCAACACTGGCAGCTAGAACAGGCGGTGTGTTGTTCATCGGGTACGAGAACCACGCTTGACACATGTACAGCACACATAAAAAATACTGAATGTTTGCAACACCTGAGCTCAGGAATGAACTCCTTAAATGACACATTTTTTTTCGTTTCACTTATTGCAAAAGAAGAGACTTTTGGTGTGAGATGTACTTACGAGATTTTTTAATAGAAATCGAGAGTTTACAACCTATGGATCGATGGCACAATAAGCAACCAATTATAAAGTAGCACGTGTTTCAGCAACAACCAATAGCATTGCTTAAAGAAATGTGACGTACGTATTGGCGCTAGATTCTGTACTTGTATAGTACTGGCCATGGCTTCACCTATTCTGCAAAATGTCATACGTGAACGAGTATACTCGGGATAAAAAGTTAAGGGGTTGATTTGGGAGTGAACGCATCAAAACCAAAAGGGGAGTCGCAGGTCCTAAGTGATAATGTGACCTAAGGGCGTCTCAGGGCAGAGCCCCATACTCCTACGCAAGCAGGGCGATTCCTATTAGAAGGGCACCTGCTAGCACTATTTCTGGGATTGGATAAATATGTCCACTATTAAGGGCCATAGTTACCCCCCCCCCCCCCCCCGTGCTAATATTAACTGATCTTAAAAAGGGAAGAGAAAAAAAACCGGAATGGACACCGTGAAAAATTTATGAAGTAGAAAGAGGTTTCGACTATAACAGAGGATGGGAAAATATAATCTTTATTGAAGGGATGTTTGAAGCACTAAAAAAGAAAAAAAAGTGTTAGTTGGGAGGGCTTTCTTCCATTTACTGGCCTCAATGGTTTTATTTGCAACCCCAGTGTAGGGGGGTGGGAAGGCACTACACAAGTGGCGGATGTAAAGAACCATTAAGTCTCCTGCCCTCCGAGAGTTCTTTTTTCTTCCGTGTTTGAGGTAAAGAAGCGCGGGAGCGATACGGGCTACATTGCCAGGAGCATCAAGAGCGCCATCGCCTCTAAGCGCAAGACTCTGAACTGGCGTGCAGTGTTGTCGTCCGACTGCGTGTACGTATGGGACTTTCAGCAGTGAGTGAATAGATTTGGGCGGCTCATAAGAGCGAGGTCTTGAGATCCGATGAGGGGAAAAGAGTGGGGAGGGAGACCCCCGAGAAAACCCGCAGACCAATGGCATCGTCCAGCACGATTCTCATTAGCGAAAATCCGGTGACCGAGACAGGTATTGAACCCGGTAAGTCTTTGTGGGAGGCGAGCGTTGTAATCGCACAGCCACCGTGGCCCCACTTTCAGCAGTGACCCTGTAATTTTATTAATGGAAAGTCTGCAGGAAGTTTCGATGCTGGGCTCTTGAGTATTTCTGTACGCATCTGGAGTGCGTGGTATTTTGATATAGTACAACGCTTTGAAAAAGTCTTTTTTTTTTTTTTTTTAAAGCATTTTTGAATGCCAAGAGGTGTTCCTGAAGTGCGTAACGTCTACAAAACATTTACAGCCCTCGCCTGAGGCGAGTCTTCTTTTCGTAGATCAGCCGTACGTTTGATAGTTTCGTTGAGAAATGTGTTGTATCAAACATTCTGCTTCGCAATTCAAACGCCAGGTAGAGTGCTACTTCAGTGATGGGCTGTTGTGCATTACAGTCTAACCAAATACCTTCAATACATGCCTGACAGTGCGTCTTACGTTTTGAATATAAACGTAAATACTCATTGTACATGCTATCGAGATGCGTATTAAAATGCGCTGTAACTATATCAAGTGTAAATATTAAGGGGACTATGTAACTGCCCGTCCAAGGTCGAGAAGCGAGGGAGCGATACGGGCGACACTAACACGCACGCCTAGCGCCTCATCGCTCCTACGCGCAAGGCGTGCAGTGTTTCCGTCCTGACGCTCTACTGTGTAAATTAGATCTGAAACATAGGGGTTTTATTACACGCGATTAAAGACCACAGATCCAAATGTCTGCGTATAGTCGTACTTTTCTCTTGCCGCTTAAGGAAACTACATAGGCAAGCTTTAAAAATGCTATGTTTGACCATTTCCACGATTGTTTTCTTCATTAATTCACTTGTTGTGATAAAAGTAAAACGATTGGAACACAGACAATAGTTTTTTATTCTTTATGGCAAAACATCGTATTTCCAGAACTTTTATTTCCCGATATATGCGTTTACGCGCAAGCAACGATAAAAAAACGTTTCAGTACATAGGATCCCTAATGCTGTTGTATTAAGCATGTATTTTGTTTCACGAATGATATAATTTTAATTAGTTTTCAATCAAGCTTTGAGGGAAAAGCACCAATGGATTATCCCCGTCCCTCCGGTTGGACCCACCCATGTACCACACCTCCGGCGGGGTCACGGTGGCTGAGCGGTTAGCCTGCTCGCCTGCCACCAACGGGTTCAATCCCCGGCCGGGTCACTCCCGGATTGCCGCATATGGGAATCGTGCTGGACGATACCGCTGGTCGGCGGGTTTTGTCGGGGATCTCCCGTCTCCCCTGCACTTTGTTATGAAGGGCCCTTAACAGTACATCCAACTCTGAAACCGGCATCATACCTTCAAAGTAAAATCAGGACGCCAGGAATTGCGATAACTTATTGCAGCAACCACCGGGCGAGGCCGCTTGCAAAAACCCCCTCCACCAGCCAGCGATTTGGGACATGGATGCCTAAACGACACACAGAAATACGCCACTGTAAGGCAGGGCCCGACATATTTCCACGACCGGCCCGACAACAGGGAAGATCGCAGCCATGAGTGTGTCCTCCGTCCGACGCTATCCGTACTGCTAGATACAGCCTCCGGCATCAAGATTCATGTGCGGACTGTCCAACGTAGATATAAAGAATCATGACGTGCGGCGTACTTAACTTAAATTGTAATAATAACGTAAATAATAATTAAAGTAGTTCCCAGTAACAGTAACTCTTACAATATTGTATTGTATGTGTCTCACATTATGAATTAAACCCCTCAATTAAAGTTAAGGGTGTAGTATCCACTCCATCTCCGAATTTTCTTACAAATCTTCGTAATGAAAATGTATGACCAGAAATAAAAAAATCAAACCTAGACACGACATGGACAACTTAACGAATTTTTTTTTAAATTGTAGGGTTTCAAATAAACCTGTATTTTCCCATGTGGGACTGAAATTACTTATCATGTAAAAAAAAAAAGTGGGATTTAGAAATTATTGTAAAAATGTTCCCTATGTAATGACTAACTTGGTTATTAAAAATTGACTCCGAATATTAAGTTAATGACAAAAATACGTGAATCTAAGATAGCAAGGATACTTCCCCTTTAAGCTCTACCATCTATAGCTAAGACCCCTAAACCCCCTAGTTTTGAAATAAAATGACAATGTCCAAATTTTTATTTACATCAACTTTCACTCCATACTCACCTCAATCACACCTCATCGGCTCTCAAGACCTCGCTGTTAAGAGCCGCCCAAATCTCTCCACTCCCTCACATCCCTGGTCGAGAGGAGGGTTCCGCAATCGAGCATGCCCCCTCCAGCGGTAAAAAAAAAAAAGAAAAAGTGTCCGGATGAGGGTGCCTCGCACGTGTCTGCTCGCGATTGGTCGTGCAGGGGGAGTGGGCCGGGTGCCTTGGGGCTGTCGTGTCGGGTTGTCGCGTCGTCGCACTCGATTGCCGGCGACTTTACGAGCCTCGCTAGGACGGATCGCGTCGCGTCGCGTCGCGTCGTTACCGGTCGACGTGACCTGGCACACGGGATCGCCGGCTCTTCTTCTTGTTATTTTTCTACGTCTTCTTCGCCCTGTTGAGGAGGGAGGGGGGAGCCTCCGGGCACGTCACACCCTCCTTGTCAATTCTCCCTGCTGGAGAGAGTCGCTCGCCAGACTTCGACTCCCGGGAAGAGAGATGGCGCGAGTGCGATGATGACGTCACTCTTATGTTTTCCCTTTTAACGCGAATACTTCTTTAAGTTTGCAACCATAGTACAAGGCAGTCCAGAAAATACGAGGATAATAAAATCGGGGGAATATATTTTGGCATTGCAGCTCTGAATCTATCGTCTACACTCAAAATTCAATTACACCACTCGATTGCAGATGTATCAAAGAATATTTTATTTTGAGTGAGGACTGGGACGCATCGCGAACGTATGATTGGAGGGAGGGGGGCACAGTTTTGAGTTCATTACACCGCGTCTCATAAATTACGCGTAATATAACGTTTGACTAGGAGAAGCTACGACGCTGGTTTAAATTTCAATCGACAACTCTCGCCAAGCTCAGTCGATTGCGTCTATAAAAACATTTGTGTGGCGTGGTTATGAATAATTTGTATGCATTTAATATAAAAAAATTAAGAAAACGTACACAATTTTGGCCCTTATTTGTCAAAAAGCCAAGTAAAAACACAGGAATCGCATACGGTTGGAAAGAGCATCTCAAAAGCAATCCAGTGATACCCATAAAACGCCATATGATCGAGTGAAGCGGTGCCGGGAACGTAAAGTAAACATTAATGCGTCCGTGCGTGTCAACGTAGACGTATTCACTCAAAACAAACGGCCGTGTCCCCAACACAGCCACACCCACTTCTTTATTATAACCATAGTATATTCGTGGTTTCTTCACACTTTCGTGAATCAAACATTCCAAAAATCACACCATCTATGAAGTGCTTATTTGTTTCCTAAACATGAAAAGAATCGCCACAGTTTTATACTTCTATTAACACACAAAAATTAATTAACTGTAAAAATCCTTTTAAAACCAACCTTTTATTTATAAATGTACTAAAAAGAGAAAAATAATTATATTAGTTACAGCATTTGTAGAACTTGTAAGACGTTATCGAACAGCCGTAATAAACTTTACTACAAATTAATACGTTTGTATCAATTTTCATTTAATATATAAAAATTTGGCGCAATATAGAATGCATATCTCGTTTGCGTAAGTATTGTAAGCTCATATCTTGGGTAAGGCATTTTACTATTCACAATATAGAATGTATTGCTCATTTGCGTAAAAGGATTAGTAAGCACATATCGCATGTAATGCTCTTAACTGTTCGCATTATAGAAAGTATAAATCATTAACGCAAGCGTAGTAAGAACATATCTTTTGTAGGGCTCTTTACTATTCGCGCCAAGCTTTTAAATGTTATTATTAATCGACACAAACATGAATATGTAGTAAAGTTTGTTACGGCTGTTCGACGTCTTACATGATCTACAAAATCTGTAACTGCTATAATTCTTTTTCTCATTTTAGTCCATTTAAAAATAAAATGTTGATTTTAATAAAATGTTTTTTTTTACAGTTAAGTCATTTTTCACTTTTTAGCCCCAACAAATTTTTTGTTGTTATTATAGTAATATCATCGGTACCGCTTGCGATATATTAATAATATAAAAAAATTAGTGAGATTAAAAAGACAAAAAAGTGAACTTAAACACGTGTGTGACCTTCCAAATTTTTGGCTGCAACCATAAGAACAGTGGTGATCAGCGGGCAGACTGCACGCCAGGTCAGTGCATAGAGGTCGGATAGACAACTACCGTACATAACAAACAAGTCACGGTAAATAAAAGCTTGTAATAACTTAATTTTGGACCGAGTGAGGTGGCGCAGTGGTAACTCACTGGACGCACATTCATGGTAGGTGAGTTCGATTCCCGGTCTGGTCATCCTGATTTCGGATTTTCGATGGTTTCCCGAAATCACTCCAGGCGAATGCTGGAATGAGTATTTGAAAAAGGCCATGGCCGATTCTTTTACTTTCCTCTCACAATCCCTCTTTCCTGTGCAACTTGCTACGTCTCTAATGACCTCGCTGTCGACGAAGCGTTAACCCCAACCACCTACCTTATTTTTGGTTAAATTGAATATCCATTTATATTTTGCCTAAAATTAAATTTTCTTCTTCTTTTTCCGTTAGGGTCTTCTAGGGACCACGAGCCAATTTCAATGCCTCTTCCTTTGTTGTTCCTTCTTCTTCCTCCAGCACTCCTTCATCTCCTCACTATGTATCTTTTTCCTCTCCTCGGACCATTTCGAGCCTGTTTTCTATTCCTTCCTGCCTTGGAATCATTCCTTTTTTAGCACTCTTTTCTTAAAAATTTCTCTCTCTGATGCTTCTCCTTCACTTATATTGTTTCTTTCCAAATCTTTCTTAACTTCCTGAATCCAGGTTGTTGTTGATTTCTTGTTCCAAAGATATTTGAAGATCCGTTTAGTTAACCTGTTGCCATCCATTCTATATAAATGTCTAAAAATAGCAATCGTCTCTTCCGTATTGTTTCTGTTATGTTTTATACGTTGCGATATATTTCATCATTACTTCTTAATTTCCATAATTCTGTAGTTTTTAGTGGACCAAGTATTTTACATATAATTCTTCTTTCTGGCATTTCTACTTTATGCAACTTGTAATTCTGTACTAGACATTCACTTGCGTAAATACATTCCAGTTTGACTACTGTGATGTAGTGCTGTATTTCAATATTTTCAGATAAACATTTTTTGTTGTAGATACTCCTGGTTATTCCATATGCTCTTTCCATCTTGCGCGTCCTTTCATCTATCGCCAATTTTTCCTAAACCATTTTTCTGAATTATTTCCCCCAAATATTTGAACTTATTTCTTTACTCTCTTTATTTGACCAATATCTGTTGCTAGGAATTTTGGAGTATTTTTATATTTGTCATAAATTCTGTTTTGTCTACAGAAATTCTTAAACCTATTTTGCTGGCTATTTTTATTTTGTTTATAATTAATATGATTAAAAACAGGGTAAAATTGGTGTTGGTAATGTGGACAAAGAAATAGTTGTTTTGTAAATTATTACTACTACAAGTGCAGACGAATGTGGTGCGTTGTTTATTTGGTGTAATTCTCCAGACTCTGTTAAGCTTTGTTTGCACCACACAGAGGGATATCCTGGAAGAAGAACTCGCGCAAGGCTTCAGAAAAGTTGTAAGTAACCGTGCATGTAGGTATTGCTGGACTACCCGGCGTTGCCCGGATATCATGTAGGTATTGCTGGACTACCCGGCGTTGCCCGGATATCATGTAGGTATTGCTGGACTAACCGGCGTTGCCCGGATATCATGTAGGTATTGCTGGACTAACCGGCGTTGCCCGGATATCATGTAGTTATTGCTGGACTACCCGGCGTTGCCCGGATATCATGTAGTTATTGCTGGACTACCCGGCGTTGCCCGGATATCATGTAGTTATTGCTGGACTACCCGGCGTTGCCCGGATCTCATGTAGTTATTGCTGGACTACCCGGCGTTGCTCGGATATCATTTAGTTTTTTAATAATGTACAGATGAAGGCTTTTAAGGGCGTAGTAATACCTTGGTGACAGGCCTAAGAGTTTGTAATTTTATTTTTAGTTAAATTATGTTTTAAAAATCTAAGATTTCGGTACTATGTTTCAATTTTTTGTAAAACTATAAAGTTAGCTTAAATGCATATTTAAACCTGTATTCACGTAAAATTGAAGTACATACTATTCAAAGAAATAATGAGAATTTTATTAAAAATAATATAATATATGATCATATTTTGGGTATTAAAATATTTTATTCTACAAACGAGGAATTTTCTAGACTATGTTTCGGTCAACATAACTATTCTAAATATACGGTGGTTAAAGAAACATTTGATTAAAAAAAAATAAAATATAGCATTTTGGAAATTTGTTTTATTTCGTGTCTTAACTTAAATTTCGGCGATACGCGGTGTATTGACATGGAATATGGCGTTATTTCGGTTTTATCGCTATTCGTCATAAAATGTGTCCTTTACGTGTAGAATACAACCCAACCTTCAAGACAAAGTACTGGAAATGTGTTAATCATTTTAATCACATCATAAACATTTGTATGTCCTTTAACAAACCTAATCCTTAGTTAATTGCGTTTCTGACGCAATAACCTTCAACGCCAAACAGTACAGTATTATATTCACAATATTGTAAATCAGGAATACTTGGCAAGAGTACACTTGCTTGAATTCCTAGAAGTAGACAAAAATAATCAACAGAATTAATCTTGAAGAATTTTATTCTGAACAGCTGCGTTTCCATTCCAACTGATGGCGGATCCGTTTCTTCCTTAATTTAGCTAAGCATATTGTTAATCATAACATAGGATACTACGTTTTTCACCCTAATCGTTATAGGCTCCGTTCTTTCGCAGTGAATTCATTTGAAAGTAATGTAATCTCTAATGTAAAAGCTTGGGAAAATGTCAACAACAGTATAAAATTCAATATTTGCAATAATGACAAAGCCATTTGGTTACAAATCCACAAAACTACCTTTTTGAAGCATCATAAAGTAAACTAAATTTGTTGGGTATTGAATTATAATTTCTACAGTATAATAAGGTTTGTAGCAACAGCAGCATACCTTTGTTGGAGTCTGAATGCATAATTATTATTTTTTGTTTATGAAGAAATTCCACAGCGCATAATAAAGTACGTGATGATTTTATAGCCACGAAATCACAAAATATTCTGAAGCCTAAAGTTAGCTGAGAAATAAATAAGAACAATTCAGATTGTACATCCATGTAGAGGTTAGTACGTAAAGGGATATTTAATTTAGGCAAGGAATGGAAGTCTTTAATGAGCGATACAGACCGAGCTTTTGGAGTTTCAAACACAACGGAGGGTCAGAGCAAATTTCGCCCTTCAGTATATTTAAGGTTGGGTACTGAAGCATATTCCTGCTAGATTTAGCCAAGAACCGTTCAATGCTATATAGTTGTACAGAGAACAAACATATACAGAAACATAATCATACAGATTCACACTTTTACTTACACACAAACATACGTAGATTCTGGATGGTGATGATATAGCATAGTTCATTCACTGTTACTTCAAACTTTTCTGAATCCCTGCTAAAGTTCTACTTCCAGGATATTCCTCCGCCTCATGCAAACAAATCTTGACCGAGTCTACAAATGTACACCAAGGGAACTTCGCACGCATAGTAATAATAATTTTCATATTAACTATTTCTTAGTAGGCATTACCACGAAAACAATTAACTCTCTGTTTTTATTTGTATAACTTTTAAATGAAGTATTAGAGTTTAAAGAAAAGTTGTTAGTAAATGTTAAATTTGAACAAAAATAATATTATTTTTTGTTAACAGGAGTATAATAGCCGACCACATCATATATGGGGGAATATTTCAAAGGTTTATTTCAAAGAGTGTGAAAAAACTGCGAATAGACGGAAAGATAGGGGAATTTGTCATGTTAGAAAATGACGTTAAAGTTTGTTAACGACAAAGTTAGCACTTTTGAAGTCAACCTCAGAAATATGTCACTTTCCATGCCTGTATATACTTCAACGGGCGCGCAGAGTGCCTTGCTCTCGGTAAAGTTAGTGCCGATAGATGGAGAGTAGTTCCGTATCTTAAAGTCGAATAAAAAGGGGTAGGTAATCATTAGTGGTAATTTAAACGATTTATTTCGCTCTCTTTTTTTATTGCATCAGTGCGTAAAAATGATCAGATTTATAAAATGTTTAATTTTTTAAATAATTTCACAGTTTCCCTTAACCGACGCATGAACAAAGTGACGAGGCCCATGGCAATGTTTATTTTATGTAAGACAGAAGAATACATAACGGGCACACAAGTAGTTTCTAAAGTGCTTATTTTACCGTGAACAGCCTACACGTAATATTTTATAGACGATTCTTAATGTTCATTATAACTGCGGTGTCGTATCCAGTGAATAGGTCTCCACATAAAGTGTTTACGAGTCAGCAAACTGACACGAGGGTTGTCTCTCAAGAAGGGTGGTGATGAGAATGGACTCGTCCGACTTGACCCACGGCCGCTCGCCACCCAGGGAGAGGACACGTCGTCCAGGCAGTTGAGAGCTCGCCGACCACATACCGGCGAACGGTCCAAGTGTGGTTTGTCGGCGGAGTTCGGCTTCAAATTGCTGATAGCGTTTCAACACTCTGAACAGTCAGCCAAACCCACATTTTGCTCTCGCTTCGGCGAATTGTGAACATTACTTAGTATTTCTAGAAACGCGTTTGGGAACAGTTTATAACAGTCTGCTTCCATTTTTTTCAGGCGCATGCGTGAATTTCTCGTAACGTAAAGTAACTTTACAAAGAAATCCGAACGTTATAACAATGAATGTAACAATTCCCGCCAAAAAATCTTGCCTTACATATTATTTTTACCCTTTGATATTTAGTAGATTATGATAGTAAATAGTTATCATGGCTCTAATTAAGAGCTTACAGCTGTTCTTTTAATACTAATCGCTGAATTCTCTATCACATTTATTTTTATTTATATACTTTGACTTCAGCATTTGTGTTTTTTTTTTTTTTTTTTTTTTTTTTTTTTTTTTTTTTTTTTTTTTTTTTTTTTTTTTTTTTTTAGCTAAATCGCTTTAATAATTTATTCGTTTGATTGTGATGTATAAACAAGGAATTCGTACAGAATAAAATGTTTTGTACATGTAAGAATTTATAGTTTGGAAACTTGCTTACTTAAAATGTTGATACCAATTACCAACAAAGTAAAAAATTACATAAAATATAAGGGGACCAACATCATATTTTTGCCTAGATTTAAGTGGAGTTGATATTGAGTTTACCGAAGTTTATATTTTAAAGTGTAATCAATTGAAAATAAAATTATATGCGTTTTAATGTCAGCATTTGGGGAAAGCACTACCAGCAAATAATGAGTTCATTCATTGCAATTACAATATATTTTGATATACGCCGATATGAAGTAACAGGCTATACTGAGCAAATTACTTGACGTCTGATGCAACTTTATAAAAGTTTTAAACACAACAGGAGAAAAAAAAGCCCGTGTGTTTAATGAGTTTATTTAAACAAGTGCTCTTGTATATTCGCATGGCACAAGGTAATATTAATAATGCCAGGAAACTAGGTAAATTAAATTAATTGGACCCCATCCTTGCCTGGCGAAATAACGTACTGAGTTGACATATTCCTGAAAGTGCATGAACTTTTTCCGTAGAAAATTCATCTGTACTCTAGTGACAGATCAGTAAGAGGTTTAATTCAGCAAATAACTAAACAATAAGTTACGGATAAAACTAATGAGCCTACTTTCCTCAACATGGGCGCAATTAATGTTTCATTAATTTCTTAAAACTTAAGTTAGTAGGAAGGACCTGACTTGTCTTTGAAAGCGCTAACTTCAGAAATGAAACCAGAAATTTATGCAACTACAGTGGGACAATTACAAATACACACATGCCTTACCCGGGACTTGAACCCAGAAAACAGTACTATAAGCTAGTGTGAAATCCACTACAATATGGAGTTCGGATTTGGAGCATCAACTTCCGATTTGATCAGTCTTAAATTTTGAATGATAGGGTTTGCTAATCTAAAACATTTACAGGGCCTTTATTTTGAAAATAAGCGACTAAGCCACATAAAACATTTAAGTTTACATAGTCTACCGTAGCGCTACTTGCTACTTGTGTGTGTGAAGAATTTGATTGAAATAGGTTGTTTGGTCCCTGAGATATGACATAAAAAATGTATTTTCTTATTAGAATCTGTAGTACAAAAGACCCTGTAAATGACGATTCTAATGTAAACTTTGTACATACAAAATTTGGTTGAATTTGGTTAATTTGTTTAATATGTATGTCAAACTTTCCTAAATGGTTTATGAAGCTTCGGTTTAGAACATCGTTGTCTGACCCATTTAAACCATGAAAGTTTACGCGGCCTTCTGTAGCATTTATGTTGTGCACGATTCGGTACAAATTTATTTGAAATGTTCAAGTGTAACAATTGGTGGGAATCGGTTGATTGGTCCTCGAGACATGGTATAAACAAATTCCAAAATTTTAATTTGCAGATCTTCGCAAAAGAAGGACAAGAAAGGAATGGAGTAGCAATTTCGATGGTTGTATATTGCCAATTTACAAAGTTATTTGTAAATAGATAATATAGCTTCGCAGAGATAGTACACAAAACTTAAATTATTTTATGGCCGTCATTCTGAAAATAAGTGAGTTTTACTTACAAAAATAAATTTATTATTAAGGCCTATCACAGTACAACATTTTCACAAAATTTTGTAAGAATGGGTTGAGTGTTAACTGAGATATGAGATAAAATCATAATTTTTAATTGGTAGGGCTATCTGACGAAATGACAGAGAAATGAGGCTCTGCATGTACAAATTTGATGGTTGGGATAGGTATTGCCAGTGTACAAAGTTAAGTTGGAATTTATTTCGTTAATAAGATATACTGAGATAAAATATTTATATAGACACCGTTTTGATAAGTGCCTGACTTACCTTAAACGTACCAGTTTAAACCACCTGCGGTGGCAATATTTGTTTGCCAAATTTGGAAGGAATCTGTCAAATATTTTGCGAGATAGGACGAAAAAACTTTAATAAATCGCATGGCGCTATATTACAAAATGGCGTAAACAAAATGCTTAATTTAGATAAAGTTCATAGTTTATATGTATACTGACAGCATACAAAGTTATGTTGGAATTGATTCCATTTTTCGATTATATAATAATCTATAAACTAAAATTGCTATATGGCCACCATACTTAAAATAAGAGTCTGGCATGCTTAAAACAATCACATAACGCCATCTGCATCAGTAATACATGCTTGCCAAATTTGATAGGAGTCTGTTAATTACTTGCCGATTTATGACATAACAATTTAATATTTTCGAATGACGCTATCTTCCAAAATGACCAACAAAAGTGTTTATTTTTCAGAATACATATTACTTGTAACAAATACTCTCAGTATACCAAATTTGGTCAAAACTGGTTAAATGGCAAGGCAGATGTATTAAATAAACTAAAACATTTGTATGGCCACAATTTTAAAAATAATTTACTTAAAAAGTTCAATCACTTACGTTTAAATGGCCTACCATTATATTACTTACATGCAAAATTGGGTGGTAATTGGTATAATAGTTCCCGAGATATGATGAAATTGTTTTCAATTTGTGCTATTTTCCAAAATGGCGGACTAACAATAATATCCTTCTCAAAATTTAATACATACAAAATGGTCTGCCATCATATAAAATTTGGTTAAATCGGTTGAATGGTTTCCGATACATGACACATCATCCAATGTTTTAAAATGGCCGACATTTTTTAAGTAAGTGTCTGGAATTTTCGAAAAACTATATAGGGCAGGTTTCCTTTCTTAGTACTACATGTGTACCGGGTTTGGTAAAATTCAGTTCAGGCTTTCGAAAATTGTAGGGAGATTGGGGGTGGGGGGGGGGGGACTCACATACAGGCAGACACAAAAACGCTCACACACCCAGACAGTAACGCAGAGATGAATGTGAGCTCATAAACATTTATCATAGAAAGAGAGAGGGAACGAAGATTAAATATAAATGGAGCTGTAATTTTCTTTTTAAAAAAAATCACTGTGCTTGTAGTCGTGGGAACATTCCAAATGTGCTAGTGTTAACAAGAGAGTGGAAGAATTTTTTTTTCTAATAGTGTGATGAAATATAATTTAATGCACTGTAAAACCTTCAGAAATCAATTGAGTAAGCTATTTAACTGTTCATATATGTTAAATTTCAAGACTGGCAGGAAGTAGGAGTTTATTTGGGAATTTGCGAAGTTTTTCAATAGCCTTTAGTAATATGTACAAGAAATCTCTTTAATCACTTTGGTATTTTAGGGTATTAATGGATATATAGACACAATGTGTTAGAGAATTCTCCCTGAAATGAAGAAAATTACATAATCTGTAGAATTTTACAAATTACTTCAAACTAGCAGCACGAAATAATTCTTTATACTCCCCAGGATTTTGAGGTGATGGAAAAAGTGTGCTACTTCTAATGTAACAGGAAATACTCTCTCGTATTGCTGCCCATGGTATGAAAGAGTCGTATACGTGGGGCAGCCAAAGTAATAAAAGTCCGTTTCCTTTTTATATATATATATATATATATATATATATATATATATATATATATATATATATATATAATATCCCTCGGAAAATCCACAAGTGTGAGTGGGTGAGTGAAGAGATTAGGCGGCTCCTAACATCAGGGTCTTGAGAGCCGAGCGACAAGTCTGGGTAAATGGTAAAAGAACTCCTCGTGCACTGAAGATTAACTGGCACAAATACTATCACATTGTTAGTATCTTGCCACT
This sequence comes from Dryococelus australis, assembly GCA_029891345.1. Lineage (NCBI taxonomy): Eukaryota > Metazoa > Arthropoda > Insecta > Phasmatodea > Phasmatidae > Dryococelus > Dryococelus australis. The sequence continues at coordinate 69,240,080 of CM057006.1, read as the reverse complement.
CACCGAACACTTGTTTAGAGTTTTTTCGTGGCACGAATTTTCTTTTGCAATTATTTACTCATTTCCACGCGCACCACGTGCCTCATTTGCCACGTGTTTCAAGATTATGAGGTTTCACTATGTAATTCTTAGAAAACAATCGTTATTTAAAGTCTTCATTTAGAAAGCTGTTATAAGCGACTTGTTCATAATTGAAATGTAACCTTCGTTAAAAGCTCGATCGGGAAGGAGGATTGAATGCAATTTACTCTTATCATAACCTACGCGTATTTTTTTTGTATCTGAAGGTAAGTCTAAACCGACTTTATGCTTTTAATAATAAAATGTGTTGCGTATTTCCTTGCGGTACAATGTAAAGAATTCCTTGACACGGCGAAAAAAATTTGCTCATGAAAATTTCTTACCCTCTTCTTCTTATTCTCTTCAAAGTAGGCTTACAGCCTGTTCCATCCAGAAATTAAGATTCCCTCCATCTCTTTTTCGGTCTTCCAGACGATCTCTTTCCAACCACTGGTGAATTATCTCTTGTCACGCGTACGATTTTGTCCGATGCCCATGCGAGATGTGGTTCCATTCCATTCTTCGTCTTTCTACCCAATCCCCTTTTCCTTGGATATTCAACTGTCTGCTAATCTCTTCACTTCTGATCTTATCTCTCCTGGATTTATGCACAATTTTTCTCAAATTATTCATTTCATTTGTTTCCAAGATTCGTTTGGTTTTCGAGGTATCCGTCCTTGCCTCAGTAGCGTAAGTCGACATTGGACATATTACTGCTTTATATATCCTTGTCTTAGTGTCCTTATTTAAGTACTTAATATTCCACATGATGTTCAGGCAGCCCGCTATTCTCGCTGCTTTATTGGCCTGGTGTGCAACTTCATTCTGCACTGATCGCCAACTTGTTATCTCAATACCTTATTATTTTATCACCATCACCTGTTCAGTCATTTCTCTCTCTAGTTCTACCGTACATATTTAGAGGAATATACTTACAGTCATTTACTTGGTTTTTGGATAAGATATTTTATATTATACTTTTGGAAAACAAGACATAATCTCTACAATAATCTTTGCAGATCATCTCCGGAATCTGCCATGAAAACCACATCATCAACATAACATACAATATTAAGATATTTATCTTCCATTCTATATCCATCTTTAGTTCCAATGTCCTTTATAATTTCATTAAGTATTAAATGAAATAACAGTGGACTTAAGGAATCACTTTGATACCCTCTTCTTCTGATTAGTGTTTTCTCCGATAGTTTTCCATTCACTTTTATTCTATTAAAATTACCATTAAAATTGTCACTAATAAGTCAAATCAATTAATTTTTCGAGGTCGATAAGACAAATATGAAGGTTTATTGTATTCATAAGCTTTCTCTATTACCTGTCTAATTAAAAAAATAGCACATGTACAAGTTCTGCCAAGCCGAAATCCTTAATTTTTTAATAGAGTCAAATGTGTAAGCTATGAAAGTTTAATTTTTTTTGTTGTTTATTATATTCTCCAACAGAGCTATGCTATTCTTTGTATTTATGTAATAAACTCACACAAGCTCATGCAGTATCATCGAAGAATCAAAAGGGTTGCGATAGTATACAAATTTATTTTAAATACTTATGCTAAAGGTATCGTTCACCTCAAACTGTCCTGAAGTCTAGTAAATGTACACAGGTTGAGCGCAAATTTTAATACGTGGTTTTATAATTTTTACGCATGTTCCCTGTAGCCTGTACTCACCGTTGATGAGGGAGAGGAGATACACGCATATATCTGCTCTTCTGCGTGTTTTTCAAGTGTTGATTGTTGATAATATTATCACATGTGTGATCATTCTCCTGTTTCAAACGACACGGAGTTTTTTCCATATATAATCTAACATTCTCTAAAGAAGGAATTGGAGATCCTAAATAAGGGTGGGAAAGTGCGTCAATTATGTTTGATAGGGTATATTAAATTCCCCTGGTGTTATGCATTAAGGTCTATCAGGGGACGGCTTACAAACTAACTCCCAAGCCTTACTTGGGATTCGAACCCAGAGCCTCCCGCACCAACCGACTGCGTCTATGGTGTTGAATCCCATACGCCCAGGTATGCCAGAAATATTCTTTCTGCAATGCAGTGAGTTTATGGTATACACTGTAAAAAATTGTGTAATTTTACACGAATGTACGTGGTAGCACAATCTCCACACATGTTCGTGTATTTTTACACGTACATGCGTACGTGTACTTTTACTGTGTGTCCCATGTATATTTACAAATACAATGTCAGTGTAATTTTACTATACCTTTCTTTCTTTTTACTAATTATTATGTTCAGTTACACATACTCTGTATGTGACAATTTACTTTTTTTGTTACCAATATCAATTTACACAAACTTTATTAGTGTAATTTTATCATACCTCTCAGTTTCTTTTACTAATCATCACATTGAATCACATGTCCTTCGTACGTGTTATTCCACTATACTTGCTACTCATTTTCTACACACATTGTAAATTAACACAATCATTGTTATGGCAATTTGACATCACAAGTATTTGCTCACTGCAATTGTATTTTCAAAATTTCTGTACATTGACAGAGTTATAAAAAGTTCCCTCCGAAATTTAGATAACGAATGACTTCTGATATAGAATAGGTAGTTATATACAAAAGTCAGCATATACCATCAGTGGGAGTTAAGATTTCCTTTTGAACACAAAAGGAGTTCGAAGTAGTTCTACTCCTTACCGCTAGATCGCACGTGTTCAGCAAATACTCATAGTTATATTTAAATTCACAGGAACATTAGTGTTAAATTACAAATAGTGTACTCCTTTTAGGAAATTACACATAAAAATGTAAAGTTACCGTATATTTGTATGTATAAATATTCGCTCATGTACTTTAAAATTTGTAATTTTACACCTTTGTTAATGCCAATATACCAGTACACTCGTGCAATTTTTTTTACTGTAAGAAGATACTACATTATGAATGAAATAGAAAAAGATGTACTTTTACACTGATGTATGAGTTTATACAACATTGACATGGTTGTAAAAACACTGAGACTTGGGGTTTTAGTACAATGAATTAGTGTATTTTTTACACTTCGGCATTTGTAATTTCACACCCTTTTTAATGTCAATATGCCAGTACATTTGTGTTTTATTTTTTACAGTAAGATTGTACTACCTTTTGAATGAAATAGAACAATATGTATTTTTACGCTGATGTACACGTTTCAATACAACATTGGCGTAGTTGTAAAAATACACAGATATGAGTTTTAATACTAAACGTTCGTGAATTTTACACCCCTCTTATTGTTAATATACCAATATATTTGTGTTTTTTTTAAAATAATATCAATGTACTATGTTAAGAATAAAGTTTTACATTGCTGTGAATTTACACGTACTGTTCTTGTTTTTACAAATTACACACAGAAAATGTAAAATTACCAAACGGTTGTTCGAGTATTTTTACAGATTTTTTTACAGTGTAGGATGTTCACGTTAAAATAATCACTTTTGAAAGCTATGCTTTTGATTTACACACGTTGTGTATTTCTTCGTCTTATGTCAAATTAACATTGCCATGGTCCTCAACACTTTATTCACTCATCGGTTAGGTGCAACTGTGGAATTATTATAAAAGTATATATGCTACAAATCCGGTAATTTTTACACTTCGATGCATAAAAAAAAACAGAAAGAAAATAATTTAAGATATAACAAATTGTTACCTAACACTTTTTATTCGACGTTGAGATATGGAACTACTTTTGTCCATCATAACCAACTTCACTTGGCGCATGCCATTCAGTGCGCCCGTTAGAATATGTGCATGTAGGAGCTGAGACTTTTTCTCTATGGTTGATCTCAAAAGGGTTCACTTTATTGTGAACAGCCCTCATCACTGAAATTGGGCAAATATGACTGCATATGGAATCTTACATGGTTACTTCCATAGTGTCCAGGCTGCCTTAAAGATACTATTTAGGCATAAAATAAATGTTACAGGAAAATAGGAAGGCGTGTATATGCAATAAGAGTGAAGAGCAATAAGTTGAATTTTTTTCGGGAGTACTGTCAATTAATTATCAGAATGATATTTTATTGTTACAAGAGGTGTTTAAGATACATCTATGGCGGAGGAGTGAAGGATGCCACATTCCTCCTCCACTACCTCCTGCAGTAAAGTGAAACAAAAATGTAGTTATGTAATAAAGTGTATCAGAAACACATGCTCTCCTACGTATTTTTACGTGAGCAACCAGGCTTTAGCCGGGCAAACTTTATCCAGCCAATATTATATGACTCACCCCTCCCATTTCGTTGCCTGTTTCTACCGTTGGATATTTTCACATTCTTCATTTTTCTTATCCCCGTTTTCTATACCACTCCCTTTCTGTGGCGCTTTGCAATATACACAGAGAGGAATATTTCTCTGAAACACCAAAACGCATCACACAGCGATAAAAGGCCACGACTACAAAAGTAATATGAAAGCTTCAAGTTTTGATTGCATGTTCAATGAAAACCACTATTTTAAAAAAACACAGTGTAGTATGGCCACAACTACGAATTATTGATTGTCCGGACTTTTTACTACAATTAAAGGCAACGTTTTATGTTACAGTCTATTAAGTTTCCACGCATGTAGTTACAAATTATATAAAATAAAAATGTTGACAACTGCGAGGACTATCAGTCATCGGTTTCTATTATTTGTCTCTTAAAAAACTCGGCCACCATATTATAAGTCAAGGACTCGAACTAACGAATTAAGTGGAGAAGAGCACATTCTCTACACTTCCTTTTCAGTCCAGACCGCGATAGCAGCGCTGTAACTCCCAACTTACCGCCATAGGTCACACAAGTCCTTGTAAATAAATAACGACGTCTTGATATAGGCCGTTCACGGTAAAGCGAACACTTTTGAAAGCCCTGCTTAAGTTATTCTTGTATGCACGTTGTGTATTTTTCCGCCTTATGTAAAATTAACGTTGCCGTGGGCTTCATCACTTTATTCATGCGTCGGTCAAGTGAAACTGCGAAATTATTGGAAAAGAAATTATTTTACAAATCTGATAATTTTTATACTTCGATGCATTAAAAAAAAATAGAAAGCGAAGGAAATAATTTAAGTCATTACAAGTGGTTACCTAACACTCTATATTCGACGCTAAGATATAGAACTACTTTACATCCATAGTTACCAACTTTGCTGGGCATATATCACACAGTGCGGCTGTTAAAATTTGTGAAGTTAGGAGCAGTGACTTTTTTCTAAGGTTGAGTTCAAAAGTGCTCACTGTATCATGAGCAGCCTACAAAACCACGATACACAGCTAATATGGCTGGTATGCATTCAAGCAAGGAGTACACCAACAATATGATTGAATGAGGTTTTTATAATGGGAATAGGGACAGCGGTGGAGCAGTGGCTAGCGCGCTCGCCTCCCACCACGGCGATCCGGATTCGATCCCCGGCGGGTTCGCTCCCGGATTCTCGCATGTGGGAATCGTGCTGGACGATGCCGCTTGCCAGCGGGTTTTCTCGGGGTACTTGCCCCCTTTTTGCATTCCAGTGGTGCTCCATCCTAGGTTCTCATTTCATGTCGCGCCCGGGGATGACGGGCGCCTACGGGTCCCAGCTGGAAAGCCCGTCACTCGGTGAGTGTTGTCTCACCCTGGGTTCACTCCCTCCCCACTAGAGTTTTTTTTTATATAGTGAAAATGGGCGTACGGCTGCTCGGGAGTACAGGAGGCGATATCAACAGGCCAAAACCTAGCGTCCCCTTTTCCCTATAAATTTCGAAACATGTGCCACTGTAATTGATAGGCTCGTTCCCGTCGACGAAGGAATACTCAAAATACGATAGAAATGCGTTATGATAAGGCTGCTCTATATTTCTTACGGAATGGAGATCATCATTAATTCTTTCAGCTTTGGCTTTTGGTTGTATTGCAGAGTATGAACAAAAAGGTTTTCGCGGTGTAAAGGGAATTCGTATACATACCACTTCAAATTCCTGATACTGAAATTTTTGTACCTCTCAGTTGGATTTAAATTTCTATTGACATTCCATACTGACAAGAACTTCATGTGTTGTCAAAACGCACATGATATGAATTTCCTCTTGGGATAAGCTGTGTCCGAACCTAGGAATGCACTTATGTATATAAGCATACCCCTCTCGGCTCGATACGTGATACATTCCGATAGACATACTTATTTGCATCCTTTATAGCAACTAGTTAGCTGATAAGATTCTGAACAAGTATTTTGACGGAAAACACATACTGAATATGTGCTGGAACGTAGGCGCGTAGCTTTAGAATTATCAATCCATTAGGCTATAAGCGTGTCTTTAATGTACTTGGTTCTAAAAGCTGTCGCAAAATGGAACTTAATATTTTCCCTGCTTTTATAAATGTTGTTTAAATTGATATATCATGAATGGCGTACTCTCACATTTAAAATATGAATTCGGCTGTCATATTTAGGGAAATTCAAAAAAATATACATCTAAGATCATGAGCACAGAAACCGCACACGTTGAGGCAGAGGACTCGCATTGGAGAATTTCTGGGTTTGATTCTCGGTCCGGCCTCTCTCCCTGAATTATGGGACGTGTCCCTTAAACAAGCAATTGCCGAAACCTTCTTCTTTGGTGTTATACTTAGCAAGTAATACTTGCGCCTCAAATGACGTCGCCGTCCACGAGGCGTTTAGCATAAACTTAAATTAAAAACAAAAAACAATATATTGCTAAGCCGAAATAGTTTTATAACCTTTAAATAAGGCCCCGGGGGGAGGGGGGAAACTTGCCAATTTTTTATTTCAGTATTGAACTATAATTCAGCAGGGGGTGGGTATATTCTCACTAAAGCTTCAAAAATTCCGAAGTAAAACACTCACAGCCTACCATTACTTTGCCAGCGGTAGCATACCCGAGAACTCAAATCATCCCCTTACAAGCCACCAGGGTTACTCTGATAAAATAACTAACCCTTGTGACGAAAAACACAAGAGGACAAACAGTTTCAATTCGGGTTTATTCAGTTTTCCATTTACTCAGATCACAGATTTTACCTAATTTTACTAATATTAAAAACATTTAAAAAGGAGACCCTGGCAGCCAATGGCCTTCAAAGCAGGGCGCTCAAATTAAATGATAAAATATACACACTGAAAATATAAATTTACTGAATTGAATCCCAGACAAAGGATTATAAATATATGAGTTCATACTCTATACTCATTTGAAAGCAACAGCAAAGATTAAATAAATTACAATCATAATATCTTATTGCCTCTCAATTAAAATAATTCAAGTTACAAAAGGAGAATCTTACTCTCAAGCACAACTATGAACGTTTAATTCATATTAAAGGAAAATTTGATGCTTAGAAAATATTAAACAGCCAAACTTTAAATATATTAAAAGACTCTTCTGTCAGATCTTAGCCCTATCCAAAGCCCATTTAACCTAAAAATGAGACGTTCACAAAACATTAAAAAAATTCAAATTAAAACATACTAAAGCAATTCAAGCACCGACGACCTCAAAAGAATGCACTTGCAGCTGGGTTAATTCTAGGCTCTCAAACTAGCGCAAGTCGATGCGCTCCTAATTCAACTCCTAGAACTTTTCAGGCGACTTGCAGCAAAGAGTTTAAAGTTTACTTATCATGAAAACTATTCAAAGAAAAGGTAATATGGGTACCACATACTGCAAGTTTATCCAAACTTAAACTTTGAAAACACCATGAAAAACGAAACAGAATTTAGAATGCAAATAATATAGCGCTCACATAAAACCCTAACTCGAATTACCAGACAATTTCTACAACATGTCACGAACCCTCCGCATTGTGCGAGCCGTCGTGCATTGCAGGATACATTTCAGCTCCTTCAAATACTAGCGAGGTTTAGGCTTTTGAGCAGAGTCCATAGTGGACCGACTAGCAGAAATACCAGAGAGGTATTCTCGCTGAGCTGACCTGAGTAGAACTGGACGAGTTTTGCTCGAAAGCAAGCCTCGTCCAGCCAAAACATACACCAACCAATCATATCAATGTTGCTCGCGCATGCGCAGAAGGGGTAGGTGGTAGCCAAGAGGTAGGCGGGAGAACGGGAGGGGAGAGGAAGCCAAGGCAATCGCAGGTGGAGCAGCAGTTCAAAATCTTTACACCAGATCAGCGCACTCTATAACGCTGGCGACGCAGGCACAAGGTGCGCACCCTCAAATAACTAATGCGCAGCAAGATTTTAATAAAATATACAAAGTTTATTTTACGGTTATTCGCAAAAAAAATATTCGCAAATGAACACCCACATTATTGGGTGTTAATAAACAAACAAAACAAAATCTTGCTGAATTACCCGTTTATTCACAACGTTTAAGACGAACTGATAACACAAACTACTATCGTGGGGAAGAAGGCATGTTCTCCAGAGGGTCTGCTCTAGTTCGCAGCCCGATCCGTGAATAATCACTTAGAGGAAACTTAAGTCTTAGGTTACTTATATGTTATGTTACAATTAAAATTAATTAGGTCACCAAACCTATATTTATGAAAGTGCAGCCGGTATTCTCTGCCATCTTAAACCAGCACTCAAACGAGTAAGGAGCTCGATGGACGCAACTATAGGCTGTACACGGTTAAATGAGCACTTTTGGAAGCCCTCTTAAGACCTACACGTTGTGTATTCTTCCGCCTTATGTAAAATTAACATTGTCATGGGAGTTATCACTCTATTCATGCGACGGCCAACGTGAAACTGTGAAATAAAAATTAAATGTTTTACAAATCTGCTCATTTTTACACTTCGATGCATTAAAAAAAAAACACAAAGGGAAAGAAATAATTTATGTTGCCCCAAATGGTTACCTAACACTTTTTATTCAACGTTATAATGTGGAACTACTTTCCCTCCATCGTTACCAACTTTACAGGGCGCATGTCACTCATTGCGCTCATTACAATATATGCAGGCAGGCACAGTGACTTTTTCCTTAGGTTGATTTCATAAGTGTTCACTTTATGGCGAACAGCATTTACTCGTCAATATTAGATCGAACGTCACTTATCCTGCTGCGAAACACTACGACGGGCTATTATACATTAGCACCAGGTACATATGCGCCAAAACAAAACTTTAGGCAGGGACCGAAGACCCTGCGTGGCAGTTAACCACCAGACACTCGCGGATTACATCCTTCTCAGACGCGGCCTCTAAGGCCGGTGTCACACAGGATGAGTATAAAAGAATACCCCAACTTTGAAGGTCTATATGGTCGAAACCAAACAACCTACAATCTTGGTTGACAAATCATATGAACCGCGTAACTGGGAAGTTTGTTTACCATATCGTCATAAATGTTTACGAACCTAAAAGGTTACTGCTTGTACAGGCTATTACCGAAAGGGATACAGAACTGGGACGTGATTTGTGCGCGTTCGTTCTTGCCCAGGACGGGGTAGACGATGCCTTCATGTCTAAGCTGATTTTAGCGATGAAGCGACGTTCCATACAAATGGTGAGGTGAGCCGGCACAACGTGCGGATATGGGGCCAGGTACTTCCACATGAAACCACCAAACACGAGCGCGCTTCCCCCAAAGTGAATGTGTTTTGCGCTGTACCCAACAAAGACACGGTCTTCGTCCCTTTCTTTATTCACGAGGCCCACTGTTACTGGAATCCCTTATTTGGACTTGCTTACAGCGTGGTTGTTCCCTCAGTTAGAAGAGGCGGCGGGGGACTTCATTTTCCAGCCGCTCGTGGTGGTCACATTGTACATTTATGAAGATATGGTAAACAAACTTCACGCTTCATTTGATTGGTCAACGAAGGTTGTAGGTTGTTTGGTTTTGATGTTATAGACCTTCAAACTTGGGGTATTCTTTTATATTCATCCTGCACCATGCCTTTGTGCCGCTGCGGTTAGACGGGATGCGGTCTGACGGGATGGGCACGACACATCGTTGTAAATGCGAGATGTCACAAGACTGTGGCTTTCACTAGTGTGACACCTCGCATTTGCTTCAGTGAGTTCTGCCCATCCCGTCCAACCGGAGCGTTTCAGCCGCAGCGCATAGTACGACACCGGCCTAAGTGAACCTCATTATTCCTCACGCCGGAAGGACCTCGCGACGGGGTTCGCCCGTCAGCAGAAATTCGATCAGTGTACTCGGATACTGCAGTTACCCGGGAGACCTCTAAACCACATTGCAGACAACCAATCGCATTACCCAATCTCTCCAATTGTCATCTAGGAAGACATTTCCTACGATGCGGCTTAGCTCGCACCCACTGTCTCATTATCAAACAAGAAATTAGAAAATCGAAAATGATAGTAATAATAATAATTCCAGGCAAAAATTCCAATAATTTTACAAAACGTGACCACGTAATAATATACTGTATAAATAATTCCATTAAGGCTAGGCTTCACCATGAATTAGCTTATAGGGAATTAAATGCTAAATTCGGGAAAGGATCTCACAGTCGTATTTTGTGTTAGTATTTTCAACTAAATATTTTTTGTTACAGATTGAACGTATCTAGATTTGTAAACCGTTTTAATTTTAATTTCATAATTTTTAATTAACTTTTTTATTATTTATAAAATGTAATAATTATATAAAAACGAATAAGTGCTTTTAAAATTTAAAAATTAAAATTGGGAAGGTTTGCAAATCTATATGCCTTCATTCTCTAACGAAACATCTTTTCTTGAAAATATTACCACATAAAATGACTAATAGATCTTTGCCATAATTTAGCATCTAATTCCCTATACGCCGATGCATGGTGAAGTCTGGCCTTAAATATAAGGCCCGCCGGACCTAAAAATTGTAAAAGTACGTGGTCTACTGTAGTAATACTTGTATGTAAAGTTTGGAGGGAATCGGCTGATAAGTCCTCGAACTATGACAGCCATTATGGCATTCCCTTTGATACCAAGTATTCTTCAGAATCTTCCCTATTCAGGCCCTCGGACCTAAGGTAAATCACATACAGTCCGTCGTGTACTATTACACATCGCGGCAGTACAAACTTGAGATCAAACAACTGCCCGCATTTGTAGCCCGAGCAGACTTTCCTCTTAACGACGCAATCCGGTGCGTCTTCGCCCACACCGGGCACCTCGAATGGAATCTCGCACTCGGTAGCAGTATTCTCAAATTCATTTAAAAACCTAACAGGCCGAACCCACAGGGTCGGCGCCCTACCTGGTAGAAAAAAAAATGGCCAAAGTCCCTTTAACTTGCACGCTCAAAAGTAATTTTGAAACTCATGAGGGAGATAATGCCACGAATAAAATAATCATGCTATGCGTTACCATGACAACCAACAACAAACTGCGCTTTGGGTCCGTGGCCTCTATTGACAAACCACTTTTTATTGTTTACGAAAGACTCCCAAGTACCAAAACAAAAATAAACAAAATTTGTTATTGTAAAACATATTTGCCACCTAAATAACATAATAAATCAAATCCATAATGCGATAGATGTAACAGACTACAAAACAGAAAATAATTAAGTATCACGTGTGACAATCACTGAAAATAAGCCTGTTAATACTTACTGGAAAAAGGCAATTTTTGTAGTCGTTACACCGAGTGCTAACTTCTAATGATCTAAGCTATCTCCTAGTAGGCACCAAAGAAGATTGTGATTTGTCTCTCAAGACAATAAGTAGCCAGCCCATACATTTTCACGTTGTTCTTTACTGATAGCACAGCGAACTAAGCAGGCGGTTTTCAGATGTAAACGGTAGAAACTCTTAAACGTCGTCGGGATAGCAGGTTTCCTTGTAATATACGTTTAGAAAAGCTTCTGGTAGAAATATGGCGCTATAGTGAAACTGCCACATGTCACTGAGTGGTGGACAAGGAAGTGTGTGATATGTTGGTTCCCGTTTGACAACGGTCCTCCTGATGGTATGTAGGGTTCGTCCGTAACCGGTTCAACATTCATGGATACCTTTACACGTCAATTGTTCCCAATCTGACTGTAAAATACGGAAAGCACAACTTATGGAATATCCAGCGCTACCAACACCCTGCCTCTTGCAGCCCTGTTGTCTGCAGTCCCTCAAACTCCACCAGCTATTCGCATGGCTGTCTCACGAACTTTATCAGCATGGCTATTGCTAATTGATCACACATGGCAAGTGCAATGGGTGTCGCATATCGCGCTCTGTTTCGAGAACTTAGTGTAAACGCCGCACGAAGAGTGATGTCAACATATTCTTACTAATTGTGTGAGAAGACTGTTGTGTGTGAACAGTCAACAGTTTGTATGCCATGTGCCCAGTGAACAACTTCTACTCTTACCGAATGCAGAGTACGAAAATTTTTATTGCAGTGAATGTAATCGAACCAAACACCTACATTAGCTTGAACATATTCATGTTTCAAGCAAGTAATGTTTTGACGAGATCGCCCTTCAAATCGATTATAAATTATATTCAGTTTCTTTACAGTATCAGTTAGTACAAAATAATTATATCGATATATGTTTGCCGAACGAAATCAGGATATTTATTTACATATTCAAGGCATCAAATTGTGTGTACTTGACACGAAAATTTTAGTTTCTTTCGATAGCACGTCACTGAAACAAATTTACGAACCCTTTACATTTTTAAATAACAAACTAAGTAACTTTAAATTAGATTTTGCAACACTGGTATGGGAAAGGACAGTTGTTATGTATAGTAGTTTTCAAGAGGAGCTGACGGTCCCAAACGAGCGACACGCTTGAAATCTCGGGCTAACTTGGGGAATAGGTAGGACGAGGCAGGTATATGTGGACAGGCGACGGTATGCAATGCTGGGTGGAACGGCAGTATCCCCAGGAAACCGGCTGGGAACACGTCACCCATGTTTTCCAACAGCGAAATATATACACTCGGATTTACCGGAGGTCGAGCAAGCATAATCGTGATGTGTGACCGGCGTTGTAATCCCCACTGGCGTCTAGTACACACCAATAAATATGTCTCATGAACAAATGATAATATATTATACCGCAGCCATAACCTTGACGCCACGTTTTTCTGTACAAATCTTTTTTATTAATGTATTTATAGTTCTGCATATTATGGTTAAAGCTTTTATAAAATACCCCGCACACCTAAGTTTTTTATATTGAAAAATTCCGTGCGCATTTCTCGCGTATCACTAGTTTACCACGAATGGTCAAATATTAAAACTCTGCATACAAATTGTAGAAGCAACAGGATGCCCGATGTGTGTTGACACGCTCTGCGCCCACATGTGCGAATATTTCAAGTTTATTATAAAATTATACGTTTAGTATTTGGTTCAGTCTTCTGGCGGATGAACCGGCTGTATTTAATTTGGAATATTTGCACACTTTTAAGGTTGAGATATGTCTAGAACAATCTTCCTTTCCTGTTTACTGCACATTTACGTACACGTGTATTGATCACAGTGTGAAAACCTAAGAATAGTCCATCAATATTTATTGAGTTTCATCAAATAACACCTGCTTGTATATTCTGGGCTAATTCCAACTTTCTAGACACTTTTTAAATACGACCAATATATTCTAAACGGGTGACTCCTTCCTCAATTCATTTGGCGATATACTGAGACTAGATTTTCAGCGGGCAGAAATAAGTTGTTTTAAGGTTTGTAATATGGGGGACGTTTGTCATATTATTAATTCATTTTATTTAATTTGGATGGTTGCAATTGTATGTAGTTTTTCATACGCATTTTTGTTAGTTTTGTTAGCTATACTTGGTCCATTTCCAATAAACATAATGATATTATACTTTGTAACTGCATACTGACAAGTAAAAAGTCTGAAAGAACGCGATTCACAAGCACTTATAAACATTGTTGTGATTTAATAAGCTCACCAACGTTACGTAATATGTATATGTGTTCAAACTAGTAAGCCAATTAACACATAAATAAAGGAAATATTCGTGTATTCAATGACAGGTAGTATGTTATAGAAATATATTTGAAATACCTAACTCACTGCAGTTCATTGATCTTGCTCTCAAAATCTTGCAAGGCCAAAATTTGTTAAATTTCATGAAGATATAATTTTTAATTTTATAAATAGCTAAGTCGAATGATCGGAAATTCATTTGAGACAATTTAAATATAGATAGTCTTTCCCTCTTCTGAGACGATTTAAGCATTTATAAGTTTGTTTTCTTTCTTTGAGAATGGGCTGTTACACTTAAATTATATGCAGATAATATTTTTAATGTTACATAAACCTTGACTTTTCATCTCATGTGAACCCTGAATGCAAAATGACTGTCATTTGTTCCTTTTCTACACGCAACATTCAATAACAAAAGCTAATTAAATAACATAAGAAAAAATAATTGCGTATTATAAGTATATGTTATTATTTTAACAGAGCAAACATGTTTACATACGCTTTTACCCTTACAAAATTTAATGATGTTGTAAGTTATTATTATTAACGTTAGCAAAAGGACAGGAAAAAAACTGCTAATAACTTCATAGCAATGTATCAAACAATAACTCACTCCACTTCAGTACTTATAAAAACGAAGTACACAATTACGCCCATGGCTATAGATATGGATATGCGAAAGCAATGTTTTTCATGCGAAGAGTGCTGGACCAGGTTTATGCATGAGAGTCAGAAAGGTTTTTTGCCACGAACGAGTCCCAGAAGGATCATAAAAAGGGGCCAAGTAAATCAATGTTCAGCGTAAGAGAGTTCCAGGAAAATCGAACGTCCTGGCCATAAACCATCCTCACGTCGCAGGGGATCCGTGGTTATACTGGAGAACACACACGCGAAGCTGGCTTATTAATGACGGGTAGGTACATGCACGTCGCACAGTTAATGGGACAAGAATTCGCATAATGAGATGCTACGACACGCACACATACACCACCACATGGCTTTACATAATTAACTGGGCCGTACGACCGGCAGGATTTTTTTCAAGAACGAGCTCATAACCACCTCAACGGGTAAACAACCCTCCACACAAGCATTGGCCAAGACACCGAATGAAATAGAAAATATATTTCTGGCAGAACGATGGAACTCGTTTATTCTACGAATTTAGTAAGTGGACGTTTGTCTTTATTTTTAGCCACGTAGCTCAAATCTCTTAATTTCCTCAAGAAAGTTAATGGCAAGCCTATAAATGATATTTGCAATTTTCTCTTGAACTTGAAACACAATAGTTTTTTTTTTAATAAGGTGAAGCACGGTCAAAATCGAAGTAGGTATTACGATTTTGTTACAATTCAACTTGCCAGTTTCCTTCCACGGCAAAATCAGCAAAGTAAATAAAATTACTGGGAACAAGAGAATTTTATGAGTTTTGAATAGCGTACCCTTATATTTAATATAATTTAAGTATTTTGGCCAAGAAACTTTGGTTGTTTCAGTCCAAGAATGACAGGTACGCTTCAATCGAAATAAGTAACCTGGTAACCCTAAGTTAAAATTGATATCATTATTATTTACATATGTTCATAAACATACACTGTTAAAAATGAAAAAAAATTACATCATGATGGAAATGATTGAGAACGGCCGAATTAGCACGAAACAATGCTAGAGGGCAGCACATGAAGTGGTTATTAGGGCAGTGCTGAGAAAGGCTGTATAATTGAAGTGAAACAATCGAGGTACACAAAAGTAACCAGTTGAGCGTTGGGAGAATCGTGTAGTTGAAAGGGTCTCGCTGTACTCCGGACGTCATTTGGATATTGTTAATTGTTATCATGCAAGGACGGCGAAGGCAAGCTCCATTCGTATAGTTAACTAAGTCTGAACGGGGTCGTATAGTTGTACACCGGAAAACTGGGTGGTCATGACGGAAAATTGCAGAACATGTTGGACGAGAAGTGTGAGTCGTACATCGATGTTGGCGCCGTTGGCCAGAGGAAGTTTCACATAAACCTGTATCCGAAAGTCAGCAACGTACGCATGTACCATCGCACTGTACGAGCCACCATAGCGGAGCGCATGGCAACCGCAGAAAATATTAGACGTAAGGTCACCCAAGGAGTGTCTGCTAAGACCATCTGCAATCGTTAACGTGAAGCTGGTAACGCGTGCCATTGGGCCGGGGGAAATGGCGAATTGTGTTCAGTGATGAGTACCTGTTCCACGTTGGGCAGAGTACGAATTCTGTGTCTTTCAGTGTTTATACGTTAGCGACACTCGGGACCAACTACTGGGATAAGGGTTTGGGTAGCCACATCCTACAATGGCCGTTCGCCCCTGGTTCTAACACAGGGAGCACTGACCAGTACACGATACATCTACAGAGTCATCCATCTCGTTCGTCCTACTATCATTATTTTTTTTCCAGGGCAGAGGGATACTATATTTCATCAGGACTACCCATCCACACTCCGCTCGCGCAACCCAACATGCTCTACACGGTGTTCGTCAACGTCCCTGGCCAGCCAGATCACCAGATCTCCCCCCCCTCCCTTTGGGCGTGTATGGGACTGGTTTGGAAGTCGTCTGGCCCAATAACCCGTTCCTCTGATGACTCTTGCCTAGCTGAACCACCAAGAGCAAGCAATGCGCGTGGAATTCCACTCCGCAGGATGATATCCATCACCTCTATAACCGTTTATTTGCAAGAACACTTCTGTATATATTGCTGCTCGAGAATGGCACACTAAGTAATGAACGATAATTTATAACACCTCTGCAGACACATGTTTTTCGGCGAATATCGTTGTGCTAGTGATCATTTCCTGTATACTACCAGTACTGTACGTGAATTAACTTTGGTACTTCTACAAAGCGTCCACCACGCTGATATTTTATTTACTTATTTCTCATTTTTCAGTAATGTATATTACTTCTACAAAATAAAGATTATTATTTCAACTAAGCGTTGTGTGCTGACATTACATAGGAAAAAATAAACTTCTTTGATTGGTATTTATTTTCCGCAATTTTGTAAGGTGAGGCCATCAAGAATATAATAACATAATCTACATAAATTAGAATTGAATTAATTTACCGGTAGTATATATGAATTAATATTTGTATAATACATAATGTCTTGATTTTGAAACTGGTTGCATAGTTATATATTTTTTAATATTACATTTTTAGAACAATTCAACGGATTTGAACATAACTTGTTATGCTTACAGTTTTTACTGTATGCATTAAATACAGAAATATATAACATTAATACAGTGCCGTATAGAAAATGTCTCCTGACATTTAGACGTAGAAATGTCATACATCAGTAACTTTTCAACCAATTCGCAACACATTTAGAAGTAAAAGAGTATTACTTTTTACCAACTAATGAATTCCTTAAAAATCAAAAACGTAAATCACATGGAAGTTGCATATTGAAATGTTCCTATGACTAAATTATTCAGCCGTTGTTTTTTCACTTATAAATTAATAAAAAGTGTGTCCTGTCAAAACGCGAAAGAAAGTTTGCAACACAAAACGATAAAAGTATTGCGAACTCATTTCTTTCTGCGCGACTATGATGTTCCATAAAAAAAATTTATCAAAGTGTTATAAAAGGAAGAAAGAGTCTAAAGTAATCGTCTCAGGTAAAGTGTAGCCAATATTTACGTTCTTTTCTTCCAGTTTCGTCACTGGGAAAATTTTATGCGATGTGCCGTTCAGGATGAATCCCTCCCCCCCCTTTTTTTTTCCGTCCTCCGTCTCCTCCCTTCCCAAATCCTTCAGGAGATAAATACGTTTGCATCCAAATATACTGAAGTTCTCGCTTTACACAAGAATGTAATAAATAAGTATACATTGCCGTAGACTTAGAAAGTCGCCATCACGAATGGTCTACCGAGCGAACAGGAAAGTAAAAGACAACACAGGATCGTGGGGCAACGTAGCTCAGCTCAGAAAGCATTCCACGTCTATAGCAGACGTAACAACGCAAGTGGAAAAAAATTTTAAAATAAAAAGGAACCTCCAAATAACTTGCCCATTCTTTCCACGAACGTCACGAAACACGAGCGGAAGTCTCATTCGATGCTTGGAGCCAGAAAAAAAAAAAATTTTCTCCCGCACTCACTCATGGAATATGAGTAGTAGTACAGGGGGATGAGAAAGGAGGGCGAAGAGAGAGATAGAGAGAGAGCGGGGGCAAAACTTTGTGAGTTCGGCGAGAAATGATGGCGTTTTGTATCGCGCGGAGGAAGAACTCCACTTTCCATTTTGGCCTGCTCCCCTTCGCCCCGCCCGCCGACATTGAGCTTTGTGAGTTGCAGCGTGCCCACGCCCGAGAATTCCGCGTGCCTCTGGCCGGCCGACGAGCTCCAGGGACACCCTTGGAAAACTTCTCTTTGATAGCTTTCATTCTTTCCTTCCCGGCACCTGTTCCGGGAGATATATTGCGCCACTTTTCCTCCTCCCCTTCCCCGCCCAGACTCTCTCGCTCCCTCTTCCTACTTCACTCCTGGCCACCTCGGCTGCTGTCTCGCCCCTGCGACATAAACCATTTATGTAAAACTTCTGCCGTCACTCCGCGCTACACGTACGCGCGCGCGCACACACACACACACACGCACACACACACGCGCACGCGCACACGCGCGCACACGAGTACACGCACACACGCACACACTCACGCACCAAGTTTTAACTATTTCGATTTTTTTTTCCTTTAAGAAAGCAGCATTGTTAAATGCCACTTTCCCCTCCTTTTTTTCTCTTATTTACAATTGGAGTCGCGAAAATAAAGTTTCTCTGGTTTTTTTTTTTTTTTTTTTTTAAGTTATGAAATATTTAGACGGCCTCTAACCGTTGCTTCGAGAGAGTGTCGTCGATAAATATACATTAAACACATCGATATACAGCATGTTGCAAAATTGCGTGTCAATACTTCGGGGAAATATTCCTCATATATCGAAGATTAAAAAAAAAAAAATTGTAAGGAACATACGTCGGCAAACGCTTAGTTATTTACTACAGCCCAGAATACATAATATGTCAATTTACAATAATACTCCTATTGGTACATTCCTAGCCTTTGCTACGGAATGATAAATGTTTTACGGATCCATAAAAAAAACAGTGCGAAGGCGTTCTAAAAGCAAGTATAAAATGTATTCCATCTCTAAAATTGCCCATGTCCACAATCATTAATTAATTATTTATTTAATTTTAAGCTGAATGCTTGGTTTCATAAGGCTCTAATATCTACAGATAATGTTTGTACAAACAGTAACTTCCATACCAAAAGTTCATTCATGCACATTAAGGAATACATTCCATATATTTTTTTCGCTGTTTACCGAAACTCAATGTACGCGGGCAAGGAAATCTATGGAAATGGACCACTCATTTCTTTTTATCCTCCCTGTGATTCTATCTACCTCAAAATATTTATAATAGTGCAAA
Organism: Dryococelus australis; assembly: GCA_029891345.1. Classification (NCBI taxonomy): domain Eukaryota; kingdom Metazoa; phylum Arthropoda; class Insecta; order Phasmatodea; family Phasmatidae; genus Dryococelus; species Dryococelus australis. Next base: position 69,220,657 of record CM057006.1, on the reverse strand, counting down.
CTGGTTTTAATAAAGAGAAAACTGTTAGTTTATGCAATGGTTTGATTATACCTACGACAACTAAAACGGTATTAAAGTAAAAGACATTCTGTTTCAACTATCAAAGTGGCTATGCTGCTAACCCTATATCTGAGTACAGTTTACTGTTGTAAATTTCCCTTTGCAGATTATTTTTCATGATACTATGTTTAAGCATGTTTGTTATTTTACAGAAATAGCTTTTCATTGTTTTGACGTAATTTGTGTGATAATTACTAGTATTTCAGTTTTTTAGGTAGTATCATGTATGCACTACTGCCACTGGTATGTTTTCAGGTAGTGTCATGTATGCACTACTGCCAATGGTATGTTTTCAGGTAGTGTCATGTATGCACTACTGCCAATGGTATGTTTTCAGGTAGTGTCATGTATGTACTACTGCCACTGGTATGTTTTCAGGTAGTGTCATGTATGTACTACTGCCACTGGTATGTTTTCAGGTAGTGTCATGTATGTACTACTGCCACTGGTATGTTTTCAGGTAGTGTCATGCATGCACTACTGCCACTGGTATGTTTTCAGGTAGTGTCATGTATGCACTACTGCCACTGGTATGTTTTCAGGTAGTGTCATGTATGCACTACTGCCACTGGTATGTTTTCAGGTAGTGTCATGTATGCACTACTGCCACTGGTATGTTTTCAGGTAGTGTCATGTATGCACTACTGCCACTGGTATGTTTTCAGGTAGTGTCATGTATGCACTACTGCCAATGGTATGTTTTCAGGTAGTGTCATGTATGTACTACTGCCACTGGTATGTTTTCAGGTAGTGTCATGTATGTACTACTGCCACTGGTATGTTTTCAGGTAGTGTCATGTATGTACTACTGCCAATGGTATGTTTTCAGCTCTCACTACTGGTCCATACTTCCTGGAACCAATACCCAATGTGACGGTAGCTTTGGGAAGGGAAGCTTATTTATCGTGTGTCGTCGACAACTTGGGTGATTATAAGGTAAGTGATGACGTTAACAGTCGTTTTTACGTCCCAGCGTTCCATACTTCTAAATGTGTATTACCTCTCAGTTTGTTATTTCATGATAATTTAAATATACATATAATTAAAAAGAAATACAATTTTTATAAATTGAGAGTAGAGGTAAATTGAGAATAGAGGTAAATTGAGAATAGAGGTAAGTTGAGAATAGAGGTAAATTCTTTTCAAACTTACAATTCGTATTTGCAATACTTTTGAGGTATAAATAAGCAAACACTTACTATAAAATTGATGATTTAAATTATGTATAATTATATATTTCAAAGTATATCTCTACATTTCTATAAAGAAAATCATTTGAGGAATTTACTGAAATTTCCATACTGTTGCAGGTTTTTAGTAAGCCTATACCTACTTGTAACAGTAGTTAGTAGTGTTTTAATATTTACCAAGGCAATGCTTTCGGCTCCACTGTTTCAGTTCAGGAAGAGCATAATTATGTTTCGACATCACAAAGAACTCTAAAATTTTTAATCTTGCCGCTGAAGTTTCCGAAAATATACGGAGAAGAATGATTTTTTTTTTACGAATATGTTATTAGATGCGTCTATCTATTTGAAAGCATTTCGCAAAAATTTGAACTTTATAAGGTATATTATATCTTAAACTCTTTTATAATGTTGTGTATCGTACTTAATTTAATTTCACGTGTATACTTTCACAAGGCTGTGTGTTATAACATTATAATAATAATTTCAAAATAACCTTAAGTATCAACACACTGATGCTGCATTAAATTCCGTAACTCAGAAAATAATTATGTTTCACTAATTATTACTTTGCGTGTAAATCAAAACGGAAAAGATCGTTCTGTATTATCGACTTATTAAAATCAAACTTTTTACAACCCTCCAGCTTGGCATAGATCATTATTCTCGAAGTAATAATGTGTTAGAGCGCATAGGTAATTTTAATACGCTCTCGCGGCAACGTGTGTAAGAATTGGAAAATAATTGTTTAAACGTCATATTACATACTTATTTTAAGTTTAAAAAGTGCATCAATCCGCAACTTTATAAACTCTCATGTTAACTCACTATTTATCTGCAACATGAGGTTTACATTTCCAGTTCTCTCAACTAAATAATTTGATGGAAATCGCAATTTCAGCAGTCGTTGCAAATATTCCTTTAAGAACACGGCTGAAGCGAAAAGGAACTGTAAATTTGCATTTTTTTTTCAGGCAGGGTAAACAATGGTCTTACCAAGAGATAAATTTGTCGTTCAGGGTAGCCAGAATAATGACTGCAGTGGGATGAGATGCGGATGGAACAGCTGAGGAACGAAGACGGAGAGGAGCCTGGAGTACCCCGAGAAAACCCTTCGCACTACGGAAGAGTCTGCCGCACTCTCCACAAACAAATTGCCGTCCGAAAAAATTTTTAGAGCCTTTATTAAATTTAAAAATGGTTTCAATTTTGAAGTACATAAATATAAACTATATACTAATCTTTAAAATAAAGCTATAAAAATAAACATTATTATAATGAATCCTTAATCATTTCTGTCATTACAGAGTATTTTAAAATTATTTTTTTCTTTTCACTGTTATCTATTATAATTACTATAATCTAATATTTAAAGGCGATGCTTGGATTTGAATAATATATAAGTTTAGTGTATTTTCAGTTGATTTGGTGTAAGTTCGCCTGGGATCGAACCAGTGACACCTACGATTAGAGACTGCTAACTCCAACGCGCTTGCTATGTATCTCTGTTATTTCACAGCCTTCTCTTTGTGATATCTACCATAGACGGGATGAAATTCCCATTCTTAAATGACGCCCCAGGAATTACTTTAGACCAAAGTTTGCATACATGTTTTAACTAATCTAGTATTTTCACCAATCTCTTATTCCGTCACACGTTTCTGACATCACACATATCCACAAATCTTGCAATAAACGTTGTATGATTACGTAGTGTAGAATTTCACATCTCTCGTGTGCTACAAACGATTAAGATAAAATATTTCGTAATCTTTGATTTCATTAAGAGGTACGTGATTAATGTGCAGCAGCACTTTTTCTCTGCGTTATCGTCACAGATAACTCTAATTTTATTCGCTAGTTCGTTTTAAGTTTTTCATTAGTTGAAGATCAAGTTGACAAATATAGTGTATATTTCAGTGAACCATTCGATAGTCAAATACTCGGTGCTTTATTTTTTTTAATGTCCGTAATTTCAACGAAAGTTTTTGTATACAGAAACTCGATTCGTAATGACGAAAAAGGAGCTGAACTCCATGAATGCCAAAGAGAAATTATCATCTCCGTATTTTCTGTAGCTCCGGATTTCAGAAACGAACTCAAGAGTCCACACGAAGATTTCTTCCCCAATTTGATAAGACAATTTTCATTTCTACTGCTGTAAGTATATATACGTTACTTTAACCTATTCCTTCAAACTAGCAATAAGAAGCATCATGTATACTTATCTGTAAGGAACACTTTAATATTATTCAACCATTACTTTAAACTGAAATACTTACGTGTCACATCTCTAACAGACACCTATTTATAGATATAAGTCTCGCAAAACGTCCTTAGGCAAGGTGTAAGTGTCATGGGCCAAAAGAAATTTATTCGTAATTAAATGTTCTTTCAGAACAAAATAGTATACCTTCTCAAATAAATTTTTATGTACATTTAAACACCCGCATAACGAAGATTTTACGTTGGACGAGTATCGTCCTTTACTAGGATGCATCTTTTACACTCGCTTTTACTATTGTCATTCAGGTGATTTTGTTGTCGTGGGAGAGAATGTGGGCCTTCATATACGGACACACACACTTGTATCAAATGCTGTATCAGCTTTAAAGTCACTACTCCGAATTTTTGCGTATTTCCGTAGGAATGTATATATGCTGTAGAATTTAACGTGAAAACCATACATTTTCTTGGTGGGCCAATGGAGATATGTTTGCAGATGAAGTTCGTGCAACGGTATTGGTTTTGTCCTTTGGCCTTTTTGTTTGAAATAACTGCCTTTACAACCTAATTAATGCTACAGCGTAAATAATTGCTTGTAATATTGCTACATATGTTTTAGGTGAAATAATAAGTACCCGCGGTAAAGTGTGTTCTCGCTCATCTACGGCAATTGTGTATTTGTTTAGGTAAATTATACATTCCTAGTGAAATTCAGCGTTTTGCATTGTAATCTCTTCAATATTTCTAAACTTACTATTTAAGGTTAAACTGCACACACTCTGTATAGGTTAAAATTAACGACTATTTACTAATTTTACAAAAAAATAAAAAATAAAAGGTTTTTTTTTTAAATATTTTTATGTGCAATATAATTATTGGATATATTATAACCACTTCTCAAACACTAGCCCACCCTAATGTAGATTATTACAACAGATAATGTTAGGTATGGCATAAAACATTTCCTTCGCTCTTTTGTTACATGTCTATTTCTTATTTACCTGCAAGCTAAAACAGTGACGAGGTATGCGATGGGTGTGTGGTTGAAATTTTATTGCTTATTTGAACTCAAAGAAAATGTTTGCAAGTTATTCAAAGTACAAAATAATTTGTAAGTAAGCCTACCAATTATACTGGCAGCTTACTTTTACACAGCTTAATTATTGGTAGTGGTACAAAAATAATTGTAAGAGTATTGTAGGTTTTAATAATGTCTTTACCTGCACGTTATGCCTATTATACTAGGTCTAAAATACTCTGAAATGTGTTCATACTTTTATAATATTTTATCGACAAAAATAAGTCCATATATTTTGTAATACAACTGAGTTATAGCTCTGTAACCTTATCCCCAAAAACTAATGTCCAAAGTTGTATTATTTAATATTCTGTTGTAATAATACAAATACAGTAGTGAACACTTAAACGTAACAAATTAGGTTATCTTCCCTCCTTTTCAATGAACTTGAGAAATGTCATTCATCACTGCATGATTAACCAGTCACAGCTTTTTGGTTAACTCTACGCCAAAGATAAAACTACGTACCTGAGGTAACGCCACGACAAACGGAATGTACGAAGTGAATTTTATTTCTATAAGTACAGCAAGCTACAAAAAAAATTACCCGAAAGTTGTATACGTTTCATCGTGAAATAATCCTATGACTTTATAGGCACTGCAGTCTAAAACAAAGCGTGTGGCTTAAACGAAAGTGAGAATTAATTATTCTTCAGAAAGCTTGAAATCGACATACTTTGTAAATGTTTTTTCTTATATATATGCATATATATACATATATATGCATACATACACACACACATATATAACACTTTTAATAAATACCAGAAAATACTAGTTTTATGACGTCCAAGAGTAAAAAACCCAACATACTTATTTCACTTGTTTGGAGGAAGAGAATGAATTACCTACGAAAAGACACTTAAAAATAAACTGAACCTATTAGTACATAATCTGTATTAGCCCTATGTTTAGTGGCCAGAATTCTTACGACTCTGAGCATGTTCATTAATCAATTTTTAAATTGTTAGCAACAATATTGTTTGAGATTTCAAAACATTTGTAAACCATTTCTTAGTTATCGATAAACACAAAACGGGATTACGATATAAAATTTTCCTTTATTTTGTCCATGGTTATCAAAGCGTTCATAATTAATTATTATTCGAGCACAAATAGATGTAATTTTCTACTATATAGGAAATGGGAGAGATAACTAAATAACGTTGTTCAAAAGTTAGCTAGGTAACATGAAGTTAGGTGGAGGTATGCAACACTAACTTTTTCCTTAATCGCAGAATGCTCCATCCAACACAAAATATACTTACTTAGGTCCATATTAAAAATTTAAAATTTTTAATTCTGTGTTTTGATTCGTACATCTGATAGCATCCACTTTTACTGTTTAAGTATATTCCTGACTATTCGCCTTTGCACACTGAATTTAAAAAAAAAATATACGAAAATTAGTTTAATTTTCTTTGACCACTCTATGTAGTAAAATTTCCTTCGTTAGTCACCATAGGTTCAGAATAGTTGAAAAAAGACACTAGTGTTTTTAAAGACTACCGTATTTCGTTTGCTAACAAACATTATTTCAACGCTTTTTCGCCGATTATTAAAAGTACATTTCTCATTACATTTTAAAGTGATTTTTTTTCAAGAAACAGACAGATGAACGCAACTCTTGTTTAGATATAACTTCAGGCACGACAGTAAAATTCTCCAAAATTGTTAGTATTATTAATGGCTATGGAGAGGTCTCGCATTGTGCGAATTCCCGAATAATAAAATCTAGAACAGAATTTTAATTTAAAAATATATTTCAATTGGGTTTCTTTCACTATGTATATATTTTTACTAACCAAATTAACACATACAGAAATAGTTCTCACAGCGTTAAAAATTGGCTTACTGTTCATTTTATTAACAATGTATAGAACCCAGAAAAAAAATGCCAAAATAATTCTTTAGTAAATTACAAGATTTTACACTATATTTTATTATAAAACTAAATTTAAATTAAAATGTTAACCAAAATTTATTTCCTTGAAAACTCCTTTTAATTATTCGGTTTCAAAAAACATCTTTCCTCATAAAGTTATTTACTTTATAATGTGATACTTTTGTAAGCAATATTATTTTGTTTCATTGAAACAATTTATTAGTTTAGCATTTTTATTGATTTTGTAGTTTGTGTTCCTAATTTTTCGAAAAAAGTTAGCGATTTTAGAATCGAAAATTACGGTTCTGTGTTGCTGCGTTTGAAAGTTATGAGAGATAATATCTTGGCAATAAATTTAACCACATCAAATTATATGAAATATTTAAAATTTCACTCTTGATATTATGTTTTAGGAATACGCAAACAGCAAGACATTTCCATAGCTCACAATAGGCCATGAAAATAGCTGGGTCACAGTTTCTGTTTCAGATTTTCATTCAGAACTACGAAGGACATGGAACGAACACATATCTCCGTGGCGAGAAAATGCTCGCTAATTAAGGCCCCTGCCTACCTGCGCTTGAACTGCGTTGCCGTGTGTTTGAAATACGTATTTTTCAACTAAACTATTAAACTTGCGTTAAACGTGCTGATCTACGAAAACAGTATACATTTTGGACGAGGGCTGTTGAGGGCTTTCAAGATTTCACGTAAATTACAAACATCAATTCAGGGTACTCCAAACTGGCTAAAAACGCCTTTCACAAAGCACTCTATATCTAAGCATGCGCGTCAGATGCATATGAAACTACTCAAAGGCCGTGCGTCGAAACTTCCCACAGACTTTCCACCAATACAATTATAGTGTCACCGCTGAAAGTCCCATAGGTATTAGCAATGTGACGAGAACATTGCACGCCAATTCAGAGCTTTGTGCTTAGCAGCGATGGGGCACTTGATGTGCGTGGCAGTTCAGCCCTTATCGCTCCCGCGCTTCTCGATTTCAAACGCGGGAAACAGCGCCAGCTAGGCGGGGGCCTTAAGAGTGGGATGTCCGAGGTCAAGAAGCGAGGAAGCGATAGGGACGAAACTAAACACGCACGCCTAGTGCCTCATCTCTCCTGCGCGCAAAGCGTGCAGTGTTTCCGTCATGACTCTGTACTGTGTAAATTATATATGTAAGAGTGAGGTATTATTCCACGTGATGAAAGACCACAGATTAAACTACGCCTGTATGTTTGTACTTTTCTCTCTCCGCTTAAGAAAATTGCATACACAAGCTTTATGAATGCGATATTTGACCATTTCCACGAATTTGTTCCTTTAAGAATACATTTAATATGACGAAAGTAAAAAAAAAAATTAAAAAAATAGCGCATACACAATTGTTTGTTTGTTATCATTTATGACAAAAATGGTATTAGCAGATCATTTATTTACCGAGATATGCGTATTCGCGCAAACAACAAATTCACAGAACATGTTTCAGTACATCCTCCCCTTGAGCAATTCGCGATCGAGCATTCGACAGAATGTCGATCAAAAGAAAAAAATACACACAAATAAAAATAAAACTATATTCCCTTGATTTTCTTGTAGTGAAGACTGGCGTCTTGAATTTAAATACATTCTTAATTTTTTTGTATGTGAACTCTAATAAAAACGCGGAAATGTCAGTAATAATCAATAAAATAACTGCATTTAACATATGTCGAACATAAAAATAATATTTTGGACGTCATCCTTTGTAATGTGTGTCGTAGGAAAAAAATGATAACATGAAGAGAGAGAAACAACTGCATAGAATAGAATGATTCCAAGGCAGGTAGGAAAAAAAAAAGAGGTTTGAAATCACCCGAGGAGAGGAAAAAGATACATAGTGAGGAGATGAAGGAGTGCTGGAGGAAGAAGGAGGAACAACAAAGGAAAAGGCATTGAAATTGGCTCGTGGTCCCTAGAAGACCCTAACGGAAAAAGAAGAAGTATGGACAATACGACGAAGTCCGCACAGACGAAAATCTTAGACGAAATTTCTGACAAATACACACAGAGACGGAATGAATCAAAGGGGACATTACAGACAAACGCTTTCTACGTGAAACGCTGCATTAGAGAATGTTCAAAATTGGTTTGGAAAGGGGTAGTTAACGTCCTGCGGCGTTTTGCCTGAAGGTGTATCAGGGGACGGCTCATAAACTGGCTTATAACCTAACTTGAACTAACACCCATGCCTTACCCAGGATTCTATCCCAGAATTTCCCGCTACCCAGACCGGCGCGGAGGCGCACCAACCGACTGCGCCACGGGAGGTCGACTATGTATAGGCTGTTCACGGTAAAATGAGCCTTTTTGAAAGCCCTGCTTAAGATCTACTTGTATACATGCTGTGTATTCCTCCACGTTACGTAGAACTAACATTCTCATGGTCCCAGTTACTTTATTCGTGCGTCGGTCAAGTAAAACTGTAAAATTATTAGAAAAGGAAATACTTTACAAATATGCTAAATTTTACACTTCTGTGCATTAATAAAACAGAAAGCGAAAGAAATAATTTTAAGTTATCATAAACGGTTAACTAAAACTTTTTATTCAACGTTAATATACAGGACTACGTTCTACTCATCGTTACGAACTTTACTTGGCTAATGCCACTCAACGAGTCCATTAATATATATGCATGCAGCGTCGGTGACTTTTTTTAAAAGTACTTTCCTAAAGTGCTCACTTTATTGTGAACAACCTTTACCAAAAAAAATCTTTTGCTCAATAAGTTAGCCGAGTTGCAGGAATTCATCAAGAAATACGCACATTACTTATTTAGCTATTATTGGCTTACATACTGTAGCGTCCGTAAATGGCCGGGAGAAGAGCTGCTGATAATGTAAAAATGTTGTAAACAGAAGCCTGTGCACGTAGCTGAAGGGGTTGTTAAAAGGGTGAATTTATCTCCTTGGTTTTGATTCTAGCAGAAACTCGCTAATGTCACAACTCTTGAAGACCATGGAGCAAGTTAAGGTCACTAGGAAGGTGAGTTTTTAACACAGGGTAGGTCTTAAGCTGGTTAAAGTCTAAAATAATTTCTACACATTTAGTTCATTGCATCTTTTTCTGTCTTGATGCGAACTAATATTCTGAATGAAACTATGGCAATAAAGGGTAAATTACTTTCCGAGAACCGGCGAAACAAGACATTGAACAAAATTAATACATTAAATCAGAATAATTATTCTAGAATGTCTTGTATGCCATTTCTTGGAAATTTATTGCATGATTCGTCCGTATTTTAGGTTTCACTTTCGAGGTAAAATTTGAAGTCAAGATATCCAGACATTAAACCCTTGATACAAGTCAACCAAGGGCCGGGATTTCAAATAAATCACAACAATACATTCTTGTAACTTCAACATGCCATTTAGCTGATACTAGACTCTGTGTCAGAATAAACTTTTAGAAATTTGTACGAATTGAGATCTGTAAGTTAAAATATCACAGTTATTCAAAATTTGTTTTAATTTCATATGACAGTTTTATAAAGATATCATCGACATCATGTCATAAAATATTCTCAAAATATTACTTAAAAAAAAAAAAGTATCTTCTACCATTCTAAATGCTCGTGGGTTGAAGTGAGTTTCAGAACCGACGGAATGCAAGAGTGGGTAAGGGACTGGAGCACCCTGATAAAACCCACCGACAGTCGAAAACGTCCGTCGTTTTCCCCATATTCGAAAATTCATACGTGGAAGAGCAGAGAGCCGGAAATGTTCCGAAAACATATGAACTCGCCAAAAGTCGAATTCGGATCACCGTGGGTCACCAGGTACTCGATAGTGACCTACGGAATAGTTTTCCCGATAGCTGACAACGGCAAGGCGGTACTTGAACGAGAATTTACTACTTTTGGTAGGTATTCGTCCCATTCTCTCTCGCCAAGAATCCTCAAGGGGCTGCTTGCAAAGTGTGCTGGATGCCGCCAACTCGGTTCTCTCGTCTTAATGGGCTCAGCTACGCTGTTGTTCGGCAAACCAAGTCTATAATGGTCGTTGCACAGGAAGTTTTACGCTAGTTTCGTGGAGAGGATTTGCGGGGTGGTGGGGAGGGGGGTGGTTTCGAAGACGTTGGGGCGGGCGGTTGTAACTTCGGAAACGTTGAAGGACTCTCCATTATCAACGGTGCAGATGACCGCAAACAGCTTGCGTCTCCCCCTCCCCCCCCCCCCACTCCTCACTCTATCAGCACTCCAACAACTGTTCTGAAGCGCATTAACACTTACTTACCCTGGCCCACCGCCCGTACTCATGTCCCTCTTAATCATGGGATCATTATCTTGAGAGCGACTCCGAGCGGATTAATTAACTCGCAGGGTTGGGTCGTCAACTGTTGAAAATATTTCCCCACAATTACGCAAACATCCCGACAAAATTCGTCAGGATTTCTTCGTAAAATAACGCGCACTTAGTTTACAGCTTCAAAGTTGATTGGCAAATATACGAGATAAATTTCCTGAAATTTGCGCGGAAACGTACCGTTTTCAGAATAACACTTCGTCCGTAAATATACGGAAACGTTCAATTGTATTGATTGTTATATTTCAGTTGCTTCCATTATTTTTCAATGCTAGGAGAAAAATATTAAGCTTTTTTTAACAGGTCGTCGTATTGAGCTTGAAAAGTCCGGTTCTGGTGTCAATAACAAGTCCTTAAGGCAGACATCTTAACTGCTGTGTCTCTCTCATGTCAGACACCGTGAAAGTCCGACTACGTTTCACAAGTAGGGGACGCGCACATATTTTCATTTTCTCCTCGAGTTCAGTTTTTGAAGTAGTGCTGTACGTTAGAGGAAGTACACAGAGCGTGCAAAAAATTTCGACAGGCGATGCCTGGGTTCAAAACAAGCAAAAATGTTCCTATTAACATAATGTCCTACAACGTTCATGGGAACACTGTAAGAAAATTTAAGGCAAAATCCCATAGATGCTAGGAAACCCTAATAACCTCTACATGTGAGGTAATCTTACCTCCCAAATGTAGAGTTATTTTACCATAACAAGTAATGTAATATTCACCTAATCGTACGGAAGAAGTACCAGGACAAAAGTGGGGGGGGGGGGGGAATCTCATACAAGTAAGGGAAAATTAACTAGACCTATATTGTATAATAACATTTTATTTCGTAAATATCCTGGATTATTAGTACTGTTATATTTTATTACCTGTATTCTCTGATGAATAGTAAATCTAAACACCAACACTGAAATCCTCAACACTCGCCGGTGGCTGGCCGCGAACCATGGTCTTCAGTCACGATAGGCCGATGCGCTAGTCACTTCACCACGACGACAGCATGATATTATCAGTGAATATTATTGTGTTATAGCATTGTTTCTTTCTCCCTTCCCCGCACTTAGCTATTGAGAATGCTGAAGATATGCACGCGTCGTAAGTAATTTTCCCAACCATGTATGGGATTTTCCACTACTATGTACGTGAATTTTACTCCAGAGTGCGGTAATTTTACCTCAACGGTGAGAAAAACTGTCTCTCTCCCACAAGTTTGCAAATATTTCCTTACACTTCTCAGGTAATTTTCCCATTATTATTTTTTACAGTGAATGCTTCACCATGGACTGTCGAAGCTAGGCGTTTTTGATAGCTGTACCAGGTCGTTGGTGTTGTTAACTGGCGTAGTATACACCACACTTTTCATGAGTCCTCGCAGCTAGTAGTCCAGTGGATTGAGGACAGGAGACCGGGCAGGCCAAGGCACTGGACCGGGACGCCCGAACCGACGTAACAGCACAGCAAGTGGCGGTAGTGATACATGTCACCGCAACGTGAAACGCCTTCAACCCAATAACAACGCTTTGTAAGACATATGATTATAGGACAATTTCCGCTTGTTTCAATCCCAGGAATCACCCCCCGAAGTTTGTTACAGAAGTTTACATACATACCCTATATTATATTGTGCCGCATTTGCCACCACTCCTGGAGCACAACCTCATGCCCGGGCCTCCTGTTTAACTCCAACAAATGAGGACACTAAGGATTGGGAAGAATACGTACTGTATTTCCATTAAAATAGTATAGCAGGATGTCTAATGTAATTTGCTGGCAATTTTTCCTTCCTCAAAAATCACATGCATGGGTCAAAGGGAAAAAAACTCCACCTACTTCAAAGCACAACACCTAAGAGAAATTCCTTGAAATTTTTTTCTTTAGTAAACTTCCAGTACAAAACATATAATTTATATTAATTAATATTTTTCTGTTTTCTCACAGGGACGAAAACACCCTAAAACATCCATAAAATAACATATTTCATAAGAATTTAGGGTAATTACTTTTCAACTTCACAAACAAAACCAAGCCCCTTTGCAATATATTTCCAATGACAATTTACCTAAAACTTACATAAAATACACCCCTCCCATAATCATAGCACTTCGGATAAAATGCAATATAAATCGCAAACCAGGGTTCCTCTCACCAAGCAGGGTGATGCCTTTCTTTCTCTTTTCTTTTGTTTTCGCAAGGCACCGCTGGAGTGAGAAATCTAAAGAACTACCAACCTTGCAAAACCCTATAAGAGACTCGCCCAACCCACAACCCACGCGCTTTTCCTTGCTCACCACACCTCGTATTCTAACCCCCTTAGGCCGAGGATATTGTCCTCACCAAAGATATTGGCTGCCCTTGGATCCAACAACACATCATCAAGGGAGCCAGGAATATTGTCCCCACCAGAGTACTGGCTGCTCCCCTGCACATTCAAACAAACACCCAAGAGAAACTGAGAGAAACGGGGATACTCTCCCCACCACTAGGGCTTTCCTATCCTTCTCCCGCATTCACCACAGCACACAAACAACACACTCACTCGCCCACCACACGAGTTTCCTTTCTCCAAAACAAAATACCACGCCAGATTTTCTCTCCAAAAACGTCCCGACTGGTAAATGGAGCTTCCAGAAGTCCTCTTCGGAGAGCAGCCTGAAACACTATTCCAGAATATACTCACTCCCACTACAAAACTATCTAGCGGGAATTTAAAGAATATTCCACATAAATCCTTTTCATCGTCTAGGACACTTCAATGCGTACAAAGGTTACTTCTTTATCACTCGCCGAGGGGCATTTCCGTAATTAAAAAAACATAACGCCCCTTTTTGTTTCCTTTTTTCATCAAGTAAAACTCAAGGCCTTGAGACAATCTTCAGGGATCCAGCACTAAGCATGTTCTCATAACTCAAATTGCACTAATTCCCTAAAACATTCCCCAAAACTAGACCCCCACCATCTTAAGTTTTAAATTCCAAAAAATACCGCTCCACGCAAAACCTAAGTTCAGTCCTCTCTTGAAGAGTTCAACGTTTCGCGTACCGCCAGCAAAACTCAAAGTTCGAACGGCTCACTACCTTGATAAAAAAAAGAAAGAAAAACTGAGTTCTAAAATCTTCTGGAAAAATTCAGAGTTCAAATTGGTCACCACCTGGGAAAATTCTGAGTTCAAACTCCGTCGCAAAAAAAAAAATACTTCCAAGTCCAAATTCATCACTACTGTAGGAATTATTCTAAGTTTCTAACTCCTCTCCAAATTGGTCAAAGTTCAACTCCCTCATGCTCTGAGCATTTTTTTCTTAGTTCGAAACTCCTACGAAAATTTTTCAACGTGTAAACTACCTGTGCGTCAGAGTCTAAGTCCATAAGATGTGATATGATTCTTGAAGTTTTTACTAGACGCAGTATACTTAACTTCTCCGCAGCTTAAGATCGCTCTTAGGGTGGCTCCACACACCATTAAGGCAGCCACTCTCCGGCGGGGGACAAGTCTGGCTAGACAATTTTTTTTTTTGGTGAGCCCCCAAATCCCGCTACGCCAGCGTGAGCACCTTCACAATTCTGTGTGCCCTCCGGCATACGTGTTAGTAGCTAAGATGGTTGGAGAATGGGATGCGTCTCAGGGCAAGCCCTTTAGGCCTTAGGTTTGGTTTAATTATCAAAATGGGCGCATGCTTCGCTGCTATAGCAGGGTTGTCTGGTGCCATGGCCACAATTGTAGCCATTGACATACCTCGAAAGAAGAAGGGTCTAGTAAGGGGCATATAAAATCAGGCTAAGCGGAGAGGGCCTGGAGAAAACTATGCGAGAGTTGCGGAGGATAAAAATAATTCATTTTATTGGATTAGGGCTGGAGAAAGTAGGGTTATTGTTAGTTCACTAAGATATACTTTGTGAGGTTAATGAGGGCGATATGAAATGTGTCTATCCGCTGCTGGAAAGTCTGGCTAGACAGCTGACGCACCCTCCTAAATACTCACTCGTGACCCTCACTCTCGTCCCACCCCTTCTCCTGCGACTCCCTCCAGCGCCGTCTATACAACGCGCGCCTTCTTTACGCTCGAGGCACTATCTACAAACACGAGACTTCATAGATAGGTGGAAACTCAAAACTCCAGCGCGCCGAATCACCTAGCAGCTTCACCTGTGCGACCTAAATCTGCCACCCGCCGTTCTCCTAGATCTGGAAGACAACCTACCCCCAGGCGACCAGACGTAATTACACTGCAACGTAATTCTCCCTTACACGTCTAGCATCACTTGAGACAGGAATCCCGTCACAATATTAATTTAACTTGCAGGTGCAAGTAGTGGCAATGTTACGATTGCAGCAGGGACAAACTCTATCTGATTTTAGCGATGGCAATCGCTTTGTGGTTTTTTCGACGACGTATACACCCAGTGGAGAGATGTTCCATACTTAGTTTAATATGGAAATGAGTCCCCCTCTCTTGCAAAACTATGTATTTTAAAATATCTGGATTTTACGGAAATTCTTAACTGTGTGATTTGGCTTAAGAGATTTCTCCACTCCCCTCTTTTATAGGCCGGCTACCTTTATGGAGCATTTCATATATTGGTAAGCAGTAATTAGCTTCCAATATTATTAGGATTATCACGAGAAGTACAAATGTCGCGTTCAAACACATGAGAGTTTCAGCTTGATCTCGGTTATTAGTCAATACTTCTTAAATAAGGTACCCTATACGTTAACCTCCCAAAATATTAATCTTTTCTGTTGTGTATTAACACATTTGAGAGCACGTGTCAACATGTAATTATACAACGACCACACATGTGTTAACTGGCATAAATAACTTGAGCGGAGTGACTTTCATGATGAATAAATGAATAATAATTTACCTATTAAGATGTGAACTAATTAATTATGTATGCGAAACATGAATAAAAACTGAGATACAATTTGTCTGTTGATAATGCCTAATAAGAAATAGTTCTAATGCAATATATTATTAGATTGAGTACACAAGTTTGCAGTGCATTGTCCTTTTTGAGCTATTCCCAAGACTTGATTAGCTTTGTTTTATGAGGCGGAGGAGTACCCTGGAAGTGGAACTTCAGCAAGGCTTCGGAAATGTTTTAAGTAGTCCTGAATGGACTATAGAGCCCACCTACGTCACACTGTTAAGAACTGCATTTGAAAAATATCCAGTAAGAATTGATTACGATCATAGGCAGCGTGTGTGTGTGTGTGTGTGTGTGTAGGAACGCGTGTGAGTATGGAGAATATCACCAGTCAACAAAAAGGTAGTGAATAATCAAGGATGTCACAGAAATAACGGCAATGGGACCACAATAACTGAGACATATTCATTTGCACTCTCATGTGCTGTTTGAGGAATTATCACTACAGTCGAATGCATTATTCATTACAACTTTATACACGAGGGCTGATTCAGAAGTCTTGGCAACTATAGTTTATATCCCGGAAATGGTCCAATACAGGAAATGTACTATTCACAGTTGAAAATGTGGAACAAGTTCGTTGTAAAAATGACACCACATGGTCATAGTCATCATCCTCAATATTAATTTTAATTTTCTTTGTAGTAATCGCATGGTCATCATTAGTGTTTGGAGCCGACGACTGATTAATTTACTACTACTGCACAGTGCTGACTCCTCAGTGCTGACTCCTCAGTGCTGACTCCTAAGAGCTAACTCATCAGAGCTGACTTATCAGTGCCAAATCTTCACTGCTGACTCCTCAGAACTGACTCATCAGAGCTGCTTCTCAGTGCTGACATCTCAGTGCTCACTCCACAGTGCTCACTCCTTAGTGCTGACTTCTTATTGCGGGCATGCGGAGCTGATTGCAGAGCTGGTTGCGGATCTGATTGCTAATCATGTAGTACTTATTTTGGCGTGTATGGTAGACTCCGTACAGATGGTTTTCTCATGTGACTGAGCATTTCGAATCGGAGGTGAAAACAGTATCGCAGTATCGGCGCTGACTACCATTATGTGATGATTTTGTAATTCACTGATCCATGATTGTTGAGGTCAACATCAGGCCTTATAATTCACAACTCATATTCGTGATTTGACGAGAGATCGTTTCCGAATCGATTTCACCTTATGGTGTAAGTATATCAACTGCCATCTTCCTAAATAAAAGCGATTATTTTTGCAGTAAAGCTTGTACCCACAGAAGGCATTCTACACTAAATTTTTTTAATTGATAGAAATATATGAGCGCTGTGAGAAAACCCACATACTCGTTCGCCCCAAAAGAAAATACACAGATACTTAAATAACAATGTTATTTCAATAATCTAGTAGGCTTATGTATAAAGTATATAAAATTTAAACAATTTTTTTCTTATAGATACATAATTATGCATAAAATAACTTTATAATAAATTTAAACTCCTATATATATATAAAATTATGTATAAAGCAAATTAAAAATAAGTCCATATTCCTATTTTATAAATACATAATTATGTTTACATTAAATTAAAAATAATTTTATATACACATAACTATGTAAAAAAATTTAAATAATGTTATATATCGGTATTTATTTATACATACTTATCTGCATGTTTCCTTTTGGGGCGAATAAGTATGTGGGTTTACTCAGAGTGCTCGCATATTGCTTACATTATAAAAAGGTTTAGCGTAGAAGGCTTTCTGTGGGAACAAGCTTAACTGTCAAATGATCGCTGCTATATAAAAAATGGCAGTTAATAATGTGACACTGTGAGGTGAAAATCGATTTGGAAGTGCTGTCTCATCATACCTCGAAGATGAGTTGTGAATTCGAAGGCCTGATATTGACTTCAACAATCATGGAGCCGCTACCTCCATCATCACCACATTATTGTCCTCTGCACCGATTCTGTGATAGAGTTTTCACCTCCGATTCGAAATACTCAACCACATGAGAGAACCATCTGTATGAAGAGTCCACCGTACACACCATAATAAGCATCATATGCTTCGTAATTAGCTCCGCAATCAGCCATGCACGCTCTGCAATCAGTTCCACATGATCCGCAGTAAGGAGTCAGCACTGAGGAGTCAGCACTATGTGGAATCAGAACTCTGTGGAATCAGTTCTGAGGATACAGCTGTGAGGAATTTGCTCTGATGAGTTAGCACTGATGAGTTAGCTCTGAGGAATCAGCACTGAGGAGTTAGCAATCAGTAGTCAGGGTTGAGGAGTCAGCACTGTGCAGTAGTAGTACAAGTGTTTAAAATCACATTTATTTGAAGACGATGCAAATCACTGACGATGTGCAATCGTGTTGTCGTGTGTGTCTAAATGCAAATTTCCATCAATTGCTCGACAATTACACGGGAAACAATGTTGTTACTGTGCCCAGAACTTCAGTATAAGTAGTACTGCACGACGCTATGAAAACAGGAAATATTCAAAGAAACCGACCTCCAGAATACTAAAATGCGAAATGTGTGGCGCAACATTTGGTAGAAGCCAAAATTTAAGAGTCACCTTGGTACGTGTAAAGGTAACGCACTTTTGCTTGACTTGACATGAAATTCATTGACTGCGTTGCCTCCTGTTAATAGACTACGTAAAATCTTCGCAGACGACGAGGGAAATCATATGATGAAGCATTACGACAATGGGCACATGCGGTTAATGCAAGGCGTAGCATTGAAGAACCACACACAGATCTGCAAGGATTCGTCTTTTGAGAGCTAGCTAGTGGTGCCCTAAATACCCTCTGCTGCGTCGACGGGTACTGATTCCGCAGACAACTATGATTAGGCAGTTAATGTTAATGCTGTAATGAGAGACTCACGAGGCGTGGTAGAGTCGGTATGTGCGGAATGCACACTTGCAGTACGTTTGCGTCAAGTCGATAAACTTCGAAATAAACTGTCGTCAGCTCCAAATTCTGATGATGACCATGCGACTCCTGCAAAGCAAAGTAAACTTATATTGAAGATGAAACATGAGGTGAAGACGATCATGAAGACAGCATTGATGATAATGACAATGACGACAGAGTTTATTAAGAATCTGTTGAGAAGGATGATGGTTCTCTCAACATTAACACACATTTCACCAACGAATTCCCTATCGACAAGTGGCGTGAAGAAGGCATAATGTGTCAAGAACGCTCGTTACATATTTCCCGAACACCTGAATGAACTTGTTGATTGACTCAGGTATTTTATTGACCTGCAAATAACCGGGGATCCCTCACGCATTGCTGAGATATCTTCAGTCGGGGTTATATCAGATGAGTCTGTTGGCTACTATTCATGACTTGCAAAGACCTGAGAAAATAATTCGGAAGATACAAAGCAAATAATAAGTAAATAAATTGAATTTATACACTCATAGTAATGTATGTTTTATTTCTTACACAGCCCCTTCTGCTTCTATGAAATACTTATTAATTCAGGGGTGTAATCAATTGCTTGCGAGAGTCTGTTTTAGATAACATTTTTGTGAACATGTGCAGGATGAAGGCTATGGTTTGATCTGAAGTATTATGTCTTATTCTGGTCGTTTAAAATGGATGAGTTCTATATGATAGGGGAATATTTTTGAGGAATGCTTCGCAACTAGTTATTTGGTCTGGTCAGTTGACTTGGTAAGTTAGTATGACACTTTGGTATAACTGTGATACAAATGCTTTGCGAAAATTTTGCGAAGATTTTGTGCGAGGTTAGCTATGAGACTCTTATTCGAGACTTTTTTTTCTCGAGATTTTCTAACGTTTATATAGGTGGGTGTGGGTGGTATGGCAGGTTGGTCTTGTCAGTTGGTCCAGAACGTTTTGCAGGAACTGGTCTCGTCAGGAATTAGTCTTGGGCTCAGTCAGTCCCGCCAGGAACCAGTCTTGGGTGGAGTCAGTTGTTGGCTAATATGGTTAGTTGGTATGGCCCCTTGATGTGACCAGCTAGTAATGGACAATTGTGTGGACTATGATCATTCTCGATATTTCGAGTTCAATTTCATTATGGTAAAGACCAAGGTCGGCAACAATCAATATAGTGGCTAAATCGACAGCTCCCCTGGCGGAAAAATTGATAATTAACACACAAGCATTCCCGAAATGATGGAAAGGTAAACAAATGACAAACGAAAAAACTAATATGGTGAATGGAGTGCATTCGACAGAATGAGCAATTGTTAGGGGAGAAGAAAAGGGGGGGAGGGGGAATTGCCAATACAATGAGAAACATTGGTGGCGGGTCGAACAAACGTGAGTAATCAACCAAATAAAAACTCTGTTGGGAGGTGAAGTGGACAAATGTAATCAACCGATGAGAAACATTGGTGGAGGGCATGGAGGAGAACCAACTAATTTACCAATGAGTAACTTTGATGAGGGTCAGTCGTCTGCTGGATGTGGTGCTGGGGAAGCTCCGTAAATGTAAGTTTTTTTAACAACTTTTTAAAAAAAATTTTAACATAATTTGGTAATTAATTTTTAATTTTTTATAAATTATAAATGTTATAAAAAACTTTAAACATTTATTTTTACATTTCTTTAAGAATTTTTAGAATATTTGCTACTTCTTGGGTTTAAGGTCATAGGTCAGCGTGGTCAGGGTAAAAAATCAAGTTCAGGATCAGTTTAATTAAATATGGTGACCGGTGACGTCATAACATGGTGGCTGCTTGGCTGTGGACCCCACCCCCTCTAAGCCCGAACATTAAAAATTTTGATTACATTTTTTTTAAATAAAGTTTTAAACGTACGTTTATAAAAAATTTTAATACATTATTCGGAATTCTTATATTATTTCGGAATTTTTTAGAGAATTATGTGATTTTTTTGTTTTAAGTTCAAAAGTCACTGGGGTCACGGTCAAAGGTCAAGGTCACCGAAGTCCAATATGGCGGACTATAAGACTGTCAACTGACCGGAATGACGGAGTATGAACAGCTTCGCCGCCTCAGCCCTTGTCCCAAACTCATATTTTTTATTATATTCAAGTTATTTATTTAAGAAAGGTATTGTAATTTGTTTGTTTTACTAATTCGGACTTGCTCTCGACGTAGTGCTCCAGTGGTCTTGACCACTTCGGTTTTTTTTTTTTCTTTTCAAATTGTACTCTTCGAGTGATTATGTGAAAGGTGAGAGGTGAGGAGACATATGCCGTGCGGGACAATCAAACTTTAAACAGTACGTTTATTTTTTCTGGAAATACGAAGCAAAATAAAATAAAAATGGTTTATTAATTTAATTTTTACTCAGTAAAGGTAATAAACTAAGATTTGTGAGTGCTTTATGTTTGTGTGACAGAAATATTAGGTTTTCGCGTCATATTTAGGGAGAGATCTAACGTAAGGCGTACATTTTTATAGTATCTGTTTGGTTTACGTTGTACATAAGTGTCGTAGTTAGCGTTTTTCAACGCACTACTGAGGATGCTCTGAAATCAGTTCGTTTTATTAAGATAATTGTGACATTTTTGGTTAATCAGTTAAAATAATAGCGATTTTTGTCCGTATTGCCCATTATAAAAACGTTATTCCCAACTTCCCGATTTAGAGGTAATATATTTTGTTATATTATTTTCCCGGCTACTAAATATAAAGATATTTACAATCATACCTATCAAGATAGTTAAACTCAATACACGAAATTAACTTCCATATTACCTGTTATAATTCAGAGTAAAGTGAGTTTTGTTTAAATTTTAATGCAGTGAGAAAACAGTGATCTGTCTCCAGCCAAATAGGGCTCGGGTTCGTTCGAGTCAAAGTCACTGACCAGCTAGTTCGCTTCTGATTTGTTTACTCTGCAGGCTGGTGTTGTCGCACTGCACCACGTGCGTGGCTTGGAGGTAATGCAGAGTTGCATACACTGTAGGAACGTTAGGCCAGGTTGTCATCTGATCTTCTACATTGAGCGGATTACACGTTTACATTCTGTCGCGGCTGTTTATAACTGGAGGAAGGGGAAAATTAAAAAAAAATTAACAAATAAGCATCCAGTCCTACTATATCACACAAAACTTAAGCATTCGACGTGTGTCTCTTTCTACCACGTAAATTGCGTGCGTACTACAGCAGTGAAAACATCAAAGATCGCAACGAATATAGTAAACAATAATTTTCATATCACACTACCACTTAACTTTCTATTTCGTTCAAATATTTGCAGCGTAAATGCATTCTATAGGGTTTTGTTTTTCTTTTTATTACCTTCGCTCTATCACTTTGAGGAATTTATCTAGGTCTTGTGACAAATATTGAAATTCCAAAAACATCTTAGCAGGTTTCCTTTTCGTGTTTGAACATCAAGGGATAGTTACGCAGTTGGGATACAGAAATAGACGTGCACTGTAAAAAAAAATAATGGGAAAATTACCTGACAAGTGTAACGTAATATTCGCAAACTTGTGGGGGGAAACATAGTTTTCCTTACAGGTAAGGTAGAATTACCGCACTCAGGAGTCAAATTCATGTACATGGCAGTGGAAAATCCCATAAATGGATGGGAAAATTATCTCATGACGCGTACATCTCTTCAGCATTGTCTCAACAGCTCAGTGGGGTGACTGGCGGATGAAACAAATGTCTAACACGCTAATATTCACTAATGCAGTCATGCTGTCATCATGGTGCAATGGATAATGCATCGGCCTTTCGTGATAGAGGACCTTGGTTCACGTCCGTCCAGTAGCTAGTCTCGGGGATTTTAGTGTTGAGGTTTTGGTTACTATTCGTCAGAGGATATACGTAATAAAACCATCAACAGTACTAATACTCCGGGATATTTTAGTGTTGAGGTTTTGGTTACTATTCGTCAGAGGATATACGTAATAAAACCATCAACAGTACTAATACTCCGGGATATTTTAGTGTTGAGGTTTTGGTTACTATTCGTCAGAGGATATATGTAATAAAACCATCAACAGTACTAATACTCCGGGATATTTTATTATTCAATATAGTTAATTTTTCCCTTACTTGTATGGGATTCACACTTTTGTCAGGTACTTTTTCCATAAGATTATGGAATAGTACTTTACTTGTAATGTATATTTACTCTACATTTAAGAGGTAATTTTTAGCCTCCCTTACATGTAAAGGAATTTCACCTCATTTTTTTTTACAGTGTGGCCCTCGGATAGTTACTATAGACATAAACGTAGCACAGTGTTGGAAACACAGAAACTTCAATAATCGAAATCTTACCACCGCACACTGAAACAGCGTAATTACTATGAAACTAGGAATTTATTTAGCATTGTAAGATATTTACACCCTGGAATAAAAGGGGGGGCGAACATATAACCCTTGCAGTGACAGCCCAGCATGCTAACCATTACTCCACTGTGTATTCCTATATTTAGGTGAACTTATTTAGAATATATTGGGACTTGAACTATTAACAAACAATAATATAATATAAATTACTCCAGTTATTCCATAGCATTAATATTTACCATGCGAACAAATAAGTTTATTAAAAAATGATGCAGATAAACAAAAAAATTCCCGTCGTTGAGAGAAAATTTCCTATCCGAATAGCGATACTAACTCATAAACTTGCATGTGATGTAATTTTTCGCAAAATGTATGTAACCTGGATGCTAGTAATCCGTTTTGAAATTCAGTCGGCATATATGAATATATTTCCAATGCGAAACAACAAAAGCCCTCACATGTTATTTTTTCTAAAGGTGGTTAAATACATATTTTTTAATTTCTCCTTTTCAATATATACAGTCGTATATGCAAAACATTTCATATGTCAAATTATTCAATACTAATCGCTAAGTCTTACCTAATAACGTATTTACAGTATTTGGCAATACATATCACTATATATTCACAAATAATATACTCATTGTATCATGTGCTCTATAAATATATTAGACACGCGCGCGCACACACACAAACACACACACACACACATACATATATTATATATACATACGTATAAATGTGAGTAGTTTGAAGAAACTGTTTGTGAAAAGTGAGAGCCATAAAGATACCCGTAATAAGCCAAATTGCACCAGCAATAGTCCATCGATGTACTACGCCACAGCAATAAAATGGCCTACATATGGCTACCCATACTTTCACCAGCAATAAGTATAGGTTATGTGCTGCCATTGCTGGAATACATTTGGAAAGCTATTTATGGGCCATCAATAGTTCACCTACTCTCAACCATCAGTTTCATTTCCATCAACATTCCATTAGTGTGCCATAAAAGGCATGCCAAATGTCCTCGTGCCAGCAGATAACCATAGCAGGGCGATTTGTGTAGACCCATAAGTTTTCCAGGCCAGTAGTAATCCAGCAATGCCATCAGTAAAACTAAATTCGGCTGTCTCTTCTACGTGGGTAACTCCTTGGGCTCTTGAGCTACTGACACCCGACTCACACGCAGCTTGCCTTACGTACTTCGGCTTCCCCGGGGAGCGTATAAATGTGTACAACACAGCCCCCGAACTTTCTTCTACATTGTCGATCTATTCCTGCCTCACCATCCTTTCTTCATATCACACACAGTTCCGTCCCTCTCGAACTTGTCACGGTAATCGTGTCATTATTACACGCTGTTCGAAAGAAAAGAGTTTTTTTTGCTCCGCCATTTCCTCTGCTATCGTAGTGCTGCCGCTTGTGGCTACAAATGGAACTAATCACAGCAGGTGCGCTCGCGCAGCCCCAACATTGTCGTTAGAGCGTTAAGCATACGCAGTCCCATCGGATTGTCTACAAGTTTAGTCCATTCATGGTTAATTACAATTTTGCTGAAGCCCTGCTGAAGTTATACTTCCAAGATATTCCTCCACCTCGTGAAAACTGAGCTCAACAAAGTCCAGAACATCACACCAAAGAGACTGCGAAGAGCATTCGTCCGCACTCAGTGTAATAATATTCTGCATAAAAACTATTTCTTACCAGATGTTACCAACACATATGTTTATTCACTGTTTCATTCACATTAATTATAAATGAAATTAATTATAAATTTATAAGTAAAATACCACTTAAAATTTTAATTTAACAAAAAATAAGGTACTATAACGTTAACGGAAGTATAGAATTCTTGTGAAGCATGGCATATTTAGGAAATAACCAGACACGTTATACATGGGGTGATTTTTCAAATGTTAGATTCAAATAGTGTGAATAAATCGCGAATGGACTGTATAATAGTTTCTCTGTTATTAACGTACATACAGTGTAAAAATTAATCAGAGACACCCGGCTTCGGTAATAATTTATATATATTATATAATTGAGTGTTTAATCAGACATGGAATACTTGAACATTAATCACAGAATCTAATGAATGTGGCACATAATTTATTTAAACAGCAGGGGTGGTTTTAACTGCTGAGTAGTTATTAGTCGAAACCGGCTTGCTATGTTACTTGGTCAGCACTCAAGAGCAGAAACGGTCATTTCATTTAAGACACACACAGTGCCGGAAAGTGAGTCTATTCGCAAATGAAAAATTCAGTATTATTAGAGACATGCGTTTTTTTTTTTTTTTTTTGCAAAAAATATTTATTGCCACGCTAGACTTATATGTCTTACGTCCACGGCCGCAATTTTCTTTGGTTAATGACCACATGTCTACGTGAGAAGTTATGTTCTTATTTGGCGTGGACAGTCATGATAAAGTACTCCGATACTGAACGTCCATGATTCGTGGACAGACACTTGAGGCACGCGGCATTTAAAATTATCCAACCACGAAAGTGCATATGAACTACAATGTTTTGAAGTACAACAGGTCTTGAAATATTTTCGCGAAAAACATCCATCTCGAAGCATTATTGAGGGACGTGAATTGCTGTAAAACCTAACTTAGTCAACAAATTTTGAAATTCGTTTAAAATTACCACATGCAGAAAAACATATTTGTATAAATATTTTGAGTTGTTGATTAGCAATGTTATATCGTATTCTTTCAGATATTGCTACGCACTGAAATATTTTGAAAGCGTTAACCACGTCAGTAAATACAACGTACAAACTTATAGTCACAGCGATATCCTCAAAAACGTATCCATTGTAACGTATTGTGTTGATCTGAATGACAGTTATATTGCCAGTGGCCTAAATTTACATAATTAACATGTATACTTATGGTAACATGCATATATTGGGCAGCATAATTATTCTTGTTTTTAAATTGAAAGATTGTCTTGTATGTTAGTTGTTTTGTACCACATGTACTTTTTAAAAATAGTGTATTTTTATTTTATGTTTTGATAGTTTTACTAACTCCACCCACGTTTATGTTTTACGTAAGTTGGCACCTGATCACGACGTCACAAGCTGAGGCGGTTTTTTGAATGTTATTTTGAGTTAAGCCCTATCTTTGTAGTGTTATATTTAATTCGGAACGTTCACTGACGTATGTATTATTGAGAATGAACTTAGACGACATATTGAATGTCAAACGTCGTTAAGCTGGGCAGCCAGGGCTGCTGGCCCAGAGGTTAAAATTGATTAATATGTGGAAAATTGGTTGAATCAACTTGCTGAAGATTTATTGAATTACGACCGACGGCGTGCGCTGGAGCGCAAATTAATGGGGCCTTTGTGTTTTTTTTTTACATTTTTGCTGCAAATGAATTGGTGTAGGTAACATACTAATTTTCGATAACACCTTAGTACCTGAGGTGAAGCAGTGACAGATAATCCTGCAATAAATGCGTAACTAGACTGCTTGTAATTAGCCTATTGCACATATCCCTCAGTTTGAGAATTGATTTACTCTTACCGCATTATTCTGAGCTAAGCCAGGGAAGAGTTAAAAATCAGTTTTGTGTGATATTGTAATTTTTAACTGAACTTTGAGAAGGAACATTTTAATTTTGCGCTGTTATAACGACACGTGACTGCTAGCTTTCAAATTCATTTAATATGAGTGTTATTGTTTTGCTGTAAGCTATTTGAATGCAATACACTGTATTAATCACATTTTCTGACCCACTGAATTTATATTTCATTTTGAAACAGCTTCTTAATGAAAGTCATTTCCAATTAAACTGCATGCTTCACCGTTGGGTATTTGTTTTCTGTAGTTTGTTGGTAGCATTGTGATATTTTTCTTTTTTGTGTAAATGTTTTGCTTGCGTGTATCAACGGAAGTTGCACTATCAGACAAGGAGAAAATACTACATGTTTATCCGTCCCTCACTCACATTCTGTTCAAAGCCAGAAAAGAAGCAGAATTATTATAATTAACTTATGTTATATTCAAACATCACATATTTATACTATTAATTTCAGTGACGTCAATAAAAAAGGGTATTCACACTCGTTTCGTTGCAGTGACTCTCCATACGAGGGGGTTAGTCGGTGGGTTTTCTCGGGGATCTCCCGTTTCCCCCACCCTTTCATTCCGGCCCTGTTCCATACTCGCCTAAATCATCCTCATTGGATCTCAAGACTTCAATGTTAAGAGCCGTCCAAATTTATTCTCTCACTCCATACGAGGAGTATACAATTCACTATTAAATTAAAAATTTAAGTTTCACTATATTTCACTCATTTGCTATGGGAATTACAGTTCGCAATTTTCACGAGATGCTGATTAATAAGAACACATTTTAACGAATATTTGATTTTATAGAACATCTAGTAACCCTTCATTTCGATTCCCAATTTATCCAATTATTCACCTTTTAAAACGAAGCCACAAATGTCTGACAGAAATTGGTATTGCGATTCAAAGAATTTGTAGACTGATTACATTACATGGGACAAATTTCTGTGAGGGGTCCGTAGCATATTTCAATCGAGTTATGGCTTTTTGTAATCCCCTCGCAGCGTCATTCATACCGCTGTTGAGAATTTCAGCAAAGTGTTCATATGTACCGAGCTACTATATGCACGAAATCCCGCTCCAAGCCAACTCTATTAACCATACGCGAACAACATTTCAGCCATCAAAGCACTCTCCACTGGTAGTAATAATATTCTTCGTGTGATACGAATACTCCCATTTGGTTGTACATCCGGCTCTATTTAGAGAATCTCGTACATGTCCTAAGGAATCTACTAAAAGAGGGACGCTCCAATAAGAAATGTGTCGTAAAGAGTAACTATAATAACGCGAATGTAAACTAAAAAGCTATAAAAATCGGTCCTTTGATAAGATTGTAATGTAATAATAAATACACACTTAAGTTACATGAATGGCAAAATATGTAGTGATATTATATTTGGCTTATCGGAATTTCAGTTGTCAACCGTTACACTTAGGAAAATAATTTAAAACGAAGACCTACATTTCCTTATTCGACTTAAGCACTTCAAACCACAAGCATATAGCTTCGACAAGCATGACACGACTGTTAAAATTGAACAACCAATCAAATACAAGATACTTTGTCGCCAGCATGGAGAAAATATTTACATGGCCAGCATTTTGTATTAGAAACGAAATTCTATGCTGGCCGGTTTGTACGGCACTTGTAACAAGGTGTGCAGCGTTGTAGAACGAAATAGTTCGAACAACTTTCTCTACAGGGGAAGATGTTGCATTCTACACACGAAAGATTATTTGTCAATTACCGGGTTCCTCTCATAAAATTAACATTTACAGCTTGTAGTGTTTTAACATAACATATGCACTCTTTTGTCACTCTCATGTGCTCTAAACGCCCCTAAAGGCGGTGGCCTTTGAAACTAGTCTATTCTATGGGCGCCTTGTGACTAATGCCGAAAATCCTAACCTTGGTTGAAATTGTTTTGCTGAAGATTAAGGTGGTCGCATTAAAAACGCTTTTGCAGTGTCTTTGTTGCCGTTTGCGCTGTGAGCTATGCGACTTCAGCACCAGTGAAGGTTCACGTTGGTAGTTGCGGGCAGATGCATCTCTGTGGTCGCTTTCCAGAGCGTTAATCTGACTGCCGGTTCTTAACGAATATTTCCCACTGCCGGAAATACAAACCTGCAAGTATCTTAAAGCGTTACCCCTGTGGGCGAAATTCCGAAGACCTCACTTTCGGAGCACAAGTTCTGTGTTTCACGGTGGAGCCATGGTTGAGAAGGCTGTCTCTGATGAGCAAGTTTTGATTAACACGATAATGTCCGCCCGATTAGGCTAACAGTTTAGTGACAGGTGTGTGATTACCCCGATTAAAACAAACTTGAGAAACACAAATTATTGCAATGTATTAAAGAACAATATTTACATATTTAAATAATATACAGTAACGTTTCTGAAAAATTATCATGCGGGTAGTAAAATTGTAAAAACTATTAGATTTATGGACAGTACTATAACTTAATACGACTGTTCTATTAAACATTGGTTCAGGAAATAAATTGTTCTTATGCCATATGAAATTCAGCCGTCCAAAAATTATACGTGAATTTCTGTTTTCCTAGAACAAATGAGTATAAACAAATATGCTGCAAATCTTTGTCGTGGTCAAAGAGTTAGTTCGGGTCTCAATATTACATTGCAGCAGGAACGGCAATTTTCTTGCTCCAACTGCGAATAACGTTTCGTGTGGGTTCGGCAATGTTCGTGAAAAAACCCGAACAGATAAGAAATTTGAAGAAGTTACGTCTTTTATATTATTGAAAAGTTTTTTTGTGTTTTTACTTGAAATAATCATGCAATCTTGTTGCCAAAAATATCTTTTTTAACTACAAGAAGTTTTATGTCAAATATGCAGAAAGTATATTTGTAAAAATTGCTAATTATAAGCTTGGTTTCAAATTGCAATATTGAACGGTTTTTTTTATTGTTTTGGAAAACAAATGTAATGCATAAATAAGAGAGAAGGAAAAAATATATATTTCGAAATAGAATTAAAAAAGAAAGTACGTTGCAAATTGCCGCCACGTAGACCCGATCCCACATCCTTTGAGATACCATCGCGATCATTTAATCTTCATTTCACTCCTACTTTTTGAATATACCGTTATAAAGGTTTGAGGTAGTTCAGCGTCCATTTTGTATGAGCTCATGGATATGGGTCAATGCAGAACAAATATTTCTTGAAGGTGTATTGCAAATATGGCTCTTTTATTTTAAAAAACGAGTATTGTTAAACATATATTTTTTTTGCGGTTGCCAAAGAGTGTAAAATAAATTCCATTTAATTGTAATAGCCTTTTTTTTTCCATGGAGTTCAGTTACTTTTAACGCCATCATGGACAGCATTTCCATAGACTTACTCCATTCTTCTTCCTTTGACGGTTTGGCATTATGAGCGAATCCCCTTTCTTTGTTAATTGAGAGCGATATTTTGCGAACGGTTCAACGGGAAGTAGTTGATTGTAATCATACGTCGGTAGTTTCGACCCCGGACGTTTGTGAACATTCGGGATCCCCAGCGTGCCTTCAATGGGGCATCTTTGTTTTGTTAGTTCCTGCAGAAGCATTCAAATAGGTCGCGTTTCCCTTGAATGAGATAGGTATATGTCGCAAAGTCATACTAGAGTAATGCTTGATAAAGCTGTTCGCGATAAATTGAGCACTTTAGAAATTGACCTTATAAAAAAAGTCATTGCGCTGCATGCATATATTTTAATGGGCGCACTGAGTGACATTCGCACACTAATGTTGGTAACGATAGGTGGAAAATAGTTCCATATATTAACTTCGAATAAATAGTGTTACGTAACCATTTGTGATAACTTAAAAATTTTTAATGCATTTAAAGTGTAAAAATGAACAGATTTGTAAAGTATTTACTTTTTTAATAATTTCCAGTGTCATTTGACCAACACATGAATAAAAGTGGTGAGGACGATAGTAATGCTAATTTTACATAAGGCGGAAATATACGCAACGTGTACACTATTATATCTCAAGCAGGGCTTCAAAAGTGCTCATTTTATCATGATCCGAATTTATACGTCTTATATTCTATAAATGCGTTGAAAAAAGTGAGACTAGATTTTCTGCTCCCACGTAAACCTTATCAATTCAATGAACGTATATTAATCGCTACAAGAAATAGTGATTTTAAGTTTTAAACAACAATTACATGATTTATTAAGTGTTATTATATGTATTTGTGGTATTTAGGATTTTCCGATACAAATGAGTTCGTAGACTACAGAATCTTATAGCAATAAGTGATCAACATAGCTAATGAGCCAGTTTTCCTTTACATGGATGGAAATAATTTTGGTGAAGTTATTAAATGGTTAAATAGTGGGTGGGTCTTGGCGTCTCGTTGATAGAGAAGCAACCAGAAAACAATGCAAATGTAGTAAGACAATTACAAATACCCATGTGTTTTACCTGGGACTCGAAAACAGAACTCTTCGAACAGAAGCTGGCGTGCAAACTAGTTGCGTAAAGAAAGTAGAAATCGGTACACCAGCTCTTATAGTAATCAGTATAAAGTTTTAGTACACTAGGATTGTCAACTTCAAATATTTACAGCGACATCATGTTGAAAAATAAAGCGTGTGAGTCGCTTAAATCATGTAAGTTTACATGGGATACCACAGCACTACTTGTTTGAAGAATTTGGTGGAAATAGCTTGACCAGTTCACGGAAACATGGCGTAAAAGCTTTAGTTTCTCATTTGGCGCTATCGTACAAAACATCCCGAAACAGGCGTATCTGATATAGGCTGTTCACGGTAAAGTGAGCACTTTTGAGATCCTAGCTCCTTTTTTTACTTTCAGCCATTTTTGATCCTGTAACCACCTTTTAAAATAAATATTGCAATGTAAGTAAGAATCACAGTGTGTCGATTCCACCCAAGTCGGAAGTTAACGTCTGAGGCTAAAATAAAATATATGTACTCACTATTATTTCAAATGAGAAGGCTTTCAAAAGTGCTCACTTTACCGTGAATAGACTATACTTCTAATAGATACTGAAATATACATCTTGTTTGCGGGCGCAACAAGACGCACGCCAAGGAGAGCTGCCTCGAGTGGTAGAACGAGGAATCCAGGGCGACATGCGGTGTTTGGTCGGGTGGCCTTGAACACGGAGGGTTGGAGCGTGAAAGGAGGCCAGCGGGGGCCAGTATAAAAATGGCTACTCACGGTAAAGTGAGCACTTTTGAAAGCCCTTCTTGGATTCTACTTGTATGCACGTTGCGTATTCTTACATTTTATGCCACGGGCCTCATCACTTTATTCATGCGTCGGTCAAGTGAAATCGTGGAATTATTTGAAAAGTAAACATGTTATAAATCGGCTAATTTTTACACACGGATGCGTTAGAAAAAACGTAAAGCGTAAGAAACAATTTAAATTACCACAAATGGTTACCTAACACTATTTATTCGACGTTAACGTATGGAACTACTTTCCATACATCGTTATCAACTTCACGGAGCGTGTGTCACTCAATGCGCCTGTTAAAAAATATATGCAGGCAGGGGTAGTGACATTTTTCTATGGTTGATTTCAAAAGTGCTCTCTTTATCGTGAACAGCATTTAGAAGTTATTCAGTTCTTTTGAGATCAACTAAGAGCGCACTGACGTATTGAACACGCCTGGAAAATGTTGAAAACAGAGGTTAATAATCCTCCAGCAACACTTCCAGATCTCACAAGAGCTGCCCAGATGGAATGGGACTTTCTTCCTGAATATAAATTCAACACATTGAATACATAAGCATGCCGTGGCGTGTTAGGGTCCTGTACAATGCACGTGGAGTCCATACACGATGCTAGGCTGCAGCGGAAGAAAAAAACTCTCTCTAGTCGGAGACACAGCAATTAGCAACGCAGCACCGCAATTAGCAACGCAGCACCGCAATTAGCAACGCAGAACCGCAATTAGCACTACAATCAGGGACCATTATGGGTCTGTGTTAGATGGGGCCGATGGTGTCGATGGGGTCAATGAGGCCAATTTGGTCAGTCTCGTGAGGGGGTCGGTCTGACAATAGGGTGTTAGTTACCTACTTTAAGTGTGACCATGATTTATAGGTGAGCGAAGAACTTGTCTGGAAGAAAGAGTTGAAGATATAACTACATGGTAATGTTATCAAAGAACTAGCATCTAAAGCCTGCCTACCTGCCTGTATGCGACGTCTCAATGGTCGCATGTGATTGGTTAGCTGCAATCATGTGGTAACTTGATGATTTGCTGGCCGGTATCTGCACAATGTATTACTGGTGCAGTACGATTGGTTCAAAGTCAATACGACGGCATAAGGATTGCACACTTGTATATTATAAGCAGTAGGGAGGTAAGCCGAGAGGTTTAGTTTGACAGCGGCTGAGTGGAAGATGGATCGTCTCGACTAGCTTCCGCCTCTTCACATATATTTTTTCTCGAGTTATTGTTTTTATGTCATTAAATGTCATTGTGTTAGGGTCAAGGCAGTCTGCATCTAATATGGTGGCGGTAGTCTTTAATGTATTATGCTTACTGACCTTTATGTATTTTTCTTCAACTTTTTATTTTCAAGGCCATTCAAAGTCATGGGGCCAAGGTAATTGCAATTGGCTTCCGATATGGCAGATGGGAGATACCTACCAAGATTGTGGTCGCCTAGCGAGATTGCGGCCTCCAGTAATGTACATACAAATGACGAACGATAAAACAAATATGGCGGCCTCCAGTAGCATGTAAACAAATTGCGAACGAAAAATCAAGATGACGGAATAAGTATTGGTGAGGGGAGTGTGTGCGAGGGAGTCAGTCGTATGCTGGATTCGAACAGAGGTGAGTACTTGGTGGTGTGGTGGGAGACCTCAGGAAATGCAAGTTTTTTAATTAAACTTTTTATAAATTTTAAGGAAAATGTTTTAATTGAAAACGGGAAATGTTAAGGAAAAAAGGGATATTCCGAGGGGAAAAGGGGGAAATGGCCACCGGTGTTACAGGCTTCTTAATTAAAAAAATTTTAAACTACAATTTTATAAAAATAAATTTTTACCAATTTTTTTATTTTTAAACGATTTTTAATTAAAATTTTTAATAACACATTTTTTTAACAAATTTTTAATAATAAATTATTTATACATTTTTTGATAATTAACTTTTTATAAATTCTTTAATCCAATTTTTTTTGGGATATTTAATTTTTTTTGGATTTCTACATTTTTGTGTTGCACTATCATGAGTACATTATGCACGGTCGATGTGCCAATTTTGGTTTAATCTTGTTAAAAGGGTCCCGAGATATAATGTAAAAGCTTTATTTTCAATTTACACTATATTAAATGGCTGGTTAATGTGATCATCGATTTCGCAATGTAATTCATTTATTATGTACTGCCAATGTTCGAAATTTGGATTAAATCGGAATATTAGTTCTCGCGATATAACATAATAGATTTAATTTTAAGAAGTCGCAATTTTTCAAATGTGTACCCGTCGTGATTTAAGACTATAAAAGTTAGATGTACAGTCTAAATTCTATATATAAACCTAGTTTGGTTAAATTCTATTGTCAGGGTTAAAATTTATTAGAGAGGGGGTGGCATACATTCCAAACAGGCAACCAGGGGTTTGCATAAACCTTTCTTTTCTTCGGAAAGTAGGCTCAAAATGAACATGAAACAATAGCAATCACGATCAACAAATGTCTATACCGATTGCAAGTGAGGACTGATTTTGAACATATACAGTAAGTGAATTGCTTCTTACATTTCTCTTAATCGTGACAAAAATGTCAGTACCAGTTGGAAGCCAAAAAATAATAATAGGTCTATCAAATATACATGTGAGAAATATATCGATACTG
Source organism: Dryococelus australis (assembly GCA_029891345.1). Classification (NCBI taxonomy): domain Eukaryota; kingdom Metazoa; phylum Arthropoda; class Insecta; order Phasmatodea; family Phasmatidae; genus Dryococelus; species Dryococelus australis. The sequence continues at coordinate 69,186,257 of CM057006.1, read as the reverse complement.
TGTTTGTTGTTGACGCAGTCATCTTGAATATATTTATGAATATTCTTGGTTGTAAAATAAATAATCTTAATGACGTCACAGGCTTTTAGGAAATCTTATTGGCCTTGACTATGTTGACTACTGTAAATATAAATTTGATTCTCTATGATATACTAGATTCGCTCTAAGATAAAACATAGCGCCTAAGTCACATCAGAACTAAATGGGTGTCATCGATTAAAGGAACATGATGATTACGAGATACCCTAGGTACTCTACTCTGTGTGATCATATTTCATAAGGACATGTTCCAATAATCTGGAAATTGTCCGTGTGCTGGTGAAATATTGGGAGGGGGCATTCAATAAAACTAATTTTTTCGTCATATTCGTAAAAATATTCTTAGAACCGGAGTAATGAACTCCATGAAATTGAAATGGCTTCATGGTAAAGCATTACGTTGAAAGCTGTATAAGCGATGAACTGCAGACTATTCTAGCATGCCCTACAGACAAGCCACCTCAAATTTTACGTCATACTGAGTCACCATTCACATTATAAATAAAGTCAGTTAGGATCTTAGCGGTGATTATAACCAATTCTTACACCTCATGTTAAGAGCATATACGATAAAATTTTGTGATGTACAGAAATCCCAAACAGAGTTTTCTGCTGTATAAGGAGAAAATATTCTGAACTTTGTGAGCCCGATACGGGCTCTCTAAAGATTAGTTAAATTACACGGTGAATATAGGGTGACTTGTGCATACAAATGAGCAGTAACCAATTTGCTTTTCCGGAAATTTAACAACTATTTTGCCACTGTTGCAGTCAAAACCTCGTACTATGCATTCATATAAGCACACTGTTAAAATAAAGAAAAGACTTGAAAGCAATTTTCTTTCTGATATATATTCTTATTACTATAACAATGGAATTAAGTATCTCAGCATATTTTTTATAAATGCACCTTTATTATGGACAATAAATGACAAATCTTAAGCAAAAGTTTTGACATGGGTGGAGGACGAAAATCAACCCACCTTAACGACGACTAAAATCTTTTGGTATGGGATGTAATCCTCCTTCCTACAAGCTCCTTTGGACCACAACAATGTGGGATTATACTTAATCGATTTGAGAAGTAGGTTTACGGGAATAATATAACAGATTCAGTCAAGGTATTTCAAACTGACGCAAAAAACTGGATGATAAAAACCACCAGGCAGCAACTCTTATATTCTACATTCTTGCGAGCCAATTTGCTTCCGTAGGTGTGTTTCACAAATTACTGGAGTCTCAGTGAGTAGAAGAAATTGTCATGTAATATTTAAAACCTGGTCAAATTTGTCAAATCAGCACAAGCCAATAAATTTTTTTTTAAATTTAATTAAGCACAACTTAAATATCCGTGATACTAAAACCGTGTTTTGAGCAACATTTTTGTGATTGGTATTAAACATCTGGGAACGAATATACATCGCACAAACCATTCAATTTATTAATGAGTTTCGATGACAACAAAGAGTTTTCTATAACATTTTTTAACCCTAACTGTATTATTAAATTATTTTAGAAATACAAGATATTGCTGTCGATTGATTTTCTGGCTTCCTTTAAATTTTATTTGATTATTGACGAGGTATAATTTTCGGACTTAAGGTGGTGCAACCTTCCATTGATTTCAAATATCCTCATAGGAAAATCTGTTTAGAATTTTTATAAATTCAAAAATTTTTAATTACATTTACCGCCAAACGCATTACGTATCCCTATATCTTTGTACATTATAAAATTGCCAGTATTTTTTACGCATCTGCTACTAAAAAAAGGGAAACTCCTGTGTCATGTTAATAAAAACAATTTTCTAGAAGGGTTAACGGGTTATTCCCGTCTATAAATTGGAATTTAACTCGGTGAACCATATGCTCATTCCAGCACTGCGCATAACTAATATTATCTCAGTATCAGCGCCGAACAGTTTTTCGCTTTTGTTGAGTTTCGTGAGTGCGTTTTGTTTGCAGATAGCTGATAATGTTTGCTCTACTGAAGCTTACATGCAAATCGATGTTTGCAACCACGGAAATGCGTGTGCCTAGCACACAATCATATCTACTATATTGCCCAGATTGGTTGGTTATCGAAAATCGAGATGTTCCGTTACCATTTTTAGAAAAGATCAAATCCCGAAGCACAAACACTTAGCGCTATGGAAATAACACTGCAAATACTGGCACGCGTATCTAGAACAAAGCAGCAATGCGGATCATAAACATAGTTTTCAAACCAGTAGACACATACATATCAGTAAGCTATATTTAAATGAGTATATCGTGAAAATTTACTCAGAACTGGAAACAAAAATAGAGCAATAGGTAGTATGAAATCTACACTCGACTTTTTTTCCTTCAAATTTTACACATTTACAGTTTTTCTATGACACAAAATTATGACTCAGTAAAATCATTCACTTTTGCAAAATTTTTCTAAATACCATCTTGTATATTAAAATATCATTATACCACGAGAATTCTGAGAAACCGTTGCTCAGTAGAAGGAATATTTAGGTTCTATAGTTTTCTTAAAGACAATACTTACACAATGGCAATGGTGTGGTTTAATTGTATTCGTAATTTAATTGGAATTATTCGATTTCCTAGAGTGTGTATAAATTACAGCATAAAAGCACCAGGACCGATTGAAAAGAAAACTCAAATGAAATGGAAAAAATCTTAAATAATTAACACACACAATTACCTCAAAGGAACACAACTGTCAAAGTCACATGGTCGACAGTCAGTCATCAGAAGACGAGCATCGTTATGTGAACAAAATACATTCACGAATTTGAATTTAATCTAACTGCAATACAAATTGGTTAGATGAAGTATAAAAACATCTCGAAGCACGTGTGTACTAAACAGTGATTTAAACTCAAATCCAATCCACGCCGTTCTTGATAATCATATAGGCAGAAAAGCAGTTCAATCCTGGGACACGGAGATTGGTTGGGCGCAGCCAGCGAGATCGGTCTACCTCATATTTAGGCTATTATTGGTGGAACCCCACTTGCTGGATATTTCGTATGAGCCCCTCCCAGTGATGGATCGACGCAGTGAGTGCCTACACAGTTTTGGTACTGTCCTAGACATACAGTGGAGGTGAGAACAGCACCTCGACCGGGCGAGGGACATGTGTGAATGCGAAGGTAGCGGTGATTATGTGAGAGGGCACTGGTGGTGCAAGACTGTACGGGCTCGGGTCTTGAGTCTGGTCAACTCCCATGTTAGGTGGAGGTGCCTGTGTCGATTGAACTTACCTAACTTCTTATCCCACATCGGAGACATTCTGCTGGTATTGTTAGCTGACATGTGGTCCAGCATCCCCTGCGCGAAGGTTAAAGAGATTATGTGGTTTCTCTGTCCACTCATCGTGAAGCTACAGGCCACATGTAAAAACTAAAACACTAAATGCCTAGTATTCACGCATAGAACAAAGCAGGGCTGTCCTTAAGTGCGAGAGGTATACACGCATCTTACACCGAACTTATATCATATACATAGAGATTAAAATAAACAAAGCCGACTTTGACACTTACCAACAGATGCTGTTTAAGATTCAACTGGACACCAGCAACCAGCCAGACATTTTGGTTTTCTGTCTCTCCCTCTCACACTTGCTCCCTGACGAAAGTGCGTAATTCCCCACATCCGGCTAAACTCCCCTCCACATTCCGCAACGTATTCCTTCCCTACCAAGGTTTGCTCCCACTCCTAGACAGCTGCCTACTGCCAACACTCTCCGTGGCCCTGTACAAGAATGCTAGCTTTGCAGCATAAAATATGTTTGGAGGGGGAGGGGGTTAGCTTCTCCTCGCCTCCGCAAGCTAACTGACAACCAACTGGGTGGCCAAGGTCCCTCACAAAGGACCGATCTACCCCCGCGCTGAGGGAGTAGCGTCCCAGTGATGTAAAATGGCGGTGGACTCTCCGTGGTGACGGATATCCCCCACTTGCTTGCGGCCTACCTGCTCGCGGTCGCTCTTCAGGGGAGCGATGTTGACGGACCTGTTAGGTTTCCCAATACTTTCAACATCCTTTGCAATTCACGTACTCGTTCGTTCTTATTACATTCGAGTAAGGTATGTTACATGAACATTTTCATGGCGTTGAACATTTTTTGAACGCCTCGCTTGCTGTATTACCATAGATCACTACTATGCGATATAAATCCACAAACGTTTTGTCCCGGCGTGGTCGCGAATGCCACTTGACATATAAATGAGTAACCATGGCTGTGGCACGTGGCGCGGCAGAGGAGCTTCTGCCCCATTCAAACAATAAATAAAAAGCACTGAATATGAATCACTGTAAACATTTTCGGTCGAATGAAAGTATTGTAAAAAAACTATGATTTATATATTATAACACAATAGGGTGCCAAAAATATAAAGTGGGTGTACTACCTCCCTTTCTCATCATAAATCCGGGGTACGCCCACGGCGCAGACTGCTTCACCTACGGAGCACACCCAAAGGAGATTATTAGAAGTGTATACTACATACACTATAATACTGTATGCTACTGCAGACAGTATATAACGGCATATTACTGCAGATAGTGTAGGTTTTTGTGTAATTATATCCAGCTCGACTTCCCCGAGAGAAAATAAACAGCAACCGCTCGTCTTAGCTGCCATAAAAATTTTTAAGTTATACCTATCACACCATATTTTTGCTTATGCCGCTGTACTCAGTTTTCTAATTAAAAGCATTGTTCTGTTAGAAATATTCTAAAACTGTATGTTAGCCATTATTTTTAGGGAAGTGGTAAGGAAAGAAATAATCACAGTAGTATTTTGTTTTTGATAAAATATTGGTTCAAGAACATTTGGAAAAAAAAACATATGTCACTTGTAAATTCTGTATTTCCTTAATTTCCTTTGGCTGCGTATTGAATTTCGGAAGTAATTAATGTGACTAGGGCAGCAGCATCTTCAAACTTCTGCTTACTCAATGTTAAGAGCATTCCTTTTTGTTCCTGCATTTCTAAAACGTTATAGTATTATTACAATTTCTCTCTCTAGAAATTAAGTGGGCTATACCAAGTTCGTTAAGGGATGGAGGTATTAATTAAACAAAATAATTACCTATGATTTCCTTATTTTATTTACAATAACCACAGCAATTCTCTGAACTCAGAATCTCACAATAAATTGATACCACTTTCTGTTCACAACTAAATACTCCAATTTCATACAATCTATAATTACTACAAAGAACTAAATTTAATTAATTAATTAATGAAAATAACAAAAACTCGTGATTTTTATACAGTTTTAATTTAAACCAAATATCAGCCAATTTATTTCGTTGCATTAAATTCTCGTAGTATAACATGGAAACTTTGTCAATCTTTCAATTATTTTGTTTGGTGGTAGAATAATGGTAAGAATATATAAATAATTTATCACAAAGAAGTAAAACATAATTTAAAATACTGAGTACGTAAATGGCGAAATCGCAGTGGTTATGAACTAAAAACGATGTAACTACAATATTAGGTAAAACCTGATTTTCATGTGATGCCTAATTCGAGTAAAATGAACTTCACTCATCCAAATACGCATAGTCCATTCATGGAATGTTCACATTTTTTTGGATCGATCCTTTGAAAAAACATCCTACGAATAGTATGTTGGCTGGTTTATTAAATAATTATCGCGAAACTTTTTTTTTTACTGCTGTTTACGTCATAGTACCGGAATTAAATAAATAAGTAAAGTTTAAACATATTTTCAATAATTCCCACGATTTCCTAGACATAAATGGAGTCAATTCTGTTTTTTTCTTTTTAAATTATAAAATGATCTATATAAGTTCCCGGTTTCTTTATCGCGCCCTACAAGTGTTTCCTTTTTTTGTCAGAATTTTCTCTTAAACAGTTGGACTCCAGTTAAATGTGCAGCTATTCAAGTCCTTTGGTCTGTATTTCGCACTAAGCAATTTATAAACCGAGGAAACAATTGTGCGCGAGTGTCGTGTATCTAAAGCAAGTTGGTTTTTTTTGTACGTGTTTTCATAAGTCAGCTTTTGTAGACTGTCATGCCAGAAATTGCTAAGTAAGCCGTTTTACACCACGTAAGTTGCTTCGATATACAGTATAAATGGCAAGGAAAACAGTAGCTGGACATTATGTTACGGAGCTTTGTCGAATTACCAAATGGTTTAACTTTGATTCCAGAATTATTATTTTACAAAAAGTAAGAAGTAATTTTAAAACTGTTTGCAGCCTAATGACAGTACTTTGGACGTAATTAATTGACGCTGGTCTATTTTTTTGTTGGATTACGATTTTGATGTGTTTATGCTCGTACGCATGAAAGGAACTTTTTACCTGGAAAAAGTTCCATGTTAGGAAAAGAACTCTATAAAGTATTTGAAAAACTAAGGATTTATTGGTGCCTGTGCAGTATGCGTCTACGTAGTGAACGTAGAGAAAATTTTCGGAGGGAGCGACAGAAAGTAAAGAAAAAATCTTGGGGAGGGGACAGGCAGGCGTTAGTGATACGATTGCTGAGGACGCCATTTCTGGCACTGCTTCTGTAACGTGCACATAACTAAAGTTAACGACTTTATTTAGTATATGGTTTCTTATTGTCTTCCATTACAAGAGAAAAAACAGCGTTGTTCCAAATGTGTCTTTGTTGAACTCCCTCGCCTATCTAGCTATCTAAAAAAAAAAAAAGGAAACGCGCAGATAATTGACATGACAGCTGCTCATTTTACTGTTCCGAAAAACTGTAATTTAAGTACATATATACATACACATATACACATACACGTATACTTATATACCCATACATATGTACAAAAATCAATATTCATACTGCGTTGATAAAAGTTCTATTTTTTGTTTCAAGTGAAATTACCTTATAAACTTGACAACATATTTCAATTTTTCGGCGTACGAACATGTGAAATGTGCGGTTAACAGATTCCAGAGCTATTCTATGAAACATTTTCATGCGAGGGACGACCGGAACAGCATATTTTGGGATCACGTGGCTGTGTGAAAATTGCGTTGTGTCTTTTATTACTTGCAGCACTAAACCCGAGGGTAGGTAGGACTATGACAGTATTAAAATTTATCTGCCGTTGAGAAATATCATTGTTTTAGTAGTGTCATTTGCGAGTATACTTGAACACCTAAATTCATCAACAAAAAAAATTAATTTTGCAAAAATATTTTTATTTTTTCTGCATTAAACAGCTATTATCGTGCAACTTTTCCATTTATTAAAACAATTTACTACAGTAAACTAATATCAGTATTCTTTTAACTGACAGTCCACCAATAAAGGGTGAATTCGTGTGTTCTATCACGTCATACAAATTTCCTTGTAAATAGGGGGTTTTATAGGAAAGTGTTACCTAAGTGGAAGAGTTAATAATGTAAAGTTAAGTTTAAACTGCTAATTAGTTTATAATTACTTGCGGAATTAGCTTGCGCACTACGTTAAAACTTTCCGCTGTTAATATTACTTGATTGTTTTTTAGTTGCAAAACATAACAAGTAGAGCAGATGTAGTTACAACTATTCGCTTTTCATGTAAGTTCACAAAAATTCAACAGTTATTGCGACCAACGTAACTGTGTGTCAAATACAGCTGCTGCGTTTTGAAACATACTGCATCGGGATATAGGTTGTTACTGCATGCACTGGTGTTGTGTTGCTTATATAACAGAACAATTTATTCATTCCCAAATGTAATGTTTATAATGGAATTTTTAGGTGGTAACTACAGAACTTCTTTATTAAACTATGCATCAAAACGTATATGATATTTTCTGGGGAAGTTTTGAATTGGAAATTGTGTAACAATAATTTGTCGCTGAGCACAAGCGCATCGAATTTATTCGAAACTTCCTTCTTGGCCGTGTGGTGGTAGGCCACCACAGACTCAAGTTCACAGATTGTTTACATTTCTGCCCTCTGCTTACACTCACCTAACGTGTATATATTTTGATTGAACTGTTTTATTAATATAACAGTGACTAAATAGTGTCCAGAGATCTACAACGATTTTAGTAAACAGTTATTTTACCGCCTCTCAAATGACTAAGTGTAAAGTGATGTTTATGTTATGCTAGTAGTGTTTACAACAGGTTAATTATTATTTTTCTTCTCTCTCTTTATTGTCCAAACTTTTCATCAGTTCTTATTCATGTGGAATGTATGAGTGATATAAATTTCATTATTCTTAGAGGACAATTGCTGGCTAAGTTAGGCCTACGGGGTAGGCCTAACCCCTTGTGACGTCATTCAAATTTCCGTTTCTGATGTTTAGCGCGGGTGTAGACCCGGGAAGAAGAACTCTCCTGGCATGTTTGAACTGAGTCGGACCTACGTTAAGTTTAGGGCTCCGAAATTGAGTTTTTGATATGTCCGCCTACAAATAGGGGTTTTTATGGCGTAGGGAGAGACGCCAATAAGAGGTAATTGTAATTAGGGCAGACTACGATCGGCGAGAAACTGACGCCTTCGCCATGGACGGACGTAAGACCTAATCTGTTTAACTTACTCTTCAGTAAAGTCATCTACTCATCTGTATTTTCACTGATGTATTTGCTACGCATTTGGAATCATTCTTAACTGTTATTTTGTGTGCAGCTTTAAAACGTGAAACACCAAAAGATCCCTACAATAACACGCGCCTACAACATTACAAGAAAATTGAAAACAAAACAAAACTTTCAATCAATATTTACAGCAAACATAGTCTTTACTGGAAAAACTATAGGTATAATCCACTTGTTATAAATGGTTATGTGGAAGTAATTTAATCAAGTAAAATGCATAATGAAATATAAAATAAAGTTATTTTATGTTATAATAATAAATTGAATAGTAGTACGCCATAACACTATTGCTGATAAAATATTCAAAGAAAACTGTGAAATATAAACAAACATGTATGGTGTAAGAACATCTACATAAATACTATTTATTCGTAGCCTTCATTTTTTTCCTAATTAAAAAATTTTGCTTCTAGAAAATAGTAAATAATACTTCAACCTGCTAAATTAAATATGAAAACAAATTTCCTTAGCTAGAAATCAAATTAAAAATTACCCTAGACATAATAATATTACTGTTGAATTTATTTGCTGGTTATTTGTTACAATATAAAGCAACTGGTATTAATGGCATAGTTCTGAAAATGTGTCAAAAATGTTTTGCGTCAGCATCATCTTTTTCAGCATAACATAGATATGGCAGCAACTCATCACCTTATCTAGCACTTTCGAAATGCAAGGTTTTGCCTTTCACTTGCTCTTACATTGCTCACAGTTTCTTTCAGAATTTAGTGAATATACACGAAATGGACTACCTCCAATAACTTCGATACATTCATATGTGAACTTACACATGCTGTGGGTTTACAAAACACGGGGAGCCACGTGACATTTGTTTACAAAATTGGTGTCATCGCTGACAGAACAGCTGTGGCGGAAGAACACAAAGTGTCAAAGTACGTCTTTTGTAGAAATGTCAAAATTATATTAAATGGACTGTACCAAATGGAAAGCTCAGATATTGCATATAAGCCGTCAGTATGTCTGACGAAAACAGCATTTCGTAAGGCACATTTCTTTTCGGGTTCTACGGCACTAAAGCACACCAGCATCACGGACACGCAAACGCATTGCCTAAACGTATTGCGGGCTGGGAAAAACAAAACGTTTCAAGTTTATTTATAATGAACAGCATACGTGCGCGAAAGTTTATGCACAAAAGTAACGGGATAAACATGTCAACTCCAAGCTATTATGTATACGTAAATCCGTATAGCAAATAAAAATCAAGTATTTGGTTTGATACATGTTTTTTACTATTGTATCTTATAATAAAAACCGGGTACTTGAAAATACGATGGGGCCATAACTAATTCTACTATTAACTATGTGTCGGATAATAATGGCATTGATATAAGACGGCGAAACTAGGCGCATGAATTTTCTTCCATAGACATCTGTAACAATATACTGAATGTTGATTCAAACTAGGTCATAGCACTTCGGCTCGAATATAAATTTTATATAATAACATAGCTAACACGAGGCGCCACGTAGCTGTAGCAGTCTTATTTCACTTCTAATTACTGCAACATCACAAATAATTGCACTTATATAATTGAATAACTGAAATTCGTTCAGATATATCCGCTTGTTTTGCTTACGGATTTCGTGTTTGTTTATTTCAAACTTCGCATATGTCAGAATGCCCGCGAGAAAATAAATGCTGAAGATCACAACACGCAAATATTTCCTACATAAATTAACAAATGTTTCTATTATTTTGGCAGTTTGGATTCACGTAATAAAATATTTCTCTCCCTTTCTCGTCTTTAAGATTTTCCTAATGTGAGTTTGAATTTCTCGTCACGAGCACCTTTATTTGATGCGGGTATTTTAAAATACATTTTCACAGCCTCCTATTTATGGGTCTAGTTATATAAACCATTTTCGAAACTGCAGTTCTCCAGCAGGTGGGCACCATTTCTTCTCTTGCGCTTGGCACTGAGATTCAGTCTTGGTTTCAGTTTTCCTTTCCTGATAATTCTGGACGAATAGTGCATTTTGAACTTTCACTTCACCAGTAGCTTATCATCCGCCACAGCACAGCTCCAGACACAACAGTTTGGAAGGGGACAGCTAGCGGATGGTTGACGAGCCTATGTGTGTGTGTTCGGATGAAGAAGGTGGGGAGGTTGCAGGAAGGGATGGCGCACCAGGTGGTAGCAGGCTGCTCCTCAAGTAGGTGGTGGTGGGTGGGGAAGCTGTACCTCGGTGCTATCGCACGGAGGAAGACTGCTGAACAACACTGCCGCGATTGCAGGAACTGAACAAAGGAGAAGAAAGAACTTTTCTCCTTCAGTTTTCTCGTAAACGAACAGTGACATTACGAAACCAAAACTGTAGTTACAATGCTGTTGTAATTATGGATTACACGATATAAAATTTTTTCTAAATATTTTTAATTAGCGATAATTTCCTTTATTTACTAACTAAGCCATAGCATAAAATAAATTACAATAAAATATTTTTTTACAACAAGAAGCAATCTAAAAATATCAATGATTTATGTGGTTACTCTTCTTTGGAGAAAAATGTCTCCTAGGTTAGGTAAATAGTGATCAAATAATCAACAAATTCACTCAAATTCATGACTAACCATGAGAGTACAGTGGAATCTTAAGAAGGTGTAAACACTAACCCACACAGTCGCGTCATCATACAACAAAAACACATAGATAACGCGGCTACCATCGTAGAGAAATAATTTCTCATAGCAACCAAAAAAATGCATACCCACAATCAAACCTCGTATAGGCTGTTCAGTGTAAAGTGAGAACTGTTGAGGCCCTAGTTACTTTTTCCTTTCAGCCATCATTTATCCTTTAACCACCTTTTAAAATAAATACTGCCACGTACGTAATAAACACCGTGTATATATTCCACCGCACTTGGAATTTAACGTATAATGCTGAAATAAAATAGGGTCTATATATTTATTGACCGTTACTCCAAATGAGAGGGTTTTCAATAGTACTCACTTTAACATAAATAGCTTATAGCATAATGTCGTTTTCGCCCTTAATAAAATGTGCAGTACCACACGACAACTGAATAAAACTGATTGCACAACAAACTAGCGACCCCAACGCAAGGAGGGATACAGATGTTCTCAGAAGACACTGGAAGCTATGGTAGACGAGTTCCAAGCAGAACAGTGCGACACGAAATTCGTTTCCTTAGAGACATTCGACAGTTCACTATGTAAGATGTGCCTGCAACTATCCCATTTCTTACCCATGACATACGTGCTGCCTACACGTTTGTGGGCCACGTGAACCTACTATTCGGAGAACTCGAGAAAATCTTTGAATTAGGGGACTGCAGATGAAGCCCACGAGAAAATAATGCGGAGTACTATCGCAGACATCCTCGATAAGGAAGATCCCGAGAAATCCACCGAAGTAACCGCCAGATTCAGCAATTCAATCAATCTGAGGTATCAACACCCTGGAGAGGATTGCAATTACTAAAGCACCATCGAATATTTGTCAAATGAAGTCATCGTTCTGTTGGATTAGTATTATACCACCATTTTAATAAATCATTATCTTGAAATTTAGAAGCAGGACAAAGTGGTTAAATTCTTAAAGTGTTCGCCAAACCACCTTCACTTGCCATCTGCTATTGCCATGCTAGCCTGATCGCCAATATTTGCATCTACTGGCGACAATGATGAAGTGAAATGTAGTGGAACACATTTTATTTTATCACTCTATATTTTCTGACAAAAAATTTATGTTTTGATGTGGAAACTACAGCTCACCAACTCACTCGGCTCATTCTGAAATCGATATATTGTATCACCGTCAGATTTCCGTCGTCCCTCTAGATGTATAAAAGGCGTTCGGCAGAGGTACACATTCTTTGTATTCTGCCCAGACCTCATGTATATCACTTGTCTCTTACTCTTATTAACTTTATCTCATGGTATCTTACGTCACGATCAGTCAGTATCGACGGCGATAAATGGTCTTCCAGACAGAATCAGGAGTGCTCCTAAAACATTATACGGAGGACAGTTCTGTTCGATTTATAAATTAACAAAATAATTATGGTCGTGAAAGCTCAAACTTGCTATTATAAATATTATACTATAGTAACCTGACTGACACATATGTGAAGCGCCGAAAAGGAAAAGATCAGAGAGTACATAACTTGGTAGAATCTCATACAGTCATTAGGGATAACTTTCCATCAGCTCCAATATTCTACGAACTTTACTGTGCTATTTACAAATTAAAATATGAACTAAGAAGTGAAACATCAATGTTTATAATGTGTTTTAACGCCACCTTATGTTTGCCCGTCTCACGTTTGGTTTGGGGGAAAACGTATGAAGCACAGTCGGAAGCGGTGAGGTCGGATAAATAGAAAACCTCGCTTGCCCGCAGCACGTACGGGGAACGAGCGAATGGCAGGATTTCCCCGGGATGGGAAACGAGCCCCCGGCATCGGGGGTCGTAATTAGAGTCGAGCTAATGAACGATGAAGTCCTCGCGCTGCCCCTGAAAGTCGTTCGTGCCACAGCAACCAATTAGAGCAGCCTGTGAAGAGCATCACCGGCTGCGCTGGTGTAGCCAGCTCTCTTCATTAAGGCTGTTGCGATACCAAAAAATGAAAGGAATTATTTTATATTTGTACCAAACATTATCCAACTTGTACGCATTGTGTTCCTCGAATAAAAAAATTACACGTTATAATTTTTGTTTTTTAATTATTTCATGTCAAATCCAAAATTGTTCGGTTTTTATACAGCTATAATAACAGATATTAACAAAGTTATACAAATAAAAATCTTTACATATTAAACAAATGCCATGGGCTACCGCGTGACACATTTATAAAGGCAGTTCACGATAAAATGAGCACTTTCGAAATCACCCTTAAAAATGGTCACTGCCCCGTCCTGCATAGGCTTATATTTTAATGGGCGCAATGAGTAACATGTGCCCAGTAAAGTTGGTAACGATGGAGGGAAAGTAGTTCCATATCTTAACGTTGAATTAAAGGTTTTCAGGTAACAACTTACAGTATAATTACTTTTATTTCACTTTCTGTTTTTCCTTACGCATAAAATTAAAAAAATTAGCATATTTGTGGCAATTTTCCTTTCCTGAAAAATTCACAGTTTCACTTGACCGGCGCCGAATAAAGTAATGAGGCCCATGGGAACGTTAATTTTACATGAGGCGAAAGTATACACAACGTGCATACAAGTAGATCTTAAGCAGGGCTTTCAAAAGTGCTCATGTTTACTGTGAGCAGCCTATAATCGCAAAATAACGGATCACACATATTGTTGTGGCTTGGGCAAGCCATTATTAGAATTATTATGATATGGCCATGAAAAAGAATTAATTGTTCTATCAAAGGTGATGCTCTATCTTGTAAATATAAATTATGTCAAGTAGTTATTTCTAATAAAAGTATAATCTTTATATATACGTCTTAAATATATTGCACTGATATGCCATATTAGAATTAGATTCAAATTGGTAATTCACTATTCTGTTGGCGGTAAGCTGTATCTTCATTCTAGTGAACTTGTTATGTGAGATATGAAAATAGTTTGTCGTATTGATGCGTGAGCCCACCAGCAGACGACCAAAGAGAGCGAGGCCCACCAGCAGACGACCAAAGAGAGCGAGGCCCACCAGCAGACGACCAAAGAGAGCGAGGCCCACCAGCAGACGACCAAAGAGAGCGAGGCCCACCAGCAGACGACCAAAGAGAGCGAGGCCCACCAGCAGACGACCAAAGAGAGCGAGGCCCACCAGCAGACGACCAAAGAGAGCGAGGCCCACCAGCAGACGACCAAAGAGAGCGAGGCCCACCAGCAGACGACCAAAGAGAGCGAGGCCCACCAGCAGACGACCAAAGAGAGCGAGGCCCACCAGCAGACGACCAAAGAGAGCGAGGCCCACCAGCAGACGACCAAAGAGAGCGAGGCCCACCAGCAGACGACCAAAGAGAGCGAGGCACACCAGCAGACGACCAAAGAGAGCGAGGCCCACCAGCAGACGACCAAAGAGAGCGAGGCCCACCAGCAGACGACCAAAGAGAGCGAGGCACACCAGCAGACGACCAAAGAGAGCGAGGTCGCGAAATTGTGGAAACAGATCGGACAGTTTCCGAACAGGACTCTTTTATAAGGACTGCAACCTGTACTTCACCACGCAGAGGACGAGCAAGATGGACCAGCTGATGGGGTTCGAGACGCCCCAATCTCAGTGTATTGAGCCTAAGGCGGCGAGACAGATAACACCGTTGCTGTAGGACCAACGATGGACAACATAGATATATGATTGGCCGTTAATCCTTTATCAGTCTTAACAGAGATCCAAGAGTCACTAGTCACATATGCAATTTGATTAAATTTGATTAACAAATTTAAATAAGAGATGAATTTCTCAAACATAATTTGCAACCTGGGTAATAACCCCCGTCCACGTATTTGGACATATATCTTTCACAAATCAAACAATAGAAATTTGTTGTATGTCCGTGTTCTCAACACTGACACATAGATAGTCTTAGATCTTGAACTCGATAGTAGCAAGGGCAAATACGCTTCACACCAATTTCTATACACTTCCTGGCACGACTCTGGAGACACCTTGATTATATTATATTTTTTTACACAACTTTAATTTCGTTTGTTCTCTTTGTTGGCACCAAAACCGTGTTGGAAACACCATTTCCTGTAGACAAATCCAGAATGCAGTTACAGTCACACGTCATAAAAAACATTTTTGGCAGTGAGCAGGCAAATGTTTTGTATAATTTATCATTCAGGCGCCATGTTATACATCTAATGGAATAGTAACAGTAAAATCTGCATTTTTTTATTTTTTTTACAATATTCTTAATTTGCTTTAGTATAGTTAACAGGAATGATAAATTATCACACGAGTTAACATTATTAATATTTTTAACTTTTATAACAGGCGCCACATGAATTAAAATTAAAATTATAAAACTTCATAATGAAAATGGGAATTGTAATCTTTCCAATCCATGTTAGTGAATATGTAACCACCTTGATTAATAATTACCAAACACGAACTATCCCTTCCGTTTCCCGTAACTGAATTCTGGAACATTACTATTTAATGTTAAAACCTTTGTTTGACATACGTCGAAATATGTTCTTTTATCTCTCCTATTATACGGCACGAAAACCCGACAAACGAACACGTTTGACGTTCGTCTCGTCGTACGATTTTCAATGGTAACTATTTCGTAACAGTTTGGGAAAATTCGAAATTATTTCCATCGTACGAGCTTCGAAAAGCTGTTTATCCATCAGTTCGCCATTCCAATATATCGTCGCCGTATTTTTACTATCGCCAACGGCGAACGAGCACTCCACGGCATGTACACTTATTTTTTTTTTTTTTTTAATTCAAAGTGAATATGTCGGGATTCGAATTCACGTCCCTTGGATCGTAAGTCTAGAGCGCTAACCACTACGCTATCCGATCGTTGTGAAAATAAGGTTGGCCTTTGCTTGCATCAAAAATGTTATAATGTCTACTTTCAAAGTTTTTTTATTATAATAATTTAACTAATATACATGCGAATAAAAATCGAACACTTCAGCTATATCGTGTGCAATAAAGGGTTAAATAACGTAATTAAATAGATAATGTCGATACTTGCAGAGTAGGTTAACTTAAAGTAATACGCTCCCCCGGCGCAATATAAAGTATTAAATAAAATGTAATATGTTTTACGGATTATATTTTAACAGATATTTTTGGATTAAACATACTTGACGTAAAAATGACAACATGTGTTCTACCTCTGAGACGCGTTTCCCCACAAATAGCCTGTTCGGTAGGCCCTCGATGCGGAACCGTACCATTGGTGGAGGCGCCGAGTTAAATATAAAAAGTTTACATATATTTGAATTTATTGTAAAGGGCTTTTTAACGTCCCCCGGTTAAGTGCGTGAAGGCTTGACAGGGGATGGCTTACAGACTAGCTTATAGCCTAACGAATTAATGCCCATGCTTTGACCGGGATTCGAACCCGGCGCCAACCGACTGCGCCACGGGAGGTCGGCCACACATTAAAATTTAAAAATGAATGCATGGTGTGTTATTTTGTGATTACATATAGCGCGCGCTAGCTCACGCTGTCATATTTTTCATTTGTAAAACCCAATTAGTACGTTTATTACAGCTGCAGCAAAACAGTAAAAAAAATTGGATTCGGCACTGAATTATTTTAAAAAAAATTACACAGTGTAATTTTTTTTATTCCAGAAAAATTTCATCTCATACAATGCGTACAAGTTGAAGAACGTTTGGTACAACTATAAAATAATAATAATAATTTTTTTTTTTTTGGTATATCAATAGCCTTAAGATTCCGTCACCACGGCGGGCTATTGGTGACACAGGCGGGATTGCCTGTCTGATCCGCGGAGCAGGGGGGGGGGGGTGCACTTGCTGCCTGGGGTGAAAAAAAAACGGCAGTCTGTGTCGTCCTCTGCCGTGTAATGGCGGGCCATTAGCCGTGATTTCGCCTCCAAACAGAATATCCTGCCCCCGCCCCCTCCTTTCCACTCCAGGATTCCAGGAGTCCATTCCCAAAACCCTCTCTCGCGCCTGTTAAAATGCCTTTCATCAGCGATTCGGAATTAACCAGCCGCGCGGGCTGGCGCGTGTCCCCCACGGGAATGAGAGCCTAATTAGCTCGGCTGTGACTCGTGCCAGTCCCAGGTTCCTTACGTGACACGCACGTTGGTGTTTCAAAGACGTGTTCTCGCCAGCTTCATTACTGTACCGCTTCGAATCCCGCTCCACAACATTCTAGTCCTTAAGAGTGGAATGGACGCCCGGATCCCCGTGGAATAGTTGTTTGCGCGAATACGTGTATCTCGGTAAACAAATGTTCTGTAAATACGACTTTTTATGAAAATACATATAAAAAAAAAAAACAATTCTCTATGCCCCTATTTTTTTTTTTCATTTGTCATATTAAGTGCATTACTGGAGGAAAAAATTCGTGAAATTGGTCAAATAACGCATTTTTAAAGCTTGTGTATCCATTTTCCTTAAGCGACAAGTAAAAAGTACAAAGATACGGGCGTAGTTTAATCTGTGGTCTTTCGTCGTGTGTAATGAAACCCCGCTGTTACATGTCTAATTTGCACAGTACAGCGTCACGACGGCAACACTGTGCGCCTTGCGCGTAGAGCCGATGATGCCCTAGGCGTGCGTGTTAGTGTCGCCCGTATCGCTCCCTCGTTTCTTGACCTTCGACGAGCAGCTTCAGCCCACTCTTAAGGCCCCCGCCTAGCTGGCGCTGTTTTCCGCGGTGTAGAATGCTCTAAATGCACGTTTCCCAACGAAACTATTAAACGCGCGTCCAGCGCGCTGATCTACGAATAGAGCACACACTTTAGAAGCGAGCTGTTGAGTGCTTCCAAGACGTGCATTACAAATACATATTCAAAGCACTCGAAAATTGCTAAAAACGCCTTTTTAAAGCCCTTTACCTGGAAATATACGCACTATATCCATACAAGACTACTCAAGGGCCTTGTATTGAACCTTCCTACAGACGTTCCATCAATACAACAATAGGGTCGCCGGTGAAATTCTCGTAGGTAAAGGCTGTTAACGATAAAATGAGCACTTTTCCAATCAACCTTAGGAAAAAGTCACTGCTTCTAGCTGCATATATTTTAACAGGCGCACAAGTGACGTGCGCCCAGTAAAGTTAGTAATGATAGCGGAAAAAGTAGTTCCATTTCTTAACCTCGAATAAAAAGGGCGAAGTAATGATTTGTGATAACTTAAATTATTACTACCGCTTTCTGATTTTCTTCATGCGTGTGAGTGTAAAAATTTGCAGATTTTTAAAATACTTACTTCTCTGATAATTTGAAAGTCTCACTTGACCGACGCATGAAGGAAGGGATGAGGTCCATGGCAATGATTATTTGACACAAGGCGGAAGAACACACAGTGTACATACGAGCAGATTTTACGCACGGCTTTCAAAAGTACTCAGTGAACATTGCATGTTAGTTAAGATCCATGCGCTTAGCGGCGATGGGGCGTTGAGCGTGGCAGTGTCCCAAGTAGCAAACAACAAGCATAGAACAGTTGGCCAACTGTTAACACAGGTTGGCCCACATGACTGTAAGTGTTTTTTTATGTGGTACAGAATAAAACCACGTAAACAATAGTGAATGTATTTGCTCGGGAAGTGTTTTTTATGCGGTCCATTAAACACAAAATGATTAAAAGCATTTTATGTATGGCCCACAAGCAAACACCAGTGAATCACCCACTGGCATCTTAGAACACGCGGAAAACGTTTGGCTGATGTATGCCAAACAGTATGAAAAAAATAATAATTTTTCCATATAAAACGATCATGTGGCAGACAGGGTCAATTCTGATAGTTGGGCATCATCATGTGGCCAGTTATGAGCCACGTATCACAAAAGATTGACAGAATTTCATATGTGGCCCACAAGCAAACATCAGTGGAACACCCACCACAGGCATCTTATAGTATGTAGAGAATGTGTGGGTAATGTTTGCCAAAGTGTACATACTGCCTTTTGTGGGGTGCCAACTGTTCCTTATTACTGAGTAAACATGATCAGCAAGCTTATTTTCCATTTATGACATACCGACTATATGTTGTTGTGCAGTAGCAAATAGCATGAGTATTCAATAGATTTTTTTTTTGTTTCATGTATATATGAAGTAAATGTATCACGTGGAATTGCAAGTAATAGTAAATAATAGTTTTTAGGCCAGAAACCTTCAAAGCATAACACGCAAAAAAAAAAATTATTTTGCATTTAAAATTCTACCTGAAAGTAGTCCGAAACTAAAATACTAATATTTTTAACGAAACGCATAAATCCCAGTATTGACTCGTGATACTAACATTGTCTATATAGCAAAGCTAATAATGCAATATATATGTGAAGTAAGTATCCACATTTACATAAAAGGTCGCATATGAATGCATAGTAGAGTAGTTGATAGCATTTTTAACAGTAGGCTTAAGGTTTGTGAATTCGATTCCACGCTTCTCCAAAGAAATTTACTAATTGTGAAATAAAGCTGAAGATAACAGGTATGAATATGGTATACATCAATTCTAATTGGGTTAGGCACAATTATTTTTTGGTTTTGAAAATTCATGGCAAGCTGCGTCTATGTGGGCCAGAAGTGGCCAATAGCTGGGCCACAAGTGGCTTACCAACTTACGACATGTGGTTTACTTACGGCAGGCCAGAAGCAGAAAGCTGGAAGTGGCCCGCTTGTGGTTAACTTACGGGCAACTCTTGTTTTCCCAGATATCAGTCAACAGTTCATCAAGGATAAGTGGCCGCTAGTGGTTTACTTAAGGCCAACCCTTGGTTTGCCAGACATCATCTGACAGTACATCCAGAAGTGGCCCACTTGTGGTTAACTTACAGGGAACTCTGGTTTTGCCAGACATCTGCTGATAGTTATATATCCATATGTGGCCCACGCGTAAACACATCATACCACAGTCATCATTCATCACGTGTGCCACATGCATTTGCGGGTGCATTCCGCTTCTTGCATGCAAGTGGATGCCGCATGTGGGCTGCCTGTTCACAATCAGATCTGCACATTTGGGCCAACTATATTTTGCTACTTGGGGTTTCTCTAAATGTTCCGGCGCCTCTCGGTCTTAAACACTGAAAATAGCTCTAGGTAGGCTGCAGCCTTATGCTTAAGTGTATCTGTGCGTTAGCCGTCAGTTAATTCCTCCTAGTAATAATCAGAAGACATAAGAAAAAGTCACATTTTCTCTGATCTGTATTAACTTTACAAATCATATTTGTTAGTCCACCCCGCCCCGGGACACAGTTCTTCTTAAATACTTTCTTCTGCTGAATGTCCCGCTATCAAAAAGAATACATATATGCTTACTTATAGGCTGTTCATCGTAAAATGAGCACTTTTGAAAGCCCTGCTTAAGATCTTGTATACACGTTGAGTGTTCTTCCGCCTTATGTAAAATTAACATTGCCATGAGCCTCATAACTTTATTCATCCGTCGGTCAAGTGAAACGGTGAAATTATTATAAAAGTAAATATTTTACAAATTTACTCATTTTTAAACTTCGGTGCATTAAAATAAAACATAAAGCTAGAGGAATAGTCTAAGTTATTTCCCAAATGGCTATCTAACACTTTTTATTGCACGTTAATATATGGAACTATTTTCCCCTCCATCGCTACCAACTTTACTGGGCACATGTCACACATTGCGCCCGTTGAAATATATGCAGGAAGGGGCAGTGCATTTTTCTAAGGTTAACTTCAAAAGTGCTCACTTTATCGTGAACAGACTTTACTTACCATGACCTTTATTGTGTAACGATGTATAGATTCAACAATTTCTGGCAAGCAAGTGGTGTAAATCTTACACCATCAAGATTCGGCGTATTCTGCCCGTGTGAACGGTGCGCACTCGACTAGTATTCTCCACTTTTTAGACGGCGAAACATAGTTAGTAAAATTGTTGCCATACCAAAGTAATAACTGAGTTACGAAACAGCTGGTATGCAGGATTTTGTATGATATTATAATATACTAGCTGACCTAGCCGGCATTGCCCGAGAATAATTATAACAGTTGGAATTTTTTTTGCAGGGTTGGGAGGGGGAGCGAGTTAGACCTGATGTGGAGCCGGATACAATTTTTGCCGACATATTATTTAAATTTGGGTACTGAAGAGTACACCTGCCAAACTTTGTCCAGATACGCCCAACTGTGTAGTGTTGTATATAGACAAGACATACGAACATACATAATAACTTTGACTTATACATGTATATATATATATAAACGATAAGTGTTTACAACTGTACACAATAGTGTACAGGGCTCCGAGACGAGCAATTTGATGTAGGGCACTTGTGGTCCAGAGGGTCAGGAAACAGCAGTAAATCGCTTGACAAATGTGTACTAAGACACGTGTAGCGCGCTGCTGTGGTGGACCCGGCTTTAATCGACCTGCTGTTCAGCTGAAGCCGGTTTGTACAGAGGTCAAATCAGGCAGGAAACGTTTAGTAATAGCTTTCGTTTGAAACACATGTTGCATTGTCACAATACTACAGACAAGTTACAGAAATCAGGAAAGAATGCATGTAATTGCAACATGTGTTTCAACGAAAGCAATTACCAAACGTTTCCTGCCCGATTTGACCTCTGTACAAACTAGCTTCAGGTGACCAGCAGGTCGATTAAGGCTGGCGCGCTGCACGTGTCTTAGTACACATTTGTCGAGCGCTTTTACGGTAATTTCCCGACTCTGGACCACAAGTGTCCTACATCGAATCGCTCGTCTAGAAGAGAAGTTCAAGGGAGCACGTGTTAGTTCTACCACGGAAATATGGTAAAAGGGAAACTCAACGTGAGTCGAACCCGCGACCGCCCGCCGACTGGACAAGTCCTGCTGTTCGTGGCCACAGTTTTCCTCCAACTGCTCTTCTCCCACGCAAGATTCGAGTGACATCCACTCCCGTAGCTCCGTATGTTCTGACGTTGCCGCAACATTGATGCTCGATGGCTCCTTCGTGCTCCGGAGGCTGCGTTTTGGTTTCACAGTGCTTAAATTCCTTCAACACTTCGGAAGTTCGGTCGGACCCTCACATTCTTCATAAACCGGCAGACTGCTTGTGATATTTGCGATTGCTTCAGAGGGCGAATCGTTTCGTACAGTCCGTTCGCGGTTTCTTCGCACCTTTTGGATCAAACTTTCGAAAAAATTCGTATAAGATATGATTGTTGGTTTTTCTAATTATGGTATGTAATACAAACGTTGTATTATTGTGTTACCATAAAAGAATATAAACGTCCCTTATTTTTGGTTAAATATATGTTTTAATTATATTGTATCTTTAAATTGTAACACTTCGTTTATAATTAATATTAATTAAACACGAATGTATATAATGGGTGTGTTGGTATAGTACTTTTAAAAAATAGTTCTTACGCAAAATATTATTACACTGAGTGCGTAAGAATGCGGTGCTCCGTACCTGCTGTGTAATTTTCTAGACTCGATTAATCTTTGTTTGCGTGATGCGGAGGAATATCCTGGGAGTAAAACTTTATAAGGGTTTCAGGAAGTTTGGAAGCAACCGTGAATGGATTATAGTTGATGTTTGTTAACTTTCTCCTAGCCTCCTCGGGCACAGAGTACTACAGCATACAGAGGTGAAATGGTGGCTCGTGTTGCGAGCTACAGTCACACACGACAACAAGATGGCCTCACTGGCCAGTAAGATGGCGGAGCATGTCGTTCACCAATCAGCTGCTGGAGACTAGCCCGGCAAACGTCAGCCCGTTCAACGGGGAGCATTTCAAAACGTGCAATAGCCAATCAGGCGCAATGTCCGCTTCCACAGATTCACACAGCCTATGAGCGACCTACTTCGCTCTCTTAAATAAAGGGAACAGCAATGCTATTTCTATTCTGTATAGTTACTTGTTCTGTGCCTCGGGTTTGCGTTGTAGTTAACGCTGTGGAAGTTTACGGACTATGAAGCCTATCTCAGAACATGTAATTTATTTACAAAAAAACGAAAACTACAAGTTGCTGGAATGTGTATACTCTGTACAAAGTGTTCGATTTATGGTTTTTCAAATATGAGTTTTGCGTTACAATTTTGATGTGCAATAGCATATCGTCTAATACTTGCCGCGAGATTTTTAATTGTCAACATATCACAATCAGCAGATAATTTCGCAAGACAACTTATTTCCTTTTGCAAATATGTACGCATACTCAGTATAGATGAATTCGGTTTTAAAGCGGATATACAAAGCCTGGGACTAGTAACGCTTTATCGCATATGTACAAGAAAAAAATTTAAGAATTTGCTTCTTACTTCTTAACCTAACTACTTCAAAAATCGTACTTGGTTCTATACCCTGCCCCAATCAACCTCCTTCATAATAAAATTTTAAGCAAAATTTTCCCAGTATCATAAAAAACGACTAAATGTTTATCCAACCGCCTCATAAAAGAAGTAATTATTACACTTTAAATGGGCCTGATTTGATTCCCCTGTGTCTGTGTTTAGTGTAATTTTTTAAGTGTTTTTAGATACAAGAAAAGAACTTTAACACTTGGTAAAGAATTTTCGTCTGTTGTCGAAATTTTAAACAGTGGTTTAAAATAATTGTTTTAAAGCCACATAGTGCATTGCTTGTATTCGTTAATATTTCGCTTTCATGTGTTTAAATGTAAGTGGAAACTATCTACATATTTTATTGGTTTTTCTTCTAAATAAATCGGTGTTTTCAGGTTTACATTGTCATGAGTATAAAAAGGAGTTGTACAGTCTACATTTCAAATTTCTTTTAAAGTCAGTTGTTAGTCAAAAGTCGTTATCAAAATGATTTTTCCAACAAAAATCATTTTAAATATTATTATTTATCAATGGTTAATCTCTTATAATTGTAAAACTGCTTCTTACTTAAGTATGTAGATATATTTTTAAATAATTTTCAACTTTTCACCTATAATATTTAACTGATCCCGCGAAAAGTAATTCTAAATTTAATTATTTCGTTTTGGGAGGAACTGGCATCTACTTATCCGTCAGTTGGGCCGTGGTGGGCTAGTGGTTAGACTACTCACCTCCCACCTAGGCGAACTCGGTTCGATTCCCGACGGGGTCACTCCCGGATTTTCACATGTGGGAATCGTGCCAGACGATGACACTGGTTGGCGGGTTTTCTCAGGGAGCTCCTGTTTCCCTCTTCCCTGTCTCATCCCGGCAATGCACCATATTCACCTCACTTCATCTCATCAATTCTCAAGACCCCACGTTACGAGCCGCCCAAATTTCTCCACTCCACTCCACAACTTTATGTGCTTAGCTCCTCATAAGAAATACAGAGAAACACTGTTAAGAAGTTCCCGCAGTAGTAGGGCCAGGTGAATTACATGTCGATGGAGCAAACTAAAAATAAATTTCGCAAATGTGCAAAAAATGTGCAAATTGCGCAATTGGTTTAATTGGCATATTGCGGAATCGTAATTTTCTAAAATTTGGGATTTTTAAAAAAATTTTATTCATTTTTTTATTTTTTATTTATTTATTTTTTTGGGGGAAAATATGTATGTGTAATTGACGAGCGATCTTCACTCTCTGACGTTCGGAAGCCGACTCAGGAGAGGGGTATATTGTTATTGGGTGTATAGGTGTCCAAGTTGGTGCAAGAGTGGAATTAGGGTCCTTTATTTTTTATTTGGAGAGAAGTAGCATCGATGTTCACTGTACGACGCCTGAATATCGACTGAGCATTACATATGCGAAACCGTGGAAATGTGCAACTCGAAATTTTTTTTTTTTTAATTAATATTCCATCAAATCAATTAAATACGAAAAGTGTCACAGAAATGAAGTAATACTGAGACAAAAGCTCTTTCATCATACTATTGCCATGCTACACATTCATAAAGTGATTTAACAAAATTAATATAGATAACGTAACGATATATAATAATGGAAACTATTTCGCTACCAATACATATGACAGAATAAAATAAATAAATGCTAACTAACTGAACTCCATTCTAATCACGTGATTACTTCACGTAACATTAAATTGGACTAATATAAACAAAATGCAAACATCGATACACAAATACTGTCACTCCTCACCTTCCACAAACTGAATGAATACACTAAGAAATTAATTTAACTTACTCCAAGAGTGTGCTGGTAATTGCGGTACTGATTGCGGTGCTAATTGCGGTGCTGATTGCAGTGCTACTGTGATGCTGTGTGAAACATGTGGTGCTAGTGTGGTACTATGTGGTGCTAGTGTGTTGCTGTGTGGTGCTAGTGTGGTGCTATGTGGTGCTAGTGTGTTGCTATGTGGTGCTAGTGTGGTGCTATGTGGTGCTAGTGTGGTGCTATGTGGTGCTATGTGGTGCTAGTGTGTTGCTATGTGGTGCTAGTGTGGCACTATGTGATGTTAGTGTGGAGCATGTGGCTGTGGATGTGGAGCAGTGAGGAGCAATTGATGAGGAAGTGTGTGAGGATGAGGAGGAGGAAAAGGATGAGTATGAGGAGCAGGGTGAGGATGAGGAGGATGAGGAGTAAGAAGAAGAAAACCAGTGTTGCAACTGATATATTATCTCTTTAACACAAACTGTTTAATCTCACGTTGTTTTTGTTGAAAAAAAAAAAAAACATTTCAATCCTAAAAAATAATTGTGTGTATATTGTATGTTAAATAGAGTGTCATCCATTACAGCACATAGTTGAAGAATAGTATACATTTACAGCAGACATCAATGTGTTGATTCACAGTCATAGTAAAAATCATAAATTCTATAGAGTGCTTTAAAGTATTTTTGGTTTGTTATAAGACAAAGTCGCTGCCAGCTAGTGATATGGAGTGAAGCTCATCACTATACATTCTTTAGCCACGCTGTGCGGACAAGAGGTCATATACGCTCTAACTGTAGTTCTCCCAGACCACTTTCACCCTGTCCATTAACAACAGTGTAGATTGTGTCACCCAAGTGTTTCAAGGTCAGCTGGGTAGACTGTCTTTCTCGAGATTCTCCATCTCCCTCATACCTTTATTTTTAATGTTCATTCACAAGATTTTCTCAGCCACTTCCAGTTACCTACTTCTTTTGATTTTCAAAAGTCTTACATAATTGTTGGTTTTCAAATTGGTAAATAATGTTGTGTAAAACAGAACTAATAAATATTGCATCTCAAGTCATCTGCAAATACTTCGTCTCCATAACATCTCAATTCATCCACAATAACTGTGACAAAAGGAATTAAAACTATTTAAAAAAAAAAAACAAATCAAGTTATTTCCTTCACCATTGATTTTAATTATTTTTTTCAAAAGCATCCTTAAAACTATATTTACAAGCAGAATATTCTACAAGTTTACAACAAAGTTCTACGTGTTTTATACAAAGTTTACAAAAACATTTAAAAACTCTTACAACAATTTCAAAAGTTTACCAATACATTTAAACAGTTTGTACAAAGTGTTACATGTTTTATACAAAGTTTACAACAAATCATACAAAGTTTTACAAACATTTACTAAACTTTACAAAAACATTAGAAAACATTTTAAAAATTCTTTAAAAAATGTATAAATTTTACCAAGACATTCCTTAAAAAGTACATACATCTAGTCGCTACAA
Organism: Dryococelus australis; assembly: GCA_029891345.1. Lineage (NCBI taxonomy): Eukaryota > Metazoa > Arthropoda > Insecta > Phasmatodea > Phasmatidae > Dryococelus > Dryococelus australis. The sequence goes on along the minus strand of CM057006.1, from coordinate 69,159,421 downwards.
CTTAGTAAGGTTTTGCACATGTTAAATAATACAAATATTCGCAAACACATTAATTCATATTATTAAAAATTATTATTTACAATTTTTTTCATTCATTAAAATTAACAGAACTTTGTTTGAATGTCTTCAGTGATAAACTCATATGTCGTATCGAGGTAGATTTTGGTAAACACACACCTACACCAACAGTGTCTTCCACATAGCTTCAAGATACTTTGTACATGACGTTACGCGATCCCACACAGTGAAGAGTTTACTGCAGAGTAATTCTCGTTTCACAGGGAATAATGTAGCGATGATGGAGAAATACAGCGTATTTTCTGAAGAAATACAGAAAGCTGGAAACATGTCCTGCAGCTAGGGTAAAACAATTGGTTTGAAGAGATACAAATAACAGGTAACATGTAGGAACGACATCTCATATTGGGAAGTGGCAGTGATGCTTATGCAGCAGATGTTGCAGACAGCTGTGGCGGTATTGTGGAGCTTGGTGTGGAGCGGGGTGTGGTGATGGGTGCTAGCAGATGGTGGGGTTGAAGTACTTATGGCACGAAGTGTAGTGGGGTGGGGAAAAAATTATTCTAGTATTCTATAGTGCCCCGAAGGTAAAGTAGATACCCTATCTGCCTCAATGCAGCGCTTATCGTCAAAACCTGATGACATTATCTTGTTCATTGGTTTGGTGTAAACTTCATGACCATGCGAACGAAACTGATATTGGGTCACCAAAACCCTAGTACAATTTTGGAGGCATTCCCGATAATCCTCGTATCGGAGTTTCTGCAAGATGTTAGACTTTACACCCTTTGTTTTACACATACACTGCTCATTTGCAACAATGTTTGTATAACGTTTGGGACGTAAACATATAAAATGTGTGACTATTCGGCCAGCACATTTGTCTTTCATCACCCCGGTGCGACCTTTGTTCTCATGTGGGATTTTTGTGGATTATCGAGAATATAGTTGGAAGTATTAAACTGCACATTTAAATCTGGGGTAATTACTTCATAAACACCATCACAGGCAATTTCATAGATCAGGCTGTCGCTATCGCAGTAGAGAAGGTGCAAGGATGGTGGAGGAAATTTGGTGCTCATGTATTGGTAATGAAACTTGTAAAGGGTCAATTTGGAAAGGTCAAGAATAGCAACGCCAGTGTGCAAAGACTTGTTAAACATAACACAGCTCTTTGACATCTTGATAAGGACATCATTCTCGGCGATTATTTGCCTTGCCAAGAATGTAGGACGACCTATCTGCTCTGCAGCCCCATTGATCATGTAATATCTGGTAACTACACTTACGTTGCTTTCTCGGCGGATATTCTCCAGTGGTTTTCCATATACGGAATTATTCATGAGCTTAAGAAACAATTTCTCGAATTCGTTCGCAGCCTGAGCATGCTTGTCGAAATTAAATTCGATGTAGGGCGCCATCCAGGCCTTCTGCTCAAAGCACAGAACACAATGAACAGAGTCAAGGTTGGCTCCATACATCAAATAGTGCTTCAGTGTTTCCCTGTGTATAATATATTTCTTCTGCGGCGCAAGTGTCAAAATAATTTTTTTCATGCGAGCCGTTAGGAGGTAGGCCAGTTACTGGGGCCAAAGGCAGATTAGATGGAGCTTCATGCTATTCTTCTGGAAAAGAAAAATCAACTTCCGCACTAAAGCAAGTGTCCCCATCATTCACAGTGTTAGCAAAATCCTGTGATGAAAACACGTCAGACTCAACCCACTCAAAATTGCCAATAGGAATCTTGCACTTCATAGTGTGACTGCACAGGCCGTTTACGTCGAAATAACATATATATATTTAAATGCCACACTGGGGTCGTAATATTCACCCATTAAATACGATTGGCTTCCGCACGCCTTCTGGAAACCTGAGTAATGCCGCCCCTAACCCCGCTTTCTACAAAAAGATACATGTCTGGGTCAGTGAACAACTCTAGTCACGCACATGCAATTGACAATAAAGCATCCCATGAAAGAAACTGAGCTGTGATGTACATAGTGGTGTCAAGACCATAATGAGCCAAACCTATGGTCCTGACCTTTCCAAAAATATCTGCTAGCAAAAAAATTTCCACGCATAAATACTGAATAGCATACTGCAACAAGTTCATGAAGTTGAACGCATGCCAGGCCGCTTGAGCATGAGCTTAATTCTCATCTCTAATGTCTTTGCCTTTACTTACATTATGACATGCATCATTTGGTGGGAGTGCTGCATACATCAGACTGGTTTTCGACTCAGCGAAGTCATAAGGAAAAACTCCCTTCCTTTCTGCCAACTCAATACTCAGTTACACAGGTTGTAAATTACCTGCTAAAGTCTCCAGAAAGGTGCTCATAAACTGGAACAAATTAATAAAATGTAATATGTAATATTGTGCCTTTCCTTTGCAATCAATTCCATTGGGAATTTGTTCAGTGATACAGTTGTATTTTTCAAGGGTCATTCCAATCACCTGGATATTACCAGGGTTTTCGGTTACCACACTTCCGTTGGGTTATGTTATGGGATATTCAACCAAAGGCTTTATGAGAAAGTGAGCATCATAATTCTGCAGGCTGTCTGAAATTCAAGTTGCACTTTTTATGTGCGCAACCTGTGATTTCACCGGTCAGATGGTCATGGTCGATCACAGAATGATATGTACTGATTTCTTCCTTGCAAATATTACAAAATTTCTGAGCTGCCAACCTACCCTCATCAACAGGGGTTTTTGGCTTCATTGGAACAGTCACGCTGTAAATTCCTGCAACCCACTTTGTCAATTCAACTAATTTATCGACTAATTGATACATACAATCGTCACCCACAAACTCAAAGTAGTTAGATAAACTGCAATTGTATGAACAAACTAACATAATGCTACAAGCATATGGAACATGTTGATTGATGTCAATGGAATTACTCGTTTCATTATCGGGCAGGCAAGTAGACAAGGGTTTCAGACAACTTTCTACGCCACAATAGGCAACAAAAACTAATCTTTACTGTTTGCTATATTCTTTAAATTTAAAGTACTTGTCGTCCTCAGTGGGAAAAGTACAGTGAACAGTCTTTTTTGCTGACAAGAATACTGTGATATGCGAGTTTCTCCTCATTTCTGAAATACTGGAGGCAACGATCGCATATATAATTCCTGTTTTTCTTCTCACTCAGCCGACTATCAACCAGTCATGACAAATCCTTAATGCAAACAAAATGCAAATGCATGTAATTACCACCAGCAGAAATGACCAAACATGTATGCGGTGATCATGGCGTACAGGAAAAATACCCATAGGTACAACAACCTCTTGCTTATTGTAAGTTTCGTCAATTACATTACTACCTTTGTCCACAACACAATAGACATTGATAGAAATAAAATTGTTCTCCTCGAACTTACAGATATTGTATATCACAACTGAATCCAACAGATGTTCAGTATTCAAAACCTTGTATGGTTTTTTATGTGAAGCCATTATCTTGGTATGATGTGTGGCAGGAAACAAAGCTGACATGACGGTGCAATGGAAACACATTCCCTCAGGACACTGCTCATTAATGCAGGCCTTCTTATTAGCAATAAACTTGGGGAGTATAGTGTGTGTAGTACAAATGTTGAATGTTCTAAATTGCGATATGTAAACATCCTATGCAGAATTAGAAGGAGACTCCAACCTGAACCATGTGCACCAAACTCCTCAAGTCTGTTTGTGAGGTAAGGCTTAAATGTTTCACCATAGATCTCGCCAACATTGGGCGAATGTAGGATGGGAAGAGATTTAAATTGAAAGAAAATATTTCCGTAGCATTTTCCTCCACCATGAAGGATTTCAAGAATTTAGACTCTACGGTTCCGCAAATTTAAATAGGCCAAGGTGCCGCCAATGCTAACTCTTAAAAAAGGACCTTACACCTTGCCAAAATACGATAAATGTTTGTTTCAGACTCTACTTGATCATTACATATTCGTGCATCAGTCAATCTGCATGCAAAGATATTGTCCAGTAACATGTATGTGAGGTCTGGCAAAAGTTCTACTGAGGCTGAGATATAGGAAAATTAATTATTTTCCGGTTCCCTAAACGAAACATCTTCATCTAACAAAGAAGTCGCTTGTGACTTGGATAAAACACTTTCCGAATCACGCAAATTTTCCGTGTCAGATAAATACAAATCTGCTTATAGGAGATATACTTTTGCGTGTTTGGGGGAACCGATCGTGTCTCAATGTGATAAGGCTAATGGCCTTTCTGTGTATGAATCACAGTCCGAATCACTCAGGAAAAGATCATCCAATAAAAGATCGAAACGTCGATATTCAGGTGAAACAACAACGTCCTGACAGCTTGTACTAGGCAGTATTTTTGTTAGCAAATCAGATTCACTTTCTGTATCACTAACGAAAATATCGTCCAACAAACTAGCAAAACTTTGACACTTTGCCTCACTCATTGTGTAACAATAATATTGGTTGGGCAAAGGAATAACATTATTCAAAATTCATGTCTTTAAATACCACCATGCGAGAGAGCTTATTTCCCGCAGTGTGCTGAGCTATGAGGGAGTGGGGCGTGTTAACAGAATAGACCACAGAGGCATGGCGAGGCAAGAGAGCACGGTGTGGTGAGGGAGGGAGGCAGTGGGAAGCTAGCTTGGTGCGTGCTCCTCCGCCACTCCCTCCCCCGTGTGTGGAAGCAGACTACTTGTGCTGTCACCTATGCTAAACACCACCCTCTTTAATGATGGCCATTACTTCCCCTACCCCACCTTGCCACAAACATCGCACTGCAATGAGTCGCGGCTCTGTCACCACTAGTATGACAACTGCTGTCGCCTGGTGCACAACAGTTAGCCCTCACCAGACAGCGATGAATGTTACGTGCCGGCAGAGGACTTATTCTAACACTGCATGCCTAGTTTTTCATAGCATGCACTGCTTTCGCACTTCGTAACAGATGAGCAGACTGTGTTTAGAACACAACATTGTATTGAATTTTAAGCATTTTGTTGAATATGGTTTGTTTAAGACAAAACTTTAAACATTAATTTAAAAAATATTTTTTTAAATAATGTAAATTACTGCCACTGTTAAAAGTAAAATTATTAGACACCATTAAAATTTTAAGAAGATTAAAAAAAATTTCAAATGTCGAAATGTTTAGTAATGTTTATTTAGCCCAGAAAGTTTTAGCAAGGGGAATTTATATGTTGTACTCTAAATTAATACTATCAAGTAATACTCTTACATACTAAAAATACTTAAATTTAATTTTTAAAAAAATTTCAATTTAGAAAATAATATTTACAAAAAATACTTTATGTAATTTTGCAAATATCTTACAAAATAATTACAACTACGCAACCAACCCCTCTCAGACATCAAAACTACATTCATTAGAGTCACTTATTTCCAATCATCCATGTCCATAGAAAAAACATTCAGAACAAGCTCAGGAGTAGGTATTTGAATGCTCCAGATACACAAGGTATAACTGTCTTAGTTCTCCAAACTTTTTTGTCATTCCATAATTTATACAACACATCCATAACCAAACCCACTCAAAATCTCTTAAAAACGACTTAAAAACTAAGAATTCCCACCCCTCTCACACATCAAAACTACATTAATTAAAGTCACTGATGTCCAATCAGCATTCTTTCACCCTTTACCAATGAACTCATTCAGAACATAGATATGGGCAGGTCTATTAGACATCAAAACACGCTGTGAGTGGTTCGCTTAGTTCCCAAATATCTTCTATGTGCCATCAAACACACAAAACATTTGTAACCAAACCGGCCCAGAATATATATTAAAAAAAAAAAATTCCCATCCCCTCAAAAATCAAAGCTACATTCGTCAGAGTCAATCATGCCCAATCAGCATTTAGTCATCCATCTCCAATCAACTCATTCAGAACATAGATATGGGCATGTGGAGTATACCTTCAAGTGTGCTGTGCACAAGTGGCTTGGTTCCCAAATCCTTTTCTATGTTCCATCACACACTCCCAACATACAGCATAAACCCACCCAGAATATCTTATAAACTAAATTTAAAATAAATATTCCCACCACACATTTTTGAATATAAATGTAAAATAAAAATTATTGTTTTCAAAATTATTTTACATACTACTTATAAATGAAATATCACTACAAACAATGTCGACTTTATTCGTTTGTTCATTATTCAATTGCCTACCCTAAATATTTAAAAATGGATTTAAAATATCGAAAATAATTTATATGATCATTTAATAACGAGGTAAAAATGATTTTAAATACTCCCAATAAAAACAGTCTCAACAACTGTACAAGTTCTAAAAATTATAGCGAAATTAAACAGTAATGTAAAACCCTAAATGTTAACCCCATTTACTTACATAAAGTATACTACCAAAGGTGGTATTCGGTGAGGCCAAAACCCCAGGTCAGGCAGCTGAGACTCTGGGTGAGACCTGAACCCAGACCAAGTATCTGAGAGTAAGAGCTGGGGTCGGAAACCCATGCAACCATGGCTGGCGAGCACTGCAGGTGGCTAGCCAACCAGGCGTGCAGTGGGCCTATGCAAGTCTGAACAATGGTGCTCGATTAACCCCATGTCATGGCGCAAAGTCCCGCCAGGGTTCCAGTGGCCAGTGGGGGGTTAGCCAGAGATCAGTAGCAAAGAGATGTTCGCTCCACGGCTGTTGGTTGAAGAATGACGAGCTTTGCTCCTGTGCATGTATATATAACCCCACAACCCCTCCCCGCTCTTCGCAGAGAAGCTATATGATAGCTTCTCTGCGAAGCTTGAACAGCTTGAATTCATGTTTCTATGCAAAAAATAATAATTTCCTTTATTAATTAAATGATTTTATTGCGAATTTCCAGGATAAGAAGAGTTATGTAACGATCTGATGAGTTTTCTGAATTTTACCGTTTACTATTGGAAATGTATTGTGAAATATGCATATTTCTTCAGTAATAGCGATTACATTTAATTTTAATTGCGTGTTTATTTACCGATTCTGTACACTAACGAATTTATTTTGCAACACAATGTTTTAGATTTCAGAAAATAATGCATTACAAAGACTATTTCGAATGGTTTTCTGTTTTGAATATCAATTAATTGTAATTATATAATTAAGTAAAAAACATATCATATGTATGCATTAGTGTAACGTCTATTGTTCCATAAAGGAATGTTGTGTAACATTTTTAATATGTTGCATACCCTGTATTACGTTTATAAGGACACTGAATTATATTATACATGCCTTGGCCAGGAATCACACCCAGAAACTATAAAATAATATATTATCCATGTCTTACCTGGGATTTGAACCCAGAACCTATAAACTAGTTTATATTATCCATGCCTTTGCTGGTAATCGAACCCAGAAAATACAAAACTAACTTATATTATCCATGTTTTACCTGGGAATCGAACCCAGAACCTATAAACTAACTTATATTATGTATGCCTTACCCAGGATTTGAACACGGAATCTCCGAACTATAGCATAATTCAAATACACTATGGAGGTCGGCGAAATGAATCAACTATATTTATGTATTTGTGCTGTGTTGGAAAATATTAGTCAAATTAATACATGTTTGAATACTTTGGGGAATGCATTCGACGAATGCCGCTGTTAGCCATTCAAGGCTTTCTACACTCTTGGTGCAGCATGTCGGTGAACAGGAAGACAGGGATGTGTCGGGTAGCTGGAAAGCTGTGGCATGTCGGGTCTCAGCAGAAAAACTACTTTATTTACCAGGTTAACTGTTGGCCTGAGTACTGGCTACACATCCAGGACTCGAACGTATTTTTTTGAAATGTAACAAGTAATAGATGCATTTTTCTTTATGCAGTGTTTCAATAAAAGTTTTTAACAAGTGGCTAGAGTGGTACCCTCCAGACATTTTCACGTGGTATTAGATTTTTCATTACACAACTCATTCACAAGAACCTATTTTATTAGTAACATATCACTTGTTAGAAAGCCAATTATTATAACAAATTTTTATCTCTTTATACAACATTTTTAGAAAGTTTAAGACTCTCTCTCTCTCTCTCTCTCTCTCTCTCTCTCTCTCTCTCTTTATTAATCAGAATAATCCTCTTTATTCCAGTTCTTAAGGAAACTACTACTTTTAAACTTAATTAAACAGAGTAATATTTGTTTTCCATTTCTTAACGAAACCATTACTTTCCACACTTTGTAAAGGAGTGGGTAAATAAATTATATACAAATCAATTCACTTTTAACTAATATTTATTTACTAATTGTACATATAGGAATTTTTAAATGGTTTGTTTCAAAACACTAGTATAGCATACTAAACAAATAATCATTTCAATATTAAACAAGCACATAACAGAAGACAATGAGATTTCTCAAAATACAAATCAATTCATTTAAACATAGGGAAAAAAACCATAACATAATTTATAATTATATATTTCACAAATACACATGTGTTTACAGGATCTTTCAAGTACATATCAAAAATTGGGTGTTTCACAATACATAGCAAATTATACATAAAGTCATTTAAACACAGGTTGTTTAAAAATACATGATGCATTTTACAAGTATAGGATGCTTGACTAACTATATAATACAAGTTATAAGCTATTTGCCACTTCAGTAAAGAATTGTTTCAAACATTTTCATAGTATTGCACCAATGTCCACTTATTGAAGTTTACTTTCAAGGAGATAACGTTTCTTACGGACTGGTTTGATCCTGTATGTTTGAATACATGCTGACATGTCTGTATATGTTTCAACAAAATGTGTTTGTAGGTCTTCAATACTAGATGGCAGTCGCATTATTGCCGTCATATAAAACACAGGACATTTAGTAGTATCACTACATTGAATCAATTCATGAGTTTTTTCATCTCCCTGCAGGAAATAGATCACCTTAAAATGGAATATTCCATCGCAAGACTCAGTAAACTCGTGGAGAAACCCATTGCACCATAAACTATACAGTATATAAGACTTGCCTGGTTTCATGGTAACATAATGGTTTCCCAGATGAAAGAACGTCGTGTTGCTTGTATGCAATCCAATACTCGAATGAGAACAACTATTAAAGAACGATGTATGTATATTGATAATCCTCCTCTATTTTTGCAAGTTAAAACATGATTGTGGACTAAACTTTATTATTGCTAATTTTATCGCTCTGCAAACATAACACTGTGATGAAACTTGCCCAGTATGTGATGTATAACCAAACTTTTTGTGATAATGATAAAATTTATGTACACCTTTGTCACATTCTTCAAAATACTGAAATGGTAAAATATTATCTGCTGTACAGACAATATGTTTCAAATTCTGTTCTTCCTCACAAAAGGTTGTTACAATACACTCAGTCTTAAGCTTACATTTTCTATCTACTCTGTATAGTCTGCTTTGGTTAACAAAACATTTTGAACTATTGCATTACAAATCGGTGAGAACATTATTCTGAATTAGCTACTTCACAGGCGTAGATGCTGCACATTGATGGGAATACTAGACTTCCATGTTCGAAAATAAAGTTGTGGATGTCTCCATCACAGGATTCCTTTCAACGAATTGTGGTTCCCTGATGAGGTCTGGTGAGTTGGTAGGCAATTACTCTATTGCCTCATTCTGCTTCCACCTCTTTGGTAAGGCTGGCTAACATCAGGTCTTCTAGTGTAGATTGTAGTTCACTGTCGCAGTGGAGATACCTCACAGCACAATTGTTGCATTCTAAGCCTTCACCAAAGCAAGTGCCAAGACTGGCATCTAAAGTTTAGCTCAAATGTTCGATATTGTTGCATACTTGAACTTGTAAAATACCCCCATACAGCTTAAAGAGATCTCTTTGGTATCCTATTTGCAGGAGCTCATTTACGTCTGTAGGCTCAAATACACTAATCATGAGTGACACTGTATTCACTTATTCATTACTTAATATAGTCTAGCAGATTAGATGTTCATGCTTTGAAATACTGTGCATGGCCACATACCACAGGGAGATGATAATGATTGGTTTCCTATGTGTGTAATATGTTCATTGTCACATTGTTTGTTCCACACTATAGGAAAAAACAGCAACAGTCCGTTTGCATTATGTATTCAATATTTTTCATGATGTGCATTTTGTAATGTATTTAGATAGAGCTTCAAATCATACATATTCCCACTGCAGGATACCATACTGTTAGGACGCATACTATACAAAGTTCATCGTTTTCCATAACAAATGTCCAAAATTTTCAAGTATATGTCTGACTTATTAACAAGAAACACCAATGTTCTTCTCCATTACACATTTGAATCTGTAGTGGACTATATTCTTCAACTCAAAACCACATTTTTCTGTAACCTGGAGCAATACATGCATATTAAACTGTCGAGTCGAACCTCTCCATTGCGTCTGTGTGTGAGTGTGTGTGTGTGTAATATATATATATATATATATATATATATATATACATAATATATATATATATATATATATATATATAGACACACACACACAACAAAAATTTCAACATTTTGTTGGTAGTGTACCACCAAGTAGGTTTTAAACACCATCTCGAAGTTTAATCTTTTCTCAATGACATCTTTGTTAAATCGAATTTGCAGTCAAAAGTGTTGCTCTGCCATACTTCGCATTCCCACATACCACAAGGCGACATTTTTAATTAGGCTACTTCATTGCATTTGTGTGATGTGCTGCTTGTTATTACATGTTTCTTTCCAAAATGTAGGAGTGCCGTAGAACTTTCTACTTAATTTATATTTTATTTGTTTAAATTCTGGTTCCTCTGATATCCCTTCAATTCTGCTTTTAAAACATAGATCATTTGAACTTTATGTTAGTTCACTGTCGAGTTGCATATTGAAAACCGAGCAACCTTCTTGTTCATAACACAATACTTGTTCTTTATAGGTGTTTCCTCCAAGACTCTGAGAAAAGTTCCAGTGCTCATCTCCATTGCACATCGGTAATTGGAAGTATATGTTGTTTTATACTTGAACCACACTCTCTTGTATCTGCATACCCAACTCTCGTACACTTGTTCAGGATTTAATGTCTCCATTTCAATGTCTTGTACATCCAAAATGGCTGCATTTTCCTAGAATTTTGCTTTAAAAATGGGACTTTCGAAAATATTGTTTAATTTGTTATTTTACAAGTCCTTTCAGGCTGAATATGTGGTAATTCATTAGTATTATATCGAAATGTATTGTTTTTAAATAAAATATATATACATTTGTCCGAATATATGCCTTTCTGTTAATACGTCGACATATCCAAAACTCTTGGATGTCAACTTTATAAAAACATTTTTATTTTCATGTCTACAGGCTTTGTATTTTGTAGAGAAATGTAGACGTGTTTTGTCAGCTACTATTATATGTGAACTTATACGTTTGTTTAACATAGTTTCTAAAACCTATTGGGTTCAAAATATCTTAAATATGGTTTATAATTGAAATATTGTTAGTTTACAAGTCCGCTGCAAAATCCTTTCATGTTCTAAATGTTTAATATACAGTTTCTTGTTAAACTATCGTTAAGTTAGTCTCCTACCGGGATAAATTTCTGAAGGAAATGTGATATTTTAAAATAAACTATATGTAAATTTGTCTATGGGTATGCCTTTCTGATATTATTTCTGTAATGATACTCTTATATGGGAGCATTTGTAAATGAAATTTATTAGAGACAGTCTTTAATTTTCAGGTATATGAAGATTACTTTAAAACTTAAGGTTTCGTAGAGAATTTGGTACACAGTAACGTATTTTCCATTTTATAAATGATATGTTAGTTTAAAATGCTTATTGAAATCGTGTTAGGTGTCACAGTGTTTGAAGAATGGTTACCGCATGAAGAACAGTTTTTAAGCATTTCAATTACATAGCACATACTTAAATTTTTATGTCTCTCGGTCTTGGGATTATGGTGATCATTGAATCTCTTAATATTTTTAATATAATTATTTCTATAACTGTTTTGCATTTTATGTTTCCTGGAGTTGAAATATTTTGTACGGATAATACTTTGTTTGTATGTTAATGGGATTACGTTTCATACAATTCAGTTTTCAGTTTTAGTTTATGCGATATATATCCTTTCTACGCGAGCTCGTCGCCAGGAGCCCGGCAGTTGGCCGCTGGCTTCGAATCAACATGTTTTCGTTGTTAGATAACCAGGTTGGAACAACAGACTGTAGAACTGTTGGTTGCAGGGAGGGGGTGAAGCTCTACATTTCTACTTTTCTCAAACTCGATTTATATATTTATTAAAGTCTCGTGTATTTGTAAATTGAAATGTTCCATTCTTCGATTACGTGAAATGCTTTGTCAGGTCGACAAGGCGGGCTGGAACGACAGGGTGCAGTCCGCCGGCATACAACAGAAAACGTGTCTGTAAGATCCCAGTCGTGGTGTGTGATTTTAATTATTTACTTTGAATGTGTGGTGAGAGAGAAGCGATTTTCTTGGATAGTTGGGTTAGGCTTAAATGTAATTTGCATGAGGTTTAATTATATAGTGAGTAAGTTTTAATATAATATGCGGCATTGTTATTATTTCATTTCGCAAGGAGTGCCATTGTTTGCATTTTGATCTTGAGAGCTAATGAAGGAGAAGTGCGTATTCCTTGGTGAATTTCAATTTTGATTGTAATTCATTTTATTGCTTTTATGACAGTTGGGCGTGTCATTAGTTGGGGTTCGTATTTCATTAATTTCATTAAGTTTGTTTAAAGATTGCAGTTAGTTTACATTTTTTGTTTCTGTCGTATATTGATAGGGAGATAGTTTTGGGTTTGATTAGTATATTTCTTTTTGAGTTGTTTGCTACAAAATTGTAAAAACTTATGTCATATTTGTATCGTGTTATGTGTAGTTATTGCATCATTAAAGTAATTTTTAAATTTTCATGTTTGGTTTATATTAGTCAGATTTATTGTTACATGAAGTAATCGCATGGTTAAAGTGGAGTTCAGTTAGTAAGCATTTATTTATTTTATTCTGTCGTATATATTGGTGTGTAAATAGTTTTCATTAGTATATTTCGTTACTGTATTAATATTAATTGTGTTAAACTGTTTTATGAATTAGTAGTGTGGCAATCACATGATTAAAGTGATATTGTCTTTGTATTATTACATATTTCGAGTTACACATTTCAGCAGTTTCGCATATGTAACGCTCAGTCGATATTCAGACGTCGTATGGTGAAAATGGATACGGCGTATCTTCAAACAAATAAAAAAAAATATCCTTATGCTACTCTTGCACCAACTTTGACACCTATATAACAATATACCTTTCTACTTAGTCGGCTTCCCGACGTCAGAGAGTGAGGATCACTCCTCAATTACACATACATATTTCCCCCTAAAATCAAAAATCAAAAAACATATATTTAAAAAATCCGAAATTTTGGAAAATTACAATTCCGCAATATGCCAATTAAACCGATTACGCAATTTGAAAATTTGCTATTTTTTGCATATTTGCGAAATGTATTTTTAGCTCTGCTCCATCCACATGTCATTCACCTCAGGTGGGCTAGAACCCGTCTGGCCCTACTACTTCCCACTTAAGAAGATTTCCTGCTTAATAAGTTTAATAATTTAGCAACTTGTCTATATGTGCATATTTAATCTGACCCTTTTAAGAAATTTTCTTGGTTCATAATAGTTATTCTTTCAGTCCCTTAAGATACGTCTTAACCGAGTTTTACTAATAAAATTGGAAGACTTAATACGCATATTATTGTAGTTTACAGTTAAATATGTCGTAGCTAAAAACCTATATGTTAAGAAAATATAAAATTTAACAACAACGAAAAAGAGACCACGAGAATTCGATCGCATACTTGTATTGTAACAAGACACATTAGTAACGCCCAACATTATGAGCTTTCATAGCAAATTCTTAAAGGGCAGACATACCCAGAATAATTGTTAGGTGTTGAATTGAAACGGTAATATATACTTAGAAAAAAAGAAAATATAAATAAACTATGAATAATGCTTTAAATAGCTACCGAAATACTAGTCTTTACGGACACTTCCTTATATACGCATTAATCTTCCAAAATAACATGTTGGGTGAGAAGCGGAAAATAGTCAGTGCGGGTAAAGTGAGCATCAGCTGTTACTCCACTGAAGAGTGCTGCAATCTGGTGGCAAGGATTTTGAACAGTCAAGAGGAAAGCCACTAGTGTTCTCAGAGCATCTGAGCTGGTTGTCTTACAAGTCAATAGTTTAATTATATTTGTTCTGGTTCTGTTCATGCCTGATGAAGGTAAGTGATGAATGCTGTTAATTTTATCACAGTACGGAGTATATTTTAAATGATTTACAATGGCACCACAAAAATAGCATATATAAGGCTTTAAAAACGTGTGTCATTAAACTTAATAGATTATCTATTCTCAGGGCCAGAAATATTTCGCAAATTATTAGGACAAACTAAACTTAAAAAAAAAAAAAAAAAACCTTGCTCTTCTGTTCTGTTTTATAATTGGATCACAGTTTATTAGACATGCCCGGGTGAATTCTCAACAAGTATTGAACCTGCAAGGAAACAGGCACCGAATTCCGTGCCCCCTGGTCAAAGATAAAACTAGCTATGGGGCTCGAAAATACACAGGACAGTGGAGCCTAGCTTGCAAGTCGTTAAAACGCAAAATTTTCCTGTCCCTACCTATTCTTTGCTCTAGACAGGCTTGTTTGCAGTGTCGTCCAAGAGGGCAAAGTTGCCAGCCGCCTAGTTTGAACAAACGTGTTGAAACATTCGCCACTTGAGTGTGTATTGTTTGCAGTTAGCAAAAAGGGGTGGTATGGTACGAAAATTGCCGCTAGGAACAGCACTATCGCTGCTAGTAGACAACCGAAATAATAGGCAAATGTATTTTCGAAACGACCAGCAACGGCCGGGGTGTGATTGTATTGGTTTCCGTGACTTACTGGTGTTTAATTCGGTCCTCGGTTGATGGTTGTAGATTATAATTCAAAGAATAGAAACTGTTAAATGCGAAGAATGTAACTGGCCTATCAGTGGCCACCTTATTCATTATTGCAAATCAATGAGGACATTTGGTAAACAAATGCTTAGAATTCGATAACAAATTAAGAATTAATGACACTTAAAATAATATGTTTAGTCGTTTGTACAATAATAATATTTCAACTAAGGTGATTTTATATGTCAGCTTTACTTACAGTAGACGATTTAAGTATAATTTTACCTTTCGAGTAGTCACTTTACCTGCTCGTCTCTATTGAGTTTAAAAACAAGCTTATATTAAAGTGTGCACTTTAAACTAAACGTTTACTATCTCAATTTTAAAAGTATTGCAATAATACAATTTACACTTCGTACACTAAGAGAAAAATTTATTTTTAGAAATTGGGAATGTGTGATTTTTCTATCTTTGTTCTGGTACTACATGAAAGGAATTTATTTTACTCAAAATAGGATTAATTATCGTTAGCGTACGCCATAGTTACCAAACTCATACTTTTCAAAGTCGTTGGTCTTTATAATTTAAATATCAAGGTTTATCTAGTCACCACTGAGGAATCTGGGATTTCTCATGTTGTGTGTCTGCGTGACATTACTGTGATGTAAGGGTTTTCTTGGGACAGTACTGTTTTCTAACCCATTTTTATTCCACCGCTGTTATACCGCTGTCTCAACCCGATCCATTTTTCTGACTGTCAGACATATGTATTGCTCAGGCGAGAGCTGTCTCCAGTTAGCGTAAGACTCTTAACATCCGTGCCCTTGACCGTGCCTGAAGGTAAACAAAATATCATATTAAATTTTATGCTTATAATAATTTACTACCGCAATGTTGAAAATGTCCGTATCTTAGCGGAAATTTCTAAGGAAATATGCTTTTTATACTGTGCCCCTAGCGCCTTCACACCGGAGCACAACCCTAACCCAACCCTCCTTCCAACACTTTTCAAAAGGGATCAGGAAAAAGGATGGGTTACACCAAACCCACCTCACATAAATCAACAAACAAGTATCAGCAAAACATGTTCTGGTTCACTATAATGAATATGGCAGAAAAGGTAGCTAGTCACAGAAGACGTAACCCCTAATTTCTCCGGGGCTGCAACCCGCTGTGCACTCTTGCATGGTGGGCAGACGCACAAACAGGCTTCCACAACTGCAAAATACACTACGCCGTACAGTCTTTTCTTTTCCATTTACCATGACGGACCCTCCTTCACGATGTAAGTAAACATTATCCGCAATGACGGGAAAAGTGACTGGGCTCCGTAAATACTAAACACATAACTTCCCCTTATTTCCCAAAGATTCCAACTTCGGAAACGAATAATGCCGAGTACGGACAAAGTTTTCTTTGCCATTGTAAATAGAACATTATAGCTCCTTCAGCAGTTGGCATGTCGTCGCAACTTAGACGTATTCCTTCAGAGTTCATAAAACAGCATCACGCACACGCTGAAAACACTTAAAACACTTAAATCATATTGGAAGCATAAAAAAGTTACGTACACCATAACACATCTAGAGATACGCTACGTTTTCGCTAGACATACGCTAGACATACGTATCCATACGCTACGTTTTCGCTAGACATACGCTAGACATACATATCCATACGCTACGTTTACGCCAGACATACGCTAGACATACGTATCCATACGCTACGTTTTCGCCAGACATACGCTAGACATACGTATCCATACGCTACGTTTTCGCTAGACATACGCTAGACATACGTATCCATACGCTACGTTTTCGCTAGACATACGCTAGACATACGTATCCATAAGCTACGTTTTCGCCAGACATACGCTAGACATACGTATCCATAAGCTACGTTTTCGCTAGACATACGCTAGACATACGTATCCATACGCTACGTTTTCGCCAGACATACGCTAGACATACGTATCCATACGCTACGTTTTCGAGACGATGTCGTTGGTGAGTGGTAAGAATTATACGGTCCCGAAAAATTTCGATTCTTGTTCAAATCCTGCTACAGAATAAAATAGATTAACTTTATAAAGTGTTAATTTTTATATACTTTACTACACCCGCAAAATGGAAAATGAAAATTGGTCAGTGACAATTATTTTTTTACCCATGTGAAAAACGCATACTAGCAAATTTACGGAGATGTGTTCAAGGAAGTGCCTGTGAAAATTATGGAATTTCTATAATTAAAAATAACTACTTGTCCGTTATATTTTGTAGAGTTCGATAAACCTTTTTGTAGGCCGTTCACGGTAAAGTGAGCACCTTTGAAGCCCTAGTTACTTTTTTCTTTGAACCAATTTATATCCTTCCTTCACTTGTTAATATAAACCCGGCCATGTCAGTAATGAACACAGTGTATACATTAACCATACCCAAAACCAAAAGTCCAAGGCCGAAATGAAATGCATTTATTGGTTATTATGTATGATGAAACAGCTTCAAAAAGTGCTCACTTTACCGTGAACCGCCTATACCAGCACTTTACTAGCAAATTTATTGAGAAGCATTCAAGGAAATATCTGTGAAAATTATGAAAGTCCATAATTCAAATAATAAATTTGTCCGTAATTTTTTGAAGAGTTCGAAAATTATTTCCATCAGCACATTTACGTAAAATTATAGATTATTTTTACAGTGTGTCAAAACAAAATGTTGAGTTCATGAAATAAGTGATGTTGGCAATGATGTAAGTCTGCTGAGAGGTATATTTTGCAGTCGTAACAACTTGTTTATATTGCAAACGGGTCACATTATTATTTTTTTTCTCCAGCTGACGAGGCTACACAGTGTCCCCCCAAACTCAGCGAAGGGAACGGAACCTGCCCAAGTCCACCCCAGGCTACGGTAAACGAAATAACGAGGAGGAGTTGTTTTTGCGAGGTAAACAGCGCACCGTGGAGACGTAGCGAAACGAGAATTGCTATCCGGTACAATCCTCAAGGGCTGGCGAACGGAGGAGCGAGGGACTTGAGTTCCGGATAAACCTCGTTCGCAGCAAGAACAGGACTTCGTGAAACACCATAGCAAAATAATGCGCTTTATTAGGCTATTCTCGGTTCCTGCGCACTTTCTGAATCAAACCTTTGGAAAAAAAAAAAAAAAACTCCCCACGTCTCCTCTCCGCTCTTTGTAGCCCACCCGAACTCAATTCGTAAACAGTCCAACAACGCAAGTGCTATCCTGTGATGTCGAAAACAAATGTATAAATGTTAACCTTAAAAATGATGAATACAGTCTGTTCGCGGTAAAATGAGCACTTTGGAAAGCGTTGCTTAAGATCTACTTGTTGCACATTGTAAAAGCTACCAACACATGAACAATTAACATGGTCATTCGCCTGATCACTTTATTCCTGCCAGGCAAAACTTTGACAATATTATAAATTTAAATATTTGACATATTTGCTTGTTTATGTGCTTACATGCACCAAAAAAACGTAGAGAACAGAAAGTATTTTTTCAGTATGCACAAATTTTTGAACTGACACTTACATAGAACTACTTACCCACCGCCGTTACCAAATCAACTGGACACTCGGCAATCAAGGTACTCGTTAAAATATATATATATATATATATGATTTCAAACTGCTTAAATAACTGGTTACATCCTTTACACGATAAGTGTAAAGAACTATTTACGCCACGCAAACCTAACATAAATATTGCTTTTTCAATGCGAAAGCGAAGGCGTGTGCAAGTCTGGGATCTGATTACTCACAATGATTGTGTTAGCATCCGGCAACTGGACCATTTACTTAACATACAAGTTTGCGGACCGGTGGAGGTGATTCGTTCATCAAATTGCTATATCCTCAAAACACGGGAACAAGAACTTAGAAACTTACCGAGAGTCCTACCTTCATCAGCCCTCCGACACAACGTAACGGTTCTACTGTCATGGCCGCGCTGCGGCCTGTGTGACGTCGTGACTGGCTGTGATTGGGTGTTGGCCGATCATGTCATCGGCGGTGTTTTGCGGCGGTATTTCCCAAGGAAATTACGAAGGGGAATGTAACACAGTGGACTGCGCATTTCCAAATGTGCAGAGATATTCGTCGCTTGTTTTGAGCAAATTGTTCTGTATAGATAGGGTGAAATAAATGTTATATAAGACAGGGTATAACTCGGTTCGGAAGATACGCGTAAATGAAACACTTGCAAACAGAAGGAAAAAACTAATTCTACTAACAAAATTACGCTAACCACAACCCAATGGTGAGGCAGAGAATTTTAATTCCAAATTACGTTTTTAGGCAGTTGTCTCAAAATCAATAATCAAGAATCAGTAGGTGAGAAAATTCAATTAATGCAGTGTATTGATTGCATCTTACGTATACCAAAAATATTAATAACAAAATCAAATGACTCCCGATCTTCGAAAATGACAAGACATTTAAGGACCTGTTGGATAAAATTGTAATAGTTGGGTAGCAATTGTTTTAAAATGTATTTTCTTGTAGCGGCACTTTTATTTGGGCACTTGAAGAAAATTGTGATCAAAATGAAAAGATAGTCTGTGAGAGCGGGATAAATATTTTACTCACTGGGGATTGTTCAGACGGAACTCATCTCATCTCGCAAGGAGCAAATCGTAAACAAGACCTGCTACGAGGAGATCCTTAGCTGTCTAGGCGATGCACTTAATTGCAATCGTACTGATCCGTGGCGTGGGAATGACATGGCTGTTGCTACACGACAACGCCCCTGCGTATCGTTCAATGCTTGTCTAACAGTAACTGGCAAGGTCGCAGGGCACTCCGTTGCCACACCCCGAACACACTCTTCTGATCACGGGCCTTGGATTTCTTTCTCCTACCCCACTTGAAAGCACAGCTACGTAGGCGTATACTTCATTCCGCCGAAGAGATAATCACTGCCACAAGAGAAGCTACATAGTGTACGGATAGCGTTAAAGATTATTTTATGTAAATTTTATTATTTCGTATCTCCTATATAATATTGAGATTAATACCTGTGATAACCACCTACCCATTTAGATAGTTTAAAACAATATAATGTTATGACAGAGTGATATTCAGGCACCTATTTAGTATTTTCTTTGGAGTTGAAATATTTCGGTGGTGTTCATTTCTCTATGGAGTTTATTTAAAAAATAAGAAAGTAAAAAATGGCAATTGTTTTTTTCTTTTGAATGCTAAATAATGCTCTTTATTATAGTTTTGATGCAGCCAAATACGAATATAATGTAAATTTGGAAGGTTGATTTAACAGAAGGAAATTAATTCTTAGCTCATGTACTATCTTCATATTCAATCTGAAGATTTTGTACCGCAATCTGGGTTTCCATTCAGTAAATGGTATTATATTTTGATTTGTGTAATATGGTTCATGGCTTAATCTCAGGAATGCCGAGATAGTAATCAGATTGCTACTACTATTTTCCCTAAATCCCAGAGGCCGTCTATGAGAGTGCTCTATTGCTAGCCAGCATATTTTAGATTTATTTTGGACATCGACACATCAATTAATTTACAATTAATCTAATTGAATTGAATATTTGAAAAGAACTAATAACGTTTCAGTATAATTTTTACTTTAAATTTGAATCAAATAATCATGATACACGATATGTTTCAACTCAAATAAGCTGCGTCGCATTATTATATTCTTTCTTTTTTATTTTCTGTTTACAATGCCCACATACTAAAATATTGTAAGGAAGGTGGTATTAGTCATGTGAATTTCGTATTTCAAATTTGTCAGTAATTTTGCAAGGGCAGTCTGATTTTCTTATGTCTCAAATGTTCAATATAATTTATAATGAATCATTGAATTTAATTTCTACTAATTCACATTTTTTCTTCTTCTGTGCAATTCAACAGTGTTGGATGTTTGTGATTACAGTTCTTAATGGTAAGTACTTCTGTCTTGTAGTTAATTTCTTCTTTTTATTTTATTTTATTTTTTGTGTCGTAATTAATTTTTAATGTACTGTAGACAAGCCAGGCGCCCAACGTATTTTTTTTATATTACAATATACATAAATTAAAATTATGTGCCAAACTTATTTTTCAAAATATTACATTCTACATACATTAATACAGGGCCTTACTACCTATATGTTTCATCAGTGTTTCCAACAGTTATACTAGCGTTGTCAGACGAGCATTGCGCCCAACGTTGACTGTTTTGAGGGACGATGACAATCTGTCTAAGCACAGTATAGGCTGTTCACGGCAAAATAAGCACTTTTGAACTCCATGCTTATGATCTGATTTTATACAAGTTGCGTCAAATGAAACTGTGAAATTATTAAAAATGTAAATACCTTACGAATCTGCTCATTTTTACACTTCGATGTATTTAAGAAACAGAAAGTGAAAGAAAAAATTTTAAGTTATCACAGATGATTTCCCAACGCTTTTTATTCGGCGTTAAGGTATTGAACTGCTTTCCATCTATCGTTACCAACTTTACTGGGAGATTATCACCCAGTGCATCCATTAAAATATATGTATGCAGGAGCAGTGACTTTTTTCTAAGGTTCATTTCTATAGTTCTAACTTTATCGCGAACAGCCTATAAACGTAGTGGTGCGTTACTGCCTAAACTCGTGGCGCCAGTCCACGAACTTAATGACTGTAATAAGTGCTTACACATTTGCCTAGTTCTTTCTGTAGGACGCATAATCGTCTTCAGTCGCTACTCTAATGATTGGACAATTCCTTAGCTGATTCTTTGGAGGACGCTTGTTATTTAAGGCACTATAAAGACTGGGTGTAATCGCACGCCATCCTTAGTGAAACGTATAGGGCAGGCAGCGTGCTTGGAGTAGCCGATCAGATTCTCGTTTCTCTTTTCCGCCGTTTCTATCGCAACGGAATATCAGGAAAAATACGGATTATTTGGCAGTATCGCCTGGATACAATGCTGTTTTGCCCACTATAGTGGGTTGTTCTCTACCAAACTGCGCAGACAGCACATCGATGGATTTTCAGAAGTTTTAATTTCCTTTTGACTAATTGTACAAATTGGCTGCAGAACGGCAGATGGAATAAAAACAAAACGTATAATGCAAGGCTCTGTGGATTCTGTTGTTATAGTTACCATAGAAGTTACAAATGTATAGAGTGGGAACCCAGACAGTGAACGCAGAAATATCTAATACTGTAAGGCATGTACAGTGTATTACCTCACGTGGTAAGCTATGTAGCAGTTCTGCTACAGGTTGTGAATTCGACAAGTGGTAAGCTATGTGGAAGTTCTGCTAAGAGTTCTGGGTTTCAACATTTGAATCGATTACTCGAATATGTTAGGTTTTTCGCACCAAAACAAAAAATTGTATTTATTAATCAATGCTGTGTTTTGTTTATAAATAGTTTTACGGCCAGTTATCTGAGCATTCAAATCACCATAGATTGTCAAGTTGTATTTATTCCCTAGGCATTAAAGTGAGAAGTAGAATGGCTTTCGATTAAACACTGCAAGCGGCTATATATCATGGATATTCCATAAAAAAGAATTACAATCACTGCAAATATGTCACAAAATAGAAGAAGACAGCATATTTATTTTGTGAGAAAGAAAAATATTTTGCTACAATTTACTCGTTTAAATGTTTTAAAAATTTAAATTAATAAAAGTCAACTTTTAAAATCGAAATTTATGTGTATTTCCATTAAAAATGTTTTATAAAATACTATATGGCAGGTTTTTGTAAAAGCAATTGTATTTTGACAAAACACAACAAACTGTCATGATTTAGTAGGTAGATAGTTAGACTTAATGTTTCCTCGACAGCGAGATCATTAGAGATGGAAGAAGTCGGTCATGGCCTTTGTTAAGTATCCATCCTAGCATTCGCCTGGGACAATTTCGGGAAACCATTAAATTCCGAATTCAGGATGGCCAGACCGGGAATCGTACCCGGGTCTTCTCGGATGCGAGTCCAATGAGTTACTACTGCGCCACCTTGCTAGGGGTGGTTATTTAATACAAGAATAGTATTACATAAAATAAAGAGGTAAAAAAATTTAACACTGAGGTCTCCAACACTTGCATTTTTGTACATCTAGCATTACAGAGAATCAAATTCATTTAGGGCCTATATAAATAACGATTTAACTACAAATGTTTCAAATAGTTTGTTTATGAAATTTGGGCGCTGATCAAAATATTTTATGGTTTGTGGTAGCCTATTCAACAATTTTGTACCAGCATTGTTTAAACATTTTATTATTGTCTCTACATTTACACTATTATTATAGAAATTTTGTTTGCAGATGTCGATTATCAATATTTTCACAGTATTTACTTTCGTTTTTTAAAAGTCAAGATAAATGTATTGGGGGCCTAAGTAAGATCATGGAACAGTGAAAATGCGGACAGATTTCAGCAGTTAAATATTTGGGTACTCTTTGAAAGAAGTCGTTTGGAACAATGGTCATTAAATCGATTTTGCGTAAAATGTTTTAAAATAAGTTTTTACTGCGGCGATGTTATTAATAATATTATATTACTGTAATTAATAATTTATGACTGTTAAACAACCATGCAAACCAGGATCAAGAATAACAGCCATCCAATAATGGCCATTTCCGTGTTTTTTTTAAGGGGAAGACCTTTTTATCTGCACAATATGTAAATGAATTACAGTAAATGTAACTGGAATCACTCAAACCGATGAAATATGCATATTTCACATTCAAATATCAACTCAATATAATTGCAAATGAGAAAAAAATAAAAAAATTCATTAATTTGTAAAAAATATTATAATTTCGCTTAAAGTCATTTAAGGAAATGATATTACCATTAGTAAAAAAATTCATTTTACTATCAAATATGGCTATTTCCACTTACATTTCCAAGTCGATATATTTGTATACAGTAAAATTCAGAAAAAGTTAATATATTTATTTCTCTTAAAAATCATTTCATTTGGAGTCAAAAAAAATTTCCTTGAGTAAAAATACGTTTTATTATCAAATCTGACTATTGCCTTGTTTGTGTAGGTTCCTCAGTGGTGGGAGGGGAGGCGGGTGTCTGGTTATATATTAATATTCAGGAGCGGCAGCTGCCATTCTTTTTCCAACTACCATGGGGTGCGTATAGCTCCTGCTCCATACATCACTGGAGTGACCATCGCAACCCACTATATCCCTGCCAGCCTGCCAGGGCATCGCTTCAGCCTGGGCGAGCAGCCATCCGCGGTGCTGCACTGCATCCCTGGCCTGCTTCCAGCTTGGGCGGGCAGTCACCAGCACCCAGATTCGCTCGCCTGGCCCAGCCTAGGAGGCGGCCTGCCACCAGCGGGCCTGGGTGGGTGCTCACCCTCGACTCTCACCTGCCTGAACTGAGGGTTTAGGCTTCAGCCAACTGCAGCTTCGCTACTGCACTTAGGTTAGTAAATAGTGATAACATTTAGGGCTTTTTAATACTTTTCGAGATTGTGTTAATATTTTATAGTAAAATTTAAAGTTTTGAGAATTTTTACCAGTATTTTAAATTATTAAACTTCTTTTTTCGGAATTTATTATAACTTGATTATGGCTTCTAAGTTTTTGTAAAAATTTTGGAAGTAGTAATTTTTATCAATATTTTGCAAATCATTTAATGTATTTCTAACTTTTAGAGCTTGTTTTAACAATTTTTTTTATGAAATTTCATTAACTTTCTACAAATCATTACAAATTTTAACAAACGTTTGTACAAAATGATAGAATTTTTTATGGTTTTATGAAGTTTTGAGAACTTTTGATGCAAATAGTTACAAATTATTTATAATTTGCTTAAATTTCAATAATTTTGTTAGTTTTACGTAGTTTTAACTATTTTATCCATGGTTTAAGGGTGGGTTGTTGTGTTTTTGGGTGTGAATGATGGAGCAGTGAAAAACAAAGAAGGAACTAAGCTAGGCTATGCAAAGTGTGTCTAGAGGGCGTAAAGCCCTGCCTGACTCACTGCTCAGGATGCATTGTATGAGTGAAGGGTGTCTATATTATGTATGAATGAGCCTTGAGTACTTCTAGTAAATGAAATGTTTTGATTTGGGATAGGGTGGCTTAGGCATATTATTTAACCTTAAGTAGTTTTAATATTTTATTAAATAGGTGTATGACTGCGAGTGTGAGTGCAGGGAAAGGAGCAGTAAACCACCAGTAGTAGCAGCTAGCACTATATGGAATAGGGTCGTGTCAATAACATTCCTCTCTTCACTGTTTAAATATTCAAAAAAGTATGTGAAACTAATCTAGAATGTATCGCCAAGTACTCTGAGAAATTTTGGTTAGGTAGGTGTGAGTGAGAGTGTAAGGATAGGTGATAAAGTTTAATTCCAGATGAAATATTTTTTAGTACATTTGAGTTTTTAAAACAGAGCTGAGAAGAGAGGTAAACCACCAGTAATAACATCTTGAACTATATGTAATAGGGCCATGTCAATGACTAGCACCTACAACCTTTCTTCACTATTTAAATATTTGTAAAAGTATGTGGAGTTCTTCTAGGTTCTATCGCCGATTACACTGAGAAATTTTGGTCAGGTAGGTGTGACATAGAGAGTGTGTAAGTGAGAGTTTAGGGAAAGGTTATAAAATTTAATCCCAGATGAAATATTTTTATATACATTGGAGTTTATTTAATGCAGCTCAGAGGAGAGGTAAACCACCAGTAGTAGCATCTTGCACTATATGGATTAGGGTAATGTCAATAACACACACCTACAGTCTCTCTTCTCAGTTTAGATTGTATCACGAAGTACTGTGAGAAATGTTGGTTAGGTACGTGTGAGTGAGAGAGTAGGGAAAGCTGATAAAACTTAATGCGAGATGAATTATTTTTATATACATTTGAGTTTATTAAACAGAGGTGAGAGGAGAGGTAAACCTCTAGTAGTAGCATTTTGCAATATATGGAATAGGGCTATATCAATAACAAGTACCTACAGCCTTTCTTCAATGTTTAAATATTTGCAAAAGTATGTGAAGTTCTTCTACAATGTATCGCCAAGTACTCTGAGAAATTTTGGTTTGCTAGGCGTGAGTGTGTGAGCGCAGGGAAAGGTGTTGTAATTTAGTTAGTTTTGAGAGACTTAAGAGTGGGCTATTCTGTTTTGGGTGTGAATAAGGGAACACAGAAAAATATTTGGGAATTATGCCAGGCTATGACAAGCATGTAACGAGGAATGCAAAGCCCTGCCCATGTCTATGTTCTAAATGCATTGTTTGAGTGAAGTATGTCTGTGTGATGGAGGAATGAGCTTGAATACTTCTAATGAATGAAATATTTTGATTTATGGGAAGTTTTTAGTATGATATTTAGCTATAAAAGTATAGAATGTAAAAAAATTGTTAAAAGGATTTAAGTATTTTCTGAATGTTTTCAAATTTAAGTAATATTAAGTAAGTGATCCGAATGTGTAGTAACAGGTTAATTAATATATAAAGTTTTGTCTTACCAAATCATTTTTTCTATTCAAAATAAAAGTATTGCTAGTGTTGTAAATACAGTTCACTTATTTTCAAACATACATCTGATATGTCTCATTAAAAATATATTTAAAAAAAAAACAAGTTTTATAACAGGCATTTTAAAGTAAATTTTTGATGTTAGTAACATTAATGAACATTTATTTACAGATGCAAACTTCATTTCGGGACATCACATAATTTGTTCAGCAATATTTAGCCTTTATTTATTTTGTGGTGCTGTAATTGCTTTATTCGTAAACAAAAAACTTTATGTTGACACAATGACGGAGGGAAAACATCAAAGTTTTGTTAGTTTTTTGGACAATCTTTTTGTTAGCGACACAGACTATCTGAGTTGCAAACAAAAGGAATGCCTTGTATAAACTATCGGGATGTTGCCAATTTGCCCAAACAACATTGTTTCGAACTCTTGTGGGAGAATCTATACTTGAGTGATTCGATCACTGATTCGCACACAGAAAGGCCGCCATTTGCATCAGATCGGAACACTATTGTGTCCCCCAAATATAGAAAAGTAAATCTTGTGGCAGACAATTTGTTTCTATGTAGCACAGAAAATTCGAGTGATTCGGATATTGCTTTGTCTTTCTCACATCCGACTTTCGATTCAATTAGAGATAATTCGTCTAAGGAAATGGAAAATAATTCATTTTCCTATTCCTCTAACTCAGTGGAAGCTTCATTGCCTAACCTGACATATGCATTTATGGCAATGGTGTTCGCATGTAGGCTGACTAATGCACGGATATGTAATGATCAAGTAGCGTCTGATGTGGATTTTGAAAGATTTTTCACAAGGTGCACTGTCCCTTTGTTAGAATTAACAATGGTATCACCCTGGCCAATAATGCTTAGTGTCAGCATAGCGGTTAAATTCTTGAAATCCTTTTTGGCTGAGGAAGGCACTATGCAGACATTTTACTTTCAGAGTAAATCACTTCCCATCCTCCACTCAACCAACATGGATGAAATCTATTGTGAGACAATTAGGCCTTATTTCATATACATACTTAAGGAATTTAGTGTTCGTGGTAGTGGCTGGAGTCTGCTTCTAATTCGTAATATGGATGTTCACATATCGCAGTTTAGAGAGTTCACCATCGGTGCTGCTCACACTATGCTCCCAAAGTTCATTGTCAATAAGAAAACCTGTATTAATGTGCAGTGTCCTGAGGGACTGTGTTTCCATTATGCTGTTATATCAGCTTTTTTTCCTGCTGCACATCATACCAAAAGAATGACTTCATATCCAGATCCCTGCAAGGTTTTGGTTACTGAAGGTCTGTCGGTTCCTGTAGTTTTACAGGATATTCAAAAGTTTGTGGAGAACAATGGTATTTCTATCAATGTCTACACTGCAGTAGAGAAATATAGTACTATTATTGACGAAACTTTATATAAGAAATGGGTTATCTTACCAATGTGTATTTCTCCTGTAAGTCATGCACATCATGTAAATGTATTTGCCATTCACACTTGTGGTAATAACACCCATTTTCATTTTTTGTTTCCATTAAGGATTTGACAAAGCTGCCTCATAGTCTGTTGACTAAGAACTTTAGAAAAAATTTGCTCTGTGATTGTTGTCTCCAATACTTTAGTAGTGAGGGGAAAATTGCAAAACATGATTATCTCTGTCCGCAACATAAGGCTGTTAGCAGTACTTTCCCTACTGGGGACAACAAGTACTTGCAATTTAAGGGTTATAGCAAACAACAAAGATTGGATTTCGTCATGTATTGCAAAACAGAGAAATATTTGAAACTCTTGTCCACTTGCTTTCCCAAATATAATATGAGTAACACAAATACCATCAACCAATGTGTTCCATATGCTTGTGGCAATTTATTGGTTTGTTCATACAATCCAGCATTATCTAACTATTTTGAGTTTGTGGGTGATGATTGTATGAACCATTTAGTCAATAAATTTGTTGAATTGACAAAGTGGGTTGCAGGAATACACAGTGTGATTGTTCCAATGAAGCCAAAAACCCTTGCTGATGAAGCTTGGTTGGTGGCTCAGAAATGTTGTCATATTTGTAAGAAGGAACTCGGTACAGATAAATTTGTGGTTGACCATAACCATCTGACCAGGGATATCAGAGGAGCCACACATTATAAATGCAATTTGAATGTCAGACTGCCCAGGAAACAATTTATTGCTGTCTTTCATAACCTGCAAAACTATGATGCTCACTTTCTCATAAAGCCATTGGCTGAATACCATGTAACAAAACCTGATGGGACCATTGCAATCAAAAACCCACGTAGAATCTAGGTGATTGGAATGACCCTAGAGAAATACAAGTCAATCACCAAACACATTCCCAATGGGATTGACTCAAAAAGGAAAGACACAATATTCCAAGTTATGATATATTGATTCTTTTCAGTTCATGAGCTTCTCATTGGAAACTTTGGCAGGTAAATTTAAAACTGCAAATTGAGTATCACCTGCTCGATGTTCCCAGAGAAAACCCCATTTTAATTCGCAAAAAAGAATGGAGTGTTTCCTTGTGACTTTGTTAAGTCTGAAGATAGTGTGATGTGCACATCACTCCAACCAAAGGACACAGTTCATAATGTCATGAAAGGCAAAGGCATTAGCGATACAGACAGCCTCATCTACAAAATTGTCTGTAGAAGATTTTATGATGTAATTTCCCCAGATGTGAAGAGACAGTTTGATACATCAAACTATATGCTCGATAACCCACAAGGATTCTCGACCAATAACAAAGGCCGTACCAGTGTGATGAAGGATGAATGTGCCGGCTGCATCATCACACACTTTGTAGGTTTACGTCCCAAGTTTTGCGCATACATTGTTTCAAATGAGCAGTGTATATGTAAGGCAAAGGGTGTAAAACCTAACGTGCTGCAAACCCTCCAATACAAGGATTATCGAGATTGCCTCGATAATTGCACCAAGGTTCTGGAACCCAATACCAGTTCCATTTACATGGTCACAAGGCTTACACTGAACATGTGACCAAAGTAGTGTTGTCAGGTTTAGACGATAAGCACTTCATTGAGCCGAATGGAGTATCGAATTTACCCTGGGAGCACTTCAGGATTCCCAAGTAATTTTTTCTTTCTCCAAAACAGTAATTTTAGCACCATTTTTAATATAGGATGGCATTGCCAGCACACAACACCACACTCTGCTCTGCACCACACCCTGCGCCACACTGCAATCTACATCACAGCTGACTTCAAACCTACGACATTGATGCCATATACCTCTTCAAAGCTGTTGCTTTGCCATAACTGCATGTCAATTAAAATCGATGCCTTAACCTCTGTTGTCTTTTGTGTCACCCAGGATTACTCTTCTCAGTGTGGAAATACATAATTTTTAATCTTGAAGCTATGTGTGTGTGTGGAGTCATTTAGGTGTTGGTGAGTCTGGAAAATTTAAACCGGGATGTGACATGTCGGGCATTTACCCCTAATGCCGCGACAGACAACAACTAGAATCACATTTTTATATATAGTGTATATTTTATAGTTTTAATGTTTGTAAATTTCAAGCAAAAACAACAAGAATTGCCTTTTGTATAGAATTTATTTAGTTTTAATGTTTGCAAATATCTTAGTAAATATCTCTGTAATATTAATTTGTATGAATGTGTATGAATGTTTGTGTAAAGATTTTTAAAACAATTTCATGTGTAAATATAATAATAAGGAATGTTTTTGTAGATTATTGTGAAGGAGCTGAAATGTTTTTGTATATGTTTGTGAAGTTTTTGAAATGTTTGTAAATATTAAGGAACGTTTTTTAGATGTTTGTGAAGTTGTAAATATAGTTTTTAAGGATGTTTTATTAAAAAAAACCTGACTTGTTATTTAGTAGTTCGATTTCCTTTTCTCACATTTTAAATGTATTTTTAACTTAAGTAATTTGTGGGCGAGTTTCGATGTTTTTTACACTAACAAATATGGAAATGGAAGTATGAAAATGAATGAATGAACTCTTAAAAGTAATGGAATGAGGGGGAATCTCGAGAAAAACTTGAGAATGAACTCTGAAGGTATTGGAATAGTGAGACAAGCTACACTATTGCTAATAGTTAGGACAACTGCAGATAAATGGACTCTTGCCCCACAGAGCAAGGATAAGAGTGAATAGCTGGTAACAAACAAAAATATTAATTTTAACAAGTTTCAAAGGAAATAAAAACTTAGATTTTTACTTCAACATAGTAAAGAAATAATTACTATTGCTGATGGCATTGATGTTTGCTGTGAAGCGATATTATTCTTAAAATATATGCTTGCATAATTTTTTTCAACAACACTTTAAAGAAACATTATACAATTTGCAAGACTAAGTGTATATTTCCTCCTCCTCCATCCCCTCCTCCTCATCCATGTAGCACCACACTACCACTACATGACACCACACTAGCACCCCAATTGGCACCACAATCTGCCCCTCAGTTAGCTCCTCAGGCTCATCTGTTAACACCTCAGACAGCTCCTCAGTTAGCTCCTCACACAGTTCCTCAGATGGCTCCTCAGTTAGTACCTCACACAGCACCTCACTAAGCACCTCACACAACACTGCAATTAGCACCACAATTAGCACTGCAATTTGCACTGTAATCAGCACTTCACATTTGGGCTAAGTTAGTATGTCTGAGTATGTGTGGGAAGTTGTAATTTAATTGTGTTAGCTGGGCATTTCATTTATTGAAAAGTTAGCATTTGAAATATAAACTTAGTGTTCCATTCGGTAATTGCATGAATATGTGTCTGTAGATTCAGTTTTATGTGATTAAAGTGGAGATCAGTTACTGTGCTAAGGAAAATTCTATTAAGGCATGATTAAAATCAGTTTAACGACTTTGTTTCGCCGGAATAGTACACTACTTTTATTCTATATGAGGTGTGATTAAAGTAATTTGTTCGGTAACCTACTTCAACATCTCTTTCGATAACAAAAAATATTTTCTTCGCCAAAAAGAAAACATTTTGCCGGTTTCTAAACTAGTCAAGTTCTCAGTATGCCTCCTAACATTTGACCTGACCATGTAGCCCACTCCGCATATCAGTCACAAACAAAAATAAATACCTTATACCACTCTTACACCAATATTAGCTCCTATATAAAAATTTAAAACCTGCTCCTCTGGTCATCGGATGTAGAACCTCACAGAGTCTACACCTAACCTGCTCTGCCAATATGATGCTTATGACACGAACATATTAATAACCGTTCTTTGATATCAAAATAATTCTATAAAATTTAAATACAAATTATATCAAAATGTTATTTAATTAATCTAATAATCTAAAAATATATTTTAATAATCGGGTAATTAATCTAATTAATTAGTCAAATAATGAGATAATTAATTAATCTAATGTGAATGTGCTAATTAGGCACTTAGTCCACTCCTGCACCAAATAAGACTTAGGTCACTCTTGCACTAGGGTGGCCAGGACATACATGCTCCTACTACTCATCAACCGGTAGGTCTATTCCCAAACCAATATTATCTAACTATATATATAGTTTTTGTGTTTTTTTATGGATACGCAGTGAACTAACGATCCAGCTGACGTAAACGCCAACTGAAAGTCACATGGCAGGGGTTTATTTGAATATGTGGAAAGATACGCTACCAACGGGCTGGAAGTAGAAACCTAGCAGGGCTTTCAAAAGTGCTCACTTTACCGTGAACAGCCTTTACCAGCCAATTTAAGCGTTACTTCCAATTGTTTCGGTTCTCACACTAAGATATCAGGATCAAAATATTTGTCACCACTCACTGCGCCATCCGCCGTCAAACCAACGGTGACACTTCGTGAGAAGTTATGTCATACTTGTTTCCCAGATCCACGTAATAACTTTTGCCATGAGAGACGGTATCTGACATTTATTGACAAACAGTGGCGTCTTTTGCTTCGAGGCGTTCTCTAGTGTTTCTGCGCGGCCGATTGTTGCTGCGCTGTATTACGTGTGTTTTCGTCATATAGCAAGAAGGTAGTTTACAATTTTTGATAACATTAATACATACATAAATGTATTCAGAAATATCAGAAGTCAAAAGATACCAATATTCTCAACGCTACTGAAATTAAAAAGATACTGAAACTGACGATAGCGATGTTAAAGACAGTACAAATAATTTCGATATTTTCGACGATTTCGGTATTCAATTATTTCAGTATTATTAATAATTTCGATACTATCAATTATTTCGGTCTGATGTTTTCAGTATTACCTTCTACTTTCGATATCATCGATAGTTTCGGTATGATCGTTGATTTCGCTATTGTAGATCATTTCGGTATTATTGTTGACTTCGATACTGTCGATAATTTCGATATTATCGATATATAGCAAATACTGAGTACCTGCTTGAAAAAAATATCGAAAATAAATTTTGATCTAGAGTTCCGGTGTAACGGTGCCACCTATACTCTGTGCATTTCAGGGTGAAAGCATGCGTTAGTGCGCACGTCCGCGCCATTGAAAATTGTACGGTATTTGTTGCGCTGTCAGCCACCGACACACACGTCACGAACACTCGTTTGTCGGCCATCACGTTGTGAAAACACAATTCATAAACACAACCTTGTCGAAATATATATTTATGCTAGTTACGTTTTATTTACCTTTAACATCGAATAATCATCAACATATTCTGTCTGGTTTGCTTTTTTTTTTTTTTTGTCCCTTTAGAAAACAAACTTCAGCCCTACCCGCCATGTCTGCTACACTGCACACTACTGGTTACTTGGTGCGTTTTTACCCAGAAACGTAACAGAAAAAAAAAAATCCGATGTTGCAAATACTGGTACTCTGGAATGCGCGGCGTACTTTAATGTATGCAGTTAAAATTTTAAATTACTCTATTTGACTTTAAAAATTGCAAAATATACAAAATACCGTAGTCATAACGTGAACCGACTAGCCAGTTGATGCCATTAAATTTGGCATTGGCAGTGTTTATCTCTACTGCAACCTTGGAATAAAATGTGTACAACCCAACATCAGCAATAACAGTTTATTTTGCATGCCAGGAAGGATCCATGAGCCAGTCATAAAAGTTCAGGTTTAGCGAGCCCCTCTACTGTAAAGCGACCAGATAATTAACGAGAGTGATTAAAGGGCAGGTGCAATTGACGTAATGTATAGTATAGACCATGGGGGAAGGGATGTCAGAATGCAAAATTAAAGTAAGATGGAATGCAATTTGATTGATAAATGTGATAGATACATACAAAGTAAGGACCAGGGGAAAAAAAGAAAAGAAAGAAAGGATCAATGGAGAGTTTTAAGTAAAAAGCATATCCGAACAGTTCCAAAATGTGTTGGGCCATAACAAAACAGGAAGAAATTGAGAAGAAGAAAATTATAATAATGGTAAGAGTAAAGCAGTGGAAAAAACTAAAAAAGATAATTTTTGTATGAGGAAAGTAGTGAGGAAGAAAGAAAGAAAAAGAGGTCGAAAATTGAGAAAGGAAGGATATATGAAGAAAAGAAAGAAATTTTTTTTATAAATACAGACCATGAACAAATTAGGATAAGAAAATAATTGTTTATAATTTTTGTATTTAAGGAAAATAATGTTTCTAATTCAGAGAAGTTTTTAAAGTAAAGATGTCATAGAGATAATAAGTTTATTCTAAGGAAAGTGTTTATAAAATAATAAGGTAAGAAATATCATTTGAAGTTAAAAAAAGTTTATTTATAAATATTTGTAATAGAATAGCAAAAAAAAAAAAAAGGCGCAAAATTTTTGTCGAAAAAGTTAATATGTTACGAAATGTAGTTAAATGTATCCATAATGAAGTGACAAGTGTGATACATCTTGTAAAATGATTAAAAAGTTTTGTTATTGTATTAATATATTAAAATATCTGGCTCTAACCAGACTATAGAGATCATAATAATAATAACAAGAAATTAAAACCATGATTCAAAATAATATGTAAACTGATGCAGGTAGAGTGTTATGTCAACGTGCGAATGTTGTTGTAACCAATGTTTACTCATGTGACTAGAGTGCGATATATAGATGCAAAATTAATTGTAAATAATTCGGATTGATTGAAAAAACACCAATGAGTGAGTATTGAGAGCGATGATGAAACCACTAGGAAGTAAATAGTAATGTATGTAAAAACAAACTGTTCTAACTGGTTAAGAACAAACAATTTTGCTTTGCACAACCCAAGACAAAAAAATTTTTGGGCAACTGGATTACTACGTAAAAGAATGTAAGTTATTATTTCTAATGTTAATCAAATATTGTAAGATTGTAAATTGTTCACGGTAAAGTGAGCACTCTTTAATACCCTTCCAACAGTCATTAACCACTAATAAATATATCTTATTGCAGCCTCAGGAATGAAATTTTGAGAGTGGTGAAGTGTATACACTGTATTTATTAGTCACATTGCAATGTTTATATTAAAAAGCAGCAGGAAGCTGAAAAATGGATAAAAGGAAAAATTTATAAAGGCTTTAAAAGTGCTCAGTTTACCGTGAACAGCCTATAGATATATTTCGGTTTGTAAAAAAAATTTTATTTTTGTTCCGAACCCCTGGGTAGGGAGGTATGTAATATTGCAGATTTTCAGGGATACGTTAGCGTTGATCGTGAACATTTTCATTTTATGTAATTAAACAATACTTGACTATGTTGTCACTTATTTTAATATGTTTCCAAATAGTGTTTTAAAATATGATTTAACAGTATAATCTTTGGTAATTTTAAAAGTTTATTAATCATAGAGATCATGTGTAAGTAATATTCATTTGTTTCTAGAAAGTAATAGGTATTAATATTTTGTTTGTTATTTTTGGGTTTCTTTCTTAGAGGGTAGCCGGCATTAAATGTTTACTAGAAAAGGTTCTAAATAAAATTGTTTTGGTTGTCTCTCGACTCGCCATTGCTGATTGGTGGGGAGATGTGCCATGGTCTGACGACAGGCATTCAGACGACAGGAGGCAACATAACTAAAGCAGATGTAAACAAAAAAAAAATTCTCACCTCCAAATATAGACATAGATATTCACAAGAAGTTTTAATGGTATTATTAATAATATAGGTGAATTTACTGCACTAACTGTAGCAAGATCTTGTATTTAGGTAAAGGTATATATACAATAACCGAAGATAAGGAATATTTAATTATATTGTATTTGAAAATGTTGATGAATAATTGGTGAAATTTACTGTAGACGATAATCAAGTTAAAATAAAAATGATTTTGAAGTTGATTGAGAAATTTAGCATATCTAATTTAGTTGTAAGTGGCTCCCAACGTATAAATGGTATTTTATGAAATATCTGCAATGTAACATGCTTTACTCAGACATTATACGTTTAGTCGTGTAATCACATGAACGTAAATGTAACTTCAATTAAACTTACAAATATACCATAAGGCCTGTTTGCAATACAATTAAATTATAATTGGGGAGTAGCCATTCAAACCAAAGCAGGCATCTGTTGAAAATTTTCGGTGCCTTTTCCTCGAATATCTCTAAACAAACAAACCACATTAATGATACACATTTGTTTTAACACAAACAACACAGGAAGGAGAAGAATGAGATCTCCAATTTAGCTGTTTCGGAAAGCTCGGTCAGTGTGTACGAATGCATGCAAATTGACGTTCTCTGGGCACAGAGAACTATGTTTGTAATTATCTTTATCTACAGTAAAAAAGGTTCTCTATGAACTAGCGGAACGTGGAGGCCATCCCTCATATTATGCCTGGTTTTTTTTTCAAAACGGACATAGTTAAAAATTTTCTTTGTGGGATTAAGATTTTTTTGGGTTGTTGTTATTATGAAAGGAATTTATTTAAATGCATTTAGTATTAAGGAATTCTAACTTAGTGGATTTGTAGTGACTTTGTAATTTTTTTTTTCGGGACTTTACAAGTTAGTTTTACGATCCAGCTAGCTCACAGGCAGGCAAGGAAGTCACAAAGCCTGTATGTGTGAGAACTCCCATGCTTATGACATGCAATTCGGATGCACCGGATGCTTTTACCAATTTGAATTTAATCAAACAGCATTACAAATCGGCTACAGGACGTATAAAAACATCTCAAAGCACTAGGTTACTAAACAGTGTTCTAACCTGAAATCCAATCAACGCCGGTTTCGCACGTCGTATTGCCAGAGAATCAGCTCAGTGTCGGGACACGGAGGTTGGTCGAGCGCAGCCAGCGAGGTCGGTCTATCTCATATTTAGTCTATGGGCTGACTCCCGCACATCACGAAGCTGCACTAGATCTGACACGTGATAAGGGACTTCTCGGGTGCAATCCCTGAGCAGCCATAACGCTGGCGAGACCTTAAGGGTGATGTTCATCTTCTGAGCACATCCCCACAAATTGAATCACAAACTTACAGCGGATACGTGAGCAGCAAGCATTTTTACATCGGCATTTCCACCCTTTTTAGCATACTCTCCGAAGGAAAGTAAGGCTTATGAGATCACTTTCATGTGTGTGTCTGTGCGTTTTTTAAACGCGTGGACTGAACTTCACCAAAATTAGTACACATAGAGTACAAAGTATAAGGTTACTTAATTTGTATAGTTTTCACCCACGTCAGGCGCTTACTTTCAAAATGGCAGTCATTTTAAAATTTGGGATATTTATATCTCGAGAACCATTCAACCGATTTAAACCAAATTTTGTAAGCTGGCAGATAAATGTGTAAGCATTAAATTTTGATATATATATTATTTTTGGTCCGCATTTTGGAGGGAAAAAAACACCAAATAAGATATTTCATTATATGTAGAAAACTATTTAATCAATTCTCACTCTATTAGGCAGGTAAGTAATGTTATGATAGTTCAAGTAAACTTAAGTGATTGAATTAGATTAGCCTCTTACTTTCAAAATGGAGTACACACGAATTATTCAGGTTTATTTGGTATATCTGCCATTTAAACAATTTCGACCCAATTTTTGTATATTGAAGGGATGTGCTAGGAGCAAAATATATACCATCACATAATCACTTTTGTCCGCCATTTTGTAATTCAGTGCCATACGAATAAATAAAGTTGTCATATCTCGGTAAAAGTATACTGATTCTTACCAAATCTGGCAAACAGGTAGTACTGATGAAGATTATGTTAAGTGATATATTTTAAGCAAGCCAGCCGCTTATTTTCAAAATGTTGGCCATATAGCTATTTTACAGCTATATTGCCGAAATTATGTAATCAGTTCCAAAAAATGTCGTATTTTGGCAGTATATTTTATATCTATCAACTCTTTCTACACTGAGTATATTTTCTCCGCCATTTTGTAAGATAGTGACATGCGAATAAATGTCATATCTCGGAAACAATTCAACAATTCCTATGAATTTTGGCAAACAAGTAGTACTGAGGCAGATGATGTAAAATTACTCGCTTTATGTATGTCAGACATTTATATAAAAAAAATGGCTGACATTTGGTTATTTTTGATTTAAATTATATGTCATGGAAACCATGTAATCATTTCCAGCTTATGATGATAAGCTGATTGTATATATTACAAATATCAACTGTATCTCCACCGATCGTATTATGTCCACTATTTTGTTAAGATAGTGACATGCGAATAAATATTTTTTTTCTCGTATCTCGGGAAACAATTGACAGATTCTTACCAAATTGGGCAAACAAATAGTACTTCAGTAGGTGGTAGTAGTGAAATATAGTATGTCCGACGCCAGGAGTATATAAAATGTGTATCTATAATTTTTTTATATATTTTTATTTATAAAGTATTTATTTACAAAACTCTGTTATACATAAATATTTTTATAATATATGTACATACAAAATTATTTTATACATAGTTATATATAAAAAATGATATGTGTATATAAAATTCTTTTACACTTAATTACATATGTAAAATATGTACATATGACATTCTTTTATGCATAATTATGTATGGAATAGACTTCTCTTTCTCTGAGTGACACGCAGACCAATTGTTCTGTTGTGGAAAGCGTATATAAGCATGCATCGTGTAAAAACGGACGTCGTTTCGCCATCTACAGTGGCGGAAGTTGGATCGTTG
The DNA here is from genome assembly GCA_029891345.1 of Dryococelus australis. Lineage (NCBI taxonomy): Eukaryota > Metazoa > Arthropoda > Insecta > Phasmatodea > Phasmatidae > Dryococelus > Dryococelus australis. The sequence continues at coordinate 69,120,857 of CM057006.1, read as the reverse complement.
CGAGTGGGATCATCTACCATGAACGTGTACTCTGCTAATGATGACATCAATTGTTAAATACATACCACCTGTAACACGGGAAGCAAGGATGTCTGAAGATTCTGTGCAAGCAATACTCTGTCAATGTTACTACTGTGATCGCATGCTCGTCTATAATATGAAGATAGTCAAAGGCTTACCATTTTTAACACCGTCAGCGACGTCAAGGACCTCCGAAGAATTGTTATAATCATTACGGCATCAGTGTTGTTATTGTGGTAATACATTTAGTCAAAGTTGTAATTCACGTCGTCATGAACGTAGCCATTGCTTTTTCAGTCCTGCATATAAGTCGTTCCACTGTGATAAATCCGATGCTGTGTTTACCCGTATCGATAACTCGTACAGACATACCAAGATGTGTAAAGGTGATGTCTGTTGTTCATCGGGAATCGAGTTCAAGTACTGCAACAAGACATTCACGACTAGGGTCTAGCGCCAGACAACACGAAAATAGTAACTGTCCATTTGCCGTTAGCTACAAGACCTACACATGTGTTAACTGCAATGCTGTATATGCGAATAAGCATACCTTGACTGCTCACAATACGATTTGTACTATATAATAAGAGTAAAGCATAAATACTTTTGTTGAAATTAGAATATGATTGAGTGTATTTAAGTACTACTATGTATTTTTGAGAATTGTGTGAAATAAAGATGAAGTTTATGTAAGACTATTGTTTTTATTCATTTTATCCCTTCCAACTTTTAAGTGTTGCTACGATCAATCGCTTATAAAAGTTAAGAGAATGATATTAAAGACTTCAATATAAACTGTATGGATAGTTGAATGTCTACAAAAGCATTCATTCTACCGACATGTATAAATTTTTGGAGACACAAGGTAAAAAGGTTTTTCTTATATGTATGGATAGAGAGATTCTATGAACCCTTGGATTGGTAAATATTGTTAAAGATTGGTTGAAAGATTGTTAAAGATTGATAAGGAATGATGGAAAGATTGGTAAATATAGGTAAGGATTGATGGAAAGATTGGTAAATATTGGAAAATATTGGTAATGATTGATGGAAATATTGTGAAATATTGGTAAGGATTGATGGAAAGATTGGTAAATATTGGTCATGATTGGTAACGGTTGATGGAAAGATTGTTAAAGACTGGTAAAGATTGATTGAAAGATTGTTTGACAGATCGTTAAAGATTGGTAAATATTGCTAAAGATAGGTAAGGATTGATGTAAAGCTTGGCAAATATTGGTAAAGATAGGTAAGGGTTGATGGCAAGATAGTTAAATATTGGTAAAGATTGATGGAAATATTGTTAAAGATTGGTAAGTATTGATGGAAAAATTGGTAAAGATTGGGAAAAATTGTTAAAAAGATTGGTAAAGAATGGTAAAGATTGTTGAGTGTGTGTGTGTGTGGGGGGGGGGGGGGAGTTGGTGATATGGTGAGCTCTCTGTTTCTGTAAATGAACCTTTGACAATCGGGCCATGTAAAATAAAAGAAAATGTTATAAATATACATCTGAAATATTAATGACGGCAACAGACAATTACAATGTAATGTGCATTTTAAAGGTAAATTTATAAGTGAATATTGTATAGGAGATGAGATGAGTTTAACATAAGTATTTATTATACAAAATGTTCTCTACTAAATGGGATATAATACGTGTATATGTGTGCGTGCGTGTGTGTGTAGGTATGGCATGGTATAATGTTCGAACCTATGACCTTTCGAATATGGGGTATTTGTCTTAGCGGGGTAGCAGACTTATATATAAAAATTGTTAATTTATTGTATGTGAGCTGTATATGTAGATAGTTATTTTAAAGGCTTTTGCATTTGCATGAATTGTAGCTCTTATTGATCTGTTTGATTATCCTGGGATGGTTTTAAATACGATATTTTCTTCCTTGTATGTTACTATGTTCACGAAAAGTGTCAATGGTTATTGTGTGTGTGTTTTGAAGTAGATTTTGATCGTTTTGGGACAATTTTAGGTTATTTTGTATCAATTTGCTTCATTAGGAGCAATTCTATGGTGTAGCAGGTTCTTTGTGTGATAGCTTGTGTTGTTCTGTGTGTGTGTGTACGCGTGTGTTGGAATAGATCTATGTGTGTTTTGTAGTATTGCGATAGCTTGTTATATATGTTCTGTAGCGCTAACGATATAGTTGCTATTTGCATGGATCATATACTTTCCCTCGTGGGATGTTCTATTAGGTGTTTATGATTTGCTCGGGTGTTAGGTAACGAATTTCTTGTCGTTGACATGCATGTTCTAGCGGCAATGTTGTAAGTAGATTCGCTCTCATCTCCTTGGTTTAAATTATTTTTTTTAACATTAAATTCTCTTTGAAATGATTTTTTGTATTTGTATACATTAAATATATATGTTATACAGTTTGTGATTGTGTAGCCTTCCTATATAAGTCACTCACCTACATACTTTCCTCGATATCGTTTTTCTCCCTTCTAGAGATGATGATAAACAAAGTGGGTATGGATAGCTATTCATTTGTCAAATGACTAATACTGTATGGGAGTTGAATATATAGTGAGCTAGTTAATGGTGTGGCATATTGTTTAGGTGTTTGTTGGGTAGTGCAGTAAAATATGGCTTGTATAGGAGAAAGTCGCCGAAATCGTACCACCGCCTAAATCGTACCACCGCTGGTTTTCTGTAAAGCAGGACTAGTGGAGCGCTCTCACGGTGCATACTTGAACTACTAGATGTGTTGAGCAGTCCGTGAAAATAGCTAGTCAGTGTAAGAACGTGTTTGTTTTTATTACAGTTATATTCTTTGAGTGTTTGCTGATGTAGTTTTTCTACTCCATATGTAAGATAATATGGCACTTCAACGTAAGTGTTACTGGATTCCATGCAGTTATCATTGTGGTGGAAGTAATATTGAACGTAACGGCTGGTCGCTTTGTAGCGAGGCGCCTGTTTTAGGTAAGAAATGACGTAAAGAGTGAAGTTGTGCGCATTTGCCTAAATCGTACCACGGGTGGGGTTCCTAATTCGTACCGGTACGAATTGGGATAAATTACTTGAAGTTATATACTTGCAATTTATTTGCATAAATTAAATTAATTTTAATTAAACACAAGTAACACACGTGTTAATTGGGTGTTACAGAATGGCGGAAAGGAAATATGGTGCCTGGAGTGAATCAGACATGGAAAGGGCTCTGGCAGCGTACAGAAATAGGAACATGGGGTTCAACGAGTGCTGCCGCCAGTAAGACATTGCAAAACCAACACTAAAGAGTCACTTGGCCTGTAAAATCGTAATTGCTAACGATGGTACGAAGGCGCATGGACGGACTACTACCTCGCCTCTTGAAATAGAAAATAAACTCGTAGAACATATTTTAAAATTGGAAGAACTATTTTTTGGAGTCATGAGTGACGATGTACGCAAGCTGGCTAATCATATAGCAGAGCACAACCACATTAGACATTGTATTGTTGTGTATGTGAAGAATAATTTGTGGAAGATATAGTTCAGTGTTTAGTGTGCGCATCCTGGGTTCATGAGAGTTGTGCGGGTGTTAAGTCAGAACTGAAACTTTTGTTTGTGTAGCCTGTAAATAATTGAACATTTCTTGCATTTTCCGTAGAAAAATAATCAAACTTTATTATAATTTAAATAATACGGCAATCCTATGTGTCATTGTACGCTGTCTTGTTTGTTCTCTCATTTTTTTTAATTTATAATGCTGTGGTACGATTTAGGACATAGGTGGTACCACCTATGTCCTAAATCCAGTTTCTCATATCATTCCAGTTGCAGTCTATTACGAAAAGTTCTTTATTTCTTCCCCGATGCTACATTTTGAAATGTAACCCATATAAATGTACCCATAAATAGTCATACATTTTTATACAAATTCGTAAAACCTTGTATTTTTTTCATTTGAGACAGATAAAATTGCAAATGTAAAAATTGGTACGATATAGGAAACTCTCCCATATAAGTTATGCTTGATATCATATATATTAATCAGAAATTAGCTTTTGTTATGTTAAGATGTATACTTAAAGTGAAATTAATCATTGTAGATAAGCAATACATAAATAATATTTATAAGTGTTCTTGACCTGTAATGAAGCAATGAGTATGTTCTCAAACCTATAGTTGTCTTCCATCCTTGTTTTTTTTGTTTTTCATCGGTTGATGGGTATTTAGATTCAGATCATTACATACATAGTCGTTTCATTTGGATATTCATTATGCCAATTGTTTGGTTAATTTTTACTTGATATGAGTTTAAAAGAAATATCTGCTTACCTGTATGGTTCTTGAATCGATATGTATATACTTAGGGCTTAAATACTCTTATCACCGTGATGGATATCGGATACGGTGTCTATGTTATGAAATTGGTATTTATAGCATCAATCGTTCGGAAATTATGAGTACATTTATAAAAAGGGGCTTAAAATCATAATTGGCCTTTTCAAAAAGGACATAAGTCCAAAAAAAATGCCCTGTTGTGAGGTAGGCGATGTGTTGCATTTGATGGTCAGAGTGGTTACATAATTATTTTAAAAATTAAATAAAGATTGCTTCAATGTTTACTAAAATTAAAGATCGCCACAGTTATGTTTGTTTTGTGAAAAAATTAATAAATATATTTTTAATTGAAACCCATAACTTTTCTTAAACATCATGATAATCCTAACCCCAAAATGAATTAACCTAACCTCACTTTTTAGGTGATTGTCGATAAGGGCGAACTAGGTTAATTCCCTATACCCACTTCGCCTCCGACACTCTCTCCCCAGGTTAAACCGTATGGCATCACGCATGCCGATGTCGATAAATCGGAGAAAACCCTTGGAATGAAAAAAAAAGTAAGACAGAATGATAGCATGTGAAAAAAACAATTTGGAATGAAAGAGCACGAAAAAACAACTTGGAATGATAGAGCGTGGCAAATGATGTACTGACCACCGAAATGGGGGAAACCAACATGACAGAATCCAATATGGCAGTCACATGACCGGAATGACAGAGCAGAAAGTCAGGAAATCCAGGATGGTGATGGGAAATGATGCAATACAAGATGAATGCCATCAGAGACGAGTGACAGACCAGGAATATTCGAGGTGGAATGCACGAGCAGGAAGATATGTACTGGCTGTCAACATGGCGGAATCCAACATGGCGGTCACATGACCGGAATGACAGAGCGGGGAATCCAGGATGGCGGCGGGAAATGATGCAATACAAGAGGGTGGCCGTCGGCTCCGGGCTCTGCCTTCTGACTCCTGGCGTCGGACATGCTGTATTAAACTACTGGTGGTGTCAACTAATATGTTTGAAGTGGGTCAGACATTCATTTTTAAAATAGTTGCTACATAAATATTTTCGCTCAGTATATTTCTTCAACAAAACAAATGACAACATATTTTTGAATGATGGCAGTGTCTATTACAGCCATCAAATATGTATATGCAGACACTCATTTCTCTGTCATTTCGTATGATACCTCCACCAATAAGAAGAAGTTTTATCTCATATTTCAGGAAACCCAACCCATTCTCACAATATTTGGTGAAGATGTAATGTGGTAGGCCATTTAAAAATTAATTTTTTAAATTACGACACACTTATTTTCAGAATGGCAGCTTTAAAATCATTTTAGTTTTGTGTGCTATATCTACGAAGTTATGTTATCTATTTTAACTTAAAAGGTTTGTATTGGTAATATCCAATCATCGAATGTGCTACTACATTCCTGTTCTGTCTTCTATTTATGAAGATGGCCATATGAAAATTATGGAGGTTTTATGCCATAACTCGAGGACCAATCAATCCATTCCCATCAATTGTTACACTGGAACATTTCCACTAATTTGTACCAAATTGTGCACACTATAAATGCCACAGAAGTCCATGTAAGTTTCGTGATTTAAATAGGTCGGACAACGATGTTCAAAATGGCGGTTTCATTAATAATTTATGTAGATTTGCCGCATATATTGAACTATTTAACCAAATTCAACCAAATATTGTATGTAGTCATTATACATTAGAAGCATAGTATATAGAACCTCTTTATTTTTTGGAAATTTTATACAATAGCATTAAATAAGTATTTAAAGTTTTTTATGGCATATCTCAAGAACCAAACATCTGATTTCCACTAAATTCTTCACACAAGTGGCACAATGGTTGGCCATGTAAAGTGACACGTTTTAAGTGACTGTCACTTATTTTCAAAATGACGGTCCTCTAAGTATTTTAGTTTAGTAAACCCTATAATTCTAAACATTAGGCTGATTAATACCGATGTTGATGCTCCGAATCCAACCTCCATAATGCAGTACATTGCATGCTAATTTATTGAACGAGATTTTCTAGGTCCAAGTCCCGGTTAAGGCAGATGTGTATTTGTAATTGTGTCTTTAATGTTGCACGTTTCTGGTTTCATTACTAATATTGTCTTTTATGTTGAAAACAAAGTTCACATGGATATAACTGTATTTTCTCCCAATCGTTACATAGTATCTGTTTTGACTCACTTGAAAAGAAAAGAGATTAGTCACTTGTTCACAGGTCGTTACACGCCCAAATGCATGTACATGTCTTCCCCCACGAACTCATTAGGAATTCACAGCACCAATACACGAAACAACTAGCACAAATGTCCAAGGTAGTCCACACTCGGTCGATGTAGCATTTGAAATATTATTTTGCCTGACAACTGCCCTCTTGATTATTCCCTGGCTAGTCTTGATACTTGCCACACGACTAATCCCATCTTTGCCTGGATGAAGTGTGTCAATGCGACCAAGCTGCCACTGAAGAGGAGGAAGGTGGTCTTCTCGTACCAATACCAGGTCGCCTACACCTTTACTGTAGACCCATGCTGAGACCATTTACTTCTTTGTTGGAGAGTGTGTAGATATTCCTTTGACCATCGTTGCCAGAAATGCTGAGTAGATTGTTGTAGCAGCTGCCAACTGTCGAGGCGCTTTGTGGGCAGTTCCATTAAGTCATCAGCTGGTGGAGATACTAATGCACAGCCAATGAGAAAATGTCCTGGAGTCGGGGCACTCAGGTCATTAGGATTTGTGTAAAGAGCACATAATGGTCTTGAATTCAAAACTGCCTCTACTTGAGTGAACAGTGTGGTCAATTCCTCAAAGGTCAATACTTGCTGCCCTATTACACGTTTCACATGACCTTTTGCTGATTTGATGCCAGCCTCCCAAAGTCCACCAAAATGAGGAGCCGATGGTGGATTGAAGTGCAACTGGTTACCATTTTCTGCCAGACTACTTGCTACTTGGGTTGAATTGGATTTATCTCTCAAGTAAGTTTTAAGTTTAGTAAAGTGCTTGTGAACACCAACAAAGTTAGTGCCACGATCACTATAAACATCTGTACATAATCCTCTATGAGCAGTGACACGATAAAAGGCATTCAGGAATGTGTTTGTAGTCATTGCAGAGACGCCTCCAAATGCACAGCCTTCGTAACGAAACATATAATCATACATAGGTATATCTTCAATACATGTGCATTCCGATGATGAGATTGTTCGATATGAAATGGACCTCCATAATCCACTCCCACAGTCGGGAATGCCCTCGTGCTCTGAACCCTGCTGGTTGTCAAAATGCCCATTATCGGCTGGATAGGTGACTTCTTCAAACGTAAGCACCTCACACATTTTTTTATTCTTGATCGTATCATGCCTTTGCCCGCCAAAATCCAAAACCTGTGTCTGATGATAGAATGCACAGTGCCGACACCTGCGTGTAGGGACCAGGCATGGTAGTAATCAATGACCAGATTAGTGAGGTGACACTTCTTGGGTAACAGGATTGGATGTTTTTCATTAATTGACAACCTCGAGTTTTGGATTCGTCCACCACTTCTAATTAAGCCTTGAGGATCGAGGAAAGGGTTGAGGTTTCTGACCTGTGCTGAGCATTCCATTCCCTTCTGCAACTGATCTATCTCCATTTTGAAAACATCTTGATGCACTTGGTGTACACAACGAACTTCTGCTGCTTTGAACTCTGTTGATGTCAAGGGGCCACAACAGTGACTTGACGGATGCCTGGCATTTGAAATTAAGCGGAACACAAACTCTAATACTCGTAGCAGCTATGATAAGTAACTAAATCTCTCTATCCACTCCAAGAAGAACATCGTGGTCTGCGCAGCTAGGGCTGTGAGGCTCAAAAGCTTAAATTTTTCTTGATACTCTGGGGAACTAGAGTCTGAGTAAACTCCTGGCCAGGCATCTTCTGATTCAACAAGCCATGATGGACCACTCCGTCAAAGGTGATGACTGAAAGCTGGCCTGGCATCAATCCTCTTGGGGCACAGTCTGCCGGGTTGTCTTGTGATGGTACATGTCGCCACTGATGCACTACTTTGATTTCCTGTATTTGAGATACTCTATTTGCGATAAAGGTCTTGAGACGATGTGGTTCAATTTGGATCCATGCAATGACGGTTGTTGAATCACGCCACGCTATCACCTCGGAAAGTATCCTTTTCGACAAAATGGATACGATTAAGTTCATGAGTTTCACAAGCAAATGAGCTCCTAGCAGCTCTAGGCTAGGGAGACTTACATATTTCAATGGTACGACATGGGACTTGGTCACCAATAAATGTACTTCAAGTTTGGACTGATTTGCATTCAGCAGGTGTACAACTGCTCTATAACCTTGGGTTGATGCATCACTAAATCCATTAATTTGGTACACTGCACCCTCAATTTGTGTCACTAGATGAGGAATAGCAACTTTGTGTAAACTGCCAAGTTGTGCAATGAATGTGAGCCTCTTATCATTGATATCACGTGATGGAGGTTCATCCCAATTAATTCCAAGAAGCCATAGATTCTGCACAAACAGTTTAGCCTTGAAGACAACTGGACCAATCCAACATAAGAGGTCATTCATCTTAGCTATATCAGACAACATCACGTGTTTAGTAATATTATTAGAACTGGCACTATGAGTACGATATGAGAACACATCTTCCTTGGACTGCCATTCTAGTCCTAAATATAAGGCCCTTCATAACACAGATAGTGAATTTTTTAATGTACTAATACAACTCGTTATTCAGTTAGCAACACTAAGCTGTGTATACACGAATAATATTGCACCTTCTAGATAGAAACAAATACTGGTAAAAATGTATTGTTGTTAATGTGCACTGTAGGTTTTATGGGTCACATTTTTTAGTTATGCAAACATTATACATATCTATGCTGAAACATAAATGTCATTATGAAATTGTCTCAATATTTAAATTATATATTTCAATATTACTTTTAATTACTTGGCTTGGCAAACATAACTATGGTGTGAATGCCATGCAGCTTGGAAGTGCTGTCAATTCTACTGCAGTAGCTTGTTGTGAGTCAGCTGCTGTGCTCTGCAGGCTATTTCTGCATTACCCTGCCTGCAGTTGCACCCATGGCTGCTGCGCTTATAATTTGCGCACCTAGGTCTCGCTGTAAGCTTTGTTTTGCTGTCGCAATATAACTTCGTACGTGCCCTGCCTGCATGGCAGAATTCTCTGTGATTCTCAGGCAAAAAAATATATATATGTAAAAGTTCATATTTTGCTAGTATTCTACAGTAATTTATATCATAGTACGTGTTACGGAGTATCTTAAGTTCTCTAAGTGTGCCACGCTTTCTTTACCTTTACCTATTATTCAAAATGTAATGACGGCTTAAGCCTGGACGACAGGTGTGGACTAGTTATACATCTGTTTCTCCCTTGTGAAGTATGTCAACCTATGGATGTCCTGCCTGTGCCATGCAGTTCATTAACACAGCCATTTTAATCAACTTATTGTATATTGCTGCAAGCGTTAAAATTAAGACAATAATTGTGGCGAAACTGAAGTAGTTATAGCGTTCCTGCATTAACAGTGAGAACATGTGTGTTTGACGGAAAGACGACATTCTTTCTGAGTACTGTATGTTAGCCATTTCTGTGTGTATAGTTTTCCATTCACTATTAATAATGTTATTAATAGTATATAATGAAATCCCGTCACTGGATTTGAGTTGCTGCACTTCAAATTCGTTATTATGGAGCCATTGCACAGGCAAGATAGTAGCGAAATAGCTAGTTTGGGGCTTTTTATGTCACAAATATGTGTTGCTTTAATGATAATGACTTGGTTGGAAGTGATTTTGCATCCACATGTTACTTGAATTTCTATACTCCCTACCTCGGGGTTGTGAATTATATTACTTAAAGTTTTATTGCTGCACCTTAGTACTAATTCACCTGGAGCATTAGTTACTATGTAATAGTGGGGTTCAATAGCCTGAATCGACAATGAATTATCAGGCATGCATTGAAATTTGCAATGTTTAAATAAACTTTGTATATCATTAAGGTGGATTGCGGCTTTTAAGAACTTGGTTTGTGGAGTATCAACTAGTTGCTTGGAAAGTAAATATATGCCTTTGGCTTGTTCAGGCATATCGTAAAGTTCTCTTGTTTCTTTTGTTTTGGTATCAGTGGCGACTATGTTTGTTGGGGTTCCTACAATGCACGTCCCTAGTCCGTATATTTGCTCTTGTAATCGAAAAAGATCCTTCCTTAATACTTCTTTTGTTACTGCTTGTAAGGATAAAGTTTTCTGCTGGCATTGCTGGATGTACGTATTAATTCTAAGCTCATTAACAACATTATTTACAATTTCCAGCACCATACTCGTTAACAAGTGCGATTGAGTGAGTGAGGAGTCTATTTCCCTATTCTGATTATTTATTTGATGTGGCATGAATCCTATGTTATTGCTAAGAGAATTTACTTAGTTTTCTACCTGACTTTTTATTTGCATCATGCTGTGAATCGTTGTATATGAGATTGTTATTTGAGGGGATAACATTATTTTCTAATTTATTTATTTACATTTCAAGGGATTCTTTATTAGTCAGGAGGGATTTCTGGAGAAGGGTTGTGAGAATGTCGCAACACTATGATGCGACATCATAGTGGAAGGCAATTCCATGTTTAATTTTATTAGACAAATCAACTTCAGACATAAATTCTTGTACAACATTTTGTGACGTTTCATTAAAGAATTTGTGCAATTGCCACAAAGAACAGCACAGTTTGCAATTCTTGCAAACTGTGCTGTTCTTTGTGGCACAAGCCTGATGGTTCCACACGTCGACATTACTGGACGCAGCCGGTTAGTGCAGCGGTAGGGTGTGTATTAGGGGAATTGTTTTTTCGTAATAGATGTCTGGTGAAAGCTATTGAAAATAGGCCCCACTGTGAGTCTTGAACAAGTTTACTCCAGTATATGCAGATGCTAAGTGGAGTGCTAGCAGCAGCACTCCCACTCCCGTCGTCCCCATATCAGTGACAATAGATCTGTAACATATATGTTGGTATTAGTTTCTGCTATTCGCGAATTTGATTTTCCATGTGTTTACCGTGTCGATTTTTGTCTGACCCCTCTTCTTGATTTCGATTGAAATCATGGAAGACCCCAAAATACTGTGTATCCTCTAAGGCCCATGGTATTTAACGTTAAGAGCCTTTTGTCTTACGTGGGTTTTTACCCACATGACTTGTCCGATTTTAAGCTCTTGGGATGAAATTTTCTTTCAAAAATTAATTCTTGTATTTTCTGTGATTCGAGTTAGTTCACGCATGCTTGTTCGCGTGCTTGCTTAAGCTGTTCTCACCAATCGGCAGCTCGCTGAGAAAATATGTGTGCTATAACATGGCAGATTTGTAGCTTCTGCAATAATTCTGTAATCATATTGTTATAACAAGACAGGCCCCAATCTGTTAAAATTGTCTTGGGGCACCTATACCGAAGTATGACTTCTTTGATGAATTTGGCACAGGTTTTTGCATCAATTGTTTTGACGGGTTTGGCTACTGCATATCGCGAGAAAAACTCCGTCATGACAAGAAGATTTTGATTGCCAGATGCCACTGTTTGGAGGGGACCTTTTGCATCGAGGCCCCAAGAGCGGAATGAGGGCGGGGCTACAATAGGGATCATACGGCTTATAGGTTCCTGGTTGATATGTTTCGCTTTCTGATAGGTAGGGCATTTTTTTATGTAATCTTTTCATCTTTAGTCATTGTGTCCCAGTAGTACTGGTTTTTAATTTTCTGCAGGGTTTTGAATTGGTCAAAATGTCCTCCACCTAGTAGGGCATCATGATGTGCTGTAATGATTTCCGGGATGTAGTATTGCGGTACGAAAATTAACCGTTTTTCCCCTGTGGGGGGGGGGTGTATTTTAAGATATATTTCACCATTCCCTGTAATGTCATATCTTCGTGCTAAACATGTGTATTTTGGTGTCTCATTTTGTGAGTCTGTGTGGGCTGTTTTTAGTTGTGTAATATGTGTGTCTTTTCCGTATTCTGCCAGGAATGGGGATATTAGTGTTGAGTTAATGGGTACAAGTTGTAAATATGTGTCGTCTTCGACTTTGATATATTCTTGTTCATGGATTTAGATGGGGTGATAGTGTGATGTGGAGTTGATTGTTGTAATGATAATTTAGCAGTTTAGCCATTGATCAATACATAAGGATTTGATTTTGTTTGTGTGGCCTTCCATATTGAATTCGAAATTTACCTGATATAAGGCTGTTATGATCGTTGCAATAGCTTGTAAGTGCAAAAATGCATCATGTGTTATCATTTTGGCTATGCGTGCTTTGTCATTTGTACCTAGGTCAGGTTTAATAAAAGGTTTAATCTCTTGCCAATTATTGATTATGAATTTTTCGATACTTTGTTTCACTTCTCCGGCTTTATCGTGGTTTTGAAACAACGATTCGGCAAGGGCTGTGTAAAAGGATGTGCATGTAATGTTTTCTTTTTTGATTGTGTGATGTTGGTTTTATACTGATATTTGCGTTATTTCTGCTTTGGCTGTTGTTGGGATTCGACTCATCGCATCAGCATGTGTATTTAGTTTTCCTTTGACGATATTTGCTCGAAATCATACTCTGTTAGTGCTATCGTTAGCTTTTGGATCCTTACACTGTGTTCGGCCATCGTCTTTAAAAATCTTAGGCTACCATTTTCTTTCATTTAGCTAGAGTTTTATTTAAGTAAATGCCATAATGCTTTGCTCTTTACTTCCTGGTGTCTCCTGCATAAGGACAGCTCCTATGGCTGTCTGAGATGCGTCGCAAGCTAATATAGTGTGTCTGTTTTCTTGGAATTTTACCAGAATGAGAGGTTTTAGTAAGGCTGATTTAAGGTTCTCAAATGCCTGTTCCTGTGCTTGTGACCATTGAAATGAGTTGGATTATTTTATAAGCTCTGTTAGTGGTTCTGCTATTTTGGCATAGTTTGGAATGTATCTTCGTAAATACGAAGTTAGTTCTAAAAATGTTCGCAGTTGATCTATGTTTTTGGGTGGTGCAATCTTTTTGATGGTTTCGCTTTTCTCAGGGTCGTTTGGATCCATTGTGGTGTAATGTAGTGACCCAGGATTTTATTTTCCTTGTGCTAAGTGGCATTTTTTGTCTTAATTTTTACACTGTATTTGCTTAATCTGTCCATGACTTTACAGATATTATGTACGTGTTCCTCAAATGTGTTGCCTATGATAAACATATCATCTATATAGGTTACTGCCGTGTTCCAATGTAATGGCCCAAGCTTTATATGTACAAAATTTTGAAAGTAATTAGGACTTGTGGCCAACCCCATTAGCAAAAAGCATACTCGTCTAAACCAATGCCATCGATGCCAAAAGCTATTTTTTCCTTATCTTGTTACCTTACTGGAATAGCATAGAATCCATTGAACATGTCATTGGATGAAATGTATTTGGAATTCTGAAGTTTGTTTATTATATCTTTGGTTTTCGGGATGGGGTGTTGTACCTTCTTTAAGTGCTGATTGAGAAGTCGAACATCTGTTAGAAAGCATATGCCTCCTCGGTGTTTTTTTTTATAACTAGGCTCGGCATGGTGTAAGGGGAATCAGAAAGCATGATTATATTTGCATCGAGTATTTGTTGTATTTGTTCGCATACTTGTTCGTGTAATTGCAGGTTTATTCGATATGGGTGTGTATGTATAGGTTTATTTGTGTTTCATTCAATCTTGATTTCGTTCTTTTTTTTTTTTTTGTTGCTGTTAATTCGGAACTGTTGCTAGCAAAACAATTTTTGTAAAATTCAAGTAACTCTCTGAGTTGTGCTTTTTCGTATAGAGGTAGGTTTTCGTTTATGCTGCCTAGTGTAGTGTTGTCATGGGAGTATTCCATAGATTATATTCTATTTATGTAATATTCAATGCAATTGTTTGTCACAATATAATTGGTTGGTATTAATTGGTATTTCAATTGTCTTTATTGTGGTAATCAAATACATAGATAACATCTGTAATCAGTATCGGTACTACATCATACCTTTTTATGGACAACTCCCAGTAAGATATCAAATTTCAAAATTTCTATTAAAAGGAAGTCCTGATCCCTGCTAAATACATGTTCGTTTTATACTTGGGTATGTCTATATCTGTAGTTGCACCCACTAGTATGGACTGTTCTGTGACTGGTTGCCTCTTGTGTTTGTGTACGAGTGCTTTTGCTATGCATGATCATGAGCATCCCGTGTCGAGCAACGTGTTATATGATCTGCCCACAATCCAGAAAAGGACGCGCTGTATTGACATTTGCAAATAGCTTACACGACATTTGTCCTTGCTGGTTGGTGGGGTTTGTTTGTTTTTGGAATATGATTCGGATCTGTGGCTCAGTTCCTGCTTTCACATTTCATCACTGCCAGAGTTTTCCTTATTATTGTTAAGAGTGTCATGTGGTGTGTTGATAGTTTATGCCTTAGGGATACATATTTTTAATTTATCATACCAAAACATATTTTAAAATTCCCAATGTTGAATGGGTGTAATTGATTTGGGAAGAGCAGGCATTCCCTGGCTCAGTGTCCCTGGTACATGCACACCACACATGTCATAGCCACCAGTGAGTGAGGTCCTATGAAGGCTGTGCATGCACTGATGTCACAATTGCGCTGACTCGTGCATTCCCTGGCCCCTACCTCGGCTTGTACCATCGCTTCCCTGATGTGTATGTTCTTGGCTTTCACGAGCGCCATGTTGAGATTAAGTGAGGCCATGTCCTTCTGTATGGTATCAGAGTTACCCTTGTTCTCTTGTGACCTGCATTCATTTTCTTTAAACCTAATGCCAGCTGATGGCTCTGTTGCCTGAAGTGATTTTAATGAGCATGGTCGGAGATACCCGCTCGTGCTAGTTTGGTATAAGGTGTATTCGCTGGTATCAAAAAATGAGCAATAAAGTCCCGCTTCCTGTTGTGTGGATACTGTGTGTACGTTTTCTGGTAATGTTGTAAGTTGCCTGGTTAACTGATTTTATTGTATCTCTATTGCGTGCTCGGCTTCATCTATGTTAATTGTTACAGTTTTTATCAATTTTGTTAATTTCTTAGAAGTTGATTTTCCTGGTTTGCTCGTGTCTGCATGTTGGTGTAATGTAGTGTAACATAGCCTTATAATTTAACACGCACACACACAAATCTTGCTACTACATACTTTCCCACATGTTCACACTCGTTTGTGGAATTTGCATTACCTTGCAATCAGTCCGAAGAGCGGAGCCGTGATTAAGCATGCATGAAGAATCTTAAAAGTCAAGCACACACACTATTCTACTGAATACACTGGGCTACTGTCTGGCCGGGCAGCTTTTTGCAATGCGACAGTTCCTGCCCGCTTGCTCTGGTACGGCGGTGATATTCTGCTGAATAATACAACACACAAACGCCCGTGAATGAGTGCTTACTCTTTTACTATCGTTGACTACAGCGGATTTGTTGACCCAGACTACTCGAGGGAATTCTAACCCTGTGTGCATGTGGACGGCGCTAAAAGTCTTTACGAAGTCCTCTGTTATTTATTTATAATTTATTGCAATACTAAGTTGGAAGGGGAGGGTGGCTTAGCTAAGGCACCTCCACCATTTGCTGTAGCCAGTCGTGGGGGGTCAGGCCACGCATTAACAGTACAAATACGAATCAAACATGCGTCTAGTGATTCAATTAAAAAACAACAGATATTCAGCAATAGGAATCAGGATTTCTTCAATAACACTTGAAGAGGCGCTAATGCTTTGAATAATTTACAAGTAGCTTTAAGCTGGTAAGGCGGTACTCTGCTCGGAGGGAGCTAAAATGCCTTCGCAAGTCCCTGCCTCTAACATGCCATTAGTCACCCTACCAGGGAATATATTTACCCTCTCGCTGGCGGTGTCGCGCAGAAGCTCTCTCAATGGTGGGATCGTGAGTTGATGAACTTGGACCACGCGAGGTGGCCCTCTCGTCTGGCAGGACTCGGGCAGGGCCTCCTGCGAAGCTGGCAAGATGGCGCCCGAGCCGTCATTGCTCCGAACTTATATACCCTATTTCTGACCTCGCGCTCAATGCCCCGGAACTTGTTTGCTATAACAATGGCTTGGGTGGCCGAGGTCGCTCTGCCTTGCCTCATCTGGCAGCTCCACAACCCTTGCAGCGACCAGCGCAGCAATACCCTGCCCTATAACAGATCGGTTCCGAGCGGCGTTTCGCTGTGGTAGCTCGCTGGAATCGCATTCGGGTGGACCCAGGTTCGAATCGCGGTCCAGCCATCCTGATTTCGGTTTTCCATTGTTCCACGAAATCGCTCCGTTACAAAGTCCATGGCCGGTTCCATCCTATTCCTTCTCCAATCCCTCTTTCCTAAACAACTTGCTCCGTCTATAATGACCTCGCTGTCGACGGGGCGTTACGCCCAACTATCTGAAGGCTGTTCACGATAAAGTGAGCAGTTTCTAAATCAACCGAATAAAAAAGTCACTGCCCCTGCCTGCATATACTTCAACGGGCGTACAGAGTGACATGCGCCCGGTAAAGTTGGTAACGATAGTTGGAAAGTAGTTCCATCTCTTAACGTCGAATATAAAGTCTTAGGTTACCATTTGCAATAATTTAAATTTCTTATTTCGCTTTCTGTTTTTAAATTACGTCAGTGTTTAAAAATTTCACATTAATAAAATGTTCACTTTTCAAATAATTTCACAGTCTCGCTTGATCGAAGCATGAATAAAGTGATGAGGCCCATGGCAATGTTTATTTTACATAAGGCATAAGAATACATAACTTACATAATACTAGAGCTTTTAATCAGGGCTTTCAAAAGTGCTCATTTTATCGTGAACAGCTTATACCTACCAGATCGGTACATTTTATGTCATATGAAAGTACATAATCATGCATTATAATTTTGGTAAATTATATTATTGGTTCTAACGATGAGATACATTTAATCAATTAAAAAGCGAAATATAACCGCTCTGCAGGTTCTATTTTCTGTATTTCGCTATGACTAACCATACCAATAGTAGCCTATCAGCTTTTGACGTCACATTAATTGAATCTGAAATACAAAGTCCTATACTACGTGAAAAAGAAGTGTACAAAAATGGGTTAATTGTTTTTATCGGAGTCGTCCTGTTTTGCGACGCAAACGAAAATCCCTCCCCCAACGTAACACACAACACGTAGGTTAGTAATCAGCTTATGAGCTTTCTCCACGCTTTCGAAAATACTGCTGTGAAAAATAAGCATAAAAGTAGCCAACTCCAAGTTTCTTTTTTACCCTGAAGTTTAGCGGTAACTAATAACCGTGCCGTGAAATCGTGTTTCGAACAAAAAAATCGTCGCCTGCGCGCACGCTTAGAACGCGGTTGAAATGGACACTGTCCGAAAATAGTACGGGAATTGGCATTATGCAACTGGGACAAGGCCTTGTGGATATTTTAGTTTCCGGATCAATGGAAGAGGGATTCAGAAATAATTCAGCCAAGAGTGCATTCAACGGGATGCGACAATGTGGTGTGATATTCTGTCGGCCACCACCAATATCAATACTGAAGGCTGTTCACGATAAAGTGAGCACTTTTAAATTCAACCTTAGAAAAATGTCACTGACCCTAAATGCGTAAATTTTAACCGGCGCAATGAGTGACACGTGCCAGTAAAGTTGGTAAATATGCAGGGGAAAATAGTTCCACATATTAACGTTGAATAAAAAGTATTAGGTAACTTATGTTATTTTTCTCGCTTTCTTTCTTTTTATGCATCGAATTGTAAAAATGAGCTGATTCGTACAGTATTTACTTTTTTAGTAATTTTACAGTTTCACGTGACCAATACATGAATAATGTGATGAACTCCATGGCAATGTTAATTATACATAAAGCGGAATAACACACAACGTGTATACAAGTATATCTGAAGCGGGGCTTTCAAAAGTTCTCATTTTACGGTGCACAGCCTATAGATGTATAAAGACTAAATAACACGCGCTGTCATTTGTGAGCTGCCGGAAATGTTTCTGTAGTACTCAACATACGAAAATGTCATGGAAACGGTTTACGGGTCAGTGGATGTCAGTGCGATATATTTTAATTTCCTTTGAGCATGTACTTGAAAAAATTGCAGTAACTGTATGTCCTCATCGATGATGAAAGTTAGTTTTTATACTCTACACGGAGTGTTCTCATTGACAGGCATACTGATAAACGCTACCCCTTTAGGTCCTAGGTGCCCACAGAGAAGGATTTGTTTTTAAATCCATTTAGGGAGCGAAAATCGATCAAACATATTCTCAATAAATCTGTATACATGGTATAATACCGGAGGACTTCTGTTTTTAATACTACATACATAAATGCCTATAATCTTATCTCAGAATTTTGGGAATTTTATAACTAAAAGAGATTACAAGTGGTAAATGTGTTTCCTGAGTATCTTAATTACTCTTGCATTTTTAAATTATTGGCATGTTTTTTTAAAATCAATTACTGTGTATACAAAAGCCTAAGTACTAACGTCTAGAATTTTTATGGAAATTTCAACCATATATGGGTGAAAAATATTAGATTATATTTCCTTTTCATACTCAATGTCTCCTAAAGCCAACAGTAGTATGGAAATGATAGCTCTGGGGCAAGGCGATATGTTAGAAGAGCTAGGTCCCCACCGCCACCACATTTAATTTCCCTTTTTTCTCAAAACTTCCTTTTTTTCGCTCAAACGTTCCTGTCTTTACTTTAAAATTTCCCGTTTTCCCCTCAAAAAACACCAATCCCAACATTAAAAAGAAATACGAACTCCTTTTTTGTAAGAACGATCCATTGGAAGGTTTCGGGGGCTCATTTTTTACCTGTGACCTTGATCTTCGACCTTGATCTTACCCATGCGCCCGGTGACTTTGATTGACCTTGAACCCACAAAGTTCGACAGAAAATTAAGGAAATATTATAAAATAAAATGTATAACAAGTTTAAAAAATCAACATTATTTAAAGGTGGACATGTAGGAGGTCCTGGGTTCGATGGCATGGAGATCGACTAAGCTCCCGACACGACTAGCCCTCGCTAGGTCGGCCAGTGTCCATCTCTTCACCCATGTTAGATGGCGATGACTTTGACCATCGATCTTGGCCTTAGATGACGAAGCGAAACAATTCGAAAATATCTCAAAACAATTACAACAAATTCCCAAGAAACGTTTGACACTTGACTCAAGACCCTTGAATATCAAGAATCAAGACTCGAGACACTTGACTTAAGACCCTTGCCTTGACCCAAGACTCAATACCCCTGACCCTTGATCTTTGACCCAAAAGCCTGGTCCAAATTTAAAAAAAATCCTAGAAATTCTAAAAATTCCCCAAACATTCCCAAAAATGTATGAACAAATGAAGAATTTATAAAATATTAACAATTATAAACTTTCAGTTATTTGTAGAAAGTCAAAGATTTCTGTATAAAGATCTTATATTTCCGGAGGTTTCCTCAGCACCACATCCAGCAGACGACTGACCATTGCCAATGTTTCTCACTAGTTATTTAGTTGGTTCCCATCCAATCTCTCCACCAATGTTTCTCATCGGTTGAATACTTGTGCTCGCTTCATCACCCAAACGATTTCTTATTGGTTGATTATTCACGCTTGTTTAACCTGCCACCAATATTTCTCATTGTTTAATTAGTCGAAACTCCTTTAACTTCCTCACCTATGCTCTTTCCTTCGTATACAGCCATATTTTTGTTTGTCTTTTGTTTTAATTTTCGAACCTTAGAGGATGCTAGTTTATTAATTTTTGTTTTAGTCTGCAGAGGTGCTGTCGATTTAGCCACCATGATGGTTGTCGATTTTGATCTTACCTCAATGACATTGAACTCGAAAAATCGAGAAAAATCACAATCAATACAGTTGTCATTACTAGCTGATCACACCAAGGCACCATAGCGACTAACACTACTAATTAACAACTGACTGCCCGTAAGACTGACTCAACCCAAGACTAACTCCACCTAAGACTAACTCCACCCAAGATTGGTTCCTGACGTGATTGACATCCCAAGACTATCTCTTCATGAGACTAGTTCCTGCAAAACCGAACCATTGTGGGTAATTATGGATCATCTGTGTGTCATTATGTATCATAATGGGTCATTATGTATCATTAGGGGTCATTTGTGTTGCATGCAGTTCTAAGTGCGGTGCCAAGTGTGGTGCTAACTGTGGTGCTGAGTGCGGTGCAGAGTGCAGTGCTGAGTGCGATGCTGAGTGCGGTGCTGATACTGGTGCTGATTGTGGTGCTAAGTGCAGTGCTGATTGTC
The DNA here is from genome assembly GCA_029891345.1 of Dryococelus australis. Classification (NCBI taxonomy): domain Eukaryota; kingdom Metazoa; phylum Arthropoda; class Insecta; order Phasmatodea; family Phasmatidae; genus Dryococelus; species Dryococelus australis. Next base: position 69,100,134 of record CM057006.1, on the reverse strand, counting down.
GTGCATGTGGTGCTGATTGTGGTGCATGTAGTGCTGATTGTGGAAGGTCGGTCCGGCAGGAGTCAGTTGTCTGATTTAAGTGCGACCATGATTTCAAGCTGAGCGAAGAACTTGTTTGGAAGAAACTGTTGAAGATATAACTACATGGTAATGTGATCAAGAAACTTGATAAAATTCCTGGTTGAATGGGGGTATAAAATGATTAAATCTCACTGATGAAATTTGTTAGTAAGTTAAGCCAATAGCTAGGCCATGTTAATCAGTGTTGCTACTGTGTACAGATCTTCAGAAAAAGCTGCCAAGCTCGGCGACATGCGAGAATAACCTGTACGAATAGTAGTTTTCGCGCGATAGAGCATTATGACAGTGTTCACATTCAGTTTATGCAAGGTGACATATTGAAGAAACGCATCAAGAACTGTAAGGATTCGTCTTTTGAGAGCGAGTAATTTATGCCATTAATACTCCCTGCTTCATAGGTGGTACTGATTGCAGAGACGATTATGATGATACAGTTAATGCTAATGACGTAATGTGAGACCTACATGGTTTGGTAGAGGCAGTATGTGTAGAATGTACACTTGGAAGACATCCGTGTGAAATCGACGAAATTCAGAATAAATAGTTGTCGGCTCTTAATACTGATGATGGTTGTACGACCTCTACGAAGAAAAGTAAACTTAATACTGAGGATGAAACAGGAGGGAAAGACGACCATGAAGACTGCATTGAAGATAGTGACTGTGAAGACAGTTCTGATGAAGTATCTGATGATAAATATGATTATTATCTCGATGTTACCGCACATTTCACCAACGAGTTTCCTTCGACAAGTTGTATGAAGAAGGTTGAAGGCGTCAATAACGCTCGTTAAATATTTCTCGAAGACCCGAATGAACATGTTGATAGACTTAGATATTTGATTGACCTGCATATCATGGGGGTCTCTCATGCCTGGTCGAGATATATGCAATCATTGATAAACTGAAGAATCGGTGTTAAATCAGATGAGACTGCAGGGCACTATCCATTATCTGCAAACAACTTAGACATGTAAAGGTGGAATGATCAAAATAATTAGAAATATTTAATGTATATAGAAGATAATTAAATTAAAATTTTTGTGTATAGTAATGTGTATTTGTTTTCTTATGTAGTCTCTTTTGCTTCTCTGAAATACTCATTAATTCAATGGTGTTTGGGAGTCTAATTTAAATAAAATTTACCTGAGTGCATGCAATAGGAGGGCTATAGATCAATTAAAAGTATTATGCCTTACACGGGTTGTTTAAAATCGACTGAGTTCTATATGATGAACGAATGAAATGAGGGGAATATTTTGTAAGGAATGTTTCGCAACTAGTTGGTTGGCCTGGTCAGTTTGTCTGGTAAGTTGGATTGGTAAGTTAGTATGATACTTTTGTACGGATGACTCTGGTGGAAATGTTTCGCGAAGATTATGCGAAGATTTTCTCCGAAGAAGTTAGCTATGAGACTCTTGTTAGGAGACTTTTTAGAGATTTTCCATCATAATTTGATTGTATAGGTGGGTGGTATAGCAGGTTTGTGTAGTCGGTTGATCTCGCGAGTTTTGCGGGAACTGATTTCGTCAAGAGTTAGTCTAAGCTAAGTCAGTCTCGTCATGAACCAATCTTGGGTGGAGTTAGTCTTGGGTGAAATTAGTCTAGGGTGGAATTAGTCTTGGGTGGAGTTAGTCTTGGGTGGAGTTAGTCTTGGTTGAAGTCGGTCTTGGGTGGAGTCGGTCTTTTGTGAAGTAAGTCGTTAATTAGTAGTGTTAGTCGGCATGGTACCTTGATATGACCAGATAGTAATTGACAATAGTATGGACTGTCATTTTTCTCGATATTTCGAGATCAGTGTCAAGTTCAACGACAACCAGCACGGTACCTAAATCGATCGCTCCTCTGGCAGCGAAATCGATCATTAATGCACTAGCCCCGCTCAAGTTCCACTTTCTGACTAATCACCACGTTCAGGAGATGGACTTATTCTTTGGATTTCTATAATATTACATAGTTTTTGTGATGATAAAAAACAATGGTCTGAAAATATCATGGTAATGGCGAAAAATGTATATTAAATAAAAAAGAACAAAAAACTGCAAATATTTTGGCTATCACAGAGAACAGAAATCAGGATGGCCGGACCTGGAATCGAGCCCGGGTGTTCCAGAAACTGAAAGTCCACTTACGTACGTAGTTTTTCAAATTTTTGTTGCGGCTGGCATCGAGGTATTTCACTACGTTACTGAGAGTTTTTTTTTGGCACAAACGTAATTTTTTGGTGTGCTGCAAGTTTGTCATTTTAGTGTAGTAAGAAGACGAACTGTTCTAAGCGTGAGTGCAATCACTGATTCTGGATTCAGCACATAAATGACGGAATTTTTCTCTGCCGATATAATTCTTCTCTCCCAGCAGGCCTTGTCCTCAGGGTAGAAGCTTTTTCCTTATACTGAGCTGGAACCGCAGTAACCGTTGATAGAGCAAGTCACTCATTAGACAATCATATCAATAAATAAATAAAATTTAATCTGCAGTCGGATATTATGTATAATTTCTTGGGAAATAAGGATTTGGCCATATAACTAGTTAAATAAAAAATTATCTCATCATTTCACCCATTCCCTTGCTTCATGGCATAAGGGTAATTAGACGATTACTACACTAAAATGAACAAACTTTTCATGTATTAAATGTACCATATGACTTAATCTACACAAAATTGAAACATTTCAATTATTTTGTTAATTCCTGGTTTCCTGAAGTAGTATTTATCCCCGGTGTGGTCAATCATGGATTTTTACACTTGTTAATGTGTGATTTGCCATTGGCCGATGGGTTTCCTGAGGAAGATGAAGAGTGGAGAGGGGATATTTGGACGGCTCCTAAAATCGAGGCCTTGAGAGCCGATGAGGGCAAAGTGAGGTGAGTATGAAGCAGCGTCGAAATGCACGGGTGGGGGAAAACGGGAGATCCCCGAGAAAACCCACCGACGAGCGGCATCGTCGAGCACGATTCCCACATGTGAAAAACCGGGAATCGACCCCGCCAGGAATCGAACCCGGTTCGCCTTGGTGGGAGGCGAGTAGTCTAACCACTACATCACTACGACCGTCGTGGTGGGAGGGGGGAAGAAGATTCTCCAGTTTGCATTCTAGCGCTGCTCCAACTGCACCTCGCCTCACCCGCATCGACGATGAAGACGTCAGCTGTTAAAGCCCAGCCCGATTCCTCCTTGCATCCCCTCCTGTGAGGGATTGCACAGTTCCTCCGCTGCAGCCCAGGACCTGCGGGACACGAGAACCTGCTCCTGCTGGAATATCCTTGCTCAGCAGACCGTAACAGCCCCCTCTCCCTGACCCCTTCAAAATCCTTTCACAACCCCACACCACAGCCTCTCTTCATGGCCATGCCGTGCTGCCGGCAGGTGCAGCCGACGCTTTACCCCTCCTCCCACACCCTCTCTGACGTCACATCCTGAGGGGAGGGAGGGGGTGGCTATCCAGGGTGAATCGCATCATCCATGTTTTGTAACTGAAAATTCAATAAAAATACAAAATCGGTTTAAAAATTACGTTTAGCAATATTTTTACCACGTGTTTGAGCATGTTAGATTTAAATGTGGTGCCAAAATAATTTGATACAATAATATAAACGCACATTTTGATTTCAACTTAAGTGTTTATTCTAGTCATAAGAAAAACATAAATATAAATAAATATATGTATATATTTAAATCTTTCACTTTTTCGCCTGCGATTATCTTTTGAATTCTATATAATTTTAACTACATCGTAAAATTTTAAACGAAGCAAGAGTCACGCCGTGTAAAAATAGTTCAAATTTTTAATTTCTTTCTTATAATATTTCAAACAATAAATCTGAGTTTTAGCCAAACATAATTAATATACCAAATTTTTCCATTTTTATTACATAAAAAATAACAATTCCCGTAGCTCCCATAACTAGTTCGCAGATTTCTGAATTACTTTTGTATGCTTTCATCAGACCTCTATTCGATGTGCTTTCGCAGAAACACAGTGGCAGGTCTAAAAGTGGGAGGAGGGTGTAGGAGTTTTGAGTCCCTCTTTTGGAACGTGATATTATGCTCGGTAAAATAGCATTCTTAAAATGAGAATATTTAATACAGCAGTATTAATACATCTGCTTAGTATGGTAATAGGAATTTAAAAAAAAAATGTGGACAAGATACCCACTAATTATTGAAATCTTATGTAGCAACGATTAAACGATTACAACTATGACTTCAATTTAATATGTAACCGAAAGGGCTGAAGGAAAATAAATAGGCTCTAACGAGCCAAAATATTTCATACATAAAGCGGCAAAACTGTCAAATATACTTTAGTAATAATTTTCAATATTGATGTAGTTTTATCTAATGCAGCTAAGGAATGTTTTTTCTTCTCCTACGATAATTACAGGCAGCTTACTGAGCGTATTATGCATGTTGGTGTACATGAAACACGATGAAAAATTAAGCACGTACTAACCAAATTAAGTAGACGTCAAACTAAAGACAAATCAATCTTTGCCGTGATGAAAATCGTCTTTGAGATGTCGAAAATTAACTTCCCCAGCAGCAACATACGATGGACAAGCGCTTGGATTTTTGTTGGAAAGGTTGGCTGAACTTTGGGTTGGAAAACTAATAGTAAAACAACGTTGGGCCAACGTTATATGTCAACGAAAAAATTTTACCATGGACAATTTGTGAAATTACTGAACTTACCACTCTCAAGAAAATGATATGGCTAAATCAGAAAATAAGGTACATACTGCAAATGAAATTTTTTTAAACTTGAAAATGGTTGGTGATTTCTTAAGAAACATACTGTTGGTAATTGGCATGTTTTCTTCTGTTGAACTAGTGTTGTGCTACCAACATAATGTCAAAATATGAAAAAATATTTCTAAATATAAACTGTGCCTCTTTCCTTTACGTTTAATTTTTTTTTTTTTCAAGACGTGTGATAGTTTTTCCATGATATATGTTAAGTTGGTCATATCTTGCTTCATTGCTGGAAACTGAACGTTTGGTGTTTGGTATAGTATTTTATGCTGGGCCAACATTCTGTAATGAACATTACGCCAACAATTTTCTACCATGCCTTTTTTGTGAGGTAACTTAGCACTCTCAAGAAAATTATGTCACTAAATCAGAAAAAGCGAGAACATACTGCAAATAATTGTCCCACGTAATTTCCACAGTGTTTGAAAACTTTTCATTACTTATGAGCCAGTATTGGCCCCTATACGAAAGGTCTCGTTGGGCCTGTTACAATTTTATACTCGATGCATTCTCTTCCAAATTTTCTCCTAGGATTCTTACTCGAAGGCCCTGCATTACATTATCTTCAATATTATGTTTATTAGTCAGTGTTTGTTTAAAGGCATATTTAAAACATAGAAGAATTTTTGTATGGTCGAAGATTATGTTCTGTGTTTTCTTTCGGCATAAATATATGTGAAGTTAATGCAATCAGTTTTTAATTCCATCCAATCGTTTCTACTTGAGACCAGTTTGTGATCGTTCTTTATCTTCCAACTGATCTCAAAATAAATATTAAACTTCTATAAATTTAAGATATTCTACACATTTGATAGATAACGAATTCATTTCAAATGAAATTTTGAATTAATATTCATCATTCCACTTGAAATAATTTTTTCCATTGCACAAACTTTTGGGACGGTGATAAAATGTCAAAACGTATAATCATACGAAGCGCCGTAATACCACTTGTGCAATTTTTACAATTCATGACACTGTTTTATCTAATACTGCAACATTCTCGCTAACTGTGTCAACGGTCATTCACAGCGTTGGGAAACCATGAACGTATTTTGGATTAATCTTATCGAAAACATTTGAAGTGCCTACCTTCCATTTTTGTCCCAAGCTCTATTTAGAATTGAGTGTTGTCGAGATTTGGGCAGCTCTAATCGAGGTCTTCAGAGGCTATGAGGGTGAAATGAGGTGAGAATGGAGCAGCACCGGATTGAAAGGACAGGGGAAACGGGAGAACCCCGAGAAAACCAGCCGACCAATGGCATCGTCCGGCACGATTCCCAGTTGCGAAAATCCGGAAGTGACTCGGCCGGTAATTGAACTCGGTTCGCCTTGTTGGGAGGTAATAAGTCTGACCGGTCAGCCACCGCGGCCCCTTATTTAGAATGAAATCAAGCAGGCAGAACGTACCTTCACATATGATAGAATTTTTACTTAGATATTCACATATCTAAACAAAATAAGGTAGTGAAATAATATTTACACTGCAAGTACATTTTGTTATATCCACATTAAGAAAGAAATTTTGTTGACAGAAACTAAGGTTGTTTGGCAAAGCAAATTTAGTGTATGTATAGGGGCAATGAAATATTGTGTTGTTGAAACCAAATTTCTGTGTTGTTCCTATTTGGTTGCCCCAGACAAAGATTTGACTGCTACAACGAAAGGTTGTTCACTATAAAGTGAGCACTTTTGAAAACAACATTTAAAAAAAAAAGTCGCTGCTCCTGCCTGCATATATTTTGACGGGCACACTGAGTGACATGCGCCAAGTAAAGTTGGTCACGGTGGAAGGAAAGTAGTTCCATATAACTAAGTCGAATAAAAAGTGTTAGGTAACCATTTGTGACGATTGAAATATTTTTTTCGCTTTCTATTTTTTTTAATGCCTGAAAGTGTAAAACTGAGCAGATTTGAAAAAAAAATGTTTACTTTTCTAATAATTTCACAAATTTACTGGACCGATACATGGATAAAGTGATGAGGCCCATGACAATGTTAATTTTTACATAAAACGTAAGACTATACAACGTGCATAAAATTAGATCTTAAGTAGGGCTTTCAAAAGTGATCATTTTACTGTGAACAGTATATAAGGATCTTTAGCTCTACATACTGTTATGTGCTCGCTGCTTCGCCTTCCGCGCGGGTGAGTGGAAGAAAAGGAGAGAGATTTGTCATACGATAGTGACGGTGACGGAGGCAAGGCAATGACGGGCCGACATGTGAAGAATTCTCTGGATTACTGACCTCGTTCTCTCAGCACTACTCGGGGTGCGTTTAACCTTCCAGATGTCACGGCGAGCTCTAGAAACATCGTGGTAGGCCTCCGGGTCGCGGAGTGAATGATTGAATGAGTGGCTGAGTGCCGAGCGATAGCAGACGAGCATCGGGAGAAGACGACCAGCGAACAGCGGCAGGGAAGTCTGCGACTGCGAATATCAAGCAGTGGAGTGTGCGTCTGGCAGGCTGGACTATTGGACTAGCTGCGTGAGTGGAAGACATTATAAGTGACGGAAACATACAGAATGAACGTGTGTTGATAGTGATTATGAGTTAATTCACAGCAGTCAGAGACAGATATTAGGAAGGGCGTTAATTAGAGTGTAAATAAACATTAAAAGTAAAGACAGATAATTAATACCGTAAATAATAGCAGAGTGAATAAATTAGAAAGCAAATTTAGTTTGTTTATTTTATTATTAAGACCTCCATCCCTCACGAACTCAGATACACCCCTCAGGCGTCCTCACATAAAAGGCATTAAAAAGTTTCGGTTATTACAAAAAACTGACGGAGATTTGAATCCAGATCGCTTGCCCTGTAACGCTACGCCTTATGAACCTCAGCTTAAGTAATTATTTATGAAATCACAATGTTTTCAAATAAATACATTTGTAATTCTGCTTCACGTACGCAAATAAACACTTCCTGTTTTACAGCTTTTCTTTACAGTTTTGTGTTGATTTTGTTTCATTAGCAAGTTTATGCCATTATCATTTACCAGTAAATGCGTTCACAAACACCGTTAATATCCTAACTGTCCCAAAAATCACAAACACCTGAGATATATTTTCAAACTAAGGCAATGAAATAATGAGTGGCCAAACAAATATAATTAGTTGATTCAATCAAATATTTGGCTGAGAGTCTAATTTCATTTGGCCCAACACACAGGTTTATTTAATTCGACCATGCATTTTGTTAGATAAAAAAAATTAATTAATTGCTTTTCAAGTTTTGTTTATTCAAAAAATACCTAGTTGCCGCAACTAACCATATTTTTGACACATAACGAACAAATATTTCGTTAGATTGAACAAACCTTGTTCACAGTGCAGTTCGTTGTCATAGATGAAATAATTTTTCGACATGAATACGTCTTTAAATTTGCAACCATAGAGGGAGGCAATCTAGAAAATCCGAAGATAACCAAATCGGGGTATAGAATTTGGCATTGCAGCTCCAAATCTATTATCTATATTCGAAATTAAATTACACCACTCGATTGCCAAAGGATCAAAGAATATGTTACGTCCAGTGAGGACAGCGAAGCATCTCACGCGGCAGGGCGAAGTAGGTGGGGGTGGGGGCGCAATTTCGAGTTCGTTTCGCCACGTCTCATAACTTCCCCGTAGTATAACTTTTAACTAGGAGAAGCTACGACGCTCGTTTAGGTTTTAATCGACAGCTCTCATCAAGATCAACCGATTGCGTGTATAAAAACATTTGTGTGGCGTGGTTATGGTGAAATTGCATGCCTTTAATGTAAAAAATTAAGAAAGTATAACACAATTTCGGCCTATACTCGTCAAAACGCCAAATTGAAATACAGAAATCGTATACGGTTGGAAAGAGCATCTCATAAGCAATCCAGTGATAACCACCAAACCCCATATGATCGAGTGAAGCGGTGCCGGGAACGTAAAATAAACATCAAGGCGTCCGAGCGCGTCAACGTAGTCGTATTCACGCAAAACAGATGGCCGTGTCCCCCACAGCCAATCCCAATTATTTTTCCTCTGAATATTAATAAAAATTTTTTGTGTTTGCCATGAATTACACTACGTAAAAAAGTCAATTTTCAGGTCTGGAATTGAGTAAATAATTATGAATCGTGTGTGCCAGGTGTCAGGGATCTTTATGGTGCGGCACCGAGTGGAATATCCGAGTGTAGCAGACATGTGTGAACGGACATGGCGGTAGTGGATCGGGAGGGGAGTCGAGCTGGACGAAGGAAGACCAGTTTTAATTAACTCGACGCACCCTCCACCGCAGTCATAACCTTTACTTTGTCGCTTGCAGAAGATACCGCGATTTTTAATTTCCTGGACTTTGCTGGCGCAACGTTTCACACGCCGGCCCGTCGCTCTCTCAAGAACTGGCAGCGGCCAGTTAACAGCGGTCATTTATTTTCAGCTTTCTAAAAAATTTCCCTGTTATTTTACGTTAGACAATCACAGGAGATACAAAAACTCCCCACACAAGCATTGCCGTAATTTAATTACCTACGTAAATTTCACTAACGAAAATGCTCTACAGGCAAGTTTATGTTTCGCTACGTTCCCTTATGTGTGTATACGGCTCTTAATGTCGATCTCCCAGTACGAAGAGAAATTTGTTTTTGTCAGAAGTTTTGTTTTTTTTCAATATAAATGACATTTTACGAACTATTGAATTATTTCTTATTTTAATGTCGATACTTTTGTGATGTTTTAATTTATATGATGCTAATGGCACACTGTAAAAATTCCCGTACATTCACAGAAATTGTTACGCAATGTACGGTAAGGGTACCGAAACGTGAGCCATAGTTACGTTGGAACGGAGCTGACATACTTCAGGACTGAGCGCCTCCGTATTTCCTACAGCTTCGGGTTTCGAAAAAAAAATAAAAACCGATTCACCACAAAGCTTTCTTCGCAACTCTAATCAGAAAACTATCATGTCTGCATCAGTTAGTACATCCACGTCATTTAGGCCTATTCCGTCAAACATCAGCCAGTATTATCACGCGCCTGTGACTGTCGGCAAAACATGAAACAATTAATCGTTACTATAAATAGAAATGTTCCGTATGTGATACTTTTATAAATAACATATGTGAACGCTAGTAGGCATTACAAAAAATCGCAGATGAGTGGTAAGTCACTGACTTCTAAACTATTGATTTGTGTTTTAATATCGCTCTAGAATAAAACATTATTATTATTTACTTATTTTCGTCCTAAAACACACACATTAGAAAAAATATTTTATAATAACTTTTTTTAATGTGAGATAAAGACAAACCAACGCAAATTTACAAAGATGTTTCGTGAATTCACACAAAATTATGTGAAATTTATGGGAACTACCTTATTGAAAAATCAATTTGTCAATAATTGTGTGTTGTGTTCTGGAGACATTAACAAAATTTTTCCGTTAAATGGCGGAATATTTAAGTGTTGTAAATTTATAATTTAATAATTTAGATATTATGACTGTTCTGTGATGTAGGCATTACAGATAGTCCTCATTATAGTTTCAATATTAAATTATCTTTTATAATTCTGTGTATTTTTAATAAGAGTTATGTTCCCTTAAAGAGAAATTGGTCCTAATTGTGAGGTTAACCATAATGGTTAATCTAGGCAGCGCCATCTTCGATTCCACAATACTGGTGGCCAGTATGTCACCATCTTGAACCACCAGTATTTCATTTTTTATGCTCTATCATTCTATGTTGTTTATTATGCTGCTTTTCATTCCAAGTATTTTCTCCGAGTTCTCTCATTATTCCCTCTCATTATTTCCTTCCTCTCCATCTTTCCCTCTTCCTCTGTTTCTCTCCCCTTCATTTGCCATTTATTTACATTGGCTGTTGCTGAAGAACGCCATTTTGGTTTTTTCATTTGTCATTTGTCATTTTTTTTAAGACCATATTCGTTTACATTGGCTGTTTCTGGAAGACGCCTTCTTGGTTTTTTGTTTGCCATTTGTTCCGACTGCCATCTTTGTTTACTTTGGCTGCTGCTAGGTGTCGTCTCATCCGATTAGTAGCCATCTTGGTTCAAGAGTTGTCTGCTAGGAACATTGGTGTCGCTCTCGTGCGAATTATTTCTAGATATGGCCAGTAGAGGCGCTGTTTTTATTTAGAAATCAAGATACCATTTGGAATAGTGCAGGAACGAACTGCCGGACCTTGGGTCGCCAGAATAACGCTCGGCTATCGTGACAAGAGCTAGGACAAGAGTTTATAAGAAGTGTATATCTTATGTACGGGGGAGGGGGGATGTTTCTATATTTAATTTATACATATATTTAAAAGAAACCCTAAATCTGCTATTGCATAAAACAATATGATTAAATGTATGTACTGGTAAGGATTAAAAAAAGTTCTTTAAAAAATGTCTTACCCATGACTATAACAAATGACGTTAAAGTTAGGGATTTGTTATTTTAATTATATTTATTTATGTTGTAAAAATATACAAGTATCAAGCGACGTGTCTACGAACTCATATTTTCAAGAATAATTGGATTATGGGATCACCACAGCCAAAATATAAAAAGCATAATTTTTTATAACATAAAAGTTATGTATTTCATTACATGTATTTTATTTATCTTTTACAAACATGTGTATCGAGTTGCCTATGTACAGATTCGTATTTCTTAAGACAGGTAGTACGTCGTCAGAAAATATGACTATGTGACTATAAGAAGTGCCATATTGGATTTTAAAAGCATAAAATTATATTAGTAAATATACCAAGAGTTATATATTTTCGGACTTGTGTTTTGAAGTCGAATGATAAAGCAACATTATGAATGTTGATTATTCGCAATGATTTGTCGCCATATTGAATCAAGTAGGCAAAGGACTAATTTTTATTTTTTATTTAAATGTAATTTTTTTTTTCTATCCCAGACTTAAGTATTTTATTTTATATGTAGGGACTAATTTATCTTCACTCGACATTCGCTTCGCTCAATTTAACCACCACACTCTAGTCATGTATGTAAGAACTTGGAATATTTTTCCTTTTTAAATAATATTATTATTAAAATGTGTACCTTATAAATAAAACACAGCTTATTATATACACGCAAATTTATTGTATACATTTTAAAATATAAATAATTAGCAAAAAATCGAATTATTTTTATTAATCTTCTTCGAGTCGGACGATTATGTGTCTAGTCGAAGGCAGCAGATTCACGGTCCAAGAACGAGGCACATCACTTGCTCAGCAGCTGTGCGTTCCTCCATGCATGTGTCCTGTCAGGTTTTAACCTGTCGCAGACATGTCAGTGCTGGTCGTCATAAAGTTTCGCCAGCTTGCGCAGCGAAGGACAGCCATACTCGCAATGCACATAGATGATTTCAACTTCGTTTTTGCACATGTAGCTAAGCCATTTCTTCAGCTCGGGCCCTGCCACGTAAACCAGTCCTTGCATACACTGCATCAGCAAGTCGCGCAGCACATTTCCCACTTGGTGGTACAGAATCTTACCTTCGTCCCACTCCATTCCGTGGTGGTACTTAGTCAGCCAGACGTTCGTCTTCTTGCTTCTTTTGTCCAAGAGTTTCCACGGATAAGGGGGGCAGAAGGAGCGCATGCGCATCTTACCATCGTCGTCGTAGTACACTGCAATCTCCTTGAGCACGGAGCCACTCTGGCTCGGGAAGTCCTGCAGATTACAGCACTCCTTGCTGCTGTCTATTTTAGAAGTTGGGACTAAATATATCTAGCGTGTGAGCACTGTAGTAATCTTCGATTCCCCAGCCTGCCATCTTGGCTGTAGACAGCTCATTCGGCATGAGCGAAAGGTAATTTTGGAACGTTGTGCTTATGCCTACATCTCGAGACTGGTCCACCTCGACGCCGTTGAACAAATACGTGATGCGATCGATCAGGGGGAGAATACCATTGCTCGTTATTTTCGTGGATGTTGGGTGTCACCCGTCTTCTTTTGTTAGTCCCCCTAATTCGCAGGAAATAATGGCAGCGAAGAGTGCAGATTTCGTAGTTTTGGATCTCTATCCGAACTTCCGACGGTGGTGTGTATGGCCCGATCAGGAAAGGCTGGTAAGCATGAAGTTCCACCTTCGTTACGCTGTCTTAGAAAATGGCTGGCTCTTCAATGTTTAGGAAATCTTCCATGACGATCGATCTCGTAGCTGAAACTGAAGAGGGAAATCTCTTTTTCATGGGTTAATACCTTGGAGACCTGTGAAGTACTCCATTTTGATGCGCTGCTTTGTTTTATAGCTTCTAGTCGTCATAAATTATATTTCCATATTCTCAAAAGCAGGCATAAAGTGATTTGTTCGTTTCGAAAGTTCACCAACTCTTCATGTTGGTGGACGACTGCCACTACAACCTCTTGTGCTCTCTTCGCGACCACCAGAACGTAAATGATGCTTTGTGGTGCCACGATCTGTTTATAACCTGGAGGGATCATCGGGGAAAATTCGTGCTGTATATTGCTCGGCCTGCCATTGATGTAGGCCTATATGCCGCTTGCCAAATTGCAGTTTATTCGTATCGCATTAAAAGGCAAGATGTCTAAGGGTTGCGACGATTGGTTGATTTTTCCAGCTTCGTACTATATACGTGGCTCGAACCGCAGCATCGGTCTGATGGAATCCGGTTTCTTAAAGTCGATATTTTCGCTGCATCTGATGACGCTCTTCAGAGTATTGGAATTTCCACGTAGTTAGAATTCTGTGCCTGGAGAAAGTGAATCTTCGGTATACCTTGCAATGTCGTCTAACGTAAGAGCCTACGTGCAGCGCACCTTATAGGAAACATTACCACTTTTCACACGATTCATCTTGAAGTTTTTTTCATCAATGTTTGGTGTCGCATTGTAGGTTAAATATTCTACCAAATCTATAAACCGTTCCCCTCTCAGGTCGAGTGGAGGAAAATGTATGTACAGCCCGCATCTTGGAATTGCAACCCGTTAAGGTAAGTGTTATCGACAAGACAAGCAGTTTATGGTCAATTTATAGACATTTTATACAATTACTTGTACGAGTGAACCAGGACGGGATTGCCCACAACTACCTACTCGTGTTTGGTGTCTACCCCGTCTCGTAGTTGAGAGTCAGCTTGTAATTTTTTTGGTACAATTGCAGTACGGGTGGAGGACGCAAAATTCCCAAAACTGTCATAGTAGTCTTCACGTTTGCCACGTTTGACCCAAGTTACGCAGTGCGTACCATGCCCGGCTGATGCGTCTAGATTAATTATGGCACATTCTTCTCTCTAGGACTTTGTGGACAAAGCATCTTTCTTAAACACTCCTTTAAAATGAGGTTTTTTCAAATATTCATGCGGTCGTTTCGGAAAAGATTTTATTAGCCCCTCCTCCTGCTACATCGCTTTTGCACACCTTCACCTCCTACTGGGTATGGCCTTAGGTATGGAACTTTGCCTTTTTTTTTAACCCATAGCCATAGGTTCGATATTTGCATTATGTCTTTGGGTCTCGGACAACTGACCCAAATTCGACATAACGCAAAGTTAACGCAGTGTCTACCAATTAGAATCAAAGAACGATTCTCTTCTTTTGTTTACTGTATACATTTATGTTCTTACAATCTTCCATCTGTGCTTTGACTGCATTTTGTGTTATAGTATACGACTGCAATGTGTTATTGTATACTGAAGTTTAAAATCTCCTTTGTGCGAGACTAAATGACAAAAAATTAACAACTGAAAAGCTCAGAACGTAAAGAAAAACCTACTGGCAGAGATAAGTATAGGTGTAGGCGAGGTACGAGGGTGTTACTGGAACATACATGCAAATGTTTCAAATGCCAAACAATTGTTCGTACGTACATTTACCAAGTGTTCGACTATATACGAACACACACACAGATACACGTGCCTTTTCCGAATCCCAGATACAGCATAGTTTCTTGCACTGCATTACGACTTATCGAATATGAGAACTTCTTAACTATAATGCGAAAACAGCAAGATTAACTAAGAAATTTTGGCACATAGTTAATACACGCCAAACGCACTGAACATTACGCTATATTCAGTGTGAATAGCCATAATGCACTATCACCTGTTGATGGTAGCTGGGTTGACTGCCGAAACTCGAAAACTCGCCGACGCAGCTCGTGAAGAGAACGAATAATGACAGATGCTGCCAGAATATTGGTCTCAATAAAAAAGATCATTTTTATTTATAATGCTATAAAATACAAACTTTATATTTACAATATCTATCCGCCTATCTCTATTAATAACCCTTATTAATTTCTCTGAGTAGATACAGCATTTAATGCCAATCTCAATACTAATTTATGCCCTTATCGCTGTCTTTATAAGGGGCCGCGGCGGTTGAGCGGTAAGACTTCTTGCCTCCCACCAACGCAAACCGGGTCGCTCCTGGGTTTTCGCAAATGATAATCATGCCGGTCGACGCCGCAGGCCGGTGGGTTTTCTCGGAGAATTCATGGTTTCCCCCGCCCTTACATTTCACCCTCATCGGCTCTCAATACATCGCTGTTAAGAGCCGCCCAAATCTCTCACCTCAACTCAACAACCGGTCTTCATATTGGCTACAGTCAGGCCACCCGTTCTTACTATTTGCACACATCCAATGAAACCATATTTTTTCCATCATTACAAATGTCTGTCGCACACGCTTCCAGTCGCGTAGTCTCGTCGATAAGTTGCACTCTTCTCTGCGCCAATACTCTGAGTCATCACACACACACCTCTCTCTCTCTCTCTCTCTCTCGTCACTGTCGTCGCCGCTCGTCACTGCACTGTTTCAGCAGACCTGGCACATAAGTGGCCTCCATATTTAAAAAAATTAAAATCCTCAAGGTCAAGTCCGTCCTTTAAGTGAGCGTTGCGACGGCGATATAAAATATCATAAACAAGCTTCGTGCGTCTTTCATTCCTTCAGAATTTAATGCGGTAGCTAGCTATATGATGTTTTAATACAGCAATCTGCGCTACCAATATAGTTTAAAACATTATTTTATTGATTAATAAATATCGTTAACAAAGAGCCAATTACAGCAATTTTTGCTGACTCTTGACACTTTACAACGAACACATTTATGTTTCAATAACCAAATATATGAATTGGTAACCAAATATCGACTTCCATTTGTGTCCTAAAAAAAAAAAAATATTTACGTTGAAATATCCCATAGTTTTTTTTTTTATTAGTATAGACAGGACTGCTTAAAGGCTGTTCACGATAATGTGAACACATTTGAATTCATCCTTTTAAAAATGTCACTGCCCCTACCTTTAAATATTTTAACGGGCTCACTGAGTGACATGAACCCAGTAAAGTTGGTAACAATGGCTATAAAGTAGTTTCATATGTTAACGTTGAATAAAAAGTGTTAGGTAACCATTTGTGAAAATGTATGTCATTTCTTACTCTTTCTGTCTTTTTAAAGCCTTAGAGTGAAAAAAAAATTAGCAAATTTATACGGTTATTACTTTTCTAATAATTTCCCAGTTTCACTTGGCCGTTACATGAATAAAGTGCTAAAGATCATGGCAACGTTTATTTTGCATAATACGGAAGAATACGCAACGTGCATACAAGTAGATCTTAAGCAAGGCTTTCAAAAGTACTCACTTTACCGTGAACAGCCTATAACTGTACGTATTACTTCTGACCTAATTGATGTTTTGAAGTCTGCATTTGCCATGTGAGGCCTTAAGCTATAGGCTGTTCACGGTAAAGTGAGCACGTTTTTAAGGTCCTTCCAACAGGTATTAAGCACTAATAAATATATCTTATTGCATCCTCAGGCGTTAAATTTTGAAGGTGGTTTAACATATACACTGTGTTTATAGGTCACATTGCAATGTTTATATTAAAAAACAGCGGGAAGATTGAAAATGATGAAAGGGAAAATTCAGAAGGGCCTTAAAAAATGCTCACTTTACCTTGAACAGCCTATATAGGTAACCGGATAAGCACAGTATGGACAAGTTTAAAGTTTCTCATTCAAACAAAACAATTTCAGACACCATAACGCTGTTCAATCGGAAGGTATTTTTATCCTTAAAAATAAGAATAATAATAATACTCATAGATATGGCGCCCTCGGAAGGGCTATTACACAGAGAGTTACGGGATTTCGCATTTCGACACTTTACTGATTATCATCCCTGAAATGTTCTACTGAATGAGACCCGAACATATAACTTTACCACTCAAAAGTGGGGGGAAACAGAAGCTCCCAGAGAAAACTTGCTGATCACCGGCAACGTCCACCACGATACCAACTTCAACAATAATTCACGCGTTGGCGGGAGACCACCATTGCGCTAGCCAATAGACAACAGCTGCCCCAAAGCACCTGGAAAAATGTGGTTGGGTTGTTATGGGACATGGTCGTTCGTTTTGCGTGAATACGTCTACGTTGACGCGCTCGGACGCCTTCGGGTCTTTTTTACGTCCCTAGCACCGCTTCACTCGATCAAATGGGGTTTTATGGGTATCACTGGGTTTCTTTCGAGATGCTCTTTCCAGCTGTATATTATTTCTGTATTTCGACTTGGCTTTTTGACTAATATAGGCCGAAATTGTGTTAAGGTTTCTTAATTTGTTACATTAAACACATACAATTTCACCATAACCACATCACACATATGTTTTTATACCCGCAATCGATTGATCTTGACGGTAGCTGTCAATTGAAACTCAAACGAGCGTCGTAGCTTCTCCTAGTCAAAAGTTATTCTACGCGAAATTTATGAGACGCGGCGAAACCAACTCAAAATAGCCCCCCCCCCCCCCCCCCCTTTTCAGCAATTCTTCCCGCCCACACGCGATTCTTCGGTTCTCGCTCAACGTAACATTCGACCCATTGGCAATTGAGTAGTGTAATCGATATATATATTTTTTTTTTTTTTTAGACCGTAGACGATAGATTGGGATCTGCAATGCCGAACTCTATCCCCCGATTTTGTTATCATCGGATTTTCTGGACTGCCTCCCACCATGGTCGCAATTTTATAGACGCATTCCCGTCAAAAAAAAAAGTTCCACCTGCACAGCTGCATATCCAAAGCGTGCTATGTTAAGGCGCTTGCATTTTTTTTGTTCAAAAATTTTATATACGCATAGCAGCCTGATTTCGCGTCTGTGATCTCCTCCCTGTCAGAAAATTACCCGGTTTCCGCGGCTCCCCATGCAGGCTATAAAGGGTGTGCAATACGGATGAAGCCAAGGTCGCTAGAACAAAAGGTGGTTTCGGTGAGCGCCGTCGATAAGAATAAGAACGAAGAGAGGAAGGGTGGGTGGGATGGTGGGAGGGAGGGGGAAGAGGCGGAGCAGAGGGCGTTACCTTCAGCAGTAAATCAGCGTGTGGGAGTTGCACCGCCTCCTATACAGTACACAGAAGCGCCGTCCGTAGACTACTTTACGTGGCTCGCAGGCTGATAACAGACAGCGATGGGCGTGAGAGCAGCGTGGCCTGCTCGCAATCAACGCGTTACGTGCGAACAACCCCCCCCCCCCTCTAACAGGCTTCCAAACTTCCTTTATTACCCTGCCCCCATTTTATGGTGATAGAATTTTTTACTTTTTTTTATGTTTCCAGTAAACATTTTCGGTCTTGGTGTTCCCGATTAGAACGAACTTCCAGGTCTCATTTCTTCAGTAGCGCGCAGCAACGCCTTAACTGCTCAATTCCAGGACTGTGTCGATCGCTTGAAAATTAATTTGGGGAAGGGAGATTATGTCACGTGGTTATGCAAAGAAATCGTCAGAAATATGTGTACAGGCTGTTCACGGTAAAATGAGCACTTTTGAAAGCCCTGCTTAAGATCTACTTGTACACGCGTTGTGTATTCTGTCGCCTTGTGTGAAATGAACATTGTCGTGGGTCTCATGTGTCGGTCACGTGGAACTGGTAAATTTTTAGAAAAATAATTATCCAACGTTTAGATAAATAAGAATCCAACATTTACGTTTAGATGCATTAAAAAAAAACAGAGGGCGAAATTAATAATTTTAAGTTACCACAAATGGTTACCTAACACTTTTTATTCTACGTTATGATATGGAACTACTTTTCATCGATCGTTACCAACTTTACTGGGCGAATGTCTCTTAGTGCTTCCATTAAAATATATGCATGCTGGGGCAGTGACAGTTTTCTATGGTTCACATCTAAAGTGTTCACTTGATCGTGAACAGTCTTCAAACATCGTTTTTACTCGGAACTCCTATTTCGGCTCAGTGGTTATCTCAATACTCTTCTCGCCTTCCACCAAGGCGAACCGGGTTCGATTCCCGGCTGGGTTCTCTCCCCCCTCCCCAACTTCGAGATTTTCCCATGTGGCAATCGCGCCGGACATTGCCGCTGGTCGGCGGGGTTTTCTCGGGTATCTCCTGTTTCCCCCCGGCCATTTCATTCCGGTGCTGCTCCATACCCACCTCGCTTCACCCTCATCGGCTCCCAAGGCCTCGATATCAAGAGCCACCCAAATCTCTCCACTTCCACTCCAGACCGAGTACCAGGCCACGGTCGCCAGGTGCCCCAGCAATATAGGGCAGCAGAACACTTGTTGCGAAGTCTTTCTCGGGACTACATAAAGCTATAAACCGTCAAGAATCCTGATAAACGACCACCGTAACCTGCTATAATTCATCAGTCCCTGACATAAATTTCATGTTAGTGCCTACTTAGCCATAACTAACTGTAAGTAACGAAACGTCGCGTAATTGGTACATATCTCAGGTCAATATTATATAATATGAAAGCCCCCACGATTAAATACTCAGTAAACTTTATACATTTAAAATTACATTTTCTCTATATTAATCTCGGTTTTATTGAAAATGCCATCAATCACCTAACAAAAATTAGAATAAATAATAAATATTAATATATCTAAAGTTTTAAAATTCATAACAACATAAAAAGTCAATAATGAACGTTGGAAAATACAGTAGGAGTATTCTCTAAAGTGTGCAGATAGGACAGTGAAAAGAATGGATAGGGGAACCAACATCACTGGTATCGCTGCAGTGGTAGAAATATGAGAGACTCTATTAATTTATAAGTGCATTTAAATTTTCATAAACCTTGAGGAGTAACTGGTGTATTCATCATATTTATTATCAAATGCTGTGTTGTATCTTTCACGCAAACCAACATTATTAAGATTAAGGTATTCTATTAAACCATTAAATAATAGTTTACTCCACACTAAGAACGATTGTCCTTATTTCCACTATTAAAATTATTGTAATTACTAATAGTCTGCCATATTCTCTAAAATAAAACCTAACAGGTTCTACCGACAATTGTTTTTTTTTTTTTAAGTTTCGTGGCAATAATCTTGCTATAATGCTCGAAATTCCAGAAAACTTAGGCGAACAGAAACTTTTTTCAATTATGTACTTTGTTTTATCTACAATAAACAGATGGCCTGACAGAAACAGATAATACTTATATTCCTTTTGTATCTGAGACTTATCATTCGTCCCTATGACTGCACTGTATGCATGTAACCGAATGGAAGAAACCGTGAACTTTATTTTGTAAGACAAGAAAAAGAACTGGCATCAACTTGGATAATATTAACGCCAGAATACTTTTATGGAGTAGCCATCTGGAAAAATTTAATATTCGTGTAACTTGCAATTCACGTTCATTAACTTTTCTCTAACTTTTCGTTACACATGTTCGATGGGATGATCATTTGAAGAAAAGAAGCACAAAAGGTTTTCACTTTGTGGCTTTCTACAATTTTATATTTTATTGACTTTATGTATATGAGAGTTTAAAGGGGATAATGGGTTTTCTCAGTGCTTTACGATTACGATATTTCACGAGCAATACTTCCAGAAAATAAATACCTCTCTATAACGAAAATTTTTTGAGTTCTGCCTTACATATTTTAATAATAAATAAACTATTTGTAATCTATCATTCGAAACCCATCATAGCTGTGGAATTTTCTGCAAAACATACGTTTGTGAAGAAATATCAATTAATTGGACCTACACGTTTGTAAACATAACAAAGAATATACATTTATTTAGATACCGGATTGCAAATTTAAATCAAGAATTTGAGTAACATTTTGCAAAGGACTGATTTACTCTGTAATTTCCGAGACACAACATACTGCCAATCGTACGTGATATTTCTTAAGCGGTTAGAATGATTTCTAAATGATTAACAACGACAATATCATATTGTTGCATTTGGTGAAACTAATTAAAAATTTTACACTCGTAAAGCCATTGTATAGCGGCTTTTCACTAGATTTACTATATCCATCTGTTTCTTAAGCAGCAGCCACGAATGAAGCAGTGGCCGCGGTGGCTGATCGGTTATCGTGCTCGCCTCACACCCAGGCGAACAGAGCTCGATCCCCGGTCGGGTGACTCCCGGAATTTCGCATGTGGAGATCGTACCGGACGATGCAGTTGGTCTACAGGTTTTCTCGGAGTTCTCCCGTTTCCCCCGCAATTTTATTCCAGCGTTGCTCTCCATACTCACCTCAATCACCCTCATCGGCTCTTATGAACCTCGCTGTTGAGAGCCGTCCAAATCTCTTCAATCATCCCCCTCCCCCCAGTACAAGCCATCTTTTAGAGTGGATTAACATAATTTAATTGTCATGTTCCATTTTTCCATTGCCAAGTCCGTTTATTTCCAGTCTCTATTTACTGTGGTCCCTTGCTTAGGTCATTTTTCCTCCATTGTTCATATTCCTCGTACGTTGCCAGGTCTGCATCATGACTTCTAAATTCTTCTGAGAGTTATGGGGAGGGGGGAGAGGCAAAGCCCACCAAACTCGTCAGTTCCCAGCTGACGAATCCTTTGAAAGCTCTACCTATTTGCACTGCGATTAACCCAAGCTGCGTAGTGGGTCCGGTCCCGCTGAAATATTTATATACAGGCTATTCACGGTAAAGTGAGCACTTTTGAAAGCCCTCTCGTTCGGAACATTAGTCAATAAATGTTTTTTATTGTGACCTCGAACGTTAACTTCCGAGTACGTTACGAGTACTCACATGGCCAAACTTAATAAAATATTAGGTTAGAGGATAAAAAAAATGGCTGAAAGTAAAATATAACTAGGTCGTCAAAAGTGCTCACTTTTCCGTAAACAGCCCATAGCAGTTTTACATCGGTCCAGTTTAGTCGAGTGGGTCCACTCCCAGGATCAAAGTTAAATTTAAAAAATCCAGAACTATTACCACTGCTCGCCGCACTTCACAAAACTCAACGATTAACCTGGGCGCGGGGAACACCGCTTGGACCCAGACCAAGACGACGAATCGGGCCGCCACTCCTGACTTGTGACCGAGTAGTTGGATAAACACTCTGCCGACTTGGGGGTTACCTTATAGGCCGCCGAGATCCCCCGACCTCTCAATCCTATCGATGCTCTCCACAGGGATGTGGATCACGGATCTCCGTGCATTGTGCATCCGTCATGGATCAGTATGACTCCCGCGACTATAAGAACCCATTTATCTTTACTTCACACTTTTCTGAAGTCCTGCTGAAATTCTACTTCCAGTAAATCCCTTCGCCTCGTGCAAACCAAGCTGAACTAAGTCTGGAAAACTACACCAAAGGACAACGCACTGTTCTCGTGCGCACTCAGTAGCAATGCTATTTTACATGGGAACTATTCCTTACTAGGCGTTGCCAACACACCTGTTTTCTCACCGTTTTTAAATCACACTAATTATAGGCCGTTCACTGTAAAGTGATCACTTTTTGAAGCTGTTTCATCAGACACAATAGCCAATTAATACACTTCATTTTGGCCTCGGACTTTTGGTTTTGGGTATGGTGAATGTATACACTGTGTTTATTATTCACATAGCAGGGTTTACAATAACAAGTGGTGGAAGGCTATAAATTAGTTGAAGGAAAAAAGTAACAAGGGTGCAAAAGTGCTCACTTTACCGTGAACGGCTTATATAAATGAAATGTTATGATCTATATATAAAATATAAATAAAATTTGAATTAAACAAAAATAAAGTTATAGTTGTATGAGCACAACTATAAAACGCTTGAAATACATGGTATATTTAGGAAAGAACCAAATACAATGCACATGGTGTGATTTTTCATATGTTCGATTCAAAAAGTGTGAAGGAACCAAACACGGATTATACATGCTACTACGCATGCATATTCTGTCCATGGTTACTTTCGATGACGGATATATTTATTTCGCCCTTAAATCCCATTGAAGTAAGCTAGTTTATGAACGCTCAATGCCATACACAGTTGTATTTTTACTGTTCGTACTTGAAAACATTATTGAAAGACGTGAATAATAGTTACGAAGTAAAGTATACACTGTTCTTTTTTTTTTCTGGGGAGTGTGTGTATATATCACAGTTACAGCCAGTAACGAACTAGTACACAAATATAATTTCTGCATTTACCGTCAACTCAAAAGTGACTTGTTTGGAACACCACAGGGCACCTTGTTGCCGGAATTGTCCCTACGGAAAACTGTTTCACAAGACATCTCGTTTCGTTCCTGAGTAAAATAAACCAGGGGACGGGCCCGCGTAATCCGCGGGCTAAGCCACAGTCGGTGAAGCAGGTAACCGTACGCATTAGTATTTACGGTATATGCTGTTCGCGGTAAAGTGAGCACTTTTTAAGGCCCTTCCAAATGGCTTTAACCACTAATAGATGTATTTTGTAGCTGCTTCAGACGTTGAATTTTGGGTTGTGAAATGTATAGGCTGTGTTTATCAGTAACGTGGCAGTGTTTATATTGATAAATGGTAAAAATTGAGAAATTTTCTCATAGCGAAAAATCAGCAGGGTCTTAAAAAGTGCTCACTTTAACGTGAACAGCCTATACAATGTCTGGGGACTCCGGCATGTAATCACTCGCACATCCCGTCCTACAGTTGCAATGAAAATATTAAGACTTAAAATTAAGACGTTATATGCAAGACTTAAAAATTAGTACTTAAGATTAAAGACTTAAGACTTGAGGGTACGCGACAACTAGGTATATGACCATTTGTTCGATAATTATGGTGCATCCGAACCCAACTTTTATGGTACAAACGAACCTTAAGTCTGTGGCACAAAAACCCGTTCCCCCACCGGAAGTGACGGAAAGAGAAAAAAAAAAGGGGGGGGGGGGGATCGGCAACCATAACTCACCCCCTTCGACATGGGGTAGTATCGATACCCTCCTTCCACGTCTCATATCGTTTAGGCGTAAAGTATTAGAGGTGGCAAACTTTCGTTCTTGATTAATAATATAGAGACACTACCATAAGCCACGGGTGAGTGGAGTGGATTGGAGAGATTTGGACGGCTCTTTAACATCGACGTCTTGGGAGCCGATGTGGGCGGAGGGAGGTGAGAATGGAGCAGCACCGTAATGAGTAGGAAGGGGGAGGGAAACGGGATATCCCCGAGAAAAAAAAAACCCGCAGGACAAGCGGCATCGTCCGGCAGACGATTCCCACGTGCGAAAATCCGCCAGGGTTGGGGGGTAGACGCCTGCCATTTGATACCGCAGCCGGCCGTCGTGTAGGAGGAGAGCCCGAGTATCGCGAAGGGACGGCCAGGATATCGGACGCCCAGGGTAGAGAGAGTCCTTACCCTCTGGGCTTCGCTGCCGGGAATGGAACTGTTATCGCAGCGCGCTCGGCGTGTGGCAACAGCAGATCAGAGGCGCCTGCTAACAATGTTTGGCCATTACCTGCTTACGTGCGCTCAGGTCAACATTACTCCTAACTCTGACCTCTATTACCCCCCCCCCCCCCCCCAATCACCCCCAGCCTTCTACACACTAGTCCTAATACGCGGGAGTGGTCAGCAACCAATGATGCAAGATCACGGCCGTATCCCCTTAACCTCCTGTCACACTGTCGAGTTATCGCCTTCAAGTATGTATTTGACAATAAAATTTTAAAACAAAATACAACCATCACTTTTTATTTTTATCTAGTAAATTTGATTATAGGCTCTTCATGGTAAATTGAGCAGTTTTAAAATCAACCGTTGAAAGATGCCACTGCCTCTACCTGCGTATACTTTAACAGGCAGACTCAGTGCCATGCGCCTAGGTAAGTTCATGTGACCAAGGGTAAGTAATTCAGTATCTTAATTGTGAATTGAAAGTGTTATAGGCGGTTCACGGTAAAGTGAGCACTTTTTAGGCGCCAGTTACTTTATCATTTCAGCAATTTTTTTTAAAACTTTCTCAACCTTTTTAAATAATTATTGCAATGTAAGTAACAAACGCAGTGTGTATATCCCCCCCCCCCCCCCACGGTCCAACTCAGAAGTTAACATCTGAAGCGAAAATAAAATGTATTTATTGATTATTATTATCATTTTGAGAGGGATTTCACAAGTGCTCACTTTACCATGAATAGCCCACAGTAAACATTTGTGAATACTGAATTTATTAATTTTCTTTCTGTTTCTTTAATGCATCCAATTGTAAGAATTTGCAAATTTGTAAACATTTTTTACTTTTCTAATAATTTCACAGTTTCACTCGACAGACCCATTTCGCGTGAATAAAGTCATAGGGCCTAAGGCAGTGCTAATTTTCATACGGTGGAAGAATACACATCGTGCATTCAAGTGGATTTTAAGCAGGGCTTTCAAAAGTGATCAGTTTACCATGAACAGTCTATACGCATGTAATCTTGAATGTGTTTGGAAATGTATCACATTGTCAAATTTATTTTTTACTGGGTGGATCTAGTCTACAATTTCTATTTAACAATTTTTTTTAAAGTGAGATACCGCTTTTGCGTTTCCATGCAGCCCGCTACAGGGAGAAATATAAGGAACGTTGTGATTTATTTTCAGTTCCTTACTAAATTTAAATTATTTTGTGAGATACATTTCTTCCACAGTGAAATTTAATGCCTCTGAACTCTTAGTATCATGACACAGTAATCACTTAAAATAAAATTAATGGTCAGAAAGATTTTATAAAATAATTTTCTTCACTACCTTAAAGTCGTTTCAAGCAGCCTTTTTTCCATTTCAAAGTTTCGTGATGTCATAAAAGGCCATTTTTTCATGCATGACTCTGTTTGGCTTAGCCCGTCAAAAATCAATAACATTTTAGTACCGGTCCAATATCAAAAATGTTTCATTAAAACTAGGGCCATCCACCATTTCCAAAAAAAAAAAAACATGGCGGATGCAATGACGTTTCATAACATCGGAACAATCTTATTTTATTCGACCAACTTTATTTGAAATAGTTTTACGGGAAATTTTGCAGTGTGACAGGGGTTTACCTCTGCAATTCGCAAACAAGTTGTTCCGTTGCCTGTCTGGAAGCGCATCTGTAGGTGTAGGCTGTTCACGGTAAAATGAGCAAGCTCTGCTCAAGATCTACTTGTTTACACGTTGTGTATTCCTCCGCCGTATGAAAACTTTACATTGCCTTGGGTCTCATCACTTTATTCGTACGTCGATCAAATGAAAATGTGAAATTATTAAAAAAGTCAATACTTTACAAATCTTCTCATTTTTACACTTTCGTGCATTAAAAAACAGAGAGTGTAAGAACTAATTTTAAGTTATCACACATTGTTACCTAACACTTTTTATTCGACGTTAAGATATAAAACTACTTTCCGTCCATCGCTACCAACTTTACTGGGCACATGTCTTTCAGTGCGCACATTAGAAGAGATGCATGCATGGGGCAGTGACTTTTTTCTAAGGTTCATTTCTAAAGTGCTCTCTTGTTCGTGAACAGTTTTTATACAACATACGTCGTTCCGATTGCGAACCACGCACATCTACTGCGTGTTGAGCTGATGCGCCCTCTTAAGGACTGGCACCAGACAACATAACTATTCTGTTGGCAGCACAGGCGACTCCTCCTGTGCAAATTGAGCCTGTTAAGACTGTTTGGCGCGCTGAATACAAATACGGCTTTCTCCTTAATCGTTTTTATAGAAAACTCAGTCACTCACAAGAGTACAGCACTTTACAATCGTTACGTTATATAAGACGGGAGAGTAGTTATGTTTACCGCTATTTATTTATGAATTAGTCACTTGGTTAAATATCAAGCTAATGTCTCTCCGACGTAAACCTTCGGAACCAGTTCACCTTAATCATCGTTGCCGAAGGCTGCGTCACCTTGACGTATCAGCAGCGGCGGTCCCCGGTACACACCTCTCTCTCGTTGCCCTTCCTGAGAGGTCCTCCACTGGCTCACCTCCGACGGCGTCTCGCTGGTGTCTGGCCCCGCGACGAGCCTCGTGCCGACCTATATCGGCGCGTTGTTTGATGTATCGCCACACTGTGTTACCGGCTACCGTTTGTCGCAATCACTGGCGTCCTGGTTCCCCGCTGAATGTGTTGCTGGGTTCACGTGAGCGTCAGTTCGCTCACACCACGACAATGTGGTCCGGAAACCAGATGATTGTGTGAGATGAGGTCACGCTGGTGCACATTGCTAGCGGATCGTGCCACAAGTCAGGTTGAAAAGCTAAAAGATCTCCAAAGCCGCGACTAATTAGTATATGCTAGTTTCTAGAAAATGCATTCGTGTCGTTTTTAATTTCGTTTTATTTCTTGTTTTGCGCTTGTAAAATTCATATTGTCAACTGCCCGGTAAAGGCTGTTCACGATAAAGTGACCACTTTTGAGATTAACCTTACAAAAAAGTAACAGACCCAACATGCATATATTTAACGGGCCCACTTGGTGACATACGCCCAGCAAAGTTGTTAACGATTGATGGAAAATAGGTCCACATCTCAACATAAAATTAAAAGTGGTAGGTAACCATTTATAACAACTTAAATAATTTATTTCGCTTTGTACCTTCTTTTTAATGTATCGAACTGTAGTAAATGGTAGTCTTGAAATATTTACTTTTTTAATAAATTCAAAGTTTCGCTTGATCGACGCATGAATAAAGTGGTGAGGCCCATGGCAATGATATTTTTATATAAGGCAGAAGAATACACAACTTACATACAAGTAGAACTTAAGAAGGGCTTTCAAAAGTGCTCATTTTACCGTGAACAGCGTATACGCAGTGTGTTAGTGCATAAGACAAACCGAAGCCAAAGGGGCCGCGGGGGCGATGTAGATTTCTGACTACTCGTCTCTCGCCAAGAAGAGCCGGGTTCGATTACCGGCGGATTCGTTCCCAGATTTTCGCATGTCGGAATCGTGCCCGGACGATGCCGCTGACAGGCGGGTTTTCTCGGGGATCTCCTGTTTACCCTGCCTCCTTCATTCCTGCGTGGATCCATTCTCGCCTCGCTTCACTCTCATCGGTTCTCTACATGGCGATTCTCAATTAGACCGACAAACTTTGGGAGGTGATTCTTCATGGAAAATTAAAAGGAAATCATATGTGACACGTTATACCTAAACCGAAAATTAAAGGAGGTATGAGCCCTTTAAGAAAACGAAATTTTAAGCCGTATTTGTGCAAAATATAGGCTCTTACGTTAAAGGGCCCGATAACATACAATATTGTTCCAAGAGTTGTCACTATATTTTACTTCGTTACCGATATTTTCCACAAATACAGATTAAACCCTCGTTTTTTAAGAGCTCATACCTCACTTAATATTCAGTTTAGATATGAAGTGTCACATATGTTTTCCTTTTAGTATTTTATGAAGAATCACCTCCCGAAGTTGGTCGGTCTAATTGCGAATCATCCTGTAGACAATGTTATTTTCTCTCACTCACTATTGAATATATGTTGGGGGGGGGGGGGGGAGGTCGCAGTATGGTTCAGCTATGGTACGCACCGAGAAAAAGTTTTGTTAAATCAAACAAGATTTGTTTGGTGCAACCAAATTATTTATTTGTATTGGGGATATTAAATATTTTGTTGCTGAAACCAAATTATTTACTTGTTCTCATTTGGTTGCCCCAAACTGTAAGATTTCGTTGGTACAAGTTAAGATTCGTTTGGCTGCACGGACACTAAACTGTTTTGAGCAGATATTTAAAAAAATTTACAAGTTCGAAAGAATTTCGAACCTAAATCACCTGCCTCCGAACGCTACGCCTTATTAATCTTAGCTAACGTGACAACTGACGACACTGGAAAGCTTTAAATAACTATACGGCAATTAATGGGCAATGTGTGCAAGCAAATATTTCAAGTTTTACAACTTTACTTGTCAGTATCTTGTTGTATTGTTTTATTGATGTGTTTATACGATTTCTAAGCATCAGTACATGAACTAACAAACACGGTTACTATCCTAATTGTCACAAAAAATACAAACAAACTCTCGAGCTGTATTTTCAAACGAAGCCAGACAAATGAGTAGTCAAACAAATATATACAGTTGATTCAACTAAGTATTAAGTTGAGAGTCTAATTTTTTTGGGCCCAACACAGAGATTTTGTTTATTCAAACATATATTTTGCTACGCGAACAAAAAATTTTGTTTGCTCAACAATATATTTTGTTGGGGCAACTAAATATATATTTGGCACTATACAGACATAATTTTGTTTGTTTTTCTCTCAGGCGACATCCCACAAAGAATGATAGGAAATAAAGGTGAAATAAAAGAAGTAATGAAGCTATTACTTCCCTTTTAATTACAAATATCTCCATTATAATTCCCTAGGATCGGGACGGGGAAGGATTTGTTAGGAAAGAGTTCTCTTTACTCTGTGTAACTCACCCCTAAAGAGTCGGAGATCGTTGCCATCGCGTCTTGCGTCCGCCTCGCTGACACCGACCCCCCAGGAACACCTAGTTTCCTTGTTCGGATCCCCCGAACCACACTTCTCGCCCCTCTCCAGCTGTTAACATATCGCAACTCATTCCTATTCGTCGACAGCTTGGCGTGGGCGAAGCTATGATTGTCGGCTGATGCCATCCTTCTGTGTCAGCCAGACCTAATTTTTGCCGATAGATTATGCCTTCGCAGTGATGCTCGTGCAGGCCGAGTCTCCTTAGTGGGCCACTACTGACCTCCTCTCCCCTGAGGGCACCGTGTTGCTGTTGTTGAAATCGCAACAATATGGAACGTCTATTATGATATTTAAGTTTGAAGTAAAGCAACTGCCTATGGAGCAATGTACCCGACTATACAACGTGAAGAACTCATAAAAAAGTAAAACAGACGATAACAATTCTTAGAAAAGTGGGATTTATGCTGTATATGAAAGAAAAATATATACATTTTGCAATATTATACAATATTTTACTAAAATATACTTTTTAAATGTAAAAAAAATATTTATTAAACTAGTTTGTATTTTTAGCCGAATTTAAGCATATTTCCATTCTGGAGGCTTCAGAGTGCAGAATTTGCTAGAAAATCTTCATCATGGCATACCATCATAACGTTTAATATGATTGTACGAAATAAAATTGTAATAATAATGTGATAAATAATTTTTATAATGGATTATATTATACATTATTACTATGATATTTTTACATATTATCACCGTAAATATTTTGACAATCCTTATTGAAGAAGCACTTTCTTATATATTCTGTTTTCCGATGCATCCAAAACGGAAAAGCGTTTAAATTTTTTTTTTAAGTGCAGACTCTATCGATCGATTAATATATTTACAATTGAAAAGTATACTTTAGTAAAATGTTTCATGATGTTGCATAATATATACATTCTTCTTTCATATACAGCATAAGTCGCAATTTTCTGTCAATTTTAATGGTTTCTGTACTACATTTTTATGAGTACTTCACATGGTACAGTCGGGTTCAGTGCTCAATAGGCAGTTGTTTTAACTTCTACCTTAAGTACATGTAGTAAGTGAGAGATGTGGTAAGTTTGTTAACCAGTTGTGCAGTCTCTGTATTTATTCTTAACCAGTAGCGAATGGGTGCTTGGTTGTTGTTCCATTGCCTCGTGCACTCAATTATATATGTAATAACGGGAAAAACATCACGCGTGTTTTCTAGCAGCTGCATTAGCGCAGGGAAAGAAACGCAGTCCTGGTTGAAATGCGTGCAGTTATTATCCATCTCAAACACGAATGCCACATTGTCACAGTTCTGAAAAAGGTAGCTACAATGCTTATATGTTTAGGTAATGTGTCCCTCCGCCTCAGCTGTTCTGAGACATGTAAGCCATAGTGTCTTTTAGTTACGTAAACTGTTGTCGTTATCAGATAAAGTGAAGTGTTCTCGGCCAATGACTACAAGGTTGTATATCCATATCTTACGCATGCTTCAAAAAGTGTGAAATTTTCTTTCAAACTAGTAAATTTCACATCTACAATGTGCATTTGCAGTAAAAGTATTTTCAAGTGTTATGCTAAAACCTAAAGAAAATTTAACATCTAAAAGGAGTTTTGCTTACATAAGAAAAAAAAATTATTTCCAGTTAACATTTATTTCTTTACTGAAATTTGCCACATACGAGTTGAACATAGGTCTAATAAATACCTATATGGTTTATTAATTTTTGCCATTGCCTGATTGACGTAAGTTAAGATGCTTTTTCTTCAGGCGGTATTTAATTTAATGAGGTGTTTTGTAGAATTGGTACGCTCAACGATAACTTTGAAAATTGTTTTTTATATTTTGTGGTTTCAGAAAATAGGTGCCTATAATCTGGGAGCAAGCTCTTCTTTGTTATTACTTACATATTATTTCTTTTTACTGTTAATTTCCCCAACAAATCTTCCTATTCAGTGTACAACTACCTACTTGAAGGATTACTGTCAATTCTATATTCAAAATTTGTTTTACTGAAGCCTTCTGTAGTAATGTTTCCTTGATTTTACGCGATTTCAAGTTTTAATGTTGTGATTGTATTTCTGTATGGATAACCTCCAGAATCAGATTGTACTGTGAAAGAAGTACATACTTGATACGTTATTTATATAATCAATTACTTAAGGCATATTATAAAATGTTAAAGGATGACTTGAGTAAACTTTAATTTTAAAGCAATACTCCTAATCGAACAAAAATCGTCATAAATAAAGAATCAACTATCAAGTAATTAGAAACGCTTGCAATTTACTGTAATGACACAAGTACACTACCTTAAGCTGATTGACAATGATAGTTATGTATGGTTTACCGTCTCGTCGACAGTTGGACTGGGGAAATAATTAATCAATGCCGTAAATAAAACCAGTATTACACGATACATGCTACCGGACTTGGTCTTGTATATATGCTTCTACAAAGCCTGGTGCACTAGCCGGAATACCTGCCGCTATGCGAGCCGGCATGGAAGAATGATACGAGTGAGTGGGATTTGGGCGGCTCTTAACACTTGATAGCGCCAGAAAGAAAGGGCGGGAGAAACGGGAGATCCCAGAGAAATCCCACCAACCAGCGCCATCGTCTGATTCACAAACCCCTTTCGTTTAACTGCTGCTAGTAAGAAACTAAACTTTATAAAACGAACCTTAGAAAAAAATCACTCCCCCTGCATGTATATGTTTTGATGAGCGCACTGAGTGACATTCGCCCAGTAAATTTGGTAACGATGGTTAGGTATATTTAAAAACTAGCAAAAACTTCATGATATTATTATTTTTTCTTTTCGCCGTTACATGAATTCAATTATAATGTAGTGATGTGGTAAGTTTCATTCGACACTTGAAAATGATAATTGAAAGTTACGGCAATATAGGGTGAGTATAAAAGAATACCCCAAGTTTGATGGTCTATAACATCAAAACCAAACAACCTACAACCTTCGTTGACCAATCAAATGAAGCGTGAAGTTTGTTTACCATATCTTCATAAATGTACAATGTGACCACCACGAGCGGCTGGAAAATGAAGTCCCCCGCCGCCTCTTCTAACTGAGGGAACAACCACGCTGTAAGCAAGTCCAAACAAGGGATTACAGTGACAGTGGGCCTCGTGAATAAAGAAAGGGACGAAGACCGTGTCTTTGTTGGGTACAGCGCAAAACACATTCACTTTGGGGGAAGCGCGCTCGTGTTTGGTGGTTTCATGTGGAAGTACCTGGCCCCATATCCGCACGTTGTGCCGGCTCACCTCACCATTTGTATGGAACGTCGCTTCATCGCTAAAATCAGCTTAGACATGAAGGCATCGTCTACCCCGTCCTGGGCAAGAACGAACGCGCACAAATCGCGTCTCAGTTCTTTATCCCTTTCGGTAAGAGCCTGTACAAGCAGTAACATGTATGGTTTGTAAACATTCATGACGATATGGTAAACAAATTTCACGGTTCCACGGTTCATATGATTGGTCAACCTAGGTTGTAGGTTGTTTGGTTTTGATAATATAGACCTTCAAAGTTGGGGATTATTTTATACTCATCCTGTATATTTACAAGATTGACGAAATATTTTGAACATTTCAAAAAAAGTAGTTTTTTTTTTTTTTTTTCGTAACGTGTCAAGATATTATTCGTATACAGCATTTTATAAAAGAACTCATGGCCAAAATTATTGCTTCGTTCTGCGTACCGCGACTTGCCCGGTGCGCTACTTGTTCACACATTAATTTTTATGTTCTAACAAGTTAAGTAAAGGTAAGTCTTGCACCTGTAATGTTCCTTGTATTACATTATTTGTATATGTGACGTTTATATTATTCTGTACGGTTTTTAAAAGTAACTAAAAGTTTTGATCGTCAACATTATTCGACTTTGTCGAAATTTAGTTCCATTTGAAATAAATTCAACCTCAGGAACGTGTAATCAAGATGGAGGCGTCCTTTTCTGTTTCATCATCATCGCGTTTCAAGCAGTAGCCACGCGGAGCGCCCTACGCTCGTAAACTACAGCGTGATTGGCCAGGTACGAAAGTTGGTATGAATCTTGCCTCGGGAAGGTTTCGCTACCAAACGTTGTATGAAATCTGGTAGCACAAGGTGACTAATGCACTAGGAATTTAATGAGGTTGTAAAAACCAAAATTATTACACCCACAATAGATCTAGACTTTTAATATAGGGACAGTATCATATAGTCCATTCATGCTTTCTTCAGCCTTTTGGAATAGAATCTTTGAGAAATCACCCTAGACGTAACATATCAACCTGGTTTGTTCAATCACTTGTATTCCGCAAATACACTGTCT
Source organism: Dryococelus australis (assembly GCA_029891345.1). NCBI lineage: Eukaryota > Metazoa > Arthropoda > Insecta > Phasmatodea > Phasmatidae > Dryococelus > Dryococelus australis. Next base: position 69,066,267 of record CM057006.1, on the reverse strand, counting down.
TACAAAAAGTAATTGGGCACCCATGAAGATAGGTAATTCAGTACGTCAGTTGACTTGTGTTTCACGACCTTCGGCGTAGGACCACTGGTGTTTGTCCGTGGTAGCATGGACAAAGAGGCCTATTGTAACATTCTGGATAATGAAATGCTCCCAACATAGTGGCGTTTTTACGGAGTGGACCCCTGTTACTTCCAGGATGACAATGCCAGGTGCCATGTTTCAAGGGCTACTATGCAGTGGTAGGCCGACAACAATGTTCGTCGATTGTACTGCCCGCCCAGAGTCCTGACCTCAACCCTATAGAGCATATTTGGGACGAATTGGATCGCAGGGTGAGGGCTCGTCAGGCGCGACCAAAATCCATGGAATGGTTGCAAGAGGAATGGTGGCGAATCCCCGTGGATGTCCTGCAAATACTCGTAGGGAGCATGCCAGACAGGGTGGCTGTTGTTATAGCCGCAAGAGGTGGCCCTACGAGACTCTAACAGGGTGACAACCACCGAGCAAACATTGTAGACATGTGCCCAATTACTTTTTGTTAGATAGTGTATATACCACTGTGATTAACTATAAATTAATGTATTTTCGAGTAAATGAAACTTTTCTTAATATCATCTATAACTTGTAATATTTAATTCGTATTATATACGAATTAAAAACTGCGAGAGCAGCTATGTATTGGCAACGGATAGTAAGAAATAGTTCACAGTTCAAATATTGTTACAACATAGTTTTTTCGTATGCTCTTTGTAAATTAATTATTGTTATTGAAACATTCAAATATTTAGGTAGCCTCATTAGAAACATATTTCATTGTTACAGTTAAAAATAAAATAGCAAAATAACGTGCATAGATCGTAGTGACGTGGTGTTTGTTTTTTCGGCCGACGAAAATGTTGGCTGGGCGTAGCTTATCGCGCTCTCTCTCTCTCTCTCTCTCTCTCTCTCTCCCCCCTTCACTGTCTCTCTCTTTCTCTCTCTCTCGGGAAATTTCCCATTGCTAGTAAGCTCAAATTATACATGTTTTAAAGTTAGCATATTTTGTATTTATTACAGCAAAATAATGATTTTAGAATTTGGAATTTACAACTGAAAAGAGATTTTATTGTTTAAATACCTATTATATGTTATTAAATGCGATGGCGCGTCGCTTACAAATCCGGCAGGTTGGCAGAAGTGGTGTGGAGAGGAAAATCTAGAACTGGATCACATTCCACGCGCTTGTCCCAATATGGCGGGCGATTATACTCATTTTTTGTATGGCCCTGCGACTGACAGTGATGTGGTGACATGTCAATCATACGGTGTGTTTCTTAACGGAGCGCCGAGTTCGTACTCGTGTTTCTTAAACATCCTAGGCAAGTTACAATGTTGTGATAAATATGTGTTTCCACGGCAGAGCGAAATGTGTTGTGATCGTTGCGCATTAAAAGGCGTGGTGGCTGCGTTGTAATCGTTACGCAGGCCAGGTGTGTGTGGATTTCAAATATGTGGAAAATTTATACGATTTAACCATGATCTGATGTTTTGATGAAGTTAATTATTTACATTCACGTGTGTTTATCACAACGTTGTACCTTTGCGCTAGGTGTTTAAAAAACAGTTGTGTAACGAGCTTACGTTTCTGTGATTTGAATGTCTGCAAGAATCCCAACAAAATACTAATCCCAACCAGATAAATTTACGTAAATAATGAAATATACCTACAAACCAGTAAGTACCAATACATGTAAATATTAGTGGAATAAATGTTATGATAGGCGTATGTTTTTGCATGTTCAGCACTATATTTTACGTTTGCCGATGCTACGTACAATAAATAAGCGACACGAGTCGCGTCCTTCAAATTTACTATGTCGTTTCGTTGGACTGGTTGTCCCTTCGTTTTAATTTTTATTCCAAACACATATTAATAATATGTTAAATACTGCTGTTATTTCCGCCACAGTTGTAACAAACACCGTCGTGGCAACATATTAATGTATATAATGTGTAACGTGCTATATCGTGTGTAATAAATAGTTTAAAAGCTGACCTAAATATTGTTGTATGCCTAAATATCGAACATTCGTCATGAGATGGTTTCTGCAAAATGACATAATTCTTTGAACAGCTGTAAACAGCAACCAACGAATTTGACAGTTATAAAAGTAGAAGTCACATGGCAGTGTTTATGTTTACGTGTAGCGGAAGGATACGTAATCAGTAACCAAAAGTATAAATTTAGCAGGGCTTCATTCAGAAAAGGCCGAAGTTATCGTGAATAAACTATATTGCTTGTTGATATAATCTAAATATTGTTAATGTAGATGGTAACTGTGACAGAACTGTATGTTGTGTCCTTATCTGAGATTCTATCTGCAGCATTGAATATAGTTTCTACAGCAGAGCATTCTCTTCCTCCTACAGAACAGAGAGTTGCTCCAACAGAACAAATTCGACAATATTTGTATTGTTCACGCAACAAACAATATTTTAGTAAAATATAGACTGTTCACGGTAAAATGAGCACTTTTGAAAACCCTGCTTAATATCCACTTGTATACATGTTGTGTATTCCCCCGCCTTTTGTAAAATTAACATTTCTATAGGCCTCATCACTTTATGCATGTGTCGGTCAAATCAGAAAAAAAAAATCCTTTACAAATATGCTCATTTTTACACTTCGATGCATTAAAGAAAACAGAAAGCGAAAGAAATAATTTTATTTATCACAAATAGTTACCTAACACTTTTTATTCGACGTTAAGACATGGAACTACTACATTCCACCCATCGTTATCAACTTACAGGGCGAATGTCACTCAGTGCGCTCGTTAAAACATATGCATGCAGGGGCAGTGAATTTTTTTCTAAGGTTCGTTTTCACTTTATCGTGAGCAGTAATTAACTGAAGTTTGGTTGCTGCTACTCCGAAGGTCGTTTACAGATCTGCTCCGTTGCAACTCCTTTGCTGATGTTTCCAGCCTGCGATAACGGGATCCATACTAGCACGTGCATTAGCCGCTATGGCAGACCGTGCAGAAGCTCCTCTCGTGGGAACTGGGTACCGTGCGATGTAGCCTTATGGAGCCAGTGATCGCCTAGAACGATTTCGGACAACCGTCGGAAACCAAAATCAGGACGGCAGGACCAGGAATAGAATCCACGTCCTCTCGTGTCCGAGTTCGGTGTGTCGTCACTGGGCCAACTTGCTTGATGCTCCAGGATTTCACTTGACCGTGCACACAAGTCAAATACAACAAGTTGCCCAAACGCCAAGACGTGAACACTTCACCTTGTGGAAAATTAATTTTTTTGTAATAAATTTTGTACGTAGTCCAGTCATGAATACTTCTAACGTTTCTCAAGCCCTGCTAAAGTTTTACTTCCAACACTATGAGAAATTATTCGGAGATGTACCATACCAGTGTATACGATTAGTGAGAAAGATTAAATGATAAATTTTTTTTCCCCATGCGTTCATTGTAGCGTTCCTAAATTTGCTCAGGAAACATTCAAATGCGTAGGCAAGTTCCCAACATTGTACAGTAGCGATGCTAAACATTCCTATAGGCTGTTCACGATAGAATGAGCACTTGTGAAAGCCCTGCTTACGAACTACTTGTATGGACATTGCTTATTATTCCGTTGTATGTAAAATTAACACTGGCAAGGGCCTCGTCGCTTTATCCATGCGTCGGTCAAGTGAAACTGTGGAATTATAAAACAAGTAAATATTTTACAAACGTGCTCATTTTTACACATCGGTACATTAAAAAATACAGAAAGCGAAAGAAACAATTTAAGTAATACCAAATGGTCACCTAGCTCTTTTTATTTGACGTCAAGATATGGAACTACTTTCCATCCATCGTTACCAACTTGACTGGGTGCATGCAACTCAGTGCGCCCGTTATAACATTCATGCAGGCAGGAACAGTGACTTTATACTAAGGTTGATTTCAAAAGTGCTCACTTTATCGTGAACAGTCTTTATATATGCAGGTTGATGTGTGGCGTTATTTCCATACAGTGTGTATCTTAAAAACTTCCATTACAGTTTAGTTAGTATACCACAAAAATCTTCACATTGAAGATGCATTCGCTTTAGGCAAATAAAGCTTTACGGAATCTATAAAATTACACGAAAGGGGTAACGTACCGCATTCGTGGGCACTGAGTGTAATAATATTTTGCGTAAGAACTATTTTTACTACCCATTACCAACCGCAACACATCTCTTTTTTTCACTGTTTTTATTCGTATTAATTAATAAGGGCAACATTATTAGTTATAGATAAAATGTAAGTCAAAGTTTAGTTTAACCAAAAATAAGGCACTGTTACGTTAACATAAGTAGATACAAAACGATTGTGATTCATGAAATACTTATGAAATAACCAAACACGTTGTACATGGGGTGAATTTTTCAAAAATCAGACTCAAACCGTATGAAGAAACTGCGAATAGACTTTCATTTAGGCTTACTTGCTTGGAATAAAGGGATTATGCAGATGATCCCTAATTTAATTGGAATATCCTCGTGAATTCGTTCGTAACCTGATGCGAGAAGAGGAGGATGGACTAGTATGGCGTCGTAGCGAGACCAGAAAGAAGTCACTTCCAATGAGCCAGCGTGCATACGCATAATGTAACTGGTGCTGTTTTACAGTCACAGCCATCTTTCACTCTGGGACAACACGAATTGTTATGCTGACAATTTATCTGGTGGGAGCCAATATTTTCAATAAACCAATACATTAGTCAGCGCAAAATGGCTTCAGCACTCGTTGATCTATCTGGTAGTGTGCGCCACAATCTGTTTCATGGCAGAAACTAAACTTCGCCTTGGGAAGTATCAACCAAATATTTTTACAACCGCTAACATACATTTTCATTAAGTGCAGGTTGTTGAGTTAGACTATAGAAATGAATGCCATAATTGACAAAAACGGAATAATATACATATAATTATTTGCTATCAGTTCGCTAATATACCACCCACTGTAAAACATATTTTAAAAAATTCATAACACAAATCGTTTACTGAAAGCATATTGACAAATCGCTATCTTCTAAAGCTGTTATAGTCCATAAACACACAAAGCCAGTTATTTATAAGTACACCGTTGATAAAATTTCACACTGATGTAATTACTTTTTCATATGTTATACAAATAAGCGCTAATATATTTTGCCTTTGCATGTTTATTCCACTATAAATTCGTGTCAGAATTTCGTCGTGGATATAATATTAAAGAAAATCGCTTTTTTGAGTATTATAGTTTCGGGGAGCCTTTACTATCATGGCATTATTCAAAATTACTTATTTGTCTTTGAAAGTATAGCTTTAAAATTTCCGTATCACGACATTATCATGTTCTCAAGAAAATTTAAGCTTAGAAACACCGTGCTTCAGAAAGAAATAATCCATGATAAATTAGCAGCTAATTTGATAAACTCCCCTTAATTTAGCTCACTTGAAAGATTTTCCATGTAATATGTAACGTCAGTCAAATAAAGTTCTACATTTTGTGCTAAAATATGCATGAGGAAATATTAACATAACTAGATTTCCTTCGTACCTAAGATCGTGTGGCATAAAAATATTTATTTTCTTACTTATTCTTAGCATAAAATTACAAGAATAATTTCTGATGGCAGAGAAAACTTTTTTTTTCCGATAATGAGACGCGACTTAATTTTCTTAGCTCACAGGCGGTTTATGTACGAATGTGAGTTCGCTCAAGTTTGTGACTCATTGCAAGACAAAAAATAAACTGAGCTTTTAATACCACCTCTATTCCCAGGAGTGATAATCCTTTCTCAATGGAAACATTTTCAAAAGTCATTGAGCCCGCGGTTGGATTGAAATAAAAGGGAAGTACTTGAAACCCTATCTGCGAGCATGTCATTAAAAGTTTTGGAGCCTCTTTTCATACTCTACTGCCTTTTTTTTTTTTTTCTCAAAGCAATGTTTGAAACTAATAACATCTGCTCGAACGCACGCATTCCCTCGTCGGCAATATATCCCGCCATCTCGCTCACTATTCCATGAGGCGGTTAAATTATGAACGAACAATAAAAGTCGAGCTGCTCGAAAAGGAAGGGGAAAAAATACGTAGGATGATTTGAAGCTTCTTGTAGTTCCAAGCAGCTTTCCACGTTTTTTTTTTTTTTTTTTTTTTTTTTTTTTTTACTAAGGAGAAAGTAATTTTTTTCCGCCCTCGGAATAATGCTACAGCATTTTTATGCCTACAAATGTAGCCCCGCAAATCAGCGCCCCCCCCCCCTCCATCTCTCTCTCTATCAAATTAATTGTGGGCGAACAAAAGCGCGAAGTTTTCTCTCTTGGAAAGAAAAGACTCCTTGTCCAGAGAAACCTCAAACACTCGAGTCTCGGAACCGTTATTTGCAGCAACGACAAAGAAATCCATTGTTCACTGATAACTTACTTCAGAATCGTGTAAATATGGGGAACATTTTAATAAAATTCCCTTTTGCAGGTACTTCTCTATTTTGAGATGTGTATAATAGTGCTCTATGTAATATATATAAATCATTTCAATATATATAATGTACATATATATGGATCGTTATCTAACAAAAAGTGAATAATTTGAACTACAAAATTATTACTAACCAAAATATATATTATAATTTTTGCTTCCTAAAATTTCGACGCAGCTATGACAAATAATTGCGTCACCCAGCTCAGTGAATTGTGAGTGTGTAGTAGGAAAGGTTGGACAAATGATTGCGTGCCATACTTAATAATTATGATTTTCGTTACCGGAATGGACTCTACGATATTCTATTTATAGGTCGCTAAATTAACTTTTGGTGGAAAGTAAATATTCTTCTTATATTTTCCACTATCTGTACTCGGTGCAAATCATTCGTGTTGATCTGGATCGTACTATCTGTACTCGGTGCAAATCATTCGTGTTGATCTGGATCGTACTATCTGTACTCGGTGCAAATCATTCGTGTTGATCTGGATCGTATAAATCAGTGCGGTTATTTATTGTTTCAGTCTTAAGCAGGCTATTGTTATATATTCGTTATTGGTGCGAAACTAATGAATACAATATAGTTTCCTGAAAGAAAAAAAAATCTTCCTCTCACACACGCCACACACTCTGTTACACAAACGTATTGACCACCTGCATCTTATAATAAACAATTTCTCAGAACAGTGGGAAATTCATTTCAATTTTTGACAACAATTGAATATAGTTTTGACTAACGTAAACAGATTCATATCCTGTAGAACTCACAGTTTTTTAAGCTCGTTGCTTCTCGTAGTAAGCCCTACTTAATTTAATAATAATAGGTATATTGTTAATTTATATGTCTCAGAATGCCATGTACTCTATTTTTATAAATGCGTGTTAACAACTGAGTTATAAAAAAGTGAAATAAACTCCGAGTAATAGCACACATCAAAAATGAAATCTTGAAAGAAAATATTCACACTGAACAATGAAAAATATAAGGTATTATTTTTATGTGAAAGTTATAATTTAAAGGGATATTCTGATGGTAATACGATTACAAATTAAAAATAAAATACTAGTGTTTAAGCCACGTTCCATCTTTCTCCACAAAATTTCTAGTGGCCTAATTGCGTGTTATCCATTTTTCTTATACCAAGGCTATACAGAAAGAAAAAATTTCATACTTGTGTCAAATGATTTTGGTAGTTTAATGGTATACCGAGAATTATGGATGGTATCCTGGAGGTTTATTGATATCTTAAGTTTTGAAGACATGATGATTGTAATAACCAAAATATGTATGTTTTGTGTGTTTTCGGCTTCATAGTTACACCAATTGCAGTCACAGGGATATATTTACTTTTCTGCAGTGAAGCCAGAATCTAATCAAAGATATTTTGCCTACCATTTTCCCTCAGTTACTGAGAGCAACTCCTCGTACATTGTATACAACAGAATTACAGCCTGGATCCATCTTGCTTTCCTGTCGTTCAGGGCAATTACTATTACTTTGCCATCTGATGTCAAAACGTAAAGAATTTTAGCCGCGTTTGAACGATTTATTTCACACTCGTATGGAATTGTGTGTTTTCTTATTTTTTTTCGAACCTCTTTTTATGTTAGCTGCACCATATTCACTGCCTCTAGGAATTTCAGTACTATATTCTGATCAAATAAAAAAATTAAAGATTTACTATATTTTAGCAAATGAATTATTGATGATACATTTTCATAATATAAGCGGTGTTATTGATTGACTACTGAGGATCATTAGTTTTGTTACCATCTTCTTTTCTGAAGTGGACATTTATAGCCCAGCTGCCAGCATTGCAGGTGGGCCTTAAACAAAGTATCTACCATGAAATATACACAATTAAGCGCAGGGAAGATTTTTTTTTTCGGGGGTTTATTTCATTACGTTTTTCCCAAGAACAAGCTTCTGGCATATTTAACAGCATTGGCCCCGTAAATATGTGTTTTTTTTTTATTTGTACGACATATTGTTCAATGTGTTGTAATTATCAGTAAAGTCTGTTGACGATAAAATGAGCACTTTTAAAATCAACCTTAGAAAAAGTCGGCCCCCCCCTGTCTGCATATATTTTAATTTGGCGCACTGAGTGACATGTGACCAGTAAAGTTGGTAACGATGGAAGGAGAGTGTTTCGGGTATATTAATGTCGAATAAAATGTGTTAGATAACAACTTATAATGGAATAAATTATTTCTTTCGATTTCTCTTTTTTTCTCTAATGCATCGAAGTGTAAAAATGAGCAGATTTGTGAAATTTTCCTTTTCCTACAATTTTGCATTTTAACTTGACCGATGCATTAATATAGTAATGAAGCCCATGACAACGTTAATTTTGTATAAGGTGGAAGAATACACAACGTGCATCCAAGTAGATCTTAAGCTGGGCTTTCGAAAGTGCTCATTTCACCGTGAACAGCCTATAATTACTTTTTCCTAAGATACGATTTTTTAGAGCGCATGGTTTTTGCAAAATCAGATGTCTTATTGAAAACTTTACTGATTTTACAATGAACAAATAAAATATACAAAACTATTAAGCAAAAATTTAACAAGAGCAACTGAAATGTTTTGACTTAATTCATTTTAAGTTTTTCTTAACAAAATTTATTTTACGAAAAATCAGGGACAGTCGTAAATGAAATATGTGGAAGAATACTCTTATTTGAGCAATTTTTTTAATTGCAAGAACATTTCCTTGTCTATAAGACGTCTTGAAACACATATTGGCATCTTATTTCAGTGTGAATTATGTAATATATGTACGTGAGTTAGTTTTTATTATTTGTACATTTGTAAAACAGTAAAATTGTGATTTTGACGTGTATTTATGCGAAAAAAATGAGCTCGATATTTTTTTGCAAGGAAAGGATAGTCATTAGTGATGATTAGACACCGAATATTAGAATGCTGTACAAATATAAAATAACACATAAAATAACAAATATAAAACATTTTCTCTTGACCAATGCCCTTAAGTAGGTACGCCATCTACCTAGGACCCAAAAAGAGTGCAGAGATTTTGTCGTGAAGTCGTAATTTAAAAACTGTTTGATATTTCAAAGCGATGTCTGCTTAAGAATAGCAGGATTTCTTTTCTCACCTTTAGATGATAGTTACGTTTTCCAATTCCGAATTCAACGGAAGTTGTTTAGAAGTGGAAAATATCTAGTGGAGAGAAATCCAAATCAGAAAATAATGCCTATAGGCTGTTCACAGTAAAATGAGCACTTTCGAAAGCCCTGCTTAAGATACATTTGTACGCAATTTGTGTGTTCTCCCGCCTTATGTGAAATCAACATTGCCATGGGCCTCATCACCGTATTCATGCCTCGGTCAAGTGAAACTATGAAATTATTGGAAAATTAAATATTGTACAAATGTGCTAATTTTTACACGTCGATGCATTATAAAAAAAAGCGAGATAATTAATTTAGGTTATCACGAATGGTCACATTACACTTTTTGTTCGACGTTAATATATGGACCTACTTTACCCACCATCGTTGCCAACTTTACTGGAAAAAGTCAGTCATTGCGCCCGTTAAAATATATGCAGAAAGGGGGCAGTGACTTTCTTCTAAGGTTGATTCCAGAAGTGCTCACTTTATCGTGAACAGCCTTTATAAGTTCGAAACGTGTCGAGTGAGTTGGGAGAGTCCATTGCATCTGCACGAAGAGGTGGCGGGGGTGTTTAGTTCGGTAGCGACATCGGCCTGGGAAGAGTTGTGCGAGAGCAGCTCCGCACGTGGCAAATCACCTATCTGAAAAAAAAAAAAAACGTAAGTTGCGTGGGCGTTTTTCAACAGCAAGGTAGTAGAGGACCCACGTAATCAGTTTGGTGCGTATAGCACTAGCAGTTATCCCGCCTTAAATGCGTCACCGCTCCTTTTATTTGCAATACTGATAATTTTATAACTATCTGTTGAAAAGTTTAAAATTTCCCTGAGGTGAATTTTAATTTGTGTCGACACAGGTTCGAGTAATTTTGCTAATTTTCTGTTAAGTGGTTTTTCGGCCTTGTTTTTTTCTGAATATTTGTTTTGCCACGATTCCTAATAATCGTTTCGCATTTAATCGCTTTAGCGAATTTTCTTTCAAGTTTCAGTCATTACTAAATGTTACAAGTAATTTTCGTCGTCTTTTTGCGTACTGTGACATCTATCGACATGTAGTTGTAGCCGTATGTTTAGTTAGTGCGAGAGTGTGCGTGTGTCAGTCGTTTTGGTGCGACACCTGCATCCGATGACATTTCTTTGACTTTCGTAAATTTGTTTTTCATTCTATCGCCCTTTTCGAGAGTTTTAATTTTTCGGTATAACATCCGCGAAAACGAAATTCAGTTTTAAATATCCCATGGTCTGTCTAAGTATTCGTTAAGTATAACGTACTAAGCACTAGTTACAGCACTAACTTAACTCGTTAACGATTTTATTTATATAACTGTATCTTGTTTTATTGTTTTATCTCATGTGCATGTTTCAGTTTTGTTCAGAAAAGCATTTAATTATGTTGTAAACCTATTTTTAATTTTATATAAAACAACTTCATGATATTTATGTCGACTAGGTCATCGGATAAATAAGAGAATGGCGTATTAACTATCGCCGATATTATTTGTGTTTTAAAGACTTTAATAATATATTGTTTGCTAATGTAATATTTGTCTGAGGTTAAAATTTCCGATTGTTTATAAAATACACTTTCAAAGTAGGCCAACCAGTATGTCAAAGATTTGACATGTATCAGGAAAACGAGTACTTCCTCTTTGTAAGATTAGTATATCATATAATGTGGTGTATTCGAAAATTAATAACTAAACCTGTTACATTTATAATTTTGTTCTACTTTAAATGCAGTATTTGTAAACTAGATTTTAGAAGTCGCGAAATGTAACTCGATTTATGTTGGTGCTGGTCCTCTCGAATCGATCTTACTCTGTGACGACTTCCAGTGCGCCAGCTCCTTCTTCTTCATAGACATGATCTGTTTGTGACATCTTGTTTCTCCTGAAACTTGTAATCCAGCAATCCTGATGTGAGAGCATCGCTTTCGCCGTCAAAACGGTTCTCCAGCATGGCCCTCAGATGACGACCTGAGTTTGGCTTCGGAGTTGAGGCTTGGTCGTTCTCGGAGAATTTCCCTCGCCTCCTTTTCCCCATTGATATAACTTCTCGATCGGAGATGGGTGTCTGATCTGCTATTCGTGCATCACCAGGCCAGAATTACTTTCATTTTATTTATATTCCGCATGCAATGATAGTAACAATCTTATTGGACTGAACTTTGAATATTTAACTAATCTTGGAACAATTAAAATATTTGTTCATTTAATTGTGGTCGTTTGACCAATGCCTCAATGACAGAACCGGCCTAAATCTCAATTAAAATATTTGTTCATTTAATTGTGGTCGTTTGACCAATGCCTCAATGACAGAACCGGTCTAAATCTCAATTAAAATTGATTTGAAAGCCTAAGAAAAGAAAGGCAATTTAGAGTGTGTGTTAATTTTCTCAGCCAAAATGGTCACTTACGATAAATAATTTAAGTAACTTCAATTTCTTACGGGATTCCGAAGTAATGTGAAAGTAATAAAAAGAACAGGTAATGAGAAAACAACAATATGTGAAACAAAAGTACTCATTTTAATTTATATAAATTTCTAGATATATTTGTTATAACCTTTGTTCTCAAAGTTCTTGGTTGATTGTTGGAAGTGATAAGATCTTTTAAAAATAAAAATAATGATGTCACCTGAGATGAATTTTTTTTTTTTTTTTTTTTTTTTTTTTTCCCATAAATATCGTAGCTATATGAAGCACCTCAGTTGCGCAAACCCTAAGTTTCTACAGGTATAGTCCATTCACGGTTTCTTCGACCTTTTTGAATCAAACCTTTGAAAAATCTCCCCTTGTATGACGTGTTAAGTTATTTCCTAAATACGCCCTGTATCACAATCGTTTTATACTTGTGTTCATAGAATTACTTTTTTTCTGTTAAATTGAAATGTTATTCACATTTTATATATAAATTATAATACTTCATGTATAAATAATCTGAGTAAAAACCGGGAGAAAATAGGTATGTTGGTAACGCGTAGTGAGAAATAGTCCTTATACAAAATACTGTTTAGTGCGCACGAATGTGGTGCGTTGTCCCTCTGGTGTTATTCTCCAGGATTAGTTAAGCTTAGTTATCACGAGGCGGAGGAATATCCTGGAATATCCAATTATGCACAAACGCACCGCAACCTGGCCCTCGGGCGTTTCCTTTCTTGTGATGTTGTTGAGGGGAGGATGCTTTCGGTAGGTTAACCCCTGTCAAATGTCCTGCCCCATAAATACCGCCACAAGACAGTGAGACTTCGTTTCCATCCCTCCAGCGGTGAGAGCTCCAGATAGCCCTACCCTATTACTACCTACAGTAAAATACAGTCATTGTCCAATATCAATACAATTACGACAAGCAAACCTAATCAGAGGACTTACTTCCCTGAACCGAGCGAAGTGTCGTAGTGGTAACACACTGGGCTCGCATTCGGGAGGACCTGGGTTCGATTTTCCATGGTTTTCCGAAATCACTCCAGGCGAATGCTGGGATGGGTCCCAAACGAAGGCATGGTTGATTCCTTCCCAATCCTTCCCCAATCCCTCTTCCTTGTGCAACTTGCACCGTCTCTAATGACCTCGTTGTCGACGAGGCGTTAAGCCCAATTACCTACCTACCTTTCTAATTCCTCGAACCTCCCAGTCATATACAACTTTCGCATTAAGTTCCGCTTAACAAAACCAAAACTTTTCCCGGGGCTCATCCTGGGCCTCATGACTGTTCTTGACAAGCACTGCTTATTCAAAATTTCGCGAATTAGTAACCATTTCCTCCACCCTCCCCCTCCCCTTACGCAGGCAGGGAATGAGAGAATAATATTTATGGGTAACAAGACTCCTGGCCCTGTACAGGATCCCTATTAAAAACGTATTTCGCGATGATTTTTTATTCCATTTTATGGAAAAGGTTTATATAAGGACCACATAAATGTAAATATTTGTAGTCAAGTTACTACAGTTTCATAAAATATAACACCGAAAAGTCAAAAATTTGTTAATATTGGATTCCAAGTTTCTATGTCCCGAATTAACTTTACCAACTTTATCACATGTAATGTTATCTATATCCATTTCACAATATAATTAGTAAGTATTAAAGATATTCAATAATCACTACTCGGGTACTAGAATCCCGAATCTATTTTAAGATAGGTATTGATGTTTTTTGCCAATATATTTATTTTGGTTTGAGATTAAATAATTTTAACATTAGTTTGTTTCTCTCGGACGAAAAAAATGCGGCCACAAAAACGTTATCATCTATTTTAAAAGAGATTCAAGATACTAGTAGCCGATTACCCATTGCTAAATATCCTTGATACTTAATAAACATGTAGTGTATATGACACGGTTCGCAAGACGTGTGATTCATTTGGCAAAGTTTATTAGGTGCATAGAAACGTGGGTTGCCATATTCCAAATTTTCGACTTTTCAGTAATATATTTTTAATACTGTAATCATTCGAATACAAATATTTACATTTATGTGGTTCTTACAGAAATCTCGTTCAGACAATGAATTAAAAAATATTATCATGTAAAATGGCTCTAACGCAAAGACTGCAGCTGGAGGTTATAAGAATGAAGGACAGCTAGGCGGGTTTGTCTAGCCGCCCCTAACCTGGGTCTGAACTCATGATAAACCAATGGGAGGACAAGAGCCCTGCCAGGGGCTTGTGTCCCCCCTCCCACCCGCCTCCACCACGCGCTTAGGGGGCAGCGCCCCAGTGATGATGAACTGTGGTGGCAGCCCTCCCCTTAGCTGTCTCCGCTATGTTCCCTCCCTCAAAGCTGCGTGAAGACTATTTTATCATTTGAACTTTACGTGTGATTTAAGGTAGAGGCTGTTCACGGTAACGCGAGCACTTTTTAAGGCCCTCTCAAGAGGCACTGGACCCTAATAAATGTATTCTATTGCAACCTCTGGCGTTAAATTTTGAGTGTAGTGAAATTAATACACTGTTTATTAGATATTAGATTCATTGTAATGTTTACATTGAAGAGTGGGGGGTAGCCATAAATTTTCTTTAAAGAAAGATTTAGCAGGGCCTTAAAAAGTGCTCACTTTATCGTGAATAGCATATATGAAACTTTCTGTAGAGGCTACTTAACTTAGCACAGGGACATTCCGCACGCCTTTGTATTAAATATCAAACCGTAAATTGATAAGGTCACTATCTAAAGAAATATATAGACGAGTCGACAATCCTGCAAGCCAATTAAGTATCTTACTATTAAAGGCTATAGTGAAATCCAAACGAGAAACTAATGACTTGAAGTCGAAAACGCGTCACGCAATTCACGAGAGTCCATTGCCTCTGCACGAAAGGATAGGGTTGCTCAGTTCATTAGCGACAGCGGCTGAGTACGGTTGGGCGAGAGCTGCTTCGCTAGTGCGTATCACCTGACGAGAAAACGTTAAGTCGCGCAATGCGGTATGTAACAGCGCGGTAGTAGAGGGCGATGTTATCAATTTGGCGTGTATGGCGCCAGAAGTGTCACGTGGTTTCCCTCCCTCCAGCGGCGAGCGTCCGGGAGAGCTCTACCCTACACTGCCCCCCCCCCTTTTTTTTACATTCCCTCCATCAAAACTGCGCGAAGATTATTTTCTCATTTGAAAGTTACTGTACCAAAAGTTCGATGTTCATAACTAGGTGGCCCTTAGCGCACCCGCGTTTCTATGTTTCTCAACCTCGAGTCATACGGTGTCCTTAAAGAAATAGTAAACCAGTCAAAGAGTTTGAACTGCTAGCAGCAGGAAACCCATCTCAGAGTTGGGGGGGGGGGGGGAAATGTGCGATGCGGACACCCAGAGAATCACGTTTTCCACCTTTTCTCTCACAGGAGTTCTTTATATATATTTTTTTTTTCCCCTTGCGATTTCGCCGAGCCGATGGGGAGCCCGCGCATGGGAAAGTAAATTTAATCACCGGTGGAAAGCTGCGACTTTCCCCGGCAGCAGAGGGAAAAAAGAAGGGTTTGAACCAGAAAGAAGGGGGGGAGGGGTTTATCCGGAATCCGGTTTACCTCTCTGCCCGGTGTGTCTCCGGAGAGTACCTTCCTCTTCTTCCTCGTCTGCCACCCCCTCTGGTAGGGACGTCTCAGGGGACGAGAAGGCAAAGATAAGCCTCGGGGATCGGAGCGAGCGAGCGCCGGCGAAATGTCACGCTGCCGGGCTCCAGCCCAGCCTCCCTGGAGCTCGTGCAACGAAACCGCGATCGCCCACTGGGACTTCTTCAGCCTGACCGCTGCGAAAGCGAAGCCATTATTGTGAACAAGGCCTGCCTGTGTCTCCGCGCAGATCGCACAAAAGATACTGGTTATCTGACACTCTCGAATAAACAAATTGGTGGAACTATGCACCTAGCCGTCATTTTGAAAGATAATCGCATATACAAAATTGCCTTATTTTATCACCGAATAAGTGTTTCTAGTTTCTTTCTATCCATTTCCACGAGTATGTAGGTACCCAATATCACCCATAAATCCCGAAATCGCATTTTCGCATACATAAATTTAATTTGGAGATAAATTCCTTTTCTCTATTCGAGGCCATTTGATTGAATCAATACTTTCGTCATCATGGTCCTGAAATAAAAAATTGAAATATTTTGCTGGCATTTTTCACGATTCAAATACACAACGAGCAGATTATATTTACTGCAATAATAGAGACCGATAAAATAGAATATGACCTAGAGGATCAAGAATGCGAGGGCGTTGGAGGTGGGTCCGGTGGCGATATGGGTGCTGTCTCTGAAGAGATCAGAACAGAGGCAGACACTCTTCTCATTAAGCTTTTCGACTACGGTACAATTGTGAGAAAAAAAAGTTAATATAGAGAATGCTAACTACATTCTCCCAAAATTGTATATATTGAAATCATGCTTGGGCAGAGCTCTGCAATAGAATGCCCAATTAAGAGCGTGTGCAAGAGGACTGGAAGACTGTTTCAAGGGAGGCATTAAAATTGTTATAGAAGATGTGAGAAACCAAAATCGATCTTTACTCAAATGACCATATCGGTAAATAACACTGCACAGGAAGTAGAGTCCCCAAAAATGTGATACTAGCATATCCAGACGAAGACGGACAAAGTAGTGAAGAGCCTAGATATACAATTCCTGAAAAAGTAAATCCATCTGAAACAAGATGGAAGGTTAAAAACTTCCGGAGGCGGTTTATTGATAGAAGTCAGAGCTGAAGCGACCATGAATAAGATAAAGACCATTGAGAAGCTGAAGGAACTTGGACTACGAATAGATGAACCTCGGAAGAAACACCCCAAAGTCATCTTGTATGATTTACCAAGAAAGAAGGCCAATGAAGAATAGTTGCCAAAAAAATCGGAAACAGAATTCAGAGGATGATTCGTGAATAGGGGAGAATTTCTAATGGCAACAGTTGTTAGACTTAAAATAGTACGAAACTATTTAATGATTAAAGGACCGTGTAAAATCAGAAATATCCTTATATAACAAGATACAGCATACATTGGCTATGCAGTCTGCAAAGTTCGGAACTTTCTGGTTCCATTCAATGCTACAAGTGGCAAAAATATGGGCACCGAGGTAAGCACTGCAATAGTACTGACATTCGCTCCACATGTGATTTAGAGTGTGATGAGTTTTCCGACAAGAATAAATATAAAGGTAACAAGAATAATGCTATATCTGCTAGTTGCCTCAAGGACAAAAAAGGAGCGTGCACATAGAGTGGAATCTAAAAAGTTTCCACATTATAAAGAGGCCTTCACAATGGAACTAGAAACGAGTATGGAGATGAATAACAGAAATTATAATAATAAAAATAAATCTACGACGAAGTGCTTTTGTGATGTCAGAGATAGCTGTCATCGCCAGCTAATGATAAACTGATCTAATACTTATACAAAACCATACACTTTAAGAGGACAAACCATTGGATTACCTAAAAATGTAATCTCATCCATGACCAACCCTATGTCAGGAATATGGATTCGGATGCAACACCTGAAATCTATGACAATTGGGGAGCCTTATATCTGGGATCCTCTTACTCTCAGTAATCGGATGTAAAAGTAGGACGAGTGATTACAAGTTCTGGGAAGGGAGCAACTTATTACTGGCGCAGATGTGAATGCGAAATCCCGACAATGGTGTGCAACAGCAATGGATGAGCACGGCATGGCAATTGATAGCTATCTCTTGGCGAACGACCTTCATGTCACCAACAAACCTGGAAACCTCCCAAAGTATGTAACTCAAATGAATGGGACAAAAAGTCACATCTGGATGTGATGATTACCTCAAGAAAGGCAGCCAAACTGGTTAAGGACTGGACAGTGACTGAAGATTCGACCAGTGACCGACTAATTGTGTTCGATTCGAATTTTTTTCCAGCCCCAGAAGAATCTCAAGTCCTAAGAACAAACGACATAAATTTACAGACTGGAAGAGAATCTATGAAATTCTGCTGGAAAATATCCAACGGTACTGAGACAAATACTCAGAAGATCTGAATATCTGAACTGAACAAGACACGAAGTTGATTTAAGACATTTGTAGTGCTGCCTTAGGAACTTATAAACACGGATTCCAACTAAACAGATGGAGGGACTAAGTGTTAGAATACATGAGGGAGAGAGTCAGAAAAACTCGAAGGCTTATGAAGAATAGCAGAACACTTACACTGAGACTTCACATAGTAGAAGAATACCGTCGACAAAGACAAATTTATTCAAGACATCTAAAGGAGAAGAAGTAAGAGTTAAGGAGGAACTTCGTAACGATCCAAGTAGCAAACACCAAGCAGTTAACGGTTGGCCAACTGTTGGCAGTGGTTAAAACGTTCGCATGTATAAGTGTCCGCATTTCTTATATGGTTAACAATCATGTCATATAAACAAAAATGACCGTACCAACTTTTTAATAATCGTAAAATGG
Organism: Dryococelus australis; assembly: GCA_029891345.1. Taxonomy (NCBI): domain Eukaryota; kingdom Metazoa; phylum Arthropoda; class Insecta; order Phasmatodea; family Phasmatidae; genus Dryococelus; species Dryococelus australis. The sequence continues at coordinate 69,047,722 of CM057006.1, read as the reverse complement.
ACCAATGCTTTCACAATGGTTGTTGGATTTCAACGGATGCCCCATAAGCAGATGATAAACGAAATGATAAGTGTTCACACCACTGGGAAAATATTAGCAGCATGTTAATGGGCCATTCATGGCATACCAATTGTTGTTTCGTGCTGGGGACATACAAGCAGCAAACATGTGGGCTACTCATGGTATACCAACTGTTACTTACTGCTGCGGATGTATTATTAGCATGCGAATGGGCCATGTATGGCATATCAATTGTTGAATAATGGTGGGGAAATACTAGCAGCATACCTACGACCCTTTTGTGGCATTTCAACTGTTCCTTATTACTGAAGAAACATTATCAGCAATCTCATCTGCCATTTATGGCATGCCGACTACATGTCGTGTAGTAGAAAATAGGATAAGTGAATTCACTTGATTTTTTATTTCATTCATACATGAGTTAAAATTATTATGATATATTGCTAGTAATAGGAAAAATATAGTTTTAGACTGGAAACCTGCAAAGCATTACATTTAAAAAAAACGATACCTTTCATTTCAAGTTCCACCTTAAAGTAGCCCGAAACTAAAATATTAGTATTTTAAACAAAACACAGAAATCCCAGAATAGACTTGTGATACTGAAATTAATTGTGCCTATAGCAAAGGCAATAATGCAACTTGTATGTGTAGAAACTATTCAGATTTATTTAAAAAGTTTTATATGAATACGTAGTTGAGTAACTGCTAGTATTCTAAGCTGTGAACAAAAGGTTTGTGAGTTCGATTCCATGTTCTTCCAAAGAACTTTACTAATTGGGATTTAATGCTGCAGATAACATTATGAATATGGTACATAAATTAAATTTATTTCGTGAAAAGTAATTATTTTTTGGCTTTTAAAATGAATGGCAAGCTGCTTCTATGTGGGACGCAAGTGGCCAATAGCTGGGCCACAAGTGGTGTGCCAACAGTTGGCGAACGACACATAGTTTACTTACAGCAGGCTATAAGTATTAAGCGGACTGCTGCCAGACATGGCCCACTGATATTGCTGACATTTTTGGGGTACAGTTCATTATGCAGAAGTGGGCCGCTTGTGGGTAGACTGTATTTTACTACATGGGCATTATCTGAACAGTGGCCCAGATGTGACCAACTGCAAGAGGTATCAAGGGGGCCACAAGCATCTGCGGGTGCATTGAAGTGATTAACCGACTAACCTTATGTGGGTCCTTAATGTACAAGCAGATTTGCACAAGTGGGCCTACTGACTTTTGCTACTTGGGGAATAAGGGAAATGAAGATCATTGAGGGCTGGTATACGAAATTCTTTCAAACAAGTTTAAACATAGCCAGTATGTGAAGAGCCTAACGAGACAAGTGATAATGATAATAATCGATGATATAGAGAATGCACAAGGATTATTTACATCTCTCCTGCCAGATGTTAGTTTGGAAGGAGAAACACATACTCATTAACAGAAGCGATGCTGTATGGATGAGTTGTCAGACACTACACCAACAACTGAATACACAATGGAAGAATCAAATATAATCATGAAATAATTGAAGAATAAGAAGGTACCAGGGCATGATGCAATCATTTCAGTTATTTTTAAGTGAGTCTATCCATAGATACGCCATGATTTTCTATATTTAATGAATGAATGCCTGGCACAATAATGTTTTCCAAGGATACGGAAACATGGAATTCTCAATATTATGTACAAAGTTGGATACAAAAACCCCCCAAAAGGAAAATCCTTCAGACCACTGACACTTCTCCAGTATTAGGGAAAGTGTTGTAAAATTAATAATTATAAGGCTGCTATTGTTCTTCGAGATTACACGAGGATTACATAAGAAACAATATGGCTTTCGGAAAACAATAGGGACTAAAAGAGAAGTTCTGGACATTGTCAGGAAAATAAAATCAAAGGAGATTTATGTACTGGGCATACTCATAAATATAAGCGGAGCATTTGACAATGCTTAGTGGCCTGAGGTGCTCAAGCATCTCAAGGAAAAGGAATTCTCCAGAAATCTCTATAGCATGATGGGATCATTCTTCGAAGAGAGAGTAAGCATTTATGAAGTTAATGGAGTCTTTATGGAGAAACGAATTCCGAAGGGGTGTCCACATGGATAAGTTTTGGACCACTCATGTGAAATACACTCTTTGACACACTGCTTCGAGTATTGATTCGAGTAAATCTTTGAGAAGGATGTGGAATATTTGCATATGCAGAAGATGTATTGATTGTAATCCCAGCATGGAACAAAAGAGAACTGGAGGCAAAAACAGTAGAAATCTTAAAGGAAGTAGAGGAATGGGGAAATAAGGTGAAACTTGACTTTTCAGTCGAGAAAACTAATGCACTGATTATTTAAAGAAGTCTGCAGAGATCACTAGCCATAAGATTTAAGGAAAAACCTGTTAAATTGAAAAAGAAAGTCCACTATCTTGTCGTTATAATTTATGTCAAACTTCGATTTCAAGACGACACTGAATAACTCATGGATAGAGAAGTGAGCCACTTCACCAAGATCAGAGCAGTGTCGTCTACATCATCCAGGGGATTGGGGTTAAAGACGATGAATACACCATACAATAGTGTATTCTAAGGAATTGCATTGTATGGAGTATCTGTCTGGTATCCTAATGCCAGATTGGTACACACAAAGAGACTATTACTGAAATCCCAAATAGCAGCCTTACAAGTAATAACAAAGGCATATAGAACGACATGTATCGAGGCCCTGCAAGTAATTGCAGGAGCAATTCCACTGGATATATTAGTAGAAGAAAGAGGCTGACTGCTGGAAGAAACGAATGGCAGGTCAGCATCTTTAGCAAGAAAGGAGAAGAGAGAAGAATACCTATACATCTGGCAGGAGAGATGGGATAGATCGGGGAGGGTCACTTACATCTTTCCAGATACTAAGGGAAGATGTCGTCTCCAATTGATTACAACTGATTATCGACGTAGTCAGATAATAACAGACCATGGAAAATTTAAATCCAAGTTACATGGATGTAACTAAGGGGACTCTCGAAGACACTTTACAACTTGTGACTCTGGACTGCCCAAATTGAAGATTTAGAATAGAGTTACGTTGAAAACTGCAAATAGAAGAAAAAGGAACTTAAAATTAGAAGGATCTTATCTCATAAAGAGACAGCGAGAAATTATGGTAATTTGCAAAGGACATCATCTGTAGATTATAGGAATTTTATTTGAGGTTATTGTTGAATCCTCTAAAAGAGAACGTATTTTGCCCTTGGATTTTAGAATAAAAATCACTATAGAAACTGAAAATTGGGAGCGAACCCACTTCTTCGATTTGACAATTACTAAAACCACTACGTAAACATTGTAGTGGGAGTGGACCCACTACACAACCTGGGAAAATATCGAAGAAAATCATGGAAAACTTTTCAAGGATTTATTAGCTGTCTAGTTAAGAGTTGGGGAGCCTTCTGCTCATCTCTGATCAATTGAAGATAACATATATGACTACACGACAATGAACAAGAAACTGATGGATTAGAGTAACAAAGACCAAAGCGAGATAACAGGGAAACGAACCAGGTATTATGCAGACAATAGCAAAGTAAACGGAACATGAACTAGACGAGATTAATGACTAAAGAACAGTCTACAAGGGAAGTGGGATTGAAAAGATGTCTGAAGGCCCCCTCTTTGCTGAGTGTCGACACAGAGGGACTGAATCTAAGGTAGAAAATCTACTAGTTAGTGCCGCTATATAATGGCATAAATATAAAGTATAATAAATTCCGGGAGGAGTTGCGAACTGGGTGGATGGCAGGTTTACCGCACCTCAGCACTACTATAGACTGCCTGGATGTAGCTGTAGTAGAATAAAATCAAAGAGGTGGGAAAACTGAATGGCCCCAGTAGCAAACCAAAAGCCAAAGGAAAGAATTGGGAAGATGGCTGTCCTGGCTGCCAGGCTGGAGCCGTGTCTGGTTGGTTTCTAGACCCGACGTTTCACCGTGCATTGCAGTAGGTATTTTCAGAGTCACAAGATGAGTCCAGCCAGGAAGTCAAGACAGCCATTATGATGATGGCCGCGTAAACCTACAAACATCTACAAAGAAATGGGTAATTAACAGGAAAAGGAATCTCATATAATCTTGTATTACCCACAAAGGACACGGATGCGCGAGTGATAGGAAAGCGTGTCCCGCCTTTAGTTGCCACGTAAAAGAAAGCACAAACATAACATCACAAACATTGCACAAACATTGTTGAAAGCACAGACATTGTTGAAAGCAAAGAAAGCACAAACATTGTTGTGAATGTTCCGATTAGTCCAGTAATCGAAACCTATACTTGTGATTAAGAAAATCACGCGATGCGGGATGGTTAAATAAACGTAGGTTATTGTTAAACATGTACTGTGAAACAGAAAATGTTGCTAACCAACACTTAATTTTTAACCAGACCTTAATCGGGGGAAAAAAAATTGTGGAACCGGCCTTTAGTACAATATGCCAGTTGCTTTAACCCGAACTTCAGTTTACAGTTTGAGATGTGGCACACAATAAATGTTTTGATACATTTTGTACATAAAAGGATTATGTACATAATTATTTTCTGTGAAGTCGTTGTCTTTGCGCGAATACACGTAATGTTTCGGGAATACGACTTTTACCGGAAAAGGTGTACACCCGTTATCTATGCCCGTATTTTTTTTATCATTTTAAGTTTACTTATAGAAAAAAATTAATAAAATGGTAAAAAAATTGCATTTTTAGAGCTTGCATTCGCAGTTTCCTTACAACGTGGGAGAAAAGTACAACCAAACGGACGTAGTCAAATCTATGGGCTTTTATTGTGTTTAATAAATTCCCTCTGTTACAGATCTAATCTGCATGGTACGACACACAGACAGAAACACTGCACTCCTTGCGCGTAGTAGCGATGAGGCGCTAGGCACGTGTGTTAGTCGCCCGAAGCGCTCCCTATAACTTCTGGATCTTTAACACGCGAAAAACAGTCAGGGGCCTTGAGATTCTGCTTTTCTCTCTATATCGGATTCCTCAATTCCCTGTCAATCTAAATGTTTGTGAAATAAAATTTTAAATAATGCTAGAAGTTTTTCTATTTTGCCGTATCCTGCTGTAGAGGCATGGAATCTAACCTATCAGCGTAAAACACAAAAGACATAATAAGGTATGATTTAATACGTTGTCAAAATGAGTACAAAAGTATTAAATGCATTCTTCAAATTCTCATTAATTACGCAGAAATGTGGAATAAAAACTTAAGAATATCTTCGTAAGATGTGAACTCTAGTCTTAAGTCGAACAGAACAATAATCTCATTCTCACTATGAATTATCTGTGAATTTCGTGTTCTGCTCTAGAGATCTGAACTGCTCATAACCTCTGTCAGTTGCACGGTTTATGAATCAGTTGCCGTCATTGGACATTGTAAAGTGTAAAGTTCTGGCCAAAAATAACTTACTCTGCGACGTCTCTATGTTGTGTCAGAAAAGTTGAGCTCTTTAAGGCTGTTCAAAAACAAAAAGTTCGTTTTCAAATATTTATTTATTTATTTATTTAATATTTTGAGGGTGTTTCGTAACATGATGTCGAAGACAACTTTATAAAAAATCAAAACCATTTGAAAAATAACATTCATAATGATTTTTTTCCAGCGTAAATATGATAATTTTAACTTAAAATCTTGATTTATATTCAAATAAATCTTTGAAATTTGTAAGAACTTAAGTATAAATATAAATTCTTGGTATCATCTGTAATCCGACGCTTGGTTTATCACAGGTAATTATTTAATTTCTAACGATTTTGAGTTTATATTTTATCTCGAAACCAAAAATAGAAATTCTGACGAACAGAACAATAATTATCCATGAAATATTCTTCACTGCATTCTAATAACATGAGTAATTATTTTGAGCTGTGGCCTAACCTATTGAATATGTTCCATTTTGACATCTGTATGAAAACAAAGGTGTAAAGTAAAAATGTTTCTAACAAGAATAATTTCCTCCTTTAAAATGCGTATTTCAGTCTCTTATCTCATAAGGCAACCTAAAGGATGTAATATGATAAAACTGCAGGAAATAATTCTATAATTTCGAATGCACTTAAGTAAGACGTCCGCCAAACGTATCTTGAATGTCCGGGGCCTAAAAAAGAACAGAGAAGCTCTAAGATCCTCTAAAACAAGCGCATCGCGTGCTTCATGGCCCCTAAGCTCGAGGCAATGAACTTGTGTATTATAGCAGACTTAATAGGTGGTTCTGTCATTTGTGGTGTAATGATACAAGTCGTAATATGCGTCTGCTTACAATTACAAATATTGCGTAGCGGAGTTTTCATGCCTAAAAAAGATTTTGATAATATTACTTTCAGCCGCAATAGCTTCCAGAAAATACACGTTACATGTGAGAAGAGCAAATAGAAATTATTTATTGTACGTGAGAAATTTACTTCAGTATATTTTGCTAGCAAATCGCACAAAATAATGTTTAGCACATTTTAATACAACATTTTAGCGAAGTTCTGTTCACATTTTGGCAGCGTAGGTACGTAGAAGCCGTAAGAGTTAGTAGTCCAGATATGCACTCTAGGAAAATTCAGCTGTTTTATTAAAATACGTTTTTTTAAACGCGTTTTCATAAAACAAGCCGAAACTTAATGAAATAAACTCATTGTCCACCAATTTAAGGCGTCACACTTTTATAACAACGTCAATCCAATGGAACGCTTTTTCCTACATTGCTGCGAACTTAATTGGAGACGTGCGTGTTCGTGTATTCATTGTAACATCCTCAAATGCACATCGTGTGCTCGTGCATTTAACATGCATTATTTTCTTTTTTTATATATACATTTTCCAGCTTTGCATAATATTATATGTACGATTTTATGTAAATTTTTGCTGCACCCGTCACTACTGTAATTTAATTTTGTTTTTATTTTTTGTTAATATTTGCTTTTTTTCATACATAGGGTATTTTAATTTGACTGTACGATGGCTATTTTATATATGTTTACCTTAAGTAGGTGAGTTAGTTTTCATTTCTGTGTTTCTTTATAAGTAAATAATGCAATTTTTTTTTTTTTCGGTGTCTTGCTGTGAATGTTTCTGGTTTTTATTTAATATTTTGAATCCGTTTTGAGATCACGTATTCTAGGTGTTTTTTTTTTAAGCAGTTAAGCCGTTGAAAGTGGATCACGACGGGTTTTGAAAGGTTTTAGCTCCCCATTTGCCCGCAGTTTCAAACCCTGATTTGTGATTGGCTGGGATTGTAGGCGCCCTTAAGCTAGTTCCAGTCATTCGAGTTCAACGCTCTCTCTTTCTCTCTCTCTCTCTCTCTCTCTCTCCCCCATCAGTATCCATTATGAACAGACGTAGGCTAGAACCCTCACCTGTAAGTTTTTTGAGCGTAGGGTTGTAACTAAATAATTAGAATGTTTTAGATGCTTCCCGTGACTACGTTTTCAGTAATTTTGCTATTAGGGTTAAGCTAATGCTGAGTTTGCCTCTTTTCGCTAGGTTCAGAGAGTTAGGAAGTTGAAGTATCCTTAATGGCGTTAACGTGTTGAAGAGCCGAGACTCCGCGTATTGAGCACCACGCTCTACCATACACGCTACGAGAGCAGACTACACGTCCTTGTTTGCCTAATGAAGATGATTCACACATCGAGAGCGTTGAAACAACACAACAGATAAGATTTTCCAAGCAAGGTTTACAGATGGTACTGGCTAGCGTCGGCCATTTGTTCTACAAGGTTTCAACCGATTCCATGTTGTAATTATCAAATAGTTAGCATACCAGCTTAAAGTTTCTCACGGTAAACCAGAGAAGATTTGCTTTTATTCCTCTGACCTAGGCACAGAAACTTGAATGTAATGTATTTGCAACGTAATATTTTTTTAGTTTTTGAGAAGCAGTAACATTTATTTATTTTTAATACTGAAGATTATTATTGACACTGGCAAGTTTTATATTACGTTAGTGTAGAGATCTGGCAAACTAGGTAAGGCCACTTTCAGTTTCTTGTTTTCACTTAGCTTTATCATATTGCAACCATCGTCTTAAAGTACATTATTCTAAAACGACTGCAAACTACTAAATTGAAAAAGCTGAATAAACGCGTTAGTTCCGAAAATTACTATGTCGGGTGTTGACTGCTTCTATGTAGAGTTGAACTACCTTGTGTCCTATCTTACAGTTGATTTATGGCAATGTTACATTATGGTGATATTTGTACTGAGTGATCATGTACACAAAGGGCCACATGCACAGACTTGCCTAGAAATGAAGCACCACTACCACTTCCTGTTAGTGGAGATTCCAAGCGTCACTATATTTAGTATGCTTAGGCAGTTCTGGTTTTAACACTAGTGCAGATTCATGATGATGTTTAGTATGGACGGTTTCTAAATACGAGGATACACGAGCTAGTCCGAAAGTAATGACGTCGGTAGATCTCAGCCAATAGGAAGTCGCGGAAACTATGGCGTCTGCTTCTTCTTGTAATAAACAAAATGGAGGAGGTTTGCTCCCATAAATACGCATATTATTCTTATACTGTTTAGAATTTTCATTTGCATGCTGGGATCAACAGAAAACGCATGTATAATTATAAATACTGCCAGTCAACTAAAAAATATATACGCTGTTTCTAAGGTGTTGTTAACGAGAGTTTATGAAATAATGTAGTTGAGAAATTTTTACAGGTGTTTATGAGGTAAGGCATTCATTAATGATTAGCAATACTTCACACACGCCTCCAGAACCAAACATAAGTTATTTTATTGCCATTTTAAGTAACCAAACGAAATTAAAAAAAAAAAACAAATATATGTACGATTTTCTAAATATACTTGCAAATTGATAATGTACTTGTGTAATATGCTTAATGTTATAGAAACGTACCTTTTTTTTTAAGAAAGAAATTCTGTTAATCTTTCTATTTTTTTATGAATTAATGGGTATACATTTAAATAGTTTATACTTACTTATGAGAACAATGAAAAATCTAAAGTAAAAAATAAAATTTATTAACTTTAGCGCTATCTAGCGACTGCAGACGCATTTATTACTGTTCTATACGAAATACACGTTATTTGTGCGAAACAAATATGTGTGGAAAATTACAACATATTCGTATATGCAGTGTTCCAGTTCTATAAATACATTCTCATAACAGGAATGTGTGATTATGCAGCCCCGTACACATAGAGAACTTTAAATCATAGTCAAATACTGGTATCGTTACCGCCATTTTGCAGAAAATCTCCACTAGATGGAAATTTAGAGAGGTCGTTCGGTGACTAGATTTCTCCTCTTAAAAAGTAAGGGCCACTGCAACTTAAAGCAACTGATCATACATAAAACCTGTAATATGCACACAGCCCTTTTCGACTCTTTACAAACAAGGCTGACTAATACTTAATGTGACTAAGCATACAAAACGAGCCATCTAGGACGATTTCCCTGTGTTTCTAGTGTTAGTGGCTACTAGATTATCCTCTGCATATGGTCTAGAGCATATGCATAAAATTTGGTCTGATGTACGAGGTATGCAAGATGGTAAGTGTATCTTCTGTTCTGCCTAGGCATGGACCTGGCAGCTGGTGGCTTCCACCTGGGTCTACCACGAACTGACACATATATATTTTCTATTGAATATTTTACCGTCTGGTTACACCTCATACTACCTGAGTTTGTTTACTGTGGTTGGTATAAAAATGTTTCACTTAAATGAAGAATCAAGTGAAGGTCAACTCTGTGTTTAGCTTACACTAGTTCACGTGAAAGTGGGTACCATGCACCGAGAAAAATATTTTGCTGTATCAAACAAGATTTATTTGGTGCAACTAAATTACTTGTTTGTATAGTGGCAATGAGATATTTTGTTGCTGAAACCAAATTGTTTTGTTGTTCTTATTTGGTTGCCCGAAACTGTAAAAGTTCGTTGGTGCAACTAAAGATTTGTTTGGTTTCAAGTATATTAAACAGTTTGGGCCGATATAAAAAACTTTTACAAATTCGCGCGAGTTTCGAACCTAGATCACCTGCGTTCGAGGGCTACGCCTTATTAATCTCAGCTTACGTGACAACTGAGTTCAACGGATAGCTTTTTGTTAGATATACTACAAATATTGGGCCACGTGTGCGAACAAATATTTAAAATTTTACAGCTTTATTTGTCAGTTCATTGTTGCATTGATTTATGCATGTATTTGTACGATTATTAAGCATCAATAGATGCACTAACAAACACTGTTACTATCCTAATTGTCACAAAAATCAAACAAACTCTCGAGCTGTATTTTCGAATGAAGGCAGTCAAATGAGTGGCCAAACAAATATATACAGTTGATTCAACAACATATCTTGTTGACAGTCTAATTTTTTTGGGCCAACACAGAGATTTTTTTATATTCAAACGTGAAATTTTTTTCGACGAACCAAAAAAAAAATGTGTTGCTTCTTAAATTTTGTTTGCTCAAAATATTTTTTTGCAAGGGCAATTAAATATATATTTTGCTCTGTACAAACAAATATTTAGTTTGATTTTCTCTCAGTGTAGGTAGCTTGGTCCGGGCCGGTGTTAATGAAGCGAGCAAGCATAATTTTATGTTTACAGAGATTACTATTACATACTGTTAAGATTGAAAGCCGGCAACAAGTTGTTTGAATGTGTAATCCTATTTATTGTGAAAACCCAGCCAACTAATCTACTTAGGGTAACCATCACACACCACCCAAGTAAACAGCAGAATTTAATAACACAGAAGTGTCAAGTCTGCATGTGCACAGTAATAAGTACCTACCAAATTAACCACAACCTACATTCAAGCTTATGTAGATTTAAAATTTATGTGTGTGTCTGTACATTTACACTACACAATAAATCATTAAATATATACAATGACGCACTCAGAACTTATCAGTTACCCGTAAACCAAGCCAATTGAGCCAACTGTATACATTTTTATTTGACAATACTGCTTTGTACTGCTAGTGAAAAAATACACATACCGAATAGACACTAATGTTAGCTATTAACTGCTCTCATCAGACAATTGCACAGAAAATCTTGTAATCATAAAATAAATATGATAAGCCAACAGAGCAATAGACCATGAGAGTAAAACATTTTTTCGGGTCTTTTAAGGACTATATATATATATATATATATATATATATATATATATATATATATATATATATATATATATATATATATAGCCCTTAAAAGACATATTGACACTTATTGACATGCAATATTGTAACACACACACACACACACACACACACATATATATATATATATATATATATATATATATATATATATATATATATCTGTGTGTGTGTGTGTGTGTGTGTTACAATATTGCATGTCAATAATTCGGGGGAACACTCCCACATCTGGAGGATGAAAAAATATTATATGAACGTAGGTCTGCAACGCTTAGTTTCTGAACTACAACCCATAATACACTATCTACCAAAAAGTAATTGGGCACCCGTGAAGATAGGTAATTGAGTGCGTCAGCTGACTTGTGTTTCACGGCCTTCGGCGTAGGACCGCTGGTGTTTTTCCGTGGTAGCATGAACACAGAGGCCTATTGTATCATTCCGGATAATGAAACGCTCCAAACGTTGTGACGTTTTTACGGAATGGACCCGTGTTACTTCCAGGATGACAATGCCAAGTTCCAGAATTTCCATGGTCCTCATCATTTTATTCACGAGTCGGTCGAGTGAAACTGTGAAATCTGCTCTTTTTTTGCATTTCGATGCATTAAAAATCCAGAAAGCTAAAGAAATAATTTTAATGATCAGAAATGGTTACCTAATAAATTTTATTCGACGTTAATATACGGAACGACTTTCCATTCATCGTTAATGGTTGTTTACGATAAAGTGAGCACTTTTAAAATCGACCTAAGAAAAAATCACTGCCATATCTTAACGTCGAATAAAAAATGTTAGGTTGCCATTTATAATAACTTAATTTTTATTATTTCTCTTCCTGTTTTATTAAAACCATCGAAGTGTAAAAATGAACAGATTTGTAAAATATTTACTTTTCTAACAATTTCACAGTTTCACCTGGCCGACGCATGAATAAAGTGACGAGGCACATGGCAATGTTAATTTTGCATAAATCGGAAGAATACACAACGTGCAAGTAGATCTTAGGCAGGGCTTCCACGTGCTCACTTTACCGTGAACAGCCTATACCAACTTCACTGGGCGCCTTTCACACAATATGCCCGTTAAATATGCATGCAGATAGGAGCAGTGACTTTTATCTAAGGTTGAGTTCAAAAGTGCTCACTTTATCGTGAACAATGAGAGCCAGCCAAGTGAAGTGCGTGTGTTTTGACGAGGTGCGTGGTGTGTGTGTATGCACGCAGGTGGCGTGGATCCACATCGACCGGCAGATGATCCTGACGATCCACCGGCACGTGATAGCGCGCATCCCTCGCTTCAGCGTGTCGCACGACAACCAGAAGACGTGGCAGCTGCACGTGAGCGCAGTCCAGCAGGAGGACAGGGGCTACTACATGTGCCAGGTCAACACCAACCCCATGATCAGCCAGGTCGGCCACCTGCAGGTCGTCGGTGAGTACGTGCCACCGCCTGCCTGCCCTACCCTACGCTCTTACACTATTGCAAACGTGTTCCAAAAACCAGTTATAAGTATTCCGAAGAATAGGAGAAATTTTCCAAAGAGTGTTCTAAATTTTCGCGAAACGGAATTCTAAATGTCTATCAATGTTCCAAAAAGGAATTCTAAATGATCGAGAGGAGTGTACTATATATTCTAAAAAGGAGTTTTGAACTTTCAAAAAAGATGTCCCACCCAGTGTTCCACTTGATGCCCGCAGACACTTCGGTAATTCACTCTTCTGCGTCCTGGTTGTCTACCTCCCCTGAAGACAAGTATGTGCAATTAAATTCCTCAACTGATCTTCTCTTAGTACCTTGTCTACATTAACTGCAGGATGACTTTATAAGCAGTCCAGTTATAGTTTTACTGCTCTTCTCAGCTCTAAGTACTGATTTTTCTTCATTTCTTGGGATATATTGTTGGAAGTAATCTTGGCTAGACTTGGCGTCGGTTTATCATAACAGTTCATGTCAGATATAAATATTGACGGAGCTTTAATTTTGTAAGTTTCTCAGTGATTGATATCGGGTGGCATCCCTGGACACCAGGCTTGTAAGTGTCTCTTCTTTTCCCCAGTTCAAATATTCTCAGCGCCTTCGTCGACGAGGGACAAGTGTTGCTGTCTCTGTGCAGTTGACAAGTTCCTCCACCACTGGCTCCAGCCTCCTCAACAAGCTCTCGGTTCTATTTACTCCGAATTTTCGGGTCCTGCAGTGCCTTCGGGAGTACTGGGCTTTCACATGTCTTGTTTGACCACACGCCCAACATTTTCAATACTCAACTTGACGAAAGAGGTTCTCTTTAGCATAGACTTTGGCCGCGATGTCTGTCATGGTGAACTCCGACTTCGCCGTAGTGCTGTGTAGCTGTCTGCACTGTATAGCAGGGCTTCTGATACTTCTCCGCCGATTCCACCCCCAATACCTACGTTCCAGGGCATCCTGCGTGCTCCGAGGTGACACCAGGTGTAAAGCTCGGCGTACATCCGCATCGGCAATAGCATCCACGGATGAGTCGACTGCGATGACGTCGTGCGCCTCCTCTGGGCACCCCTCTGGAGATAGGCACGATGTCCTGCCGTAGTTCCTGTAGTGGCTCCCCTGGTCGCTGGGTGCATCTTCACATTTGGGCATGGTGGGCGTGTAGCAGGTATCGGTCACTGAAACGCAGCTCCAAGGAAGGCACCAGTGTAGAGTATGCCAGTCGATGCAGGTCACTCTGACAGGGACTGCTATATGCTCAGTGTAGATCTTCTCACTACAGCAGAAAGGGAATACGCCTTCTGCTCGTTTGTCCGACTATTCAGGGTAGCAACTATCTCGAACAGTTGCCGGTATTCGCACCAAGGTGTCTGTCCATTTTAGGGAGGAGGTCTGATTGTGATGACTTTACCCACCACCGCAAAATTGCTGGGCTTCTCCTGCTACGCCTGTATTGGCGGGGTCCTCTGCCTTCTCCTCGCTGCCCACCTTTATCGGCTTGGTGGTGGGGAATCACAGCTCTTCGTTATCCGCTGACTAAGAATGTTTTCTTTGCCCCTATCGTTGTAGGAATACTTGAGAGCACTTACCTATTGCTCCTTCTTACACTCGACACCGTCCATTCTTTAACTCACACTGTCAATTTACTTGTACACGCAGTCTATTTCATTATTCAGTAACTCGCTAAAACCTTCAATCTTTCTGTATACATGTTCGGTCACTCTCTATTTTCCCATCCATATTTTCGTTCACGCGGTTTATTTCCATATTTGCATTCTCATTTACACTGTCTATTTTTCCCCACACTGTTAAAAATATTGTCCTTCATTTTACGGAAAAGTACTGATATAAATGTATTCAGAAGTGTCCGTAAACGCTCCGGAAAATTACGGCCACATTAATTTTCAAAAACGGACTTTCCTTAAATTTCACGGAACCTCTCCGTTAATTTCCAAGTTAGTTTTCTGTACTTTCCGTTTAAAATAAAAAGAGATAGTGGAAATGTCTCTAATTTGGTTATGTCGGTGTTCTACCGCAAATAAAATTTTTTACTAAAAAAGTTAAAACTATATTCATTAAAAGATTCCATAAAATTACTTATTTGGCTTCTTTATTGTGTCGTTTATGCTATTTATTTGTAGGACTGTTTCTCTAATGTTATTTATTTAACCACTTAGTTTTGGAATTAAACTATGCAGTGCTTCCATCTCTGCCGACATTCTCCCAATTATGATTCACTCCATATCTTACACAAACAATGCTAACTATGCCGTCCTAATGCTATTACAAACTACTTATTAATGCTATAGTACTAGCTCTTAGCTCTACAATTCGATTAGTGAGTGAATACTTTCAGCATATGTTTGATACCAGATTTACAATTTTCCCAAGCAATTGAATGTAGACTGTTTTTTTAAGGGACGGAGGTCTCAATTAAATAAAAAAAATTATAATAATTACCTAATCCATCGCAGTCTCTCGTGCCTTCTTTCGCCGTCCTTTGCTTCAAAGTTCCTTAATGCACAGAACTTTGCTAGACACTTGTCGTATTCAAGCCAGATGGTTACCACAAACTGTCGACTCTTGGTTGCAGCCATATTTATAGGTCAGGTGCCCTGGCCCAGAATCTTCTTCAGATACCGTGTACGTCGAGAGAGGTGGTGGCCAGACAGTTCTTGTACGTGTCCTCAAGTTGTCGATATCTTCAGCAGGTCGGGTGGGAGGCAGTGACGCCAGTCCAAGTCAGCCACCAATCATTTCCCTGCCGGCCTGGTGGCGTAGCAACAATGGCTTGGTTCGATTGGTAGATAGACGGTTCGTGATGAGTGACCCCCCTGCCAACCCGTGCCGAGACTGGCCGCCCTTAAGTTTACTCGCGTAAGATTATGTTATGATTCAATAAAGGAGTCATAAGTTTTTATTCGAGAAGTCTACATTGTATTAATTATTGTAATATGAGATGTTTTTGTTATTGAAATATATACCTAGTCAATAAAACAAACCCCATCGAAATATATTAAGTAGTTGAAATTCAGATCTTGAAGTTGCATTTCGGAAATTCATGCACATTGAGTCCTCTACACATCCCTTTACATATTTTGTGTTAAATGTACCGAACTCCATGTTTCACATATACCTAAATAACTACAATATATATTTTAAATATAATTTAGAAACGAAAGGGCGTGTTGGTTACTGGCAACAACCAGCTAGGTGTGCCGATGGTCGATACTGTTTTGTGAGGATTTTTAGTAGGTACAGATACCATAAATTTTTTTTCGTTTCGTTAAGTTTACTGCAGTGCGAAACACGATGTTCATTTCCTTGTAAGTTATATTTCTATGGCACGATAAGCTATAAATTGTGTTAAGTGTTCGCGCATATATTTTATCCCTAGTTGTGTTTATTATAGGCCATTCACTGTTACTCAAAACTTTTCTGAAGCCCTGCTACATTTGGTTACAGAATACGTATCATTCGACTACATGTAAATATAAATTATGAAATGTAACGTCTACGTTTTAACTGTCAAATGATTTGTTCACTCTTTCGAGCTATTCGGGGGATTCTGTCATACTTTAAAGTCCATTTAGTACGAATGTTCACACTTTAGGCCTATAAACAAATTAAGGTCAGCTCGATGACTTTTTGACAATGTCATTATTGATGATAGCTCGTACGGTTATTATTTTAAACTGTTTACACATTTGTTATTTCACGACATAGCACATTACATGCAATAAACGTTAATAGACTGGTGGAAAATGACAAATGAACACCGCTACTAGTGACGAGATGATCCACAGTGCTGTGCTGTGGACAGAGTAGGAACCGCGTGCTAGGCATAACACCGCTAAGTCCAATACAACTGTAGTTGACTCGGTGACTCGGTTGTTCAAAGCATTGGCCTGCGTGTGTAGTAAGTATTTGCAGACATGCCACGACGGCATAGACTACCACACTGACTTTGTCGTATTGTGGGCCGGAGGGAGGCTGGATGGTCCTCCCGAAGAATTTCCGCTCGCGTAGGACGTGAAGTGTCTGCTATGCATCATTGGTGGTGCTGGTGGTATAACGATGGCGCACATGCTCGTCAACCTGGTTCCGAACGGCAGCGGCATACACATTCCCGCCTGGACCACCGCATCAGACGAGCAGCGATTGCTGATCGCACGGCGATCGCCGCACAGATTAGGGCCACTGTTGCACACAGGATGTCAACTAGGACCATCACCAACAGCTCGCTGGACGCTGGGCTACGGCCAAGGGTCCCGCTCGCCAGGATTCCTCTCACACCACATCACCCTGCAGCCCGCCTCGGATGGTGTCGCGAACGACGCAAATGGAGGGATGCATGGAGCGGAGTTGTGTTTAGTGATGAGAACAGAGTCTGCCTAGGCGCCAGTGAGGCTCGTTTGTTAGTGCGGCATCGACCAGGAGAGCGGCAACAACCAGTGTGTATACGGCAACGACATACAGGACCCACACCTGGCATCATTGTCTGGGGGGAAATAACCTTCAATGACCAAAATTTTGTATTTACTTTAACTTTGCTAGAGTTACATATTAATGTAGTAAAATTGTAATACTGGCTGCTCGGAAATTCCCTTTACAAAGTTCTCTGACTTGCAGAGGGAACTGAGTAGACTATCTTTTGAATAGGAACCCACGTCCGGAAACGTATCGTTTCCGTGCCACAACCATTTCAAATCAAAGTGGCTCGTAGGTGCAGCGGTGCAGGAACCACGTGCAGAAGTTAACACGTGGTGCAAAATTGGCTGGACGCCAAGACTGTACCCTTTGGAGGTGGTAAGGATGTAGTTGTTGCTCATGCAGAGCCTCCCAGACGATGCTGGAAGCAACACCCATTGCACGCGCAATTGTTCGCGTACTCGCTGGTGGGCTCTGTTAAACGTGACAGAGTGCAGCCTCCTCCAATCCAGGAGGTTGGCATCTCTTTGGAGAACCACAGTCGTTCCTGTCGACGATGTAGGTGCCTCGTTCTCAGAGCCGTTGCGTAACTGTGGCGAAAAGGTTATGCGATGGCGTCGCACGTTGTAGATAACGCTCTTGATACAGCCGACGAGGTGCTCTTTCATCTTCAGCTGCGCCACACACGAGGATTATGTCTGTGTGTTCCGCAAACGTGTACTCACGCATATTAATCAGAAACGCAAAGGCGCGTGAATGGGGATCGAGGCAGAATACCGTGGCAGGGTAGATGTTACGTGCCATCAAGTGATCGTCTGACGTAATGAACTGACTACCCAGTTTCATACCAGCACATGAAAATCTGCGACATTGCTCTTTCCCTCAGTGGAAGTGGACGATTGATACGCCTGATTTGAAATGGTTGTAGCACAATAAAGGTACGTTTCTGGACATGGGTTGCTATTCAAAAGATCGTCTACTCAGTCCTAGAAGTTTGTAAGGGGAATTTCCGAGCTCTCTATATACAAGGCTTGCATCACATATAGTACACATTTGAAGTTTTGAAATATTGGTAAACGCTGAATGAGTTCCTATCAGCGCTTCAGTAAATCATTTCACGTGAGCACAATTATTATCTACACACTTACAGGCCAGAATATTACGTAATATATATCGTCGTGTCAATAATTTGATGTAGTCGCTTACATTGTTGTAATGGCAAGCGTTTCTGGACTGCGAAGCCAACAGAAATTTCGAAAGATTTCCAGTCGTTCTTGTTTTTATCAAAGACGAAATTATTTCGCCAAAGTTTTGAAGAAATTAATGTGATGTGTGTTTCGATTGACTAAATAATTCTTTCTAAAGTCAGCTTGCGAAATTTAACAAGTGCGTATGAGTTTTCAGAGCCGTTTCGAAACAACAACGGAGTTTGCAAGACACTCACTCCTAAGTTCCTCCCTCAAGTTTCTCATAAGATATTCCTGTGACGCCTTTGTCCGACAGTGAGGGACTTATCAAGGCTTTGCAAGAATGTCAAACATTTCCGCCGCCGAAGATTTCGCAAGGAACTTGCATCACAGTTGTCAAAAGGACTGACTGGGATTATGAGTTACCGCTAACTTTGGCAGAAATCAGGAAAGGGCTTAAAACAACGCCAGTAAACTTAGACATATCGGTTTCTGAAGCCGTGCTAAGGCAGAACTTTTAATTCAATCAGTTGTCACAGAAACCTTCCCAAATAATTGTTGAGAGGGTTGTTTTCCCCAATTAACGATATAAATAACTAAATGGTACTAGTGGAGTGGAGATATTTGTTCTGCTCTTAACATTGAGGTATTGAGAGCTGAAGTGAATAAAGTGAACTGAGTATGGGAATGCACGGGTGCGGGAAATGGAATATATCGGAGAAAATCCGCCGACCAGCGGCATCGTCCGGCACGATTCCTACGTGCGAAAATCCGAGAGATACCCCGCTGGGAATCGTAACCCTGTTTGCCTAGGTAGAAAGTGATTAGTCTGAACACTACACCACCGCGGCCCCACAAGTATAACAACACACACAAAGCAAAGTAAGAAATAAATAATAATATTATGTTTTTTTGTTTAAATAAAAAACTTAAATAATAAACGTAGTTAGGAACTATATTGAATTAGGGACTTTGTGTAACATAAATCCATTATACAGCGTTATAAACTAAAGCAAGTTATGCATGAATAATAAGTTTTCGCGATTTTGACATTAATACAAATTTTTATTTTTCGAATTGCTCTCTAGTCTATATTATACTTTAAGTTGAAATATAGCAACTCTCTATAGAGCAATGCACCTAACTGTACAATGTGAAGAACTCATAAAAAATTAGTACATACACCAAAAAAATGTCAGAAAAGTGTGATTTATGCTCTATATGAATGAAGAATGTATGTATTTTGCAACATTATAAGATATTTTACTAAAACATACATTTTAAATGTAAAAAATTAATCGGTCTGTAGAGTCCGTATTTTTAACCAAATTTAAACGCATTTCCGTTTTGTATGTTTCGGAAAGCAGAATTTACAAGAAAATCTTCTTCAAGAAATATTGTCATGATATTTACTGTGATCTTGTGTAATAAAATCATGGTAATAATATATCATATCAATCTTATAATTAAATTTATTTACGTAAGTTACAGCCATAAATGTTTGTGACAAATGGGCACACATAAAATCAATTTTAAAAATTATTATATTTTCCTACACACAATCATAGTAAACATTATGACGATATTCCATGATGAAGGTTTTCTTGCAAATTCTGCTTTCTGACGCATCAGAAATGGAAATATGTTTACATTTAGTTTAACATTTAGTAAACTATTTGAGTCGATTTTTTTTTACACTAAAACGTATATTTTAGTCAACTATTTTATAGTGTTGCAAAATATATACATTATTCTCTCATATACAACATAAATCGCACTTTTCTGACGATTTTATGGTGTCTGTACTACTTTATTTTTGAGTTCTTCACGTTGTATAGTCGGGCGAAGTGCTCCATAGGCAGTTGCCTTACTTTCACCTTATAAATAATTTGTAAACTGAGTTGAGTGTACTTAATTCGAGAGGTATGGTGCAACTTTTCATTTGTATTTTTTTAAAAGTGCCAACTTAGTGAACATCTCAGAATGTCAAGTTTCGTTTGCCATATCTCCCAATGGGTAGGTATATGCAATGGCCTTCATAGCGAAAGGGATATGGCTTATGGCTTGAAAAAGTTAAATTTTACAATTCTATTGTAAAATGATAATTCCAAGAGAAATATTGTTTTATACATACAAGTTAAATACTTTTGAATATATTTCACTGTTAATTTTATTTAAGCAAAATATCGATATTATTTTTAAAAATTTACTACGTCGTTATAATAAAACGTATTCTCAATTTCTTTGAGCGAACAGCACTGAATCCCTAATTTCCCTCACACCTTTTTAAAAATCCAGTTATATCTGATACGAATGTATTAAAACTAAATATTGCAAAAATATATGCCAGAAAGTACAAAACTTATATCTTAAAATCTCATGTCAGAAGAAAATATGCGCAAACTGCAAACAGTTTTCTGTTTCCCTTTACATGCGTATGTTTACAGACGTTCTTAATTTTATTTCATCTACCATCTTCCCAAGTGAACCATGGACGATACATGTTTCGTGAAGCCACTTGTTACATATATTACGTTTCAACCAATTTGCTGCTAACGAAGACTTCGTATAGTTCTATGAACATTCAAAGCACTCGTATTCGTTATATCTGTCGTTATCTACACTCGAGGTAAAAATGACTACAACGCCGTCATTTACATAGGCGGTTAAATATTTCAGACTTTTTGTTCGCAAATTTTTTTCGATGGACTTTTTTTTTCCTTAATGAGTTTGCTGTTTCCCTTTTTAATTTTTTTTCGCATCCTTGATAGTATTACATTTTGCAATATATATATATATATATATATATATATATATATATATATATATATATATATATCTTCTTATCATTTACTTTTTTATCTCATCAAAATGGGTAACTAGCTGCACACGTATTTTTTCTGCTTGTTAATTTCCTAGGTCAGGATTGAGTGTGGATATACGTTATTTAGAAGTTTTGTGTCGCATCTCATCTAGAGATGTTTGCTGAAGGGGCCGGGGAGGGGGGGGGGGGCTGGAGAAGTAGTGGTGGTTTTCGGAGACTCGAAAGCAGAACATGTGGAAGATATGTAATTGGGTTTTCTTCAACAAGTTTTTGGAACAAAATGAACAGGTTTATACGTCGAATCAAGAGGGTGAAGCTGTAACATCCGCTTGGCGCGAGTTTTCAGGTTACACTTTTTCCTTTAACAGGAAGAGGATCGTCATAACTGCTTTCGAAAATATCGTCACATTGTTTAGAAAGGGACCAGTGTCTTGGCACAAACTTTTGTAAATAGGCATAATCTAAGGTGACCAGACATACAGTTTTTAACGTGAATTTCCTTTTTTGTCCCGGTGTCCTGACAAATTCTTAACGGGACGCCAATTTGCAACAAATGGTTGTTTAATTTATTATATCTATTTTTTTCACGTATTCTACCTTTATACTATGACATATTATTATTTCTTATAGTTTTTTTTTTACATTAGAAACGTTTCTCAAGTTGAAAGCACGCATACAGATTCGGAAAGTAAAGCTCAGTTCTCTTTTTTTTTTCTTCATATGTTTACAATAGTTCACTTGGTTACCACCAGATAGCATCCGATACCCTGTTTCCGCTTTCTCTTCGTTCGTCCGTTGCTTCCTCTTTCTCCAATCATCGAGGTTCACAAACTTGTATGTGTGACATAAATATAATTATTGGTGGTTGTAATGTTAGAATTTCATTCATTCAATGATTTTGACACAGTGCAATTCCGCTTAAATAATAAGGTACACTTTTAATGAATAATAGTCACTATGAAAGAGTTTTGTTTTATGATAGACTGAAGTCTCATTATAGCTATAAGTTGCTTAATATTGAACTGGAACAGTAAGCGTCAGAAGCTACGCTTGCGCCCTTTGTTATTCAAGTGTCCTATTCCGTCCTGTTTTTAAAGGCAAATTTTGTAAAATATCCTATTTTGTAAGTAAGTTTACAAATCTGGTCACCCTAGCATAATCCGAACTGGCTGATGGGCTTAAAGGAACTATTCAGGTAGCCCTGAATTCTGAGACAGCATTTTATACAGTAGCGGCCAGGGACCAAGCGCTGTTCAGGATTACCGAAGTGGTCCCATTCAATATATTAAGTCACGACTAAGCATCCAGTTAACATTACATCCATCTGACCAGTACGGTTTATACAGAGTGGCAAACGTCCGTCCAAGGGGCTTGAGGGAGGGTGTAGTGTGACACGGCAGACAGAGAATAGAAATGCTATTGTAAAAATATTTTTGAAACATGTATGAGGAGTTGATGTGTGGGCGGTGGCAATCCAGAATATGAATACACTCACTGCATTATTTCGTGGAGTAAAGAGTTTTTCGAGCCAGTCTATGAATATGTTATCGTCTATGTACACGGGTATATTTTTCAATGTTATAACCCTTCCTGGCAACATTCCTAAAAATTGTGTGTTACATGTACAGGAATTATTTTCTGTGTAGTCACCAATTAATTTAATGTGTTGGTAGGCAATAATGTGCTTGTTAGAGGCAGCAGAAATGTAACTATAGTAGCAGTAACACAGGGTTATAGGCTAACAAAAGTGTTTTGCGCGTTGCGGATTTTGGTAGGTAGGTTTGTGTTAAGTAAAATTAAATAGAAATCAGATTGGCTGCACCTGTAATTGAACTTGGACTCTCTCGATAACGAGTTTAGTTTGCTGCTATTGCAGTAGTAGCATATAGTCAAGTTTGGCGCACAGGAGGTAGGTGTTTCCGCCAATTTGGTAGGCGTCATAACCAACGTCCGCCATCATGGCCAGCAGCCATGTTGGTCAGTGAAGTCCACCATCTTGGTAAGCGTCACGGCCAGTGCGACCATGTTGGTTGGTGCAGTCTGCCACATTTGTTGGCATCGCAGCTAGGACTCGATGCCATGTTGGATGTTCATTCCTCTGACATCCCAAGAAATTAGTTAAATTAAAAATTATAAAAAATATGTACCCACCAACGCTTATACCCTCACCAGCACACCTCTTACTGCTCCTAGCGTCTTCAACAATCTAGTGACCCTTGACCTTGACTACTTACCTTGACCAGTGACCTTGACATATGACCTTGGAACATTACTTCGAAGCATAACCTTGACCCATGACCTTGACCTTGGCCTATTACTGTGAATTTGACCACACGTGATCTTGAAATTAAAAACGGGGAAAAATGTAAAACAATTCTTAAGAATCGAAGAATATATTTAACCCCAATACACAACCCTAAACTACACCCCAATCCTCCTTTCTCTATATTAATAATTTGCCTTGCTTAGCAGAATTTATCCCTTCACTCATACTGTCAATGGCATATGCCATTGATCACTAAATTACGACTTTAACTCATATTTTGCCAGTATTAGATGCTACAGAATGTTCTAGGTAGAGCTCCCATGTCCTCCATTTCCAATTTTTTGGTGACATTAAACTCATGTCCATCCCTATACCCTCACACCATCCCCTCTCCACCTCCCATCCTAAAATAAAATATAGAGAAAAATCGCAAACATATCGAAAAGAAACTAATAAAATTTTCTGAAAATATTACATTACTCACTCCGAAAACCATGTTGGATATTGGTGACCTTGACCCAAATGACCTCGGACTCAGAAAAAAAAAGTAGCAACAAATTGCAAAAACGTAAAATACATCGAGTGAAAAAAAATTACAAACCTAATACGAAAACCAATTTGGATGTGTGTAACCCTAAAAGTTCGATTCTCGTAAAGATGGCAAAGCACATCCACTCCCTGGTATGACGATCAGTAGACATCTGAACCCCACCTCTATTGGCCGATCAAACTTACGACCCCCAAAGCAAATAATTTTATTTATATAGCATATATACCCCGTCTCCCACAAACGAAAACCCACAAACGAAAACACACATCTCGTCGCTCTACTTCCCTCGCCATTCATTTACCATAGCTCAGCGATCATCAATATTTACGTATGTCGACATCCATTCAACCGACTCCTCTCCCCCCCCCCCCCACCCATCCAAAACGAACCACAATAACTCGCAATGGTTCGTACCTTCCCGATCCACCCTCGCCGTCAACCAACCACACGATTCTCCGCTCCTCTCCCTTTCTTTAAACGAAACGCCAACTGATTTCTGAAGAGACGTAACTCTACCCAAGACTGGCTCTTGCCAAGACCAGTTCCTGCAAAAATGGCTAGAACATTGGTCAAGGCCAATCGACCCTACAGCTATATCAACAGCCGATGACAACCCCAATCTCTAAAAATCGATTAAAATGAACGACCAGTCCAACTACCAGTTCCGAAACATTCCTTAAAAAATATTTCCCCGTTTATTCGTTCGTCTTATAGAACACAGCTGATATTTGAATCGACCCAACTAAGGGACAATACTTCAGAAACTACCATGGTTCCTCCTGCACACACTTGCATAAATTTTATCTAAACAAACTCTCACAATCGACTGTGCATACAACTGAAAGTGTTCATTTTATTGTGAAAAGCCTATAGATAAAAATAAGCAGTTATTTTAGTCAGAGAATCATTTTCGAAAGTCGATTCCAAAAAAAAAATTAAATAACCCCGCAGCAGCTGTAAAAATATAGTGTCGTATGTTTATATTTTATTAAATCAATACGTGGACACTAGGTTTTTTATCGTGCACATTTCTTCGTGTTTCATACATATTTGTAAAAGGAATTTGTGTAACAATAGTTTAGTGATGGTTAATTTCACAAATCACTTGTATATATACCAGTCATTTGGTGATTAGTCGCGTGAATTTTTGTATGAGGCGACATTGTATATAATAGGCTAAGCAAATCAAGTAGGCCTTGCAAAAGTGCCTTGTCGTGCGTGAATCATCTATGATTGGTGGAACTCAGGCCGCGTTCATGCTGGTCAATTGGTTCCTTTGTTAATTTTTTGTTTGGTATTTTTCAGTGCGGATACTGATCATTGAACTTGTAAGTATAAGGAATTTTTTTTTTTGAAATCAAACGTAAATATCTTACGTACTCTTTAACAAAGTGCTTTGAAAGTTATATTACATTCGTAAATATGAATTATGGCAGTAATATATATTATTTAATGAAAATCGTATAACAATTCGTGGAAGTAATTTTCTACTAATCATTAACATTGGAAACATTAATCACGAAAACTTAAATAAGTTGTTGACTTCATAATAAATTAGTTTTATATTACGTATATAGCTAGATGTGTAAACAAACGTGGGAACGTTTGAGACGTATCGTGATTCGTAATTTAGCAGGTTTCAGTAGATACCAAACATGAAATACTACTTCATAAAATATATAATTGTTTTCTAGACAAAATTGGTTCACGTGGCCATTTCGATAAGGCATTTCAAGAGTTTAAACATGTTTTCTGAACGTCTATAATATTACAATTTTTTTCATTGTGATGTGAAGTATTAATCTTATAATGTACTGTAATGGTCGTACACGAGTAGAACAAAGTTTAGCAATTTTCAATTTGTAAATTTTTATTGCATGCATTTCTAAGTTGAACCAAATTAATACATTAGGCTACAGGTTAAAACAATTTCCCGTCCTATCATAATTCCATAAGGAATTTTTTCCTGGGAAATGTTATGCAGTTCGTCCTTTTTTTAAAAAAAAAACTTTTTACATAGAGTTTAAAGTAAAGTTAGTCCAGAAGGCAAATCCGTACAGCAGGTAGACCAAGGATGGACTTACAAACCAGGTGTGACATGCCGCTCTTGTGACTTCAAGAAGAAACACTAGATGAAGCCAAAATTCGTGTTAAAATGCCTTTTCTTAAGTCTGCACGAATCAATATTTTAAGTGTTTTGAATGCTTGTATTTACTCAAAATATACTATGGATATTATCTCTCAAATGCTTTGGCATGTTTAGCGAGTTATCTTTTCTTTTATCACTAAACGATAAAATATTTCACAAATCTAGAGAAAAAATGTAGGACTTGAAAGGTTTTAACAAAAATTGGTTAACTTGAAGTTATGTTCGGCCTCGCTGGAAGGAGGCGCTGGTACTGTAATAGAAATTATTAGCAGATTAACCATGTCATTGCGTGACTATAGTAAGAACGCGCGTATTGTAATGTTTATTACCTCCCATATATCCTCGGTAGCGTTCCTATAAATTTCCTCAGAAAAGAGTCGATTGCTTAGAAATTGTCGATCTTGTAAAGTAGTGACGCTTTTAAGAATTGAGATGGAGCTGTGCTTCCAAGGTAGAGAAGCGAGGGAACGATACGGGCGACACTAACACGCACTTCTAGCGCCTCATCGCTCCTACGCGCAAGTCGTGCAGTGTTTACGTCCTGGCGACTTTCTGTGTAAAGTATATCTCTAACAAGGGGATTTTATTACACCCTATGAAAGCCCACAGATTAAACTACGCGTGTATAGTCGTACTTCTCTCTTATCGGTTAAGGAAACTGCTTGCACGAGCTTTAAAAAGGCGATATTTGACCATTTTCACGAATTTTTTCTCCAATAACACACTTAATATGGCACAAGTAAAGAAAATAGTGACATAGATGATTGTTTTTTTTTAACTCTTATGACAAAAAATCGTATTTGCAGAACATTTATTTACCGAGATACGCGTATTTGCGCAAACAACTATTTAACAGAAAATATTTCAGTACATCCTCCTCCTAATATTCGTATATTTGCAGCCTTATATGTGATTTCATACAATGTGTATAGTCTATTCGAGGTATCTTTCACACTTTCTGAATCAATCAAAATTTTGATACCGTACTTTCCTAACTATGCCATGCATCAGAAGCGTTTTATACTTCTGTTAACATAAAAATATCTTATTCATTGTTAATGTGGAATTCACTTGTACTTTTGTTCTATAAATTATATATTTTTTCCAATTAATTAAAACACAGAGAATATATGTGTTGGTAATGCTTAGTAAAATATAGTTCTAACTCGAAATATACTTAAACAGAGTGCGCACTGACATGCTGCTTTGTCCCTTTGGTTGCACAAGGCGGAGGAATATCCTAAAAAGTAGAACTTGAACAGGGTCTCAGAAAAGTTGAAAGTAACCGTGAGTGTACTCTTGCGGGGTTATTCAATTAGTTTTCCTTTTGGGTCACTTACAAATAATAACAAAAATTGAAGGGACACTCTCAATAATTACAAAGTCATTGTTTCACTTATACATAGTTTAATTATGTGAATGTGTAGCCTAGTAAGTGAAACAATGCATAATTTCAATACACGATTCAAGCTAGTATACGCTGTTCATGGTAAAATTGGCACTTTCGGAACACCTGCTTGGGATCTATTTGTATTTACATTGTGTATTCTACCGCCATATGTAAAATTATTTTTTATGTGGGTCTTACCCCATTAGTCATGTGCCGTCAAATGGAAATGTATTATTATAAGGAAAGTAAAATTATTACAAATGTATTAACTTCAATATTTATAAGCCTTTTAAAACACGGAAAGCAAAATAAATCGTTTCAGTAATTACAAACGTTTATCTGATTAATTTAACTCAACTTGGAGACATGGAACTACTTCGCCCCTATAGTTATCAACCTTACTGGGTGCATATCAGACGTTTGCGTTAAATATAAGCAGGAAGGGCAGTTACATTTTTTAAAAGAATTATTTCAAAAGTGCTCAGTAAACAGTGAACAGCCTATAAGATAAACGTATTCAAAAGCATATTTTAATCTTTCAGAACCACTTTAATTTACGGTTTCAGGTGTCGCAAGCCAAAAAATAATGTATGATGCGTGCTGTACTTACGTTGACACAGCACGTGTTTGGTTATCACAGCCAATGAGCTGTAGGCTACATCTTCGTCTACACTTATAATAACCAATTATGACCCAGACCAATAGGACTGATTGCGAATTATTTACCCGCGTGTAATATCATAGATCATTTACCTTCACAGTGTGCAGTACAGACCAAATATCACCTATAGGCTATTTACGGTCAAGTGAGAACTCTTTGAAGCCCTCTCAATTGCAATAATTGTCAATAAACGAATTTTATCGTATCCTTAGACCTTAACTTTCAAATCTTGAGAAATATATATACTCTCTGTTTATTGCTTGCATGGCAAATTTATTTTAATATGTGGTGGAAGGATAGAAAATTACTGATAGGAGAAAATCAACTAAGGCCTCAAAAGTGCTCACTTTCCCGTGAACATTCTATACACTTGCGTAATGTACACAAATGTGTACTCTCTACCTGAATGAGTTAAAAAATAAAAGAAATACTGATAAAATATATTGTCAGCAGGACAGATTGACGAGTCAGGCGTGCAGTTAACTGAAAAGTCCTTACATACAGATTAAAAACTTACATTAGAGATCACGACAATTACCAAAAGAATAAATAAACATAAAAAAACCTTCGTCGAGCAGCCGTAATAAACTTTACTACAAATTAATAAATTAATATGTTTGTATAAATTTATATTTAATATAATATAAAAGTTATCGCAATATAGAATGCATACCTCATTTGCGGAAGCATAGTAAGCACATAGGCTATCTTGCGTAAGGCTGTTAACTATTCGCACCAAGCTTTTGAAAGCAATACAAAATATATTTTGATACAAATACCTTAATTTGTAGTAAAGTTTGTTACGGCTGTTCAACCACATCTTACAAGTTCTACAAATTCTGTGACTACTATAATTATTTTTCGTGCATTTATAAATAAAAGGTTGGTTTTAAAAGTTTTTTTTACACGTTATTAATTTTTCTCTTTTTAGTGTCTACAATTTTTTTGTTTTTATTTTATATGTAGACTACTTATACATTAGTTTATTCATTCTTAGGACTAAAACGACTTTAAAAAGTGAAGTAAAACACTGGTTGCCCCTTCCACAGTTCGGGCTGCAACCAGACGAACAGTAGTGCGCTGCAGGCAGCCTGCGCGTGAGTTCATTGCATTTCATTGCATAGAGAACGGACAGACACCGTACATACAAACAATACCAGTTAAATAAAAGCTTGTAAAAGTGTTGACAGTGTGTGCGTGTTGTGGTTGCAGTGCCGCCCAACATCCTGGACGAGGAGAGCACGCAGTCATCGGTGGCCGTGCGTGAGAACCAGAACGTGACACTCACGTGCAAGGCGGAAGGCTTCCCCGCGCCCAAGCTTATGTGGAAGAGGGAGGACGGCCAAGGAATCAGCGTCGACCGCAGGAAGAAAGGTGAGCCACCAGGTCAGAACTCCTACTCAAAATAAACTACACTACTCAAAAAAAATATTCCAGAGCCTGTAATTCATGTTCAGTGGAGACAGTAAGGTGAATGAAACACCTAACGTTGAGGTCTTGAGAGCCGATGAGGGTGAAGATCCCCGAGAAAGCCGGGGTCGCGGTGGCTGAGCGGTTAGACTCCTCACCTCCCACCGAGGCGAACGGGGTTCAATCCCAGGCCGGGTCACTCCGAATTTTTGCAGGTGGGAATCGTGACCGGACGATTCCACTGGTCGGCCGGTTTTCTCAGGGATCTCCCGTTTCCCCCAGCGCTTTTATTCCGGCGCTGCTCCATACTCACATCGCTTCACCCTCATCAGCTCTCAAGACATCGATGTTAAGAAACGCCCAAATCTCTTTACTCACCCTAGAAAATCAGCGGCATATTCCGGCACTATTCCCACGTGCGAAAATTCGGCAGCGACCCCGTTGGGAATCGATTCCGGTGTCCCCAGGTGAGAGGCGAGTAGTCTAACAACTACACCACCGCAGCCACGTGGAAGAGTCGGTGCATTACATTAAAACATTTGTGAATCCTGGCGTTGTATTCTGTACACACATTGTGAATTTCATCCCATACTTTCTCTTGGGCTATGTTTAACCTAATAGCTCGGACATTTTGGTGGTGCAAAACATTTTTTGAGTAGTACATACCACATGTATTATATTCGCGGTATAATCATAGTTTTGGAATACAATTTTTTTTTAAATCATCGCATGTATGACGTGATTGTTTATATCCTAAATACGTCATTTAGCACACTAGTTACATACTCCTGTTAACATAAAAGTATCTTATTTTTTGTTAAGTTAAACATTATGCTTTATTTGATTTATAAATTACAATATATCATTTTCATTAAAATGATTAAAACAGAGAAAAAATGGTTATACATACTAAGCAATATTTCTTACGTAAAGTATTATTAACCTCAGTGCGCATGAATAGGTTGTGTTGTCCCATTGGCGTAATTCTATGGACTATGTTAAGATAAGTTCGCACGAGACGGAGGAATAATCAAAAGTAGAACTTTGGCAGGGACTCTATAAAAGTTGGGAGTAATCAAGAATGAACTATAAACAGAACAAATCAGGGCTGTGTTCTATTTCAATGCTGTGTGCCCTTGATTACTTGGCCTTGGCCCCTTCCCGTGTAACGAACCCGTGATCGTTTAATGATAGATAGATTGTTTCTGAATTCGGAGACCTTTGGTCGTTTCAACCTCGATTTCCGTCGAATTTCACTCTGCGTAATGCTGGAATCACATAGCCCCGACCAGCACGACCCCGTAAGCACGACATGGCACTTAAAACTAAACAACAGATCAAATACAAGATAGATCTGACGCACGCCCGACCGGCAAATTTGGATTAGAAAATATTTCTATTCTTCGTCGTGTCGTGCTGCACGACGCACAGAGTGTACAACTTTGCAAAATGAAATTGTATGATAAGCTTTCCCTACAATGGGAAATACATAGCTTAAAAGAAAACAAATTACGAACATTGTTTGTATTTGACTCTTATAAATAATCATTTTACCTTTGTATACATTAACAATAAAACTTTGTCACAATCATGTAATCCAAATTTCCCGCCTGCCCACCGTCTTTGAATCTAGCGTAGTTAATCAGCGCCTTCTAAATGGATCCGAAAAATTCTACTCGTCTTGGGTCAGTAAACACTGCTGGGCTGTAAATTCTAGCAGACACCTTGAAAACGGTCGTGGTTGCGGTTTTTGTCGTGTCGTGCTGCGCTCGTCGGGGATATGTGATTCCCGCATAAGTTGAATTTGTTTTCGTTAAGTCGACAAGTGTTTCCTGCGGTCGTGAAAATTTGTAAACACTTTCGGGAAGGTCAGGTGACTCTGTCCTTGGCCGTGGAGGACATTCTAGGGTGCCAATGTTAAAAATTTCCATATATTTACGGAATGTTTTACGGAAATGTGCAGCGTATATACGGAGAGGCAATCCGTAACGACGAAAAACGGAGTTAAGTCCGTAAATACAGAACACGGAAAGTCTCCGCATTCCCTTTGGCTTCGAGTTACGGGGACGAACAATGCCGAGTCTACACGAAGCTTTCTTCGCCACTGTAACAAGAAAATTATCGTTTCTGCGGCAGTTAAGGTTATCCACGCGACTATGACCTATTCTTTCAAACATTAAAAAATAGCATCAGGCGTCTGTGACATTTGGCAACACTAAAAATACACTAAATTTAATAGAAACTGAATATTTGCTTTTGTTTTTTTGAGTACATATATAAAAGGTGTCCCACAACTTTAAAGTGGGAGTTGTAAGTAAATGGTTAGAGTCGTGGACCACAAATTTTTTGACTCGGGTTCAAACTTCGTTTAAGTACAAAATATTTTGACTTTTTAGATAAAATTTTATATACGGTAAAACACCTACATAAAGAAAATTAAAGACATTTTCATTATCTCTTTTTATTTTCAAATGAAATTACAGACAGCTAACTTGGTGACTAACGGGGGGTTCCGGAAATTTACAGAAAGTCCGTTTCTGAAAATCAATGTGTCCCTAATTTTACGGAGAGTTTACGGACACTTCTGGATAAATTTTTACCAGACCTTTTCCGTAAAATGAAGGAAATTAATTTTTATCAGTGTGCGTAGGTTCCCTTGCTGCAAGTTGGAACAGGGGCCGGTGAAGTCACGGCCAAGATGAGTTTCTCTAGTCAATAAAATCTAGATGAGGGCCCCTAGACGGTGAAATCGAACACATCACAAATCAACGGAATGGTCCTGTAACAGTATTGCCTTTCAATAGTATAAACACTCAATGTCAATAATATAATAACCAACGCGGACGCCTACATTCGAGTTGGAGATGCTTACGTCTACATCCCCTTACGCTAGCTCCGCGGATCACACTTTCCCGACCTCAAAACTTTCCAATGTCATAGCACCTATTCCCAGTTTCATTTCTGCACGATCTTACTGACATATTTTGAATATTGAAACCCTGCTTCAAGTCTGACGCGTGTCAACCAGCTAACTCAGCAATATAATGGGAGTACTCCTGTCCTACCAAAGACTGTCCTGCCTGAACGATATATTTTTCGTTCTGCCAGCTGGTGAAATGTGTGATGCCTATAATTTTCCGGAGTACGATTAATTGCTTCTATTATGGGGTTGGTGTGTTTACAGAACTACATGACGTTAATGAACTTGGTTAGCAAGTCTGCTTCGTTATTTGCCACGTCTGTATTTGGTAGCCCAGATTAATAAATTGTTATTTTGTTTGAAGAGGCTATATTTTTTGCTGCAGAAAAAGGTGCTTTGTTTTTCTTCACCCTTACCCCCTCCACCGCAGCCCCTGGGGTTGGCGCTCGTCTGAACGCTTCCAAGCGGTGAGCTATACTGAAGAGAGGCCCGCGGCGCTCCTGGCGCGGCCGAGCGCTGTCTGGTGGTTACTACTGGCAACGAGTTCATCCTCGCACACTCTGGAACCTTCCATACGCCTCTCCTCTACTCCCGCCACCTCCTTGACCTTCCCGAGCCACGTTTTTGCATATAAATGTTCGTCCCCAGCCCGAGCAAGTGTGCAGTGTTCCTCTTCGAGTTGCGCAGGCTGGCCGACGACAGGTCATGTCTACACCATTTCGTACTTTGGGGCTTCAGCCATGCTAGACGCGTTTTCGCGTAATATGAGTACTACTCAAGTTAAGTATTGCAATGAACGTAGTTGTTGTTATGGCGGGGTATAGTTT
Source organism: Dryococelus australis (assembly GCA_029891345.1). NCBI lineage: Eukaryota > Metazoa > Arthropoda > Insecta > Phasmatodea > Phasmatidae > Dryococelus > Dryococelus australis. The sequence goes on along the minus strand of CM057006.1, from coordinate 69,014,441 downwards.
CCTTTTTAGTAGTGTTTTCTTTGGCGATTTTTGTGTATATTGATTTTTTTAGGGAAGTGTTTCTTCACTGTTTTGATTGTGTGAACATTCAATATGGTATTTTATGGGAATGTTTGTAAGAGGTGGATTCTTCCTTTTTTTAGCGTGCCTTTATGCTCATGGTTATGTGTAATGAGGGTTTTTTCTTATTCCCAATGGTGTTCTTGAAATTATTATTCCATGTTGTACTTTTAAGTGAATCATCAGGCGTACTTTAATTTTAAAGTTGTAATGGTGGTTGCTTTATTTAGGGAATCATTTTATCTTTTTAATGGGATTTCACAAGTATTTATTTAGGTTGGGTGATTTCTCAGGATATATTAATATTGTTGTTTTTCTGTTTTGTTCCAGTGCATGTGTGTTCTCTCGTTCCCCTAGTTGACCAATTGGTAGCATGCACGGACATTTACGAATGCAATTTATATATTTCAAATCAAGTTGCAAAGTTGTTGTTCTTGGTGATAATGTATAGATGGGCTTCAATAAATTTGTATTGATTTTGGAATATTTGTGTCCATGTTCACTATGGTGTGCATCCTTCTCCTTGCCTTCCTTTAGCCCTGCTACGCCCTAAGGGGGCAATTAGTAATTTCTATTTATTGAATGGATTCTCTCTATTCTTTAAATTTATTGAATCATGTTAAAAATATCACAGCCCATTAAAAGTGTTTGGAAAACTTGTCAGGTTCTTGAAAGTCATTAATTTTGACAGTGTTCATTTACGTGGTATTTATTCATGGCAAATTAATGTGATGGTGTGTTTACGTTGTACTCAAGGGAAATTTCTTGCATATTCATATTTTTTTTATCGGAGAATTGTATTATTTTTGAGGTCATACAATAATTTTTTTTTTTCGTGTACGCTTTCTGCATAGGTTGAAAGTGTCCTGTGTGGAATTTTAAGATACATTAATTTGCATAAATGGCGAGAGTGCTGTATGGTGTTTAAATATACTTTATCATTATTTTACATTATATCCTCATAGGTTTGGTAAACAACAACTCCGTAATATGTTATTTACGATATATTTTTGATGATAGTATATTTGTCGCTAAAATTTCATTTCATCTTCTTGTGGATAATGAACCACGTCTTCATGGCATTAGTGGACTGTGAAGGCATGTTTCGGTAGGCGAGATTATGCTTAAAATTATGCAAGAGAAACTGAAAATCGAACTGACTATAGAATATTGGTTAAACAAAAATGTCCATGGCGACCACCTACCTGAAAGTAGAAAAAAATATGATATATGCAAATCTTAACATTTTCCATTGATGTTTCTGAATGGAAGATTATTACGCTAGGATTATGTGGCAAGGTTGAGACCGCATGTATTTACGATCAGCTGTTTTATTCGTTTAGTAAAATAATATGGATTATAAATGTATATTAAGAAGAAGATAAATATGACTATGTGTAAAAATAGCCGAAAATAGGCTTTCGCATAAAAGCATTTGTCAAAACCGAAAAATTCTAACGAAGTCGTTTAAATTATTAAATATGTGTTAGTATGGAGAATAGTTTTAATGTTTGCTTTGAAATCCTGCCAACACAGTAAAGTACATAATATTCTCAATATTACAAACACAGCAATTAAATTAAAAGTTTACGTGAAATTTAGCATAAAAATAGGACAATATACATAGACAAGTCGAAGCTGAGAAATGGACAACGGTGCGGAGCTGAAAATTCGCAAACATATTTTCAATTAAATTTCCTATATATAATTTCGTGTTGCATTTTTAATGGGAGTAGAGAAATTTCGAACATTTCTTTTTTTTTAAGTTTAACATATAATTATGACCTAAAATTTACAAAAAAATTGCTTACTAGCTATGGGATATTGACGATAAAATGAGCACTTTTGAAAGCCCAGCTTAAGATCTACTTGTATGCACGTTGTGTATTCTCCCGCGTTACGTAACATTAACATTTTCATGGGCCTCATCACTTTATTCATGCGTCAGTTAAGTGAAACTGTGAAATTATTAGAAAAGTACATTTTTAATAAATCTGCTCATTTTTACTATTCGGTGCATTATAAAAAAAAAAAACAAAAGCGTTATAAATAATTAAGGTTATGACAAATGATTATCCAACACTTTTTTTTTCGGCGTTAATATACGGAACTACTTTCATCCATCGTTACCAACTTTACTAGGCGCGTATCATTTATGGCTCCCGTCAAAATATATGCATGTAGGGGCAGTGACTTTTTCTATGGTTGATTTCAAAAGTTCTCACTATATCGTGAACAGCCTTTACTACTTCAGCTACGTTTACTACTTCAGCTACGAATAACTTACTAGCCCCTCGCAACCGGAGTAATGGGATCATTGGACATATTGTTTAGGGACAATACCTAATCATAAACCTGACGTACTACATATATATTATTTTGCAACAGACAGGGTGGCGTATATGGTTAAACGAGTTCTCAGAGTTACGCATTTAAATAGTTGATAATACTGAAGACTAGTATTTTCTACAGCTTAACGAAGTTAACAACACTTTGCCAAAAATAGAGAAATTTATTTATCGGGATTTATGTCAGTTCAACATTAAATTTACGCGATTGCTTGTGCGAAAGTTCCAAAGGACGCGTATCGCTTCGTCATCGGCAAAACGTTCGAAGTAAGGCTGTGAGATGTGACGTTATATCGACGATGAACTATTATTTCTGAAATATCGCAAAGACAATACGGTCCACCAGTGCAAGGTAATCTCGATATTAGCATATATACGGCGGCGGCGATATGGGATGTTGACGATATACGATGTTCGTGATATGCGATATTTGCGATATCAGTTAGGGCCGATATTTGCTATGCCGATATTCGCGACATTAATAGAAGCGATGTTCGAGATATGAATTCGTCGATTTTCAATACACTCTGGAAACGATATCTCGCACTGGTATCGTTATGTTCAACGTGTTTCGAAACGCACCGAGCAAAAGGTTTTGTTGAATCAAATAATATTTGTATGTTGCAAGCAAATTATTTGTTTGGATATGGGGCAATGAAATATTTTGTTGCTGAAACCGAATTATTTTATCGTTCTCATTTGGTTGCTCCGAACTGTAATATTTGGTTGTTGTAACTAGATATTTGTTTGGCTACACGTAAACAGTTTAGGCAGATATAAAACAAATATCACATATTCGACTGAGTATCGAACTCAGATCACCTGCACTAGAACGCTACGCCTTAGCATTCTCAGGTAACGTGACAACCGATGAGGTCAGAAAGCTTTTAAACAGATATTCTGCAAATATTGGGCGTGTGCAAACAAATAGTTCAAATTTTACAGCTTTACTTGTCAGTTTCTTATTGCATTGTTTTATTAACGTGTCTATACGATCGTTAAGCATTAATAGATGAACTATCAAACACAGTTACTATCCTAATTGTTACAAAAAATTCAAATAAACTCTCGATCTATATTTTCTAACGAAGGCAGACAAATCAGTAGCCAAACAAATATATACAGTTGATTCAACAAAATATTTAGTCAAGGGTCTTTTTTTTTTTTTTTTTTTTTTGGCCCAGTATAGATATTTTGTTTATTCAATCATATATTTTGTTAGACGAACCAAAGTAATTTTGTTGCTTTTAAAATTTTGTCTGCTCAACAATAGATTTTGTTAGGGCAGCTATTTGGCTCTATACAAACAAATCATTTGTTAGATTTTCTCTCAGTGCGAAACTGCAGAGTGGATACCGCACAGCCTTAGTTGGGCAGGGCGAACTTTCTCAATTAACGGAGTAATGTTTTATTTGCGCGAATGAGTTGGTCGGCAGCTTGACAAGTAGTCTTAACTCGGCGTGGGACGGCGCGGCGACACCTGAATTAGGCAAGACAGCCGGGCGTGGTGCAACGTTGAGCTGGGGCGGCACAACGGGATCCTCAAGGCCCCCGCGACATGAAGCATTCTGTTCCCACGGGCCCACCGCTGGCTGAAATATTCAGGGCCTCCAGCCATACCGCAGGCCCACCTCCTCGTATCCCCTCCCGAGGGGGCGAGGGGTTGAAGAGGAAAAACTTAGTTATTTCCTTGATGAGGGGTGTGCTAACTGCCCCGACTCTGGTGACGAACATTCTCATTCAACCTCGTCCATTTTCCCCGTATCCCCTCTGGCTTTGCGTTAGTTAAAGGCTGTTCACGATAAAGTGAGCACTTTTGAAATCAACCTTAGATAAAAGTCACTGTCGCCACCTGAATATATTTCAACAGGCGCACTGCGTGACATGCGCCCAGTAAACTTGGTGGGAAAGTAGTTCGACATCTCAACGTTGAATCAAAAGTGTTACGTAACCATTTGTAATAAATTAAATTATTTCTTTCATTTTCCGTTTTTTTTAATGCAGTGAAGTGTAAAAATGTGCAGATTTGTAAAATATTTACTTTTCTAATAATTTCACAGTTTCTCTCAGCCGACGCAAGAATAAAGTGATGAGGCCTATGGCAATGTTAGTTTTGCATAAGGCGGAACAATACACAACGTGGATACAAGTAGATCTTAAGCAGGGCTTTCAAAAGTGCTAATTTTAACGAGAATAGCCCATATCATTGTAACTCTTAAATACTAGAAGTTATTGCCTCCCTACGCTGTAAAAACTGTTCTGGTAAACTTCCTAAACTGTAATGGAAGTTTCTTTCATGTACACTATATGGTAATAATACCACACATCAAGCTGCATATATAGGAATGTTTATAGCAGCGTTACTATACAAAGTTGGGAACTTCCCTATGCATTTGACTGTTTGCTGAGCAAATGTAGGAACGCTACAATGAATGTATAGGAGAAAACATTTCCATTCCTGGTTTCTCACTAGGCGTATACACTTCTATGGTACATTTCCGAATAATTTCTTAGGGTGTACAGGAAAGCCTTAGAAGTTCCTTGGCGCATAAAAAACTTTAGTTTTTACTGAACGAGGTGCTGCAAATAGAAACACGCTGGTCTTTGCATTCAAGAGAACTTGGTTTCGATTCCCTGATTTATTTAGTTTGTCATGGTTTCCCGAAACCACTCCACGTGAATGGTAGCGTTATTGAAGCACCTTTCAAATTAACTCAGGAAAAGGAAAACTCACTACCCCTACCTGTATTATTTTAACTGGCTCATTGACTGGTATGAGCCGAGTAAAGTTTGCAGCAACGGGATGAAATTAGTTTCGTGCCTTAAAATTGTATTAATGGTCCTAGGAAAACATATGTGAATAATGAGATGGCTTCTTCTGTTATCTGTTTTATTATTGCCTATATGAGTAAAACTTAATTTTACAAGGCAGAATAAACAACGTTCACACAAGTAGGTCTTAGCAAGGTTTTCAAAAGTGCTCATTTAATGTTAAAACTATACAGGACATCGCCGTATTCTACTACGATCACAACAATTCTTGATATACTGCTTTCATATCTTACAAATCGAATTTCAACGAAACGTTAAGACAAATTCAATTATTGTTTCTTACAAATGTCCTACAAAATCTATTACATTAACTCGGGATATGCGAGAGTCAGTCGATTTACCAGAAATATGCTTCACTACTATTTACCCTGGTAAGCGTTGAACTTATCACTGTCAGTTAAGACAGGTATCTGAAATGTGTATTGGAAACAGCCCTATGATAGAGATAACAACCTTCTACATAAATGATAGGTAATAAATAGGCCCTACTATTTATTGTCGCTTTAAGAAAGGTTTATTAGATTAATTTCTATTTGGTTTATTCGTCCTTACAGGCCACTACAAACATTTCCATTTGTCAAATGCCTTAATAGTAGTTAAGGTTATGCTTACAGTAAATATGGTTGTTATTTATATACGCAGCTGCAATTAAGTGACACGGTAATCAAAGTCTATAAGCTTTACTAAACATTCTGCAATCGACGTGCCATGTCTAATTATTATGGGCTAACGTACAAATTACCCATTTGTGTGGCCATGTATGTACAGAGACCTGCTGTTCGTACCGTTTCTCACATCTTAATAATTTTATGATTTTAAATACTGTTAATGTCGTGTAGTATATCCGTGTATTTTATGCAATTTTTTTAATAGTTCATTGACGTTTTATGTTCCTTGATTTCTAGCTTAGGTAGCATAGATCAAGGGGTTTTTTTTCCCTCCTTACATAAAACCTGTTTCTAATATACTGATCCACGAAAACACTAAAGATTTCCGACAAGATATTTTCAAGAGGTTATGCACATTAAAAATACTCCTTCGGGCACTTCCAGCGTTAACAATAGATGGCTTTTTTTCAGACATCTGTGTCAAAGGATGTTATAATCAGGTTATAGCGTTTTGCGATATCAGTACGGCCGTCTGCTACGAATAACTTACTAGCCCCTCGCAACCAGTGTAATGGGATCATTGGACATATTGTTTAGGGACAATACCTATTCATAAACCTGACGTACTACATATATATTATTTTGCGACAGGGTGACGTATATGGTTAAACGAGTTCTCAGAGTTACGCATTTAAATAGTTGATAATACTGAAGACTAGACTTTTCTACAGCTTAACGAAGTTAACAACACTTTGCCAAAAATTCTATACTGGGTTAGAAAAAAAACTGATTTGAACTTTGCTATAGAGTTTTCCACCAATTAAATTAGAAGATTGCAGTTTTAAGTCCCATAATTACATACAATATGAGAGAAAACCTGCAGGTCATTTCAATGATTTTCGCTGAGTGTGGCGATAGGGCGTTAATACTCGTTTCAGTATCCTTCGTAACGTTCTCTTGTTTCTGTATCTCAGACGTGAGTAGTATAAAAATGCCGCTTCGAGCACAGTCCCCAGTTATCAGAAAAACAATGGCAAATTAAATGCTCAAGCCATAAGAAAACCAACGGTAAATTAAATGCTTGCACCATCAAAAAAACAACGGCAAATTAAATATTCGAACCATCAGAAAAACAACGGAAAATTAAATACTCGAACCATCAGAAAAACAACAGTAAATTAAATGCTCGGACCATTAGAAAAACAACGGCAAATTAAATACTCGAACCATCAGAAAAAATTACTCTTAATTTTCTGATCCAAAACATTAAATGACGATTCGGGCCCGGAAGCAAAAAGTGACTCAAAAAGGTGCGTTTGGTCAGATCGTAGTCTTTAGAAAAAAAAGTTGCGTTAAATTTTGCATTTGAGTGCATCTGCAAAAATGCGCGTAAAAAGTTGAATTTGGACGCACTGCAAAAAAATGTGGCTTAAAAAATTTGAATACATAAAAAATAAAATTTTGTATATAATATAGATGGATCAGTTGCTAAATGTATTAGACAGAACCAAACAATTTAAGAAACTTTCCAAATACTACCAGTTGCGTTAGCCTTTTTCGTCGCCATGGTCGTTGTATAATTAGGCATCAGTTGATTTTTATTTGCGTCCATATCTCTATAAAGTTTTAATGGTTATCCTATCATTAAAACACAATTATCGCTCTGACTTTGGCAATGTGCTACAACATAGTCTAATTAAAAATTTAGATACACATCTCCAAATTCGACATATTAAAGTAGCCGAAACATTGAATTATTTTTCTAAATCTTTCATTGCACTTTCTATAGAAATATTATTCATCTTTATCATATGAAACTTTAATAGTTTAAAAACTATTAAAGTTATTATATATAAAATATGACTAATTCGAACCCAAAAAATATATGTGGTCTCATCTCTAATACCATTGTTCTTTCGGACAAATCAAATGTAATTAACTTATCTTTTTCATCCTTAATTTCAACTATTATTTCATTGATTTGATTTGTTTGCACTGGAAAAAATCATGGATAAGCTGGTTCGTAATATATCGTGTCACCAAATCCAAATGTTCTTGGTTTAAAAGTGATAATTATGATAGTTTCTCTATGATTATATTCATCATGTTTAATATCTTACTATTTACTATATTACAATGTATATTTATTGTTTCAAATGGAGCAAATTTTGGAATTGTATCGCCATAATGTTCCACATTTGCTTTCAGAGTTTTATTTCCTACGAAACCCAAAAGTTTTCCTATTGAACCCCATTTTCCAAACTGTAATGTGAGCTTACATTTTACTTTCACTCTGTTTGTTATTTTATCCAGCTCGAAAGATATATAATTTTCTTTCCCATCCATTGAATCTACACTAAATGAAAAAATTGCTTTTATAATTTTTTTCAAGATCTTTTAAGCTATATTATATTGACCTACTGGAATATCAATAGCTGATTCCATATCATTCTGGCCCACAAGATATAGCTTATTTTTCCCAGAGATAATGTTATGCATTAGATAAGTAGTATAGAACTGAACTAACGCCAGTGAGTGCCCCTCTATCTCTAAAGGGTAATGTAGTCTTTTCTTCAACACTGATTTGTTATGTGTTAGTTTAAATTATATTATTTAAAAAAATATATATTATAAATGAGCAAGGAAAACACGAAACATGTAGATTGGGATATTAAAATAAGAATACCAGACAATACTGTATCGACAAAATGTCATGGAGAATGATTACCTAATAATATCAGATGTTTGATAGTGGGTCCTAGTAACTGTAGAAAAACTACACTTATAATAGATAATTTCATATATGCTCAGGAATGATTAGACTTTGGTACTCGCTGTGTGTGTTCAAAAAGTCTGGACCAACCAAAATATATCAAGTTAAAGAAAGATATAGATGTAGCATGAAAATTATCTAGTGAACCGATAGCATACTTCTTTCCATCAAATGAAGAAATGGTTGATGTAAATGAATATCATAAAGAGTCTGTAGTTGTTTTCGATGATATCATACTTGAAAATCAAAATATTGTAAGGTATTACTTTACTCGCGGTAGACACAAAGACATTGATTGTTTCTATTTAGCCCAGACAAACTCAAAAGTACCTAAGCAGCTTATAAGAGACAATGCCAATTTTCTTTGTATATTCAGACAAGACAATACAAATCTTAAACATATTCATAGTGATTTTGTTGGTGGTAATGTGTTGTTTGAGAAATTTAGGGAGACTTGTTCAAAATGTCGGAATAATGAATTGGATATGTTACAATAGATATGACTCATAAGTTAAATAATGGTAAGTAATGTAATAAAATTAAAGACTTTTTAAATTCTTAAATTATAAGTGAGTTTTGTTTTTATTGGAAGCATTTCCATTAAAAACCAACATAATCTGATATTTTTTAATGTATTGGTATAACATAACTACTTCAATAAACACAATTGTACCTTCGGGTACATTGTGGACTTTTCGTACTTTAAAATATATCATTTCATCAGAGTATACTTCAAAAGTTTTATATGTGTCAATTTTTTTCCATTCATGGAGTAACTTGATAACACTTTTATATTTTCTGATTTTATTATTATTTCAACTATAGTTCCATCTCTCATTAAAAAATTTTTATATTCGATTATCAAAGTAAAATGCTTTTTCTTTTGAACTGTATTTCCCAACTAAATGAATAATGTTAATTCTGTTTTTCTGACAGTACTCTTAATTGATTGTGTCCATCGGTGCAATGGGATCTCCCACAAGTCTTAATCTTTTTTGTTCAGAATCTATATTATTATCTACTTCCAAGTAAGTAAGATAGGCTTTATCCAATGATCTTTTATTTCTTGTCAGTGTGACTATAGTGCCGTTGAACTGTGTGTTGGAAACAAAATCATTAGGATTGATCTTCTCAGTAGTTGTATCATTGTCCGTATGTTCTTTAATTTGATCTTCAGTCCAAAAGCTCATTAATGCATTTCCACATATATCCATTGTTTATTTATAGTGAAATAATTTTTGGAAATTTAAAATTATGTGAAATGTGATTTAGCACAATTACACACAAATGACCAACTGTTACAAGATTGAAATTTTGAATTCTATTATCATTACAAAAGATATTACTTCTTAGATATGCTATTAATTGTCGGAGTGGATTTCTGCCAAATGAATCAAAATAATATTTGTTGTTAACTTTTGCCAGTAGCATATGCAATGCCAATAGCATAGCGTTTCCAATAGCAACGTGTATACAAGAGTTTGTTGAAACATTTAGATTAACAATCCCACATTCACTATCGAGTGGCGTGTTAAGTAGCTGATTGATCGAAATACAACTCGAATATTTTTAATTATAAAATTTTTAATCATTTTATCAATATCAAAGTTACTGAGTGGAGTTAATTTTCTTTTACATTCTTACCCCACTTAACATTCTTCAATCCCTTGCCATATTCCTCCATAGCTAAGTTATGTCTGTGTTGTTCTTCAAATTCTTGAATTTCCTTCTTAGCATTAATTACTGATTGAGTGATAGATGATGCACCACCAGCTAACGCTCCTAGAGCTCCCAATGCTGCGAAAATTACGGGTAAAATTCCACCCTTGTGAATTGTCAGATCATTTCCAGATTTCATTTCTTTGGACATTTTCTTAAGCTGTGGAACTGAAATTTTGATAGTCATCCCTTTGTCCTCCTTTAATTTCAAAAGGTAGTGAATTTATTATATCATTGAATAACCCTTTTCCATGATAATCAGGCTCCCAAATAGTATGTGGTATTGTGTTTAACTTTCTTATCAGATATGGTATACCTTTTGGATTATTCACAACAAAGGCACTAAACTTTCTGTTGAGCATATTCATTATTCTAACTTTTTCATTGTAATAGTTATCATTTCCAGCATACTCTTCGCCATAAATAACGAGAAGTCAATCAATAATCAGCCTAACATCATCCATCCACATGCATTCTTTGGGATAGTCTGTATATTTCTTTATACCTTTCCCTTTTTTTAGGTGGAGGACATTTCTTTTTAATAGAATCTTAAATAGGTTTAACAATAATTTTCCATATATTGCCTTTACTCGATTTTGGCGTTCCCAAGTTTAGATCATTATTTCAAAAACTGTGTTTGTATCTGCTAGGATACAACTATAGTGTTCATAGTCGGTTGCAGGGTAGTCACTTTCTGTTACTTTCTTACTAGTTAGTAATTTCATCAAACCATCAGTTCCAGTTAATGTTCGGCATTTTACAGTAAATTTGTCATTGATGAACGTTACTTTGCTATCACCAATATACAGTCTGCCTTTATCAGCCTTTGGTCCAAAACATCGTCTATGCAGTCAATTAAGAAATCTGTCACTTTCTTATCAATAAATTATTTTGTAGTTAGTAAACTGTGAGACATCAGTTTTCAAATGCTCCAACGCTCTGTCATAGCTTTCATCTTCATAGCGTTCATCATCACCGTCAATGTGTTTAACGCAATCGTCATAGTGTTCATTGTCATCGCCAATGCATTTAACGCCATTATCATAGCATTCATCATCATCGCCAATGTGTTTAATGCCATTGTCATAGCATTCACCGGTGCCTATTTCACCAAACAGTTTTCTTTCAAAAGATGTTTCTGTTGGTGTCTGTGGATAGTATAAATTCATAACCGCAAATGGAACAAGTTATTTTATTAAGTTCTTGTTCTTATTTGTTACATGTCCAATTTTTTGTCCCAAATCTTCTATTGCATCTATCAATGGTTAATCGTGTTTTTTATTTTATCATATTCATCTTGGTGAAATTTTCTAAAAGTTTTAAACTATTCCATTAGCATTTTTATTCTCTCTATATTCTTTTCTATATTGTTTACAATTTTTTGCTGTCTCGTTTATTAAATAAATAAATGAAATTAACAATGATAACTGGAATCTATACTGTCTCAAATGGAAGAAAAAAACACTAATTAATATAAACTTACAAATAATAACAAAGTAAGAATTAAATGTGTTTGTAGATGTCATGTTTCCAATAACTCAATATTCACTGGTGTTGGTATAAAAACGATATTGTAAATGAAATTCATAAACTAATGCAAAAAAAACTTACCCAGAAGAACTGTTCTATCTTTTGGCATCGATGATCTTTGCCAAGCTGATTTAGTTCAGATGAATTCTGGATCTTTAAAAGGTATACCCAGAATTAACAAAGGGTTTAAATATATGTTAACCTTGAAATAAGTTTTTTGCAAAGATGTATGGGCAATACCAATCAAAGATAAAACTGGTGAAAATGTCACATTAGCATTTAAAACTATTTTGAATAATCGCAAACCCATGCATTTACAAACAGACAAAATTGAAATAATTTTACAATAAATCATTTAAGACATTAATGGTCAAAAACAACATAACACACTATTCAACATACAGTGGAAACAAAGCAATCATTGTAGAAAGATTTAATAGAACATTGAATGAGAAAATGTGGAAGATATTTACTGTGCAGGGAAACTATAAATGGATTACTATATTACCTAAATAAATAAGTGAATACAATAACACTGTTCACAGTACAATCGGAATGAAACCCACCAATGTGAATGCAATGAATGAAAGTCCCATTCTAATCAACATGTATGGAGGAGAAAGAAAAATGGTTAAACCAAAGTTTGCAATAGGAGATAAAGTTCTTATAAGTAAAAATAGAAATTTGTTTGAAAAAGGATATACACCAAATTGGTCCACTGAAGTATTTGAGGTGTGTGAAGTATTGCACATAAACCCCATGACATATGGAATAAAAGATTTAAAAAATGAACTTATTGAAGGTATTTTTATGAGGCAGAGCCGCTTAATACTAAATATGATAAAGACTACTTAGTGGAAGAAGTTTTGTGAAAAAAAGGAAATAAGCTGTTAATTAAATGGTTAGGTTTTGATAGTATTCATAATTCTTGGGTTGATAAGAAAAGTGTAGTTGTTTAAGAAATTTTTTTCTACATAATAAATGGATCAACAAAAAATTGAAAGTTATGAGTGTCAGTCGTTTCTACCAAACGACCAAACAAAAAATAATTAGAATAAATACAACAAGCACATTGAGTTTGATATTCCTATTGGCGATGCATTTTCACATCCGAATGAAGCCTATGTATACCAACAGTATAAGCTAACTAAAAGAGATACAAATGCAGATTATAAAAAACTTCAACTATTGATCTTTGTGATAATTTATTCCCATTCCAGCTCTCAAGATTAGAAATCTCTAAATATGGTTGTTTAATCGAAAGTATTGACAACTCTGGCATCACTACAACAATGATGCATACATATCTAGGTTCGGAATTAGAATCAGCATACTTCCAAATGTCGGCGATAAACTAGGTAAATATGTTAGGAAAGATAAGCATAACGAAATTACCTATCCATTAAGATGTTTGTTTGGGTTTATGAGAGATTGTAATGAAAAATTCTGGATAGGTGGCACAAGATCACATTAATTCGAAATTCTAATGATGATGCTTCTTTTTACAGAATACCCGCAAAGAAAGCAGATGGATCTGATGAAAATAATAGACCAGATGCTGCTAAAATTGTTATTGAGAAATTGGAAATTCTGTGGCCAATTTTGAATACGATCCTATTTATGGAGACGAAATTAAAGCAAGATTATACAAACACCCCACAATTCCAGTTGGTTTTCATTATTGGCAATGTCTTGAAAAACCAGTACCTACTAAAGCAAACTCGTTTCAGTTTGGTATAAAAGGTCAATTCAATTCAATCCAATTCGACATGCCAGACTTTGTCATTTTTGTTTTTCAGCAAAACACAAAAGAAGATCCTGGACAATACACACATGGTTCAATGTTTGACTCTTGTTATGTCAAAAAATTTATATTAAGAATGGGCGGAATGAAGTGTTTCCCAAAGAGAATTGGAATTTAAACATTGATGATAAAATTTTCGATAAAATGTATATTGCTTACACTGATTTTAGAAATTCAAAGACTAAACTGGATACCCCTTATTGTAATAATGAACTGCACTTCAACTCTGGGTAATTTATTGGGAGAAGACCATTGTATGTTATTCATTCTTCTTACAGAAAAACTGCTATTGTAAAAGATCGAACTAATCTTAAACTTATAGTTGATTTTAATAAACCAATATCAGCTACAACTATTTGTAATGTGGTACTAGTAAGCCAAAGAATCCTAATTTATGATTTTAAAAGTTAAAGTATCACCAAAGTCCAATAGTGCGCAAACATGTATGGTTATCCATTAAAAGCATTTACCATTATATAATATTTCATAGTATCACTCTTTTTTTTCAATTTTGTTGTGTCCCCATGGTAGTGTATTAGTACCATCTTTAAGAATAAATCTTTTATCATCTTCGGAACTTAATACTTTTTTTCTTATCTCAATCATATAGAGTTCATGTTTCTTACTTTTAGTAAGATTCATACTTTTATACAATGCTTTTTTTTTTTACCAAACAGACACTTTTTGTAGTCACCAAAACCAATCTCATTTCTGACTACATTGTATTCACACCCTTTGTTCTTTTCTTTACACCACCTTCCATATGTATTGCATACTTTTTCGATTTCAATTCAATAAATTCTTCCATTATTTTTCCATTATGTTCATATTTCATTTGGCCGATAATCTTTTTGTTAAATAACAGTATACCATATGGATTATCTTTTTTATAGTCAAAAATATCAACATTATCGATTATTTCTTCCATATTGCTGTAGAAGTCTGATGTTTTTATATAATGATGTATGAATTAGTATCTTGGTAGCACAGTTCAATATTTTCCCCATTATATTATAGTAAAAATCGTACATTAAGACTTTCGATAGATCAAGTATACTAATTCCAACATAAATGGGTTTGTTAAAGCATAGTTTTGTATTAATTATATGAACTGCAACCAAAGAGTTAGTAAATATAGTTCTAGCTTTAAAGTTTGGTTTAGCCACTAGTTTATCCATTTACTTAGAACTGGTGCACAACCGTATATCCACTCTGTTTCTAAAATTTTCCATTGTTTTTTTCCAAAAACAGAATTGTTCATTAATTTGTAGAGATCTTTTTCAAAGTAATTTGTAGACTTTGTTCGCATATTTGTGTTTAGATTAATATAGGACTTGAGCCAATCTGATTGATCAAACTCCAGAACTCTATGAATCTTTTTCAACTTCATTCCGAGATATAGATATCGCTTAAGATTTACATAGTGTAATACATATTTTTCTTTATCATACAGAGTAGTTATGATTTTGGGAATTTTTTGAAACTTCTGGTATTTTATTCTCTGGTGCCAATGACAGAACTTTGTGGAGATCGTGTAGTTCATGTGGGTATTCCAAATCAACTTCCAATATATAACCTTTTCTAGAATCATCTTGTATTTTTGTTACATCTATATTTGTATTTATCCACTTAAACCCACCAAAGGGTAAATACTGGCTCATAGCCCATCCATATAAGTTATTAGCATCCAGACAAGTAAGATAAAATATTTCCTATGTGCTATCAAAAACATTCATATATTTATTATTTTCTTTAGCATATCGCTTACAACACTGTGAAATTCCACAATAAATACCTTTTTCTATCATCAAAATCATGTCATAATCTGTTAATAATTTTAGTTCTATTTTAGTATGTTTGAGCATAGCATCCCACGCTAACCCTGGGGCTGTGAAATACCATGCTTGATCTAGCTTATATGTTTTGAGACATATATCTCTAAAATTTTCCATTGTATCAGACAATATCAATACATCAGATTTGTTATAGAGTTCTGTGAACTCTCTTAGAGATTTAATTTTGAATTTTTCCCACACCTTTCTCGCAAATTCGTAATCTTCATCTGTAATGTCACATTTATTGAGTTTGTTGTAAAATGCATCTTTGGATGGAAGTGCTATCTCACAAAAATTTTCAGCACTGTCCATGTAGTCATGTGGATAAACACCTTTTCTTATAACAAAGTCACGAAGTTCATTGGAAAAATGATTATCCGTATCTCGGAATTGGCTTCTGGAAAGGTTGCTAAAGATTTATCGATTCTACTAGCCATAAATTTAAATGAGTCATTTAATCTAAGATTTACACTTTTACATACATGTTTCGTAAAATTAATATATTTTTCTTAGGTGTTGGGAATTAGATCAATTTTATTTTCATCGATGCCAAAATATCTTATGAATAAATGTGTGTCATATGCAAACACTGGGATAAAAACATGGATTTCTATACGATAAGTTACAATCTCTATGTGCAGCTCCTCTAAATTTCCCCGTAAGATGATCGTGATCTCTCACAGAATCACCATTCAAAGACTTTTCACATGTATGTCAATGGGAAGCTGTATCATAAACAATTTGTTCTGAGTTACTGAAAGCATTGGTTTTTTTGTGTATATATCACCAATAGGTTTTACTTCTTCCTTTAGCATTTTAACGAATACACTAGATGCATCAGATCCTTCATAAGTTACTGGTGATTTATAGTATCAATGTTCGTATTTTACATAGTAACAGAAGCTAATAGGCTCGTGTTTTTGGTATGGTTTCGTGTAGCATTCGTCGGGGTTTCGTTGGCAAGTTTCAATTTTAGTGAACAAACATTCAAACCAGCATATATCACAAACAGAACTCTCAAAGAATGGTTTTTGTTTTTAAAACTTAATATGTAAATTTTTCCTTTAGTTGGTAGTTCAACTCTAACACCATCGTGATCTCGACAATTTTGTTCGTGATCTTTTAGCTTACTTAAAGAGTATAAATGTTGCAAACATCTATCATATATGTATATTATTATTATTTGATACTTGTGATATGATAATTCTCGAAAGACTTTTTTCCAGAAGTAGTGGTCGTTCTTTTCGTCTTTGATATAGAGTAGGTTAATATGCTTATCCATCTTATTTTTGTGGTTTTTAATGGGGAGATTATGTATTTCTTATCACCATCTTTTTATTTTTATGTGTATACATTAATAGAAATAACACTTCTTTTCTCAAACGTTGGTATGCTATTCAATTTCATTGCAAATTCCAAACCCTTAAGTACATCATCAAACTCATGTTCGTATGCTATGTATTTATTCACTCTTTGGGGGTTTCTTTGTACTTGATGCAATGCAGATAGAACAGACCATAAAAACTATTTTGATCATTATTCTTAACATCTGCCTGCCTACCTTTGATTTTTTCTGGGAGATCAACATAAGAACTGCCCTTGAATGGTACATATTTATTTATTCTCACTTCAGTTCAAATATTCGGTTGAGACCCACTCATATCCCTTTGCTTCGAAAGCCCCCATCTCAGCTATGATTTTCGATATACTGTTTGCATAATATTCTTCCAGATTATCCTATTTCAATATAATTTCGTTCTTTGTTTTAAAAGAGCTTTCTGCATATACAATATTCCCACCAATTCCTCTTTTGTACTAAGGAAGAGTTTCATGTTCACTTTGGGTGATTTTAAATGTTTATTAATTAGTTTCGTAACAGTTTCTTTTAAATCTTGAGGAAATGATTTGGGTCTTTGTATGCATTCACATTCTTTACAGCATAAGTCTTGATCCTACTTTGAAATGCTGTTTCGATTTCTTCTACACTGAATCTGAGTGTGTACTTATGAATTTTACTTCCAAATGACTTCTTATGAGAGATGGTTTGTAATAGTGACTACACGCTTCACATTTCACTTATTTCTCTCATGGGAACTTCTGTTTTTATGTTAAATGTTGTGATATTTTAACATTTTCCCATACATTTGTTGGTTCATGTGATTTATTATATATTATTGCAAGACCTTTGTGCAATCTACTTTTAAGATGACTTCTTATGACAGATGGTTTATAAAAGTGATTACTAGTTTCACACTTGACATACTTTTCTTGAGATTTCTTCTTCTTTCTTTTCACAAAAACATCTTTCTTAAATTTATATTCTTTCCAAACATTACCAGTTGCATTAGCCTTTTTCATTGCCATGGTCATCATATTAGATATCAATTGATTTTTATTTGTGTCCATTTATTATATACAATATTTTATTTTTACGTATTCAATTTTTTTTAATACACTTTTTTTTGCAACTGAGTCCAAACGAAACTTTTTACGCGCATTTTTGCAGATACACTCAAACGAAAAATTTAACGCAACTTTTTTTCTAAAGACTAAGAACTGACCAAACACAACTTTTTGAGTCACTTTTTTGCAGTTGTGCTCAGACACAACTTTTTAATCGAATTTTTTTTGCAACTGATCCCAAACGCACATTTTTGAGTCACTTTTTTGCTTTTGGGCCCAAATCGTCATTTAATTTTTTGGATCAGAAAATTAAGAGTAATTTTTTTCTGATGGTTTTCTGATGGTTCGAGTATTTAATTTACCGTTGTTTTTCTGATGGTTCGAGTATTTAATTTGCCGTTGTTTTTCTGATAACTGGGGACTGTGCTCGGAGCGGCATTTTTATACTACTGACGTGGGAAATAGCTTCGTGTCATCGAACGCCATAATCCAAATATCCACTGTGAGAGAGGTTTGTTTGAACAAAAAAAAAATGCGTGTGGCCATACAAACACAGTAAGAAGTTCCACTAAAAAAAATATATATATATTTAACTAAACAAATATCTGAAATGCAACAAAGCAGATTTTGTTCGCGTAACAAAATATTCACTAGAACTGACCAAACCGTTCTCTTAGGCAAACAAAATCTGCATTAGAAACAAATATTTCTGTTTTGAATCAAATGTATAAATTTGATTTGCCATATGCAAACAAATGTATTGTTGGCTCAAACAAACCTTTCTCTCAGTGTGTGGGAATCACGCAGATAGTGCATATTGTGACGACTTCTCAGCGAATACGAGTTATGTTTTTATTACTGCTACATAGTCATTGTATGAAATCCCAATGTCAGCCCTGTCAGTATAGTTGTACATTTTGAATTGCATAATTTATCAATGACTGTGTGTGTGTGAACTTGCATTACATTTAGAGTATCTATGAGCGTATATTTACTAATACAAATTTCCGGTAATTTTGCATTTTTATGTGTAATATGCTAAAACCAGTACAGTATTTGTAATTTCACATTAATATTTCTTCAATTCAGATATAAATACAAGTATTTGTTTAAAATATGCGGTCTGCGGTAGGGAGTAAAACTACTTCGAACTCCTTTTGTGTGTTAAAAAGGAAACCTTAACTCTCGCTGATGGAATATGCCGACTTTATATTGTCACTCAGATTTTGAATTTAACATTTTTAACTCTGTCAAACTACCAAGTTACGAAACGGAGTAAAATAACTTAAAAATTATAAAAATATAAACATACACATTAAGTGAATTAACATAACACAGTTGTAAAAGAACATGGTCTGATGGTTAAATTGTTTAGTAAAACAGTGAAGAACTTACAGAAATTGTTCAATGACAATTACAGTGAATATGCGATTTTACTTTTTTATTAGTGAGAAAATACACATAAGTAGTAATGAAATTACGATTACAATTGCGATGTCTGTGTAAATTTACTTGCCGTGAAAAGAAAATACACGAATGTTGAAGTCAATTTTCTGCTCCACAGTAATAGTAATTTTACACCATTGCATGTAAAGTTAGTTGTACAATATATATTTGATCTTACTACCTTACAGGCTAAATTTACCTTGGCAGATTTAGGTGTAAAATTACACTGATGTCAGTGGAGGCACTGCTGCTACATAATTATATATATTGTTAAATTAAACATGTTTTTACAGTGCAGCTCTACGTCTTAAATTAAACGTTCACCCTTTCAGTCACAGATTCCTACACGTGGAAGGTTGCAGTGGAACACCATTTAATGGTGTACACACTCCACAGCAAAAAAAAACAACGTTCAGTAACAGAAGTCCCTCGAGTTGTAGAAGACTACATTCTGTTCATCCTAAATTCGAATCCGTTGAAAATCACAGATATGCACTCTAGTGCCCAAGGGCGTATCCATGAGGTAGGGAGGGCTCTGAGTGGGTAGCAGCCCTCCCCCCCCCCCCCCCGAAATGGTTCACATTTTTAAAACCCTATTATCATAATATAAACCATTATATTTATATAATTGATATTACCCATATAACACACATTTTTTCCACTCTATATTAAAACGGCAATTATTATATTTATTTATTTGTTATTAACCACGCATATTATTACATATTATACATAAAAACTTCGTTTTCTGAATAAATGGGAGAAAATAGTCAAGTACATAGTTCCTAAAAATATGAGTGAGTTTGCATAACTAGTTTCCATCGTCCTTTCCTATTCTATCCTTCCACTATGACTTGCGAACGATGTACTACTCATCAGTCTCACCCCCTTCCCAGAAAAAATTTCTGGATACGCCCCTGAGTGCAACTACCCAAATCAGTGTAAATGGCTCCGCTTAGAATCGGTGAAAAACTGCTGGTTGTTCCAGAAATACGATTTTACTGATTGGATAAGTAACATAGTCAGCTGCATGTGTGGAATTGAATAAACATATTTCCAACATTCACTATTCATTACTTGCTATTCAACGCGATCTGTCACAAGAAAGTAAAATATTGGCGTAGGATTTTAATTCTCATTACTTCGCTTCCAAGTCTGTCACCTCATTAATTGAGCTACAAAATAAGTGTTGATTTCAGTGGGGGAAAAATATATACTTTTAGCGAACTTATTTTTGTTTTTTTAGTTTTTTGGTAACATTACGATTGCTAATTAAAATAGTAGGCGTGGCTACACTCACGTGATCACATTCCAAGCAGTTTGAACTTCCGAACCGAACGGTATTATGATTACGTGAATACGAAATGAAAGACATGAAAATGAAATGAATGGCTGAACGGTCGTGCTACCTCGTAAATTGGTATTATTAATCACGAAAATCACTTTGAAATAGAAATGAAGTTTTATGGTCTCCTTTTACTTCATTTGAAATACCGGGGTTAACTGATCGATCAGTCAAAAAGAAAGTCACTGCAGATCAGTGAATGAAAATATTGATGATCAGTGGGAAATTGCCATGAAATAAATAACTGAAGGGAAAGTGGCCTTTTTGTTACTAATTCATTTCTTAAATGGCATTATGTGGCTGATGAAAAAGTCAGACAGTGATAATTGTTTAAACAATTAAATTCACAATAATTCAGTTTTAGAGTACATCTTTGTCTCACAAACAACTCCTGTCAATAGCATAGAATACGAATACATTTCTACTTGTCCAGACATTTGGAAGATCGTTACATTGGAAATCGTACAGTTCCAAACAAAAAAAAAGTGTACATTGCAATGCTTCAAATTACGCATTTATCTGTAGCTGAAAGAATTAATAAATTTTACCTACATTTGAAATCATTGTTAATATCAGAGTAAGTACTCCAATAAGTTCCTGTAGTTAAATACAGTTAAATGACATAAGTATTGAGATATGGGTCTAGTATCGCGAATGCCCTCCCGTAGTCCGGCAAAACGCAGAGACTCGTTGTAGCACTACCACGTCCCATAAATGTTCGACGGGGTTCGTATCGGGCGAACGAAGGGCCACAGGAGTCGTCGAAACTGTCCAGAATGCTTCACGAAACAATCCCGGACAACTTGGACCAATGGCACGGTGCATTATCTTGTGGGAATGTCGCATCGTTGTGGGGGATGCTTGAAGTCCATGAGGAACTGCGACGCAACACCATAAACAACGCGTACACACTCGCGTGATCTCAGAGCATAACTCATACAGGTCTGGGAATCTCTAAGACAATAAGACACAGTTATGGCACTGACTATTATAGGCTGTTCACGGTAAAGTGAGCACTTTTTAAGGCCCTTCTAATTTTTTCTTTTAGCCGTATTTCTATCTTCCAACTGCTTTTTAATATAAACATTGCTTTGTGACGAATAAACACAGTGTATACGTTTTACCATCACAAAAATTTAATGCCTGATGTGTTTCAATCATATATATTTATTAGTGGTTAAATCCTGTTGGGAGGGCCTTATAAAGTGCTCACTTTATCGTGAACAGCCTATACCTATATATACTACCATCCTATTACTTTTGTCATGTCAGTGTATACTGTTAGTGAGTTTTCTTTAAGTTGAGATCAATATTCTTTAGATAACTGTTAATAAGCTAATGCCTACTTCCTATGCAAAGGTAAAATGAGTTCTTACTGGTTCTGTGGTCAGCTGGCTGATGTTCACCGCTGCGAACCGCTAGTCAGATCATTACTGGATGCTCATTAAAATTAGTTCAAACGTCGCAAACTAATATACGGAACATTCATATATATATATATAATATATAATAATAATATATATATAATATAATATATATAACTATTGCTATTTTAATATTTTTATTACGCTACATTTTACAACCTGTAGTATACGATTCATTCATGCCCTATTATTTAACAAGTTGAAACATTTTCACCAATCCTTTTTTGGATTTAAGGTGTGCAATTATATTTCCAACATGTTTCGTTGTTGCGTGTAAATAGTATAGTCAATCGCTCTCTTTCGCCGACAATAGAGATTAGTTTTGTTGTCCCTTTTTTGTATTTGAAATATTCAAATATTATAACCAGCGGCATGTAGCTAAACTTTGAAATTGTTTTTAATAATATAATGCATTACCATTTATTGATGACTGTCACTCTTCAGAATCATTGGATAAAGATACCATCATTTCATGTGCGCCTAACGGAATACGCATTTTCGTTGCCATGGAATAATTCAGCTTGATGTTTGTTTTTATGGTGATTATTCGAAGCTGACTTGGCGTTCGATGGTAGTTCCATCTCGAACGCCAGAGGGAAGCTGGAAGAGGGGTCGTTACCTGGAAAATTACCCCAAGAATAACGGGGAAGATGGAGTTCGCAGTTTGAAGCGACTCCGTCGACCGAGTTGTTATGAGACGGCGTGAGAAGGCAAGGAACTGCAGTCCTTAAAGAAACGCATTTCCGTCGTAGCAGGTGATATTACGCGGTAATTCTTTCTGCGTTCCGCGCTCGTGTTTACGTTTTAAGCACGGTGATTCTCACCTCGCGCGGGAATTTTTTTTTTTTTTTTTTTTTTTTTTTTTTTTCGAAGTTCCGTGAACGCCTGTCGTGCGAGGGGACATGGCTGCGGTGCATTTTCTGGGGACTCGTTACCCAAGGTAACTGCCTACCTCGCCCAACTCGCAACATAACCTCACTCCTGTTACGACTGGGTGGACCCTCCCTCCCTGCTACCTCCCCCGTACCGCCATTCCTTCCCCGGCCAACTTGATTAGCTGTGAAATATTTAGCGAGCTCCGGGGCTATATCTCTCAATATCCTCCACTAATTCTCTCTCTTCTCTTCTCTTCTCTCCCTTTCTCTTTCAGATTCCTCCGATGTCCTGCCCTGCCGCTCCCCTCTCTTCTCCATGCCCCAGGAATACCACTGCATCTCCGACTCATTCTGCTCATAGACAGAGACCTCACTGGAACGGGCCATACTTTACAGCCAGTTCTGTCTGAACCACGTGCATATTAAATCAGATGCACCATTGATGTACCTACCGCTTCAGTAATAATTCATAAGGGGATCTGAATATTTTCGACGCCATTGAAATATTTCCCTTGCCCACTTCTAGTGCACAATGCTCGTATTAGGGATGTTAAATTTGTTCCAAAAATACAATTTGCGTGCTTTCTGAAAGAACTACCTTCTCTGAGTCGCTTAAATAATAACCAATGCCATGATACAATCCATATTTCCCAAATATCAATGTGATTGGGCGTATGAAAATGGCTATTGGCACAGAAATCCGTCGTTTAGTAACAATTATTTTACATATAAATCAAAGTATGAAGGCAATCAGCCATGAGGTTCGCACATAATTTAAGCAGCTGGTGTTAAAAGAGTTTACTTGTAAACTTTCTTATTAATGGAAGTGAAGTTGTGCAAGTTGACGCATATCGCACTGGTGGCTTTGAGGAATTACATGAGAATATCTTATACATGTTGTCAAGATCACCCTGGGTCAAGGTCGATGCCATAGAAATCTAACATGTTTCGCGGGTTCATCAATGTAATTTTTCTCGATGTTTTACGTTTTTTTTTTGTGATTTTTCTGCAATGTTTTGGGTTTAAGGCCATCTAAGGCGTCAAAGTCATGAACATGAGCTCAAGGTCAAAGTGTCGTGAATCCAAGATGGCAGTCGGGTGACGTCACAACATGGCGGCCAGCTACTAGCTCCTGCTCCTTCATCCCCTTGTGGCAGATCTCTCTTTAATATTCTACTACCCCCACATGGTTATCAACACAGACATGAACAATAAACCATAACACCTCAACTGTTAAAATTGTTTCCAGCACAAACTCTCTCATTTGTTGCGAGAGCAGCTACACTTGGCCCAATGACTTAAGCTTGAAATTCAAAATAGCGCACTCGGGCGAAACGGGTTCAAGACACTTGCTAGACTATTTTGGCGCATCCCAGTTCTTCTTCATTTCCTTGTTTAGTACTTCATGAAAGACGTTTGGCACATTAAAAACGTAGACCGTATAAAACATCTGCTGATCGCAAAATAACACAATGTCCGGTACTGAGGTCGAATTCAACACTACAGTCTGTGAATATTTTTGGTTAAGTGTCCGACATATTTAAAGATCGTGGTGGACTCACCCAGGCTGGCTTCAGATCCTTCAGAAGTGACACTGGCCGCTGCAGCTTTTCGCATCAATGTCCTAGCGTACATACTTCACATTTAATTCTTGTCAGCGTTAGCTGCAGTCTCGCCTGCTTCAGTCAACAGCTGCTACATAAAAAGGCTTCACACAGACGTTGAAACCACGTTAGTGGCACTTTTAAAACTATGGCGTATACCAGAACGGTTATACGAACTCAGGACACGGATTGCCAGAATTTCTGCTCTATTCAGCAATTCCACAACTACCTAACGAGAGTACAGCAGGGAGTGGAGTACGCGGAGATGTTTGTCGCCCTATGGTGGTGCTTCGGCAATTCTAAAGAACCACAATATCAATACCAACTTCCAAACTTTAATACTTGTTGAAATTAATTCAAATATCTTAAATTACGGAGAAATTTCCCTGTTGATGCACATTGGGTACGAAAAAAAAAAACTGAAACGGGAGAAAATTTTCGAAATTCGCATATTAATGTCCATACCATTTCAAATGTCCAAACAATTTTTCTTACAATTACAGTTGTGGAGTTGCAGTTTTCTTAACAAATGCAAAGGATTTTTACGCAATACATGTTATTGAAATATCTATCACATTAAATTACTTTCCGATATCGTGTAGCACTAACCAGGACGACACAAAGAAGCAAAACTAAACGTTTTCTAAACATCTCTTAATGAAGGCATTTTCTTTTCAGCAGAGTATATATATTTTATTCAATCTCATAAAATAAATACGAGTTCTTTGTTAAGAAAATAGGCCTGTATTTTTCTTATATGAAACAACTGGGTGTCATACAAGAATAACACTTATTATTATGAAAATAGTGAAGATCACCCCTGAATAATAATATATTTTCTACTTGATTAACAATTTTATAGCAAAATATTTTGACTTGTACTGATTAATTTCATCAAACGTACGGACAGCCGCATACATGCAATAGAAGGTGTACATAAAAAGAGCGAATTCTATCCAGAGAAAGTTTTACAAGTATTATTTTCAAATTACTAAGGCATTCTCAAATATTCCCTTTTGATTCCATGACCGGCAGGGTCTGATTGTACTTATCTCAACATGAAGTCAGAGAGCTGCTTCTCAACAAACCTGTAGCCTACCCTGGCTTACACAGCACCAAAAACATAGCTCTCATTCTCAATCAGGAGCTTAAGGGGAATGGTGCATGAAAGCAGTACGTTTACCCGATTTTCAATATAAGTCGTTTTCCAAAGGGTTTGTCGAAATTGTTGGCTCAACAAGACGCAAATAATAATTTTCAACTCCTTTTTACATTGTTAGATATTCACTGCCGTCATTATTCTCGGAGCACTAATGGAAGAAAATAAAGAATTTTTGTTTTCTTGTCTTCAATCAGTGCTCTGAGAATAAGTACACCGTGAGTTTGTAACAATGTAAGAAGGCACTAGAAGTTGTTATTTACGTCTTTTTGAGCCAGATGTTTTGAAAAATCCGCTGTAAAACAAGTTATTGCAAATATATATATATATATATATATATATATATATATATATATATATATATATATATATATATGTATGTATGTATGTGTGTGTGTGTGTGTGCGCGCGCGCGCGCGTGCACCATTCCCCTTAAAACCTCACATCTGAAGGGTGAACTAGTCTCTTTTCTTCTGAATATCGCCACATGACGCGCTGCGACGCTTCCGCATGATGGCTCTCAAACACGTACGGCGACACTAGCGCTCCTGGCGGCGAGCTTGCAGACTCTTCGCAGCCCGCGCAGTATAGCTCTGTGCGTGATGTGAATACCATCGGCGGCATCTCCACTGTCACAAGGATTCGCGCTGGCAGTGGTGAGCGCCTGGGTTTTTAACATAGACTCCATACGAGGTAGGCCGCTTATTCGTCTTACACCCAACTTTTACCTACCCCAAAGGAACGCAGCTGTCAAAGTCACATAGTCAACAGTGATAAACGTGTTTGTTTATATTTTAATTTTTAAATGACAAGCTCTATTATATACATTAAATACTTTGACTAGTTTTGATTTAATGGCAGGAGGAAGTATACATACATCTCAAATCATGTGTATACAAATCAGTTTTCTAACCTAAAATCCAAACCATGCCGATGACTCTCGACATGTTGCCAGAAAAGCAGTTCAATGTTGGGACATGGAGATTCGTCGCGCGCAGCCAGCGAGATCGGTCTACCTTATCTTTAGTCTATTGTTTTTAACCCACGTATACACGTGTGTGGTAGATGGTAGCTATTCTAAATAAAGCGAATGCTAGGTGATATATGGCCGAAATGAGAATGACGCTGAGTGGTGAAAGCTGACATGGGACTCCGAGAGCCGGTGGAAGCCACAAAATGGGGAATAACTAAGAATCCAAAAACCCCGAAATGGCTATTGCTAAGAGGGGTTAAGAGGTGATGTATGTATGTATGTATGTGTGTATGTATGTATGTAAGTATGTGGGTGCTGCCCCAACTTGACTGGCCACCAAGGCTGCCTTGCCCAGAGCAGCGCAGATAAAACGACGTGGTGTTTATGCATCAAAAGGTAGGACATTCGCTTCACGTAGTTAGGCTATATGTCATTTTGCAAAAAAAATTGTAGAAAATGCGTGCTTTGAAAGCTGACGTTTATGACGTAGTCAAAGCACTGCGGCTGTTTTTTATTTTATTTTTTTTAATTCATCATCCACTTTC
Organism: Dryococelus australis; assembly: GCA_029891345.1. NCBI lineage: Eukaryota > Metazoa > Arthropoda > Insecta > Phasmatodea > Phasmatidae > Dryococelus > Dryococelus australis. The sequence goes on along the minus strand of CM057006.1, from coordinate 68,987,158 downwards.
TAGACATTTAACTCTAAAGCAAAAATATATGCTATTGAGAGGATGGAGGTTATAAAAAACTATTTATGTGAAATAATCCTCAGAACATGGAAAACCTAAAACAGTTACGATGTCAATTATTTCCAAAACAAACTCTTTCATAGATTGATCCAACAGTTACTTTTGTTCTAATAATCGCAAAAGAAACTTGGTTACAGAAACTTCACTAGAACCTTATTTAATACAAGCCTTTAGAGGCATACAGGTTATATACTGCCACAGCCCGGCGGATATTTCGATAATCACCCAACTCGGCGCAAATACAAAAAAAAATTATAACTGAGGCAAGTTGCAAGAGCTAGAAAGGCACTAACTAATAATTATAAAATCCCCGCTACGTCCAACTGTAGGACTAGCGTCCTGACCTAACATCTTACGTAGTTGAAGGATGGAGGCAGAGAGAGCGATCTTTCAGACGACTAGCCCGGCCTAACCATATGTTAAGCTCTCCAGCCAATAGGACCACAGGGTTTGAACCTGTTAGCCAATCGCAAGGCTCACTAACGGACAAACTGAAATGACACACTCCAAACGGCCTAAATCCCTTTACCATAGAGTTATGGGTCTCGTAGAAGATAGTGAAAAATACAAAAGAATTCCCTGAAACATTCACATAGAGGCGAGACCAAAAATGCAAAATATTAGTTATTAATTAAAATATAAACAGAAGAAAATCTAGCTATCTATCCCAATTAAACATGAATTATTTCCATTCGATTATCAAAGTTTAAAATAATAGCCTAGCCATAAGAAAAATAAAAATAAAAATAAGAAGGATTATGAAAATAAACATATCTGAAACATAGGTAAATTACAAGTATTATGCATAAATGTGTCCAATGTGTGAAACAAGCATTAATAATGAAAAATAGGTGCAAATCATGAAAAATGTTATCTTGCAGATATCACGGAAAACCTGACAATTTTCTCTTCCATTCTCAGTGGCGTTCCTTCTTCCCTGCTTCTTTTCAAGTATCTCTTGTCTTGCAACTATACTTTCTCTATTTGGTGGGGGTTTTCGGTCTTACAAATTATTTCGATTGTTTTCAGCTTTCTTCTCTCTACGAACATTAAATTAAATAAACAGGTAACAGGGCCACGGTGGCGTAGTGGTAAGACTACTCGCCTCCCACCAAGGCGAAGCGGGTTCGATACCCGGCGGGGCCGCCTCCGGATTTTTTACAAGTGGGAATCGTGCCGGACGATGCCGCTGGTCGAGAATCTCCCCCCCCCCCCCCTTATTTTCATTCCGGCGCCGCTCCATACTCACCTCGCTCCACCCTCATCGACTCTCAGGTCCCCAATGTTAAGAGACGCCCAAATATATTCACTCACTCATTCGCTCACTAAACTGAAAACATTCCTGCTAACATTTGTAAGGCAGTATTAGACACTGTGCCATATACAACGTGGGTGATCTATACAAACATGCTAATTTTAGCTCAAACTCGGTTTTTATGATTTCTGGGATATACCATGGCACCGGAAAAATTAAAAATCGGCACAGTTACGCAATAGGCATCCGGAACGGTCAAAAATTTAGCTGTCCTTACCAACTATTGTATCCGTAATGAAATTCGAGAGAAATTATGTGCTCAATTTCAAAAGATTGTTGTTCGAGCATACATAAAGAACCAGAGATGCATTCCCACACAAACACGGAAAGAATATGGTGACATCATAAGTTTTTTTTTTAAATAAGCTGTAAATAGTTCATGCATCGTTCCTTGGTGGTGAAATACTACAAAATATCTAGTGCTATAAAATTCTGAAATCGAAACATGGAATAAGAATTTTTTTTTCCGTAAAACAGTTTTAACTCTCCGTAGTCTTACAGAAGTACATAAAAATATTTGACTTCTGCAGAAATATCTGACTCCCGCAGAAAGAGTAAGTCGGCAAGTCCCTGACTCCCCCACAATCAGCTTCGCACTCTCCGCAACGAGGGTCAGTCTTGGTAGGGGTAAGCCCTGTAATGGGTCGATCTTGTGAAGGGAGCAGTACGGTAATAGTTAGTTGTCTGCTTTAAGTGTGAACATGAGTTCAAGCTGGGCGAAGAACTTGTCTGGATGAAATTTTTGAAAATGGGACTGCATGGTAATGTGATCAAGATTCTTGGTTTAGGAACATAAACATGGATTTAAAAGAAGCCTAGTAGCATACTTTTATTCCTAGAAAACCATCGAGATGGTAAATAACTAACAGATACCGACATCGCAAATATTTAGACTTCAAGAGAGGTGACCGAAAATGAGGCTGGGATAACTTTTTGCACAGTTCTGCAATACTCCAAGAACAATTTAAGTACAACTTAAAAGAATTAAAGAAATTTAATTTTAAAATCGAATAATGAATACAGATATTTCGATTAGGCAGACCCTATGCCTGTATAAATTAATATGGATACCAGAAACAAATGCAGGGGGCAACGTTGACGTCAGCAGGTATATAAGTATCTGGGTTCTTTTCTTGAGTGTTTTTGTAGCAATATATCCCATGCGATTCGTCAGCTGCAATCACGTCGCAACTCGGTGATTGGCTGGTGGGTATCCATGCAGTGTATTAATTTTGTTTTACGATCGGTTCAAAGTCAATATGATGCCATAGGGCTTGCATATGCGTGTGTTATAAGCAGTAGGGAGGTCAGCTGAGAGGTTTTGTTGGTGGGCAACGGCTACCGTGGAAGGCGGAACATCTCGGCTAGCTTCTGCAGCTTCGCATGTAAGTCTTATCCTGCGTCTGCGGTGTCTTCGGACACTCCAGAGCTAATGGTATCTATGGCAGTGCCATAGACTTCTTCGAAAGTGATACCAGCGGTGTCATTGGCTACTTGGAGCGGCATTCTTGTGGTAGTATTGCCATTAATCCCTTCAGATTGGCTGCCTACAGTAGCACCGATGTTATCTGCTATGGCCATAGCACCAATGCTGCCATCGACTTCTTCGAAAGTGATACCAGCGGTGTCATTAGCTACTTGGAGCGGCATTCTTGTGGTAGTATTGCCATTTATCCCTTCGGATTGGCTGCCTACAGTAGCACCGCTGTTATCTGCTATGGCCATAGCACCAATGCTGCCATCGACTTCTTCGTATGGGTCACCTACAGCGGTGCAGCCATCTACGACTTCATCAAGACTTCCGTTGCTATTACTGCGACAGTTCCTTCAGTCAAAGTGGCAATGCCCGTTGGCACGAGAGAACAGCCTGTACGGAGAGACCTTTTCTCGCGATGAAACATTACGACAATGACCACATGCGGTGTATGCGAGGTGATGCAATGAAGGAACACATCGAGATCTGCAAGGGTTCGTCTACTGGGAGCCAGCAAGTGATGTCACTAATGCCTGCTGCTACAGCGACGGGTACTTTTACCGCAGACGATTATGACGAGACAGTTAGTGCTAATGGCGGGATGACTGAGTCAGTATGTGTGTAATGTACACTTGCAAGGCATGCATGTGAATTGAACGAAATTCAAAATAAACGGATGTCGGCTCTAAATACTGACGATTAACGTACACTCCTAAAAAGGAAAATAAACTTGAATTTGTTGATAGAACAGGAAGTGAAGACTATCATTAAGACAGCAGAGATGAAAATGACTATGGTGACAGTATTGATGATAATTACTATGACGACCGTGATAATGTCGAAGACAATGCTAATTCCCTCGACCTACTCACACATTTCACCAACGAGTTTCCTTCGAGAAGTGATGTGAAGAAGGCAGAAAAAGTCAAGAATACTGACTATATGTTTACCGAAGACTCGACTGAACTTGTTGATAGACTCAAATATTTGGTTGACTTCCATAAACATGGGGATATCTTACGCTTTGTTGAAGTATATTGAATCATATGAGAACTGAAGGATCGAGATTATATTAGATTATGAGATAAACTGCTTTCTTCTGAAGCTGTAATTACAAAAATAACAATAAATTATTATTGTTATAAAATATTTTTTGCCTATTATGTATATTTTATTTTGTGTACAATATATTGCAAATAAAAAAAAATGTTACAATGTATCTATTTCTTTAAAAAAAACCTTCCCTTTGTGTAAAACAATTTTTAAACAAAAATACTTGCATTTAAGAATAAAATATAAAACTAAATGTGACAGTTTACGTACTTTGTAAGAATGGCCAATGCCACCATTTGGTACAGGCCGATAGCAGGCGGTATAATAGCGAAATTAACGCTTTGTTTGTGTTGAAAATATGATCCCATACGGAGGGCGCCAACAGCGCACCCTACAGTTAAAAAATATATTTTAAAATGTAGCTGCTACCAAGTGGGCGAATTAATACACTAGCATCACCTAGATGTTGAAAACATATGAAAACCAAGACGGCTGTTGAAAGAAGGTGAGAAAAAACTACAGCAATGTGTATAAAAAAGACAAACAAGAAAAAATAACAAGACGGCATCCTCCAGAAATGTGTAAACAAATGAGGAACGAAAAAACCAAGATTGCGCCCTCCAGTAATGTATAAACAAATGACAAACGGAAAAACCAAATTGATGGTAGTAATCGGTTATCTAAAATGTTTGCTGACTTTATTCGAATTTTTGTTTTGTAGGTCATTTTAGGTCATGCGATAAGGCCAATTTCATCTGCATCCTATATGGTGGTGGTAGTCAGTAACATTATATGCTTACTGACTTTTATGAATTTTTTTCTCGAGTTTTGTTATCAAGGTCATTCAATGCCATGGGGTAAGGTCAAGGTCACCTGCATCATATATGTAGGTAGTAGTCAGTAACATAATATACTTGCTGATTTTTATGAATTTTTCTCAATTTTTATTTTCAAGTACATTCAAGGTCACAGGGTCAAGGTTACCTGTGCCCAATATTGTCGCATTACTCAGTGATGTAAGATGCTTGCTGGCTTTTATACATTTTTCTCTAGGGTTTATTATCAAGGTCATTCAAACATGGGGTCAAGGTCACCTGCATCTAATATGGCTGATAGAACCAAGTTGGTGGAGTGGGAATGTGTGAGGGGGGAGGGGTGGATGTCTGCTGATTAATTGTTTTGGGTGAAGGGATGAGAGGTAATCTCCGGAAATTTAAGTTTTTTAATATAAACTTTGTTTAATTCTTAAAATATTTATAAAATAACTTATAATAATAAACTATTCTTTTCTTTTCTTTTTGGGGTCCAAGGACAGTGGTCATGGGTCAAAGTTCAAAGGTCAACAGTCACTGGAATCCAAAATGGCCGCCGGGCACCGACACAATATGGCGGCTGGTCTCTCCTGCTCCTGATCCTCGTGTCATTTCCTCAGAAGGAACTAAATCCTTCTACTGACAGTTAATACTAATGTTGAAATGAGAGACATACGAGGCGTGGTAGAGTCCATATGTGTGGAATGTATACTTGCAAGACGTTCGTGTGAAGTCTGCGAACTTCAGACTAAATGGTCGTCGGTACTAAATACTGATGATTACAATACGACTCCTACAAAGAAAAGTATACTTGATATTGGGGATGAAACGGGATAAGAGAAAGATCTTGGAGACATTAATGATGATAATGACTCCGACGACAAGGTTGATGCATTATCTGATGAGAATGATGACGATTATTTCGACGTTCCTACACACACACACACACACACACACACACACACATCACCAACGAGTGTGATTCGAAAAGTGATGTGAAGAAAGCAGAAGGCATCGAGAACGCTCTTTACGTATTTCTCGAAGAACCGAATGAACTTGTCCATAGACTCAGATATTTGATTGACTTGGAGAAACGCGGGGATCTCTCACTCATTGTTGAGATATCTTCAATGATAACTGAACTGAATGATCGGGGGTTATATCAGATGAGACTGTTGGCTACAAATCACGATATGCAAACATCTGAGAAATGTGAAGATCGAATGCAGAAAATAATTAGAAGCATAGAATTTATATTATAAGTCAATTAATTGAATTTATGTATACATAGTACTGTATCATTAATTTCCTATACAGACCCTTCTTCTTTGAAAGACTTATTAATTCATGGTATAAACAATCGATTGCGAGAGTCAGTTTCAAATAACATTTATGTGAGCTTGTGCAGGAGGAGGTCTAAGGTTCTATCTGAAGTATTATACCTCACTCGTGTCGTTTAAAAGTCGACTGAGTTCTACATAGCGTACGAATGAAATGGGGAATATTTTTGAAGGAATATTTCTGAGGAATTTTTCGCAACTAGTTGGTAGGCCTAGTCAGTAGGCCTGGTAAGTTAGTATATTTCTTTGGTGTGGTTAGGTGTGGTAGAAAGTTTTGCGAAGATTTTCTGTGAAGAGGTTAGTCATGAGACTCTTATTGGGATACTTTTTTTTTTTCAAGAATTTCCATCAACATCTGATTGTATAAGTGTGTGGTATGGCTGGTTCGCCTTGTCAGTTTGTCTAGCCAGTTTTGCAGGAACTGGTCTCGTCATGAGCTAGTCTTGCGTGGAGTCAGCCTTGGAAAAAGTTAGTCTTGGGTGGAGTCAGACTTCGGTGCTATCAGTCATTGGCTAGTACGTTAGTCGGAATTGCCCCTTGTTGTGAACAAGCAAGTAATGGATAATTGTATGGACTGTGATTTTTTTTCGGTTTTTCGAGTTCATTATTTTTAGGGTCAATGTCAAGGTCGACAACTACCAACATAGGGGCTAAATCGACTTCTCTTATGGCTGCGAAGTCGATAATTAATACACTAGCATCGCCTAGGTGATGAAAAAGTAAACAAATTGCAAATGAAAGAAGACTATGGTGCGTGGAGTGCATTCGAAAAAATGAGCAATATTGAGGTGATAAACGAGGGGAATGTTAGTAAAAGTGATATATTTTGGGAGAATGGGGAGGAATCAGTCGCCTCCTGGACGTGGTGCTGAGGAAACCTCGAGAATCGTACTTTTAAATAACTGTTAATTCTTATTATATATATTTATTTATATAATTATTGAAGTTTCAATTATTTTAAAATTTTTTGGGGAATTTTTTTATTTTTCGGGTTCTAGGTCATAGGCACAGGGTCAAGGTCAAAGGTCAAGTTCAATATCATTTAGATTCAATATGGTGGTTGGGTGACATTATAACATGATGGCCGGTCGATTCAAGTCCCTCATTCCCTCCAAGCCCAAACATACGAAATTCAATTTTTATAAATATTTAAAGGTATTGTTAAAATCAATTTTTATATTTCTTATTATTTTATGAATGTTTCAAGTTTTTTTTTTTTTTTAGATATTTGGAATTTTATGACGTAAGGTTAAAGGTCAATGGGGTGATGGTCAAAGGTCAAGGTCACTCAGATCAATTATGGGGTCGTAGTCAGTAACGTAATATGCTCGACAACTTTAATGAATTTATTCGATTTCTTTTTTTTTATCAAGTTTTTGTTTTCAACATCATTTGGGGGGCAAGGCCACTGGTATCCAACACAGTATTAATGTCATTCAAGGTCACGGGCTGAGGATAAAGGTCTAAGGTCAAGGTCACTATGATGTAATAGGGCGGACAAGATGGCCTCCTGCTGATCGGAATAACAGGACATGAACGGATTCGTGGCTCCGATCTCCCATTCCATAACCACTCCATGTTTAGCCTTTTTTTCCCGAAGGAAAGGCCTGTAAGGTCACTTTCCAGTATGTGGCTATGTATGTGTGTGAATGTGTGTGACTGTGTGTGCGTCTATGCATGTATGACATGTGTCGCCCGTTTAATTTTTCGAACACGTTTACCGAATTTCACCACACTCGGTACACATATAATACTAAGCGAGTACACCTGACTTTGATATGTCTTGACCATGCCGGACTCTTACTTCCAAAATGGCGGCAGTTAAAAGTCTTGGTTGTCCTCTTAGAAACCATTCAAACGCTTAAAAACCAAATTGTGTATGCTGACAGCGAAATGTGTAAGCATTTAATTCAGAGGTGAATATTCCTTTTGGTCGCCATTTTAGCAGATAGCGTCACATGAAAAAATTAATCTTTTACGTTATTATCTCGAAAACTAATCAACCAATTTTCACCAAATTTTGTATGTAAGTAATGCTACGATAGACCTGATAAATATATGTCGTTTAACTGTATTAGCCACATATTTCCACATGGCGGCCATATAAATACTTTAGGTGTATTTGCGATAACTACCATACATTTGATATATTTCAACCAAATTTTGTACGCTGACAGTATCTATTACAAGCATCATATAAGAAAAAGAAACAACTTTTTGCACTATTTTGTAAGATAGAACTAAATGGTATCAATAAATTTTTTTGTGCAATATCTCGGGAAAAAATTGTCAGATTACTACCAAATTTGGCAAAAATGTATTACTGCAGCAGTTTATGTGTACAAATATGTTTTCAGTATGTCTGACACTTATTTAAATAATTGCGTCCATCTAGCAGTTTTTTTTTGTCAGGGTACGGTATATCTTCGAAACCATATAATCAGTTCTAACTTAATTTTGTATGCTTGGAGTATATATAACAAACGTCAAATGTATCTAAACCGAGCGTCTTTTGTCTACAATTTTGTAAGATAGTGCCTCACGAATAAATAAAGTCTTTTTTTTTTTTTTCATATCTCGGGAAACAATTGACCGCTTCCTACCAGATATGGTAGTCAAGTAGTACTGTGGTAGGTGATATTAAATGATATTTTCGAGGTATATCAGTCATTTATTTTCAAAATGACGGCCATATAGTTGTTTTAATTTGTATGTTGTATCATAGAAACCATGTAATTAATTCCAATGAAACTTAGAATGCTGGCTGTAGGCCTATATATTACAACCATCAAATCTATCTACACAAAATCTCGTTTGTCCGCAATTTTTTAATCTAGTATCTCATGACATGTTACAATTACGTTATATCTCCGAAAAAAGCAACCAATTTCTACAAAATTTGGCAATAAACTAACGATATTGTAGGCCATGTAAACTTACAAAGTTTGAGAGGGTCGTACACACATATTTTAAAATAGCGGCCATGTGAACATTTCAGCTTAGAATTTTTTATCTATGAAGCTACGAAACAAATTTCAACTTAACTTCGTATGCTGCCAGTTTCAATTATAATCATCAAAAATGTCTATGCAGAGCTTCATTTCTCCGCCATATTGGTAATTTTGTGCCATATCTCGGGAAATAGTCGAACGATTTCTTTTAAATTTGGCGAAGAAGTTTCACTAAGATTAATTTGCCGCCATGTAGAGGAAAGTAGGCTCATCAGTTATCTGTAACTTCTTGTATTCTACTCATGTTTTAAGATAGTTATAAGAAATGCAAGAAAGCTACATTACTTTAGAACCTAACGTTTCATTAAGTAGGGGTAAATGCAGAAACATATAGAAAAACCAATAAACACGTAAAATCATTATTGGGAAGTTTTAATGAGGAACAGTTACTGAAAGCATGACATGTTAGCTGCATGTCCTACGGGCATTAAAAAAAAAAACAAAAAAAAAACGTGTGCAACGATTTTAGAACAAATAGAACAAGTACAGTTTTGATAGCAATTCCATCCACGCACGACCGTGGAGAGGAAATATATATATATATATATTTTTTAAAAATGCGGACACGTTATAATATGGACCGGAACAAACAAGGGAGATTAAATTTATTCCTCTTCCATTTTTCTGGATCCCTGTGGGTGCGAACTCTTTCGTCTGTGCTGTCAGTTTCCGTTCCCTATTATTCCGTGACAGAAATATACACTGCAGATAATATTCTCAAGCACCTCACGTAATTATGTTTTTTATTTTTATTTTTTTATTTCCTGCAGGCCACTGCTGGGAGATGCTTACAGTTGGGACAGAACACCGGCGTTAATCAAGTCTGGACAGCAGCTCTTTCGCAATTCCGACAGAAGGGGTTGGTATCTCGTGGGAGGGTGGGGGGGGGGGGGGTTGAACGGAACGGACGTGCTTTATTCGCCGCGCTATATATAATTTTTCCCCCCCCCCCCCCACATCATCCTCCCTATCCCGCGCTATATCGAAACAACAGGAGGCCAGTTTCGGTACGGCGGCACACTCGTCTTAATTTGACCTGTTGGAGAGGGACAGAAGGGGCTTGTTGTTTTCCCCCTCCGCCCAGTGCTGCCCTCTGTAAACAGGATTTGCCGGCGAGGGTATTTTTCAGCTTCCTTCGCTGTCCTTTTTTCCGGTTACGGTGGGACGTCGGCGGCATCATAAATGTTCGTGTCCTCGCTGTTCGTAGGATTGTATTATTTTTTTACATCAAAACCAGGTTATTCCGGGATAGCCACCCCGTGAACACGGTTGGAAATTATGCTTTCGAATTGATGACAGTAAAAATACACAGGTGCGTAAACAGAGCACCTTCTCAGAGGTAAGAATATCGACGTCTCGAGTTTTTCTCCCTAGAAACGCATTCGAAGAAATGAACGAGTTAATCGTAATAAATACAACCTTTAGTACTGTATGATGTATAGACTTGAAATAAATTGATCGACTTTTAAGAGTTGCTTGGGTTAAAATGTTATGTCCTGTTTACATACTTCAACATCAATGTAACATTTACATTTTCATAGATCCGATGACATAAATCGTACGACGAATAAGAAATGATAAAAAAAAAATAAGTAAGTGTTTAGTGTAATAATTTTTATGCTATATGTATAAAACAATCAGAATTTTAAAAATTCCGAATCCGCACACGGGACTATCACGTACATTAAGCCATGGGACCACTTTTCCTACATACCTGCCAGCTTTACTAACAGTTTGCCATCCAGTTTGTCCATTATCATAAAAATAATTATTTAAGGGATTTTTTTTTCAAAGGTTGTCCTCAAAAGCGGTTTGTTAAACACGAAGAAGTTATTAATTAATTCATGATTAGTTAGCTCATAACCTATACAAAATTTTGAAACCCGTATATGAAAAACTATGGAAGAGCTATCATACAAAATATTTTGATTTTATAATTTTGGTAAAAAATTAAGTTTAAAAATTTTAAAGAATCTGTCAAATTAGTTACCAAGCTGCCAAACTGTAGTTTATAAATTGGTCAAAGTAAATACTGGGACCGCTTTGAATATATTTTAGTCCAGATAAATTAATTCAATAATATTCATTAATACGATTCATTAATAAATTTTATTTAATTTTTCTGTTCGCAGAAACGCATAGGACGTGCTTGGTTTAGCATAACCTTTCCCGTGGCCTTTCAAGAAAAAATGTTTGAATTTGAACGCTTGTATTATTCCCGCTTAAATTTTTGTTATTAATAATTGGTTTTTATTTGTCTAAGTGTCGCCTATCAATGCCACAAAGTCATAAGCAAGGCTTCAGTATGAAATAGTTTATTCAACAGCTGTGCAACGTCTGTAAGCAATGTCTGATTACACATATCATGTGAAGGGCCCTATGCACGGCCAATAATGTTAACATCAATATGTCTGAAATACAAAATTTGCCGCAATGGCACAAAAAAATATTATTCAATTTCTGTTTTCACTATGAAAGGCGAGGATGGTGTTTGCATAGCGCTCGCTCTATTGTTCTTAAAAAGAAGAGAAATGTGAACAATAAAAGAATCTGGGAAAATGTCTGGTCGCAGGGGAGGCATAATTACTAGCATGAAAATCTATTGTTATGATTGCGCGTGACTGAACCAAATCATTACAGGAATCATTTTTGCGAATGGATACGGATTGCTTTGGTGAATTGCGAAGGTTAAGTTACTCCCTACATGCAGAAAAATAGTACAGTGATTGCGAGAGGAAATGACTGCAAACCAACGTTTGTCAGTTACTCTGCAGTATTTGGATACTGGGAACACTTTTGAGGACCTGAAATCCAGTAGTGCTATCTCGCTGCAGTCCATCGGGTCAATTATTGTTGAAACATGTAAAGCCACAATACATTGCTTCAAAGACTGTGTACAGGTAACAATAATAGCTTAATAGGCAATGTTGCGATGAATGAAGATATTTTTATTGAACGAATTCAGATCTACATTAATTCACATTTATGAACTGGGTAGATATTAAATTCCACACGACCACGGTTTGAAGGAAGACATGGATTATAAAACTTAATTGTTGTTGGATGGTAATTGTTCACTAACTAAACGACTATTACGTAGATCAACGAAATGGGATTGCTCTTGGAGTTCAAATTGATATGTCGTATGACTGTATAGAGAACTGTACCTCAAATAGGATGTAAGCAAATGATTTCTTGCAAACAGTTCTTGCATTGTCTCCATCTTCTACAGTTCGTTTGTCCAGGTGTTTGGCAACCAGCAGGTATTTATTTTCAGGTAGCGACAAACCTTTGCATATTGAACTATCGGTGATCTCTTCTGCTTCCGCTGTTGAGGAGCAGTGGATCCAGATGTTACCTAAAACCAGACACAAAACACTCTAGATTTGTCATCGTTTCAGATAAGTGATTTCACTGTATATAATGTAATGTTAATTATAGAGTTAAGTGCGATCTCTGTACAAATTTATCCAAAACAACTCTTTCAACCTCGCCAGAAAATATAAAAAAAACACCATAGTTTCATTTTCTTTATAACACATTATTTACAGATACAAAATTGTAACAATTTAACTCAAATGTACTAATTATTCATACCAATAAGAAACTGCTTATGTTTTATAAATGCTTGTCAAGTGAATTAAATGCTCTAATACTCATGAACAGCATCAGATTTCTTGGAATTCTGTACTCCCTTCCGTTCTTTCCTGAAGTGGTTAAGTAAAGAATTGAACTTCTTCTACGGGTATTCAAAGATAGCGCGAGGAAAATGACTTTGGTATTTGTTTTTCTATGTGTTGTATGCAGCTTGGTTTTTTGTTTCGGTCCATGTAATCGCCGCTTTTCACTTTCCGGAGTGCTGGCACCACCAACGGGCCCAACTAAATATTGCGAGTTCCTCAGTATATTGCGAAATAGACAATAGCTTTCTAATTCATTTGGATACTTTCAATATATTGACAACGCCATCAAAATTGATTAATATAGTCGACTAACTTTCAATAATATTGTGCAATATAACTTATTGGTTAATTCTATTCACCGTATGTGAGGCCCTTGAGAATAATTTAACGCCCTAAGATACATTCCGGTTGTATATTTATATTAAGTATTTTGTTTTATGTCTTACGTACGAATACGTCAGTATAGCGACATTCGGCACACCTTAATATTTTATCATAATAAATAAGTATCGCCACAAAAAGACTCACAGATACAAGTTGCAACGGAAAGACTGCACACTGCACATCCTTTAAGTGCCTTGCGTATAGAATTTATAATGAGTTATATGATCTTGAACCTAAGGCGCCCTTAGCGTTGACGTGCTTCTTTGCATCATATAGAAAAAAAATCCGATTGGGTGGTAAATTTGAAGGGTGAAATCAATACGAGAACACTTCACAAGATAACCTGCAATATTCAGTCCGTTCGTTTTATTTCAAGGGAACATATAGTTGATATTTTAGGATGAACACTTCTGTTGTTCCCTGAGACTGTGTGCTATTTATGCAGTAGTAATTGCTCAGGTAATCAAGTTCGACTTTATTCCAAAAGTTTCATATCCGTTCACAGTCGGCGAACATAATGCGAGGTAAAATTGAGCTGGGTCACAGAAGTAAATAATTAATAAACGGAGGACACGTCAGCGTGAAATTTACTATTCGCCTATTCAAAAGAGAAGAGAAATTACCCACTTTAAGCATGATAATATACTTCAGTCAATTGTCATCCGTCTACGTTCATGTTTCTTTTCGAATGCACTGAGTCCAAATACAGAAATATTCTTTAAAAATTTCAGCCTTTCACTCTCGTAAAAACGTATGCGACTGGCTTTTAGAGTGCATATTTATAATGTACAAAATGTTTTCCAAGTCCATAAGCCAACCGCTTGGGAAATTATAGTGAAACTATTAAAGAGATTATAATGAAACTAACGATAATGTCCGGACGTATGTGCCTAATAATATGTATGTTTATGTTAATGTATATATGTATATGTATTGGTTTTAGTGTGTGTATATTTATATATATGTACGTACTTATATAGGCCTATTTATAAATATATACACTATAATATATGTGCACACGAATATATGTATTTACATACATTTCAGCACATATGCCCAATCGCCAAACTCATTGATGTTAAAGAGACGATAAAAATAATAATATTTCACACTTAACCTATGTCCGCAAAAACATGTCCGTTGGAGAGCTTGCAGATACCAACTGCTGCAGAACGTCTGCTTATATCGTTCGATGGTAGCAAATGCACGTTGGTCTAGTACGTTCCACCTGAGGTACAGAACCTGTGCAGCTCGGAATAACGTTATTTGCATCGTGCACCGGAAGCACGTTCGCTTGCTTCGCCCGTGCGTAGCTCTGCGTTACGACTATTGGACTGTTCGTGGTAAACTGAGCACTTTTTCAGGCCGTGCTTTAACTTCCTTTCAACTCATTTGTAACCTCCCGGCAGTTGTTGGAATAAAAACTTCCACGTGACTAATACACACTCTTAATTTGTAGCTCTCATAAGTTAATACCAAAGTCCACAATAACAAATAATTTTTTGGTTATTATGCTTTCTGGGACGGCCATTATAAATGCTCAATTTACCGCGAATAGTCTATATATGCATATTCGCTTGTATATAGAATTTAAGATATAGTCAAGCTGAAAACACTGATATAATTCTACCCAGTCTCTAGTGCGACCCACCTGCTATACGTGTGTTACATATGTGCCCGCAGATGAGATTATATTGTTGCGTGCGCCTACCGATAGTGCAGTAACCATTATCCGAACTTCAACAGGACCTCTGTGGTGTTGTGGTTAGGCTGCTCGCCTCCCACCACGCCGTTCCGTGTTCTCGATCACCCGACCACGTCACCCCGGATTTTCGCACCTGGGGTGACGCGACGGAACTTGCCATTGACCAGCGGGTTTTCTCGAGGCACTCCCCCCCCTTCCTCTCTTGCATTCCGCTTCCTGCTCATCTTCGCCTCATTTCAGAACCACCTGTGCTCGAGACATCGCAGTAGCGCGCCAACCAAAAAAACCTCACAAACTCGGCCGTGCTCCTACTTCGAACTCCAACTTTTTTGCCTCCCTAAGGTTACAGCATTCTTTAAAACATGTATATGTGTTTTTTAGAAATGTTCGCCCACTTCCGCAGACCAAGTTTTGTAGCAACTACTACACATTGAAGTTACGCTGAGCATAATTCTGTTGAAAAATAAATTTAATAAAGTCAATATTTCTGTCTGAACACGTGATTATAGCATATATGTAGGCTGAATAGCATCTAAAGGCCGTTCACGTTGAAGTGAGCACTCTAGAAATCAACATTTGAAAAAAATCACCGCCCGCAACTGCGTATGTATAACCATGTGTGTCACCACACAGGCTGGGGATGAACACACCCAGTTATGTTGGCAGTGAAATGTGAAAAGTAGTTCTGCGAAATAACGCGGTTATTGCAAGTATAATGTTTAAATTTATGGCTACTTAAGCTGTTTGAAGTATATTTTATACACTTTAAAGTAATTATCGGCGTAAAGATAGTGCATTTACTGTAACTCATAATTATATTGTCACGTGATCGGCGCAACGGACAAAACCAACGGCCCGTTGTTGTGGTTCCTTCGTGCTTGTTGCTTGGCTTTGCATGTGTGGCGTGGTTGCGAGGCAAACTACAAATTTGGAAACTGGAAGTAGTTGTGTTTTAATATTTCTCATTTATTTTTCAGCTTATCTACAATCAGCATTATTTTACTATAGGTCGTATAGTGTTTAATTGTGTTGTAGTGATGTTGTGTGAAGTTATGAGTTCCAGCAAACTACGTACAAATATTCAGCGTCAGGAGGAGATTATAAATCTTGCCGGAAGTATTTATTCTTTAATTCGTCGAGGAGAGATGAAGCCGTGCAAGGTGATCGAACGAGTTGCAGAAATGATGGAAAATTACAACTGCAACCGTCCGGAGGTAAATGTAAATGTGTTTTTACGACGTGTTTTCGCCGCTTATCCCTAGTACGCTATTGAAGTAAACCAAAGGCATAGAACAAGCATAAATCGACAGTTAGAAACGCGATATTATAAACGGAAAGTTAAATATCAATTATAAAGTAAATGGAACACAGCAGAACCACAAAATTAATATATTCATGTGAGTTTCCGAAGTACATGTCAGATCTTAAGTTTGACAAATAATATTCAAAGTTATCTGTACCTATCTACCTACGCCCATATGTGTAACCTTCCTTTTAAATCTGTCTTTATAACAAGTGCAAATTTGGCAGTCAATAATTATATGTTAATTTTACACGTTTTTATATCACTGTGTAGTTTTGTAATGTAGGCTGAACCTCAAATACATCTGTACGTGTCTATTTACGCCCAACCATGTAACCTTTCTTAAATCTGCCTTTATAACAAGTGCAAATGTGCCTGTCAATAATTATACATTAATTTGACACATTTTGAAATCACTGTGTTATTTTGTAATTTAGGCCTAACCTCAAACTTGTGTTCATGTAGTTATTCATCCAAAGTTACAGTGTTAAGTTTTACTATTTTTAACATAGCATAAACGTTGCAATTTGATGCTACACCAAACGTGTTCCAACGTATTAACTATAAAATCTTGAAGCTGATTTCATTAACTATAGACCTATAACTGTGCTTGTTGCCGACATTCTTTCGTGATGCAAGTGTAGGCCTAATTGTTTTATTTGGTAATGCTTGCCGCAATTAGAATTAGGAAGTATTAACAATTAATTGCCAACAGTTAGGCTTATAGAACAATTCCATGTTTAAATTTCGAAATGGATGTTCGACAAAACAACTTGCTACCTTTTGAGATATATCAAAGCAGATAGTATACGGTATTGAGTAGGCATAATTGTTTGTAATATCTGCCAATTTGGCCGTAAAAATATTGTAGTTATTGAAATTTAATGTAACTGTATATTACACGTCATAGTCAACATCCCAGACTCCCAGAGCTCCTGTTTACTTGCGAGTGCATGTTTTGTAAAGGTTAGATTACATTACGCAGTGTATATGTTAAATTAAGTATTTCTAAAGAAGCTGTATGAGCTAGCTTTCAATAAGGGCCGGGCTACAATTGACATACCAAACACATCCACAGTTATAGCGATAAGCACATACAAAAAACAAAAGCACAGTGGCCTGGCTACAATTGATATAGTGATAATAATAATAGTTTGTTTATATTTTTACATTTGTACCGAATAAATTAAGGGCTGTACATAGAGTTGGTAGTGTGTGGTTTTTTTTTTTTCCTCCAAAAATGAATATTTTCAAATGATCTGAGACATTTTTAAAATGGTAAATTATTTACATTTCAATTTTTACTTTAAACATTGCCTAAAAGCGTTACAAAACTTCCGTGGTTGTGGTTATCCATAAATAATCAAAATAAAATATCTTCCCGAGAAATGAAGTCAAAATACACACTTTCTTGATTTGTAAATAAGTTTCTCAATTGATAACGTAGTATAAACGTCGGGGCTTCTGATTGGCAGTTAATTGTTGCACAGCTATAGTAACAAGGAAAGTTAAACCAAGTGATTATCGCTATGCACAATAACTTACCAGTAAGTATTACTTTTATAATTTGTCCTTTACACTATAATTTTGCTGTCATTTGTAGATATATATTAGTTTTACATTAATAATAAGACATTTATTTCGGATTTGTGTGTGCACGCATGAGCCATTTTTGTAAGTATAGTAATTTTCTTTCAATACTTTTCTCATTTAAGTTTTCAGTTTTGCTGCAGTCATTGCAATGAAGGAACCACGACAATGATGAGAGTCCATACACTTTACCTGCAAAATTGGTTTCTTGAGATCTGTGTAGGTTTGACAAAAAGAAAATGCCGCACTCATTTGGGCCACAAGAGACACCGGAAATGTGGCCATCACCGGATCGGCATTTCACTTAGCTATAAATAATATTCATAATTTTTAGAATAATTTTGTACAAATTAAGGTTGTGCCAGTTACAAGCCTGGTATACCCTTATTTTACCACTTCAATTCACAGTATAAATATTCAGTTCTTTTCTGGAGGGTCTCAGAAGGGTACGAACACAGAGTAACGGTGTCAAAAAAACTATATGTACATATACACAATTGCATTTGTTGAAATGTTTATATTTTTAGTGCAAATTATTTTTATTTTATATATACGTTATAGGCCTATGTTGAAATATATTTATCTCCATTTATAAAGGTGCATTTAAAATTACCCTTAAAATGTACATATACATGCACATATTTTATATATTTTTCTTTTTTATACATTACATATTTTTATATACTGCCACGTTTGCGCCGTCACGTTAAGTTTATTAACACCATCTACTTACGTGCAGTGGTGTACTCTTTGCTTGGCTTAGATCCCCTCGTTTTTCCTTGCCTCCCTGACTTCCCCTTTCCCCTTCGTGCGTCATTATTTTTTGATTTGTCATTATTTTATTTAAGTGCTTGCACGGCCTCGCTCTGTCTACTTTATACGTTTCAGACATCAGCTACGTTACGCCGCTACCTTATGCCTGCAGGATGTATGTTTTGTCCTGATGGCTTAGTTTCACCTAACTTCAGTCAGCTGAGGCCAAACACAGCTACCATGTTTTAGAGCTGACGTTTTACTTGTCACGCTACAGAGCGATGGGACACTTAGAAGACGGTGAGGCATGGGAAACATTAAGTTTGAGGTACAGTTTTTAAATGTTTGGTAATTTGTGTGACACGTGGTGTTGTACCTTGGGTGTACAGTAGTGCTAGTCTATTTCAAAATCTGGATTTGGCTGCCCTTCCAAATTATTTTTCAGCTTAACTAATGTGTGTCGTTTTTTAATGTGTCGTGTTGGTCCTTGTTCACCACCAAAGTTTAATGTTTGCTTTTTCACAGTTTCAATGACTTCATTGCTAGGACATTCATTTTTCAATTATTTGTTGTGTAAATTTTTGTCTATCGGAGCTGTGAGATGACCCAAACAATTATATATGTTATGTATTATATATATTGTATATTTTACATTATATATATTGTATATTTTACATTATATATGCATACACATATACATATATATGCATATATACATTATAAATATCGTGTGTTATATACATCATATATGTTACATGTTTTATATATAATATACGTGTTACATTTAGCAGTCCTAAAATGTAAACATTGAGTTTATTAACACGTGACAATCGCATGGCAGTCACATGGCAGTGATTGTTTACATGTGGTGGAAGGACACATAATGGGCAAGAGAGCAGAATTTTAGCAGGGCTTTCAAAAGTGCTCACTTTATCGGGAACGACATATAGTTTGTGACTTGCAGAGAAGACAAAAATTATTCACCATTAACCTGGGCTCACAACCATCCGTCACACCCATTAGTCATCCGTCCGTCAGTCATCCGTCTGTTTTTTGTCTGTCAGTTGAAAGCGATTCACAACAATCCGTCGTCTGTCAATCCTTCTGTACGGTAAACTTTTAGTGTGACAACTTAACATCGTGATCTTTCTTTAGTTGGAGATGTGTTTTGGTTTGAAATGCATTTTCAAGAGAAAAACATTTTGGGGATATATTAATTTTACGTGATAAGAATTTTTACTGTATTATTGTTTAAATTTTAAATTCCTGAATTTACCACCATAGATAATATACATGTACTTACTGCCTTGCATTTTATTTTCAAAGTGCGTATTCGCGTTTACGGGATGCCATCAGAAGGCGGGGGCCCATCCATCGGTCCATCGAATGTTAAAGTTTGAGAAATAGTTGACGGATTAACGGATAGGAAAAAAAGTTGCACTGCGATTGGTTGAAGATCACGTGACCGCCGGACAGACGGGCGACTTACAGATGGATGTGAATTCAACCATTGAGTAAAGATATACACCAGAATGACCATGGGATAGGAAAAAATCTGACTAGTTTTATGCATTAGTTCCGCTGTTGATCCAGAGGAGCGCTAGTGTTCTCGACTACGTTATCCGCGCAGTGTTGCCAGTTCCACAGCCGGTTAAAGTATGTCATAACCCTGGCCTCAGCTCACCCACGTGTCAGTTCAAGTTCTACAGAAGGCGGCGAGCCTGTCACACTTGAGTTACCAGCATTCGTTGCAGCTGTGAATACCCAACTCATGGTTTACTAGTGGCTACCATGGTATGTGTTTCGTTTATGTCGTTGAATTGTGTGTTTGAGGTAATTTGCAGCGATATCAACTACTATTTGGTTTTATTCACATTTGCAAAAATAAATTATAAATATATAACGGTCATTGTTTTTCATTATAACCAATTATTTTACTATTGTTTAGGTGTTCATGATAAAATAAGAGTACTGTTAGCACTTAATGACAAACGTCATATTAATCATGAATTATGTCATACATCATTGCAAACTTTTCGTACCGTTCTTATGTGAAAGGAAACGGACAGGAAATAATTGTTCAGTAGTGGAGAAATATATGTTAGACGCACGAAGGTCTACAATTTATTGAACACGGTGTTTACAGTTTGGGGTTGTGATCTACTACAAAGGTGACTGTTCGTACAAATAATCAGTACGTTCAATATGTAGATTCGGGTGTCATTAAGGCTGTGTCCGAACCTAGAAATGCACTGATGTATATAAGCATACTTCACTCGGCTCGATGCGTGATATATTCCGATAGGCATACTTATTAGCATCCTTTACAGCAACTAGTTAGCTGATAAGATTCTGAACAAGCATTCTGGCGGAAAACACATACTGTATATTTGCTGGAACGTAGGCACATAGCTTTAGACTTATCAATCCATTATGAGCTGTAGCTGGAAAGCGCATGACAATTAAAGTGTTCCTATTAACCAATCATAGACTTTTTACAAGAAAGGAATGAATATATATATTTGAGTCAGTAAACGCAGTAATCGATAATGTATCAACAAACCTGGTAACAACTAGAGGCAAATGTCGGATATTGATTTAACGTTTTCACTCATGCTCGCCTTGCCTTGTAAAAACATTGACAGTGTTATCATTGCTCTGCATATTAACTACTAGGTGACCCAGCCCGTGACTGTGTTTTAGTATTCCCACGAGCCTAGAACAGTTACCATGTTAAAAAAATGTAGTTGTCATACAAAGAGTGAAAAAAAAATGCATACATACACCGACCACCCCCCCCCCCCAACCGCAACCCTCTAACCTCCACACACCACCCCCCTCCACCTCCAATCCACCACCCCCAATACACTACCCCCCCCCCAACCATTCCACCCCGAACCACCCCATCTTCCCTCCAAACACTACCCCCCTCAACTACAACCCATCTTCCCCTGTCTTTAGTCATACAAAGACTGCATAACTAGCATAGAGATATACAATTATATTTAAATTAATTAAACTTGTAAGCCTTAGAGTTAACATTACCTTCATATTTATATGCAACAATCTCTATGCATTAATAAAAACTTTCATAGGAAAATTAATTAAAAATGAGTTTATAGGCTCAAAAGTCATGATCGCATAATCTGATCTAGCTGAAATTCGAACTTGACCTGTATTTGACCCCGAGGATTAGCTCTGCAAAATTTGAAGAACTTCTGTTAAGTTTCAAGGGACAGAAGTATTAAAGCTGGACAGACAGACAGAGATCGTCTCATTATATGGGAGGATAAATTCAGTGTCACGCCCGGTTTATAACAAATCACGACGAAAACTGGTTATATTTATCCCGGCTCTTCTACATCATTAAAGGTAAGAGAGTATACATTGTCAAGAACGTTGTTCAGTGGCGTTTCTCAAAACTTTATGCCTCCATTCCATTCTTTATGAAAAGAAATATTAGGAATAGCAATTATGAACTGTATATAAATCGATTTTCAAAATAGTAGTTTATGGGCTGTAAGGGCGCGAGACGTACACACATTCACCGTGTACATGTGTGTGTCATTTCCCGAGACATGTTCAACATTTACGTACGTAGACGAATGCGGACGCTGTATGAGCAGAAAACCTTTTGCACACTGCGGGAAAAGGACATTGATGAGAACGTTCAAGGCTCAACTCTAACAGATGTTTGTTTTAAAGCGACTATACAACTGTCGTCTCTGTAAGACACACGTTGAAAATAATAATGTGCATAAGTCGATATTGTCTGAGAAGTTGGCAGCTGTGTGTGTATATATATTTTTACACGAGTGTAACACAGCACACTATTGTATATTGTACACTGAACCATCAGACTCGTAACAATTCGGAAAATGTTGACTCTGTAGTATTTATCAGTAATGTTAACACTAACGAACGACGTAACAAAAATCTCGAAATATTCTACTTCAGACTACGTACATTACAAAATATACCTATTTCTGCACTAAACATCAGTTGAATTCAATGACTCGGTGCCAATCACTAATAGTCTAGCTAAGGCCGTGTCCGTAAGGACAAATTCGTTATTTTGTAATTTGTCATTTCGTAGGTTTCAATCCGGACGTTGTCGCCAGTCACTTGTTTAGCACTCGCGGTAACACATTCTTATATTAACAGTGAAAATACGTTTTATATAAATTGAATGATTAAAATGGATATAATATTTCTACGATCATTACTGGATTGCTGCGAATATGTTAATAAACAAGACAATAATATAATATCCAACAATAACTTAAAATAAAACATGTGTTTTGAAATATATAAACAAAGCACAACACTTACTTGCTTCTTAAAACATGTATAGTGTATTTTATGAAAAGTTATTTGTTTAAAAAAAACCGTTTTAAGTAAGCAATCGCGTATGTGTTTTGAATGTCAAAACCAACATTGCGCTGATTTTGTCATTTTGTATTTTTGCTAATATCCGCTATATACAAGATACGAAATATCAATTTACCAAATATGTCACAATGTTTGTATAAAATATCGAGTCAAACGATCATTTCGTCAACACAATCTGCCATTTCGGACACGGCCTACGTTTACAATAGAAAACCTAATACATTTAGAATTATGCAGTAGGTGTTTCTCTGTCATACAGAAGCACGTCTTCTGCATTTGCAGTTTTCCATTAATGCTTTAATCCTTAATTCCAGTGAATTTAAGCAGGCAGCCAACCTGTCATGTTTGCTTTTGTTCCTAGCAACACCTCGTAAGAAACAACCATATTGAACCAGATAATACTTCAAAGCCGACAGTTGCTACTAGAGAAGCTTATTATTTGTAAACAAGCATAATCGTCAACATGTGCACATACACGCCTTTGTCATATTGTTTTATACTTACATGACTGTAAATAACAGTTTCCCGCCAACAACAAAGACTGCTCTGTACTGATTGGTAGTAGTCTCAACATTTTTTTCTAAAGATTTAAAATACAACTATTAAGTTCAATGTTTAAGGAAATTCCACTAACGCACACGACCTGATAAGGTTCTACCGGGAACTAAAACATAAGAGAACACACATTCGTTTCTTCTGCACACATATTAACGCATAATATAATGCTTAAATCTTTATATTATTAATCCAGCTTTAATTCAAATATCGCAGCTTACGCCGCATTACGGTGTGCAGGTGTGTATAAACGCAGTCGAATAAATACATTTCTCTGTTCATAGTGTTCAGTTGTTACCAAGAATAACAGAAATATTATTAAATATTTTGACTGTGTAAAACGTTTTTCGTGTATTCTGGAATGTTTGTCGTCTCCTAACCTACAAATGGATAATGACAACAATTTACGAACACTATGTACAAATTGGAATGATTTGTGACAGTAGGGCATTCTTGTGTGTTAACTTTGTGGCATATTTACATAATTAGAATTTACTTTTCCTAAAGTAGTTATGTTCTGTATGCCCGTATTTTGTTGGATGTATAAATACTTTTTTCGTTAAACGACCACTCATTTTGTTTGCACGATTATGCTATACTAACGAAATATGTTTTATAACACGCACTATCATATTCTTAACAAGGAGTGTTAATTCATACAGCATGTGTAGATTCCATTCGTTTATCGTGAGTATTTTCTCCTTTTTACTAGCAGTCCCCTACCACTTAACAAGGTTAATTGTAATACGTTAGTATAATACTAAATGTATGTAGTGTATCATATTTTCAAAACAGTTTTTCTTCCTATATTTAAAAAGGACCTAAGAAGTCTCTGGTGCCTAAATTCTGCGAGAGGCGTGAGTCGTTTAAGCCTTACTTACACGATGCCCAATTTCTGCTACTTTCTGTTATACTCATGGGCACAGCAGAAGGCATACAAGTTCCTATAGCAGAAGAGAAGAAAGAACGCATCCGTTCATACCCACACGTTTTCTAAAGTGCTAATAGAGACTTGTAAATGGTAGGCAAAACAATTCGCACGGGACAGGGTACAGATGCTACCAAATTTTATATGTAGGTGATTTGTGTTGCATCCAAAAGGTACGACGATTATTTATTTTTTCCCCTGAAGAATGCATTGGTTTAGATTTTAGCGTACGAGTACTATTAATGTATGGAAATTGATTGAGTAAAGGCACTGATTATGTATGGAAAACAAGGTACTGTATTCACATGTATATAAGACGGACATTTATGCCACTCATTAAAACATTGGCATATTATTTAAACAAGGGCGTAGCTAGGAATGTAGGCCTACTCTAGGCCGTGGGTGGGGAGAGGAGGGGAGAGATATTTCTCATGTCTATTTTTGAACTAAATTCAAAACGTTCATTATTACAAATCTATGGTTACATAATTATTTATAATCAATGTCTTCATGTACAGATATGGAACCACACAATGCTGTAAACATTCTTCGTGTCCAAGGCTGATCACATATTCCTTGAATTAACATATAATAAAGCTTGTAATTTTGTTTTCGAATTTTATTTTTATTTCGACTATGGGGGGAGGGGGATATGTTCCAATCTATAACCCCCCATCCCGACTACGCCCCTGTTTTTAAATGTGTATCTTTAATGAGCATAATAATCAATCTTGTGCTCTCCGTAATTAAACACGCTTTAACGGTTACACGACCAAAAGAAGACAGAACTGTTAAAGGCAATTCTCGGTAGTGAGCACTTTTGATAGCCCTCTCATTTGGATTAAAAGTCTATAAGTATGCTTTACTTAGCCTTAGACGTTAACTTCCGAGTGAGGTGGAATATACACACTGTGTTTATTACTTACTTGGCAATATTTATTTAAAAAGATGTTTCAAGGATAAAAAATGGCTGAAAGTAAAAGTAACCAGGCCGTCAAAAGTGCTCACTTTACCGTGAAAAGTCTATACAATATTTAAACTTAAGGCTTTCATGTGTCCCTGTTAACATTACTCACGCTATATAAATATATATATATATTAAATTACATACTTTAGAAAGCAATCTATGTTATTAGCAAACGACCACTGCTCGTTGACTGTACTGTGCTGGTACTTGCGTATTATTACTTTTAGACGAAGATATTTTGTAAATTAATATTTTCTAACACTAAATTAAGTTACAAACAGCAATAATGTGTCACATAAAAGAACTCGATACCCGTTGGATATTTGAACTCTAAAACCCACAATTACATGGCATGACCTGCGCGCTAACTCACTGAGCTACACAAACCACTTACAATGCACCCGTGTGATAAGCAGGGACCATCAAAATTCGCGTTATTATTTGGGGACAAGCCAAACTTCAAACATGTGTACCTTTGCAATAAGTTTCACATTGTACAATACGTTATCTGACACACCCTGGGAAATCCTGCGCCAATAAATAAACTCTTCACAATTGTGTACCTCAATAACACGCAGGTCAGTAAGAAAATGCGTGGTTTCACTTCTATGCAACAGCCAGTGTAGAAACGACACTGGCTCCGGTATATACAGTACTGTGAGGTTCAGCCTGGTGTAAAATAATAACGCGAATTTTGCATGTCTCTAGTGATAATATATTATATAGCACATAAATCCACAGTTATCGCGTATTTTATAAAGTGGTGTTTATTATTTTATTATGACCGCATGAGTGTTATGCAATGTTTCCCGTTACTTATGCGTGCATTATGTTTAATTTTGTTCATTCACATGTTTTACAGAACTTGTGATATTTTCGTAAACGGATACATACTACGTGAGAAAGGAACTCGGGTGTCCGCCATCTTGTCTGTCCCAGCGTATGGTTATAACAGACAATCAGAACACTTTCTACTGCTGGTGCGTTGGGGGGGGGGGGCAGATATGGAGTATGAGTGAGAGAGAGGGTAGATGCCAATGTGGCAAAGCCGCCGACATTCCCCGCGCTCGCGCCACGATAAACGGACTGGCGCGACCTGGTGTTCATCCCTCGAGCAACAGCTGGAGTGGCCAAGAAAATTTAACTTGGGGAAGTCCACTCTAGGCATATCAAAAACTCAATGGTCCAGCTTTAGTCCGAGTAATCACCGTCTGCTATATCTGCAACCTTCATGGCTCCCGCGTGATTTGATCGCCTGTCAGTAGGAGACGATCGACACATTTTGCAATGCAGCCGAAGTAGTAAGAGACTGTTAAAGAATAAAACCGGCGTCTTTTTTTAGTTAATTAATTAATTTGGGAATTGTATCTAACGTTCCGAGATACGCTTGAATGTTAACCTCTATTTCAGTAATCAACTGATGCTCACTTAACCTTCCATAAGATGCATCATAACCAACTGGAGAATAAAAACATCCAAAGCAACGAAATAATATGATTCCACTACTGTGTTTCCCTTCTGGAAGGATTTATGTGAATACCAGCTGATCTCGGCGAGCGTTGTTCCGCCTCTTCGGCGTTCTCTTTTGCCTTCTCAATGCGTCCTCTCTACTACGACTGGTGCGTCGACCGATGTTTGACCGTGATATCGCCGGCATTTTTCTCTTTTAGGTCAACAAACATTTCCTGCAAGTATGAGCAATATCGGACCATAAATATAGAAGTCAGAGTCCAGCGCCACCTATCGGAATGAAACACGACGAAAAACCTTACTCGCCATATCAATAACATATGGTGTGAATTTGATCTGAATTGGTCCAGCGGTTTGTCAGTGATGGTGTAGTTTAGTCACGTACAATGGATTTTTATATAAAAGATTAGCCTTTGATTGCAAGCGGGAAATTTTTCAAAACTGCGGAGAAGGAATATTTTCCACTTGCAGCAATAAAATCTTACACTTATCTGGAGAATTTAAAGCTTCATTTAAGTCCAATCGCTAATCTCTGATGTTCTCTGTCATGAGAAAAATTTGTTACCACTCTCTCTGAGGGTATAATTTGCTTTCTTTATTACTTTCCATATCTTTTCAGCTACTTTCTCCAGCTTCCTTCAGTAACCTGTTCTACGTATTTGAAATTCGACCGTTTCGTTTAATCGTCCCATTCCAGACGTTGTCTCATTATATTTCGAAAGATATTTTTAATGTGGATTCATCTCTCTTTGGTAGTCATCCACGTTTCTTTTCTCACGCACAGGTTCGTGTGACATTCATAACCCACTTTCTTCGAAATGATTTTGCTCTTTTTCTGGCGCAAATCTACGAACGCTGCTCTTATTCCAGTTGTCCACGTTTTAATGAGATATGAGAAATTAGTAAACAAAATGTATATTTTATAAGTTATTGTTATTTAGATGAAAATATGATATTGGTATGTTTCAAGTTTATAGATGTTTTATCTTTGAAGTGTGTTTCTTTCTGAGCTAGGTTTCTTTTCATATCTGTCGTATCAATCTACGAGTTTCATATTATGGCCTGTAAATGGGAAATTCAGTTTTTCCTGTGCTCGTAGAACTAAGAATAAATAATATCTGGTGTTCCATAACGAATATTGATTAGGAAATTATATGTATATTATCTATTAATACAAAAAATGGAAAAACACTTACTGCAGCAAATTTTTACTGCATACGTTTAACTGCTTTCTGAATCTGAGTAACTTAAACACGTTAACAATATGGGCCACACAGGTACCCACATGAAGTTCCTTATCGCCTTTACAAGCAAAGCGCTGAACTGACGTGCACAGTTTATATCCTGCTAGATTCATTTAGACACTTAAAATGGCATGACCAAAAAGCCTGTTTCTGTCTTAGTTTCGCATGTACCTAGTTGTACTATTTTGACTGCACGGTAGCCGATATAGTATTTCTAATATGCCTAACGTCTCGATAATGCCTTACCGAGCTCGTCGGAAGTAAGTATTGCTTTCGTATGTATGTACATTCCGAACACGTTTTGATGTTTCATTTCATGAAAGTTATTTAAACGTTCTTTAACATAGTTCAAGCTAAGACAGGTGGGTACATCTGATGTACATTGCGAAATATATATAAAAAATTCACATGGAATCAATCTGTGTCCCACTACTGCGAATGAAGCAGTTCTCCTTCAGGAAACTTTTGGCACGTTGGTATGTGTAAAAGGTCCGAGTCAGTCATAGATCGTGTTTCACGTCACACGCCCATGAAAAGAGGATGAAGACGCCAGGACCTCGTGATTTTGCTGTTCTCTGAACCACCTTGTTACCGAACCGTCTGGAACAAATTTCTGACTCATGCCAATAAACGGATTTTAACACCACCGCTGATCCAGCCTCGTCGATACTTTAGCTTCAAGCTTCAGAAGACACGTTCAGTAGCAAATTTAAGGCAGAGAGGAATGTTGCTTTAATATTAGTCAAAGCTTTTGTGACGCCGCTTCGGCAGTGGCGCTCAGCTCACTGCCCGTTATCGGCGACATTGTGTTTTAGTTAATACATTGTCTAATGTTCACAAGTAACGTGCCTCGGCCAGCTCGTTATACATTCAAACAATCAATAAATAGGCAGTAGTTGTACATGTTCCGTACTGGCTCGTATTAACGAACCCACACAAAAATACACAATATGCTTGTTTCTAAAATCTGAAATTAGAATTTCCTACACTGTTAAAAAAAAAAAAAGTTTCATTATTTTACGAGAAAGTGCTGGAAAAAAAATTGTCCAGAGGTGTCCGTAAACGCTCCGTAAGAATTCGGAAACATTTATTTTCAAAGACGGACTCTCCGTAAATGCCACGGAACCTCTGCGTTAATTCCCCAAGGAAGTTTTCTGTGCTTAAAATTTTGAATAATTTGTAATATCTCATTTATTTGAATTTTCTTGCGTGGTTGTTCTACTGTGTATAAAAAATATATTTATAAAAGTTAAAAAGTTTTATACTTACGCAAGATATGAACCCGAGTCAAAAAATTGCAAGGCCACGACCCTAACCACTTACCTACAACTTCCACCTGAAAAATGTAGTATAACTTTAGTGTTTCTATATCAATTACATAAGCAACTTTTTCAGTTTCTCTTCAAGATAGTGTATTCAAAGTGTTGCTAAATGTTACAGACACCTTATGTTACTATCT